>CP049708.1:8651780-9301768 GCA_004148225.2 Heterodera glycines | reverse complement strand
AAGGGTATTTGGTAAAATAAATAATTTTTGACCTTTCATTTTTAGAGTGTTGCTCATCAAAGCTCGACCGTCATGAAAATATTGGGAAAGGGAAATTGGGCACAAAAGCATTTGAGCAAATAATGGGGGACGAACGGTTAGACGGCATCCCAATGATTCTTGAAACGCCCGAAGGGAAATACCCCGAGGTTTTTTGTTTATAATTAAGGTTTGAATTATTTTAATTTATAACCAGGAAATGTCACTTCTTTACGAATTGGAACGAATTACCGAACCAAAGGAAAAGAAAAGGCGGAAGAACAAATGAATTTCATTTAGACTATCTAACTTAAGATAAGTGAACAGAAAGTGATAACAATAAGTTAAAAACGATCTTCGTTATTTTAAAATGGAAAACGATTTAAACGCCGAGTGTTTCTTTTGAGGAAGCAATTTCGACAGTTTCCCTCATCTTTTGCATTGTCTGACGCGGGTCAGCCGACCGAACGATTCCAGTCCCAGAAACGATCATATTGGCCCCTAAAATCCCATTATTTTTCGTGCAAACTAATGATTCCACTCCGGGGGACACCTGCGTTCGCACAGTGTTCGATGTTGTCCAGTCCGACCCCGCCGTCCACTTGGATGTCCAAGTTTGGGTACGCTTTTCGCAGTTGGCGCACCTTTTCCATTTGGTCCTGCATAAACTTTTGTCCGCCGAATCCCGGTTCGACCGTCCTAAAGGCAAATTTCATTTCGCACGGTCATTCTTCGACTCCCTTTACAATACATTATGAGTGCTGTGTCGATCTTTTCGCAAAACTTCATCAGTTTGTCCAGCTGAACTTTCGTCCCATTGATTGTCTTCTATCCCATGAATTACCGGCGTCATTGGTTTGATGGACAGTCCACATCGTATTCCCTTGGATTTGACTCGGTCGATGAGTGTGTCCACCGCTTCGTCCTCTCCGAGTGCCTCCCAATGGAAAGTGAATTGATCGATGCCTGCTTTGTGCAGAGGGTCGAGCCATTTGGACGGGTTGGACACCATCATGTGCACGTCCAACTTCTTTCAAGGGAGTCAGACCGAATTTTATGGCCCTCCTCAATTGCTAAGCCAACAAATGGCAAAACAAACCGCGTCATTTCCCAATTTATTCCTCAGACATTCAATGAGCGGATGTCCGAACGTCAAATTCGGCACGAAATGGCCTAAAGCAAAACGAAAGAATGCGAGGGAAGGGAAATGATGGCAAAGGACTCAAATAAGTCGCAATTGTTTGCCCTTTAATAGGGAGTTAATTTTCGAGTCTTTTTGTTGCTTTTGTCCGTTTACCGTCCATAATATCCAAATGCAAATAATCCGCACCAGCGGCCATAAGTTTTCGACACTAAAGCAAAGCATTTGAATTTCACATAATGAATATTATAATATGCTATTAGAACAGCTTCACCTCATTAGCCAAATCTGACAGATCAGTATTTAATATCGACGGACAAATTAATGGTTTAATTTTTGACGCCATTGTGAGAGTAATGCTGAAAATAATTTTTTTTTTTTATTCAGAAGAAATAAAATATCCAACGAAGGGGTGACCACTTACACGTTAGATTTTAGTAAATTAATATCAAGTCCAAGGAGCTCTTTTACAGACTGAATTTTTGTTTAACTCAATCCATTTATTTATACGTTTTTTGAAACTGTCAACAGATGGAGCATCTGTTATATCTTTGTTGAGTTTAGACCATATTAAGGCCGTTCTGTTGATAAAAGAATTTGAAGTTTTACTGGATTGTGATTTTAACACAACTTTACGTCTAAGATTATAAGGGATGTGACCAGAAAATTGTGGGAATATGTCTTTTTTAAGATTGAGAGTCGTAGGTTAAAAATAGACTTAAAACTTTTTCATGAAATAATTTTAGGTAAAATAAATTTACAAAATAATGAATCCTTTTCTTTTTCCAAAAACCCTGTAAAAAATGAATACACTATAAGAACAGCTTATTGCTCAACCAATGCTAGATACAATTCGTTCTTTATTCGAACCTCTCGTCTCTATAGACTTTTACCTAAAGAGACGAGATTACTAAATTCTAATGAGTTTGCCAAACTTCTTGAAAGATCTGATCTGAATTTGTTGATTTCTTTGCCACCCCAGCTCCAAAAGTGACCAATTGTTTGTTTTATTTGATATTGTTTCATTATTTCTTATTTTTCGGCGTCACGCTTATGCGTATAAATGAAATGAAATGAAATGAGTGAGACCTAGAGATCGGAATTTTGAAAAAAGCCTGTACCTGTACCTGTATTTCCCGATTGGCCTGTACCTGTATTCTGTACCTGTATTTCCTGTAGAAAAGTACAGGAAAATACAGGTTTTTTCGTGTTTAGCTGTACCTGTACCTGTACTAAATTCTAAAAATGGCCTGTACCTGTACCTGGATCCAGGAAAAATACAGGCCTGGATCCAGGTACAGGCCGATCTCTAGTGAGACCATTAATAATTTTGAATGCCTGAACTAAATCAATTGTTTTTCTCCTTTCTTCTAAAGTTTGAAGTTTGAATAAAGCAAGTCTTTGTTTGTAAGGTATGTAAGGAAGTCTGCATTTAAATAATGCAATTTTTGTAAAATATTTTTGGCATCTTTCTAATTTATTTATATCTTTTTTGTATGTCGGATTCCAAATTTCAGGCGCATATTCTAAAAGAGGACGAATATATGTCTTATAAACTTTGGTCCAAATACGTATAGAGCGGGATTTTAAAATTTTGGCAATATTGCGAATCCTTAAATAAGCAGCTTTAGTAATTTTAGTATAATGATTAGAAAATCTTAATTTATTATCAATCAAAATGCCCAAATCACTAATAGATTCAACCTCATTAATAATATTGTTAAATAATTTATATTGTTGTTTTGAATTATTTTTGCCAATAAATAAAATAAATGTTTTATTTTGGGAGATGTTTAAACCAAATGCATTAGCCCATTTTCCAATATTTTCTAATGCAATATTTAATTGCTTCTTTCATCACGAGTTTTGTAAGAGACATAAATTTTGACATCATCAGCAAAAAGCTTGATGCTAACTCCCGAAGGGATTACCTGCGGGAGGTCATTAATGTCTATTAAAAATAACCGGTCGGGGTCGTTTTCGCGTGGCCGTTTTCGCGTGGCCATTTTCGCGTGGCCGTTTTCGCGTGGCTGGGGTACGTTTTCGCGTGGGGTACGTTTTCGCGTGAGTACCTGTTTAGGACTGAAATTGGTGGGATTTGTGCAAAACATCCATGTTTCGAATCCCGAACCCGAATTCGGACAAATTTCGTCCCATCACATTTTACGAGTCCCAACAACACTTTACGCGTCCCATGACATTTTACGCGCCCCAACAACACTTTACGCGTCCCATGACATTTTACGCGTCCCAACAACACTTTACGCGTCCCATGACATTTTGTGTTCATGGCAGGGATGGCATTCCGAGGCCCCAAAAATTTTCGGAAATCGAAATTCCGTGCCATCCCTGGTCTCATGGTATTATAGTTGTCCTAATAACTAAGAGAAAAACTTTAAATTACCCAGGAACTACAGTGAGTAAAAGTCCGTATAATAAGAAATGGGCAAAATGTTAAACCTCGGGTGGGAATCGAACCCACTCATGCACCCTTTCCGTGGGCAGCTCTACCATTAAGCTACCGAGGCACATCCGCCCTTTCTTTTATGGATCTTATCAACCCCCGCTTTCCGCGTTTTAACCGCCCAGCCAGCTTCTTCCTTACAGCTCCATCCTCATCGGGACCGGTCCCTCGGTCCATTAGTTAATTGCTGCTGGCGCGGTGGGGCAACCATCCGGTGCTACCAATAAGAAATGGGCAAAATGTTAAACCTCGGGTGGGAATCGAACCCACTCATGCATCCTTTCCGTGGGCAGCTCTACCATTAAGCTACCGAGGCACATCCGCCCTTTCTTTTGGTTCGATTCCCACCCGAGGTTTAACATTTTGCCCATTTCTTATTGTATCTTTCAGTTGGATGTGCATAACGAAAATAAATGCGGAAGTCAAAATAAAGACACTGTGTTTTGTTTCTAATTCTGAAAATAGGGCATCAATGGCCCATGATATTCATTAATAAACTTTAGCGATATTTAAAAATTTCTCAATTATATCGGCCAATTTTATAAATTTGTTTCATATTGGTCGGGTTATTGTGGGAAGCAAAAATAGTACGGCTTTTAGGCATTTATTATTTTGGTCAACTGAGAGAAAAAATTTTCGGTAAAATTTTAATTTTTATCAAATTCTTTATGCAAAGTTAGCATTTAAATAAATAGAGAACTATTTAATTTCTTGTGCCGAGAAAAGTCTGAAAAAGACAATGAAAATGAGTAATAAAATAGAACATAAATTGAAATTTCAGAAATTTAGTTAATCCGCTATAAATTTCCCTTTAAAGAGCATATATTCACATTGTCTTTGAATTTAAACCTTTTTTAAATGGTGGCTGTATATATCTAGAAAATGGAATACTAGCATGTTGAATACTGCAGAAATGTTTGGCCCTCGACGAAAAACAATGAAACTTTTAGCCAAGCATTAAATGTCTATTTGACTAAGGGTGGAAATTATAAATTACCCAGGAACTACAGTGAGTAAAAGTCCGTATCTTTCAGTTGGCTGTGCATAACGAAAATAAATGCGGAAGTCAAAATAAAGACACTGTGTTTTGTTTCTAATCTTTATGCAAAGTTAGCATTTAAATAAATAGAGAACTATTTAATTTCTTGTGCCGAGAAAAGTCTGAAAAAGACAATGAAAATGAGTAATAAAATAGAACGAACATAAATTGAAATTTCAGAAATTTAGTTAATCCGGGTTATTCCGCATGCCACGTGCACCACGCCAAACGCACCCGCATGTAGTAGGTGGCCTTGTTGTCGAACGGGGCGTTGAAGACGACCTTCTGCGTGGGCATTGTTGCGACGTCCTCTGGTGGAAGTTGCGCCATTGCTGTTGTTGTCGCTGTTGTCGGGCTGGCTTTGTGGGTGCTTGATGTGTGATCGTTGAGAGTCCCAGCAAAGTGAGTCATGGGATAATCCGCCATCCCAACCGCCCCCTCCCCAAAAAAGGATCCCTGCTCCTCCTCTCCTTCCACTGCTGCCTTTTTCCATGCTCCTCCACCAGCCGCCTTCCTTCCCGGCGCGGCTTTTGCACCTCCGCCAGCTCATTTGGCCGCTGCGATGATGGCCGGGGGCTTTCTCGGCCTTCATCCTCCGCCCGCCCATCGTCCGCCCCCACAGCATTTTGCCGCCTCGGCCTTTGGCATGCCAAACGGACATTCGCCTCCGCTTGGGCTCAACAACGCAATGCAGCAACTGATGGCCGCGGCCATGCAGCAGCAAACAGTCCAACAGCAGCAGCAGCAAATGGGCCAGCCTCAATTGTTCCCTCAGCAGGTGACCCCAAATTGGTCGACTAATTTTTCCTTTTTATTGGATGTTCAGCTGTTCACTTCATCCGCTGGCGTGCCTCTTCCTCCAAGCGTGTCGTTGAAAAAGGCCAATCAGTTGGATGCCTCTGCGTTAAACTTGGCAATGCAAATGCATCCGTTCGATGCCTTTGCCAGCGGCACTTTTCTTCCCCCTAACGGTCCTTCGCTGTCAAATGGGGGCGATGGCGGGTCAGTCGGTGCCGTCCTTGCCTTTCTGCTGATGCGTCCTTTTCAGAGTGTCCCCCACCTCCGCTCTGTCCATCCCGGCCCTGCTGATGGCCTGTGCTTCTGGCCAACTTCCCCAAGGCTGTTTGGCCTGTACTTATCGTCTGAAGGATGGCCAATTGTGCGGCTCCATTTTCCCCTCCCTCTCTCTGTTTGACGTAGACATTTGGATGGCATAACGTTTTTTGGCGTTTAAACATTCGTCCCCTATTAGCGGGTCATCACAGAAACCGTTGGACATACGGTACTTATCCTTTTTGTCATCCCCCTGAATTGTTTTACCTTGTTCCCCCCATTTTCGAAAAAAATGAAAATTTTAAAAAGTCGTTAAACCCAGGGCTCGGATCGACAATTTTTCAAAAACAGAACAGATTTATTTTTAAAATTATTCGATCAATAATGTATTATTTTTTTCGCCTCCGATTGTCGAATTTAACGATTTTTGGGGAGGAAATAAGCAAATCGTAAATTTCAGTGCATTCGGGATCAAACAATAAGATTTTTAACAATTTTTTGCGGGTGCAGTTTTTCCATAAAACTTCTGGTGAACGGGCGAGGGGAGGGGGTCCGGCGGAAAACTGATTTGTTAACAGACCAAAAAAGGCCAATTTTTCCAATAAAAGGCAAGCAATGACTTTTTCAAAGGAAAGATTTGATTGTCCGGCTTGTTATTTGTGATTTTTTGAACGAGTTCTGTCCTTATTTGTGAATTTCGTCATTTTTGTACCAGTGTTACCTATCTCAGGAATTGAAACAGAAGGAAGGGCACACTCTGAATTTCAGTTTATCTCCAAATTTGGGCGGCTAACATTCGAATTCCAAACGAAATGTGTGACTGGTAGACTTATAGGAAGGACCACTTTTGTCTAAAACTCATTTTGACCTGAATTTACAAGGAGTGAGCAGACCGAGTTCTACGCGAGCTAAGCCTCCGACCAAACAGACGCCAAATTTTACCACCACGCCCCCTTCCTACAAAAGCATTGAATTGAAGCACATATGAGCATTTATTAAGCACAACAACAATACAATTACATAGGCAACAATTAAATATACATTCATTTGAAGTGATGATCACAGAAATTTACATACAGATACAACAATTTACATGATGGGGGACAAAATGACAATTTTGGGACGGTGGGATCCTATCATGTCCATGTTGAGGTGACGAAGCATCCTTCCATCAGACGTTGTACTCGATCGGCAAGTTCTTGCGGCGCACCATCCCGTCTCCCTGGAACCACTCGAGCTTGAACGCGGTGGCGGCTGGGTCCGGCGTGTTGGTCCACTCCACGGTCACACGGTCGCCCTTGGTGTCCTCGCTGCCGGGGTCGAAGGCGTCGCAGGAGACGGCCACGTTGACGGACTCCTTTGGGCCGAGCACTCCGTTCGGCGGGTTCATGTTGATGCGCTTCGGTTTGGTGGTCTTGAAGGCGTAGCCGATGCGCTTCGTCCCAGGGTTGATCACCTGAAAAAGGGGGAGGGGTTATTCCGCATGCCACGTGCACCACGCCAAACGCACCCGCATGTAGTAGGTGGCCTTGTTGTCGAACGGGGCGTTGAAGACGACTCTCTCCTCTCCCCCGCCATCTCTCCCAGGGATAGTGATCGGCAG
The DNA here is from genome assembly GCA_004148225.2 of Heterodera glycines. NCBI lineage: Eukaryota > Metazoa > Nematoda > Chromadorea > Rhabditida > Heteroderidae > Heterodera > Heterodera glycines. The sequence continues at coordinate 9,294,450 of CP049708.1, read as the reverse complement.
GCAATTCCCTTCTTCGGTTAGATTGCCATTCATCAATCAGTCAATGGCCCGACCATCTTCAATTTTTCTCCCACGCTAAATGAATGAATGAGAGAAGAAAGAAATGGCAAGGGAAGTGGACGAATGAATGGGAGTAATGGGCGAGGGGGAGGGGAGGGAGGGGGAGGGGGAGGGTAAACTGCTGGGAAAATCACGCGACGGGTGGGCAAAGTTGGGATGTGAAAAGTAATTGTCAACACCAGTGCGCGCCAAGCTCGTCTACACATTTCGTCGCGACAACTCATCACTTCATCATGAGCGACATGAGCGCCTACATGGGATCCGGCCCCGCCGAGCCTGCACCGTCGTCCGGCGCCGCGGAAGCCTCTCCATCGTCAGGAGTCGCGAGCGCCTACATGGGATCCGGCCCCGCCGAGCCTGCACCGTCGTCCGGCGCCGCGGAAGCCTCTCCATCGTCAGGAGTCGCGAGCGTGTCTCTTCCTCCTCTTTTTATCCCTTCCTCCAATCTCTCTTTACCCCTTTTCGTTTGCTCCGTCCCCTCCACCCTTCTTATTGTGTTCTTTTTCTTTTTCTTCTCTCAGCCAATGATGAAAGAGGTGAGAAGATGCAACAACGACCGGCGGATGGATGGACGAAACCTGAAGAGCGAGCGACCTGTCAGAAGATGCAAAGATAAAGAAGATGTCTCATAATCGTGATCTGTATTTATTGATGTATTGTACATTTGTATGCATATATCATTTGCTGTGTATTATCACTTTATTTCCATCTGTGTTCCGAAATAAATTGAATTGATGGTCATTAAGCGTGTGTCAATTTATTAACTGAAATTTGGTCCTCTCCCTCCCTCCCTCTCTCTGTTTGACGTAGACATTTGGATGGCATAACGTTTTTTGGCGTTTAAACATTCGTCCCCTATTAGCGGGTCATCACAGAAACCGTTGGACATACGGTACTTATCCTTTTTGTCATCCCCCTGAATTGTTTTACCTTGTTCCCCCATTTTCGAAAAAAATGAAAATTTTAAAAAGTCGTTAAACCCAGGGCTCGGATCGACAATTTTTCAAAAACAGAACAGATTTATTTTTAAAATTATTCGATCAATAATGTATTATTTTTTTCGCCTCCGATTGTCGAATTTAACGATTTTTGGGGAGGAAATAAGCAAATCGTAAATTTCAGTGCATTCGGGATCAAACAATAAGATTTTTAACAATTTTTTGCGGGTGCAGTTTTTCCATAAAACTTCTGGTGAACGGGCGAGGGGAGGGGGTCCAGAGAGAGAGAGAGAGAGAAGAGAGAGAGAGAGAAGAGAGAGAGGGAGAGAGAGAGAGAGAGAAGAGAGAGAGGGAGGGAGAGAAAAGAAAGAGTGCGGCGCTTAAATACGCAGCTTCCGGATAATGATTACATGCACTCTGAATTTCAGTTTATCTCCAAATTTGGGCGGCTAACATTCGAATTCCAAACGAAATGTGTGACTGGTAGACTTATAGGAAGGACCACTTTTGTCTAAAACTCATTTTGACCTGAATTTACAAGGAGTGAGCAGACCGAGTTCTACGCGAGCTAAGCCTCCGACCAAACAGACGCCAAATTTTACCACCCCGCCCCCCTTCCTACAAAAGCATTGAATTGAAGCACATATGAGCATTTATTAAGCACAACAACAATACAATTACATAGGCAACAATTAAATATACATTCATTTGAAGTGATGATCACAGAAATTTACATACAGATACAACAATTTACATGATGGGGGACAAAATGACAATTTTGGGACGGTGGGATGGGTGGGATCCTATCATGTCCATGTTGAGGTGACGAAGCATCCTTCCATCAGACGTTGTACTCGATCGGCAAGTTCTTGCGGCGCACCATCCCGTCTCCCTGGAACCACTCGAGCTTGAACGCGGTGGCGGCTGGGTCCGGCGTGTTGGTCCACTCCACGGTCACACGGTCGCCCTTGGTGTCCTCGCTGCCGGGGTCGAAGGCGTCGCAGGAGACGGCCACGTTGACGGACTCCTTTGGGCCGAGCACTCCGTTCGGCGGGTTCATGTTGATGCGCTTCGGTTTGGTGGTCTTGAAGGCGTAGCCGATGCGCTTCGTCCCAGGGTTGATCACCTGAAAAAGGGGGAGGGGTTATTCCGCATGCCACGTGCACCACGCCTTTTATGGATAATTATAGAAAAAAATTGGCGTTCTGTCACATTTACTTTTTATCTTTATTTCTCTCAATTTTATGTACTATCTCTTCATTCTTAATAATGTAAAGAACAACATTTACTTCGCTCTATAGAACTTTTTTCCCGCCTTACAGATTTTCTTCAAATTTTGCTTATGGATAGAGAAAAAAAATCTGCATCGATTTCTCTGTTTGTTTTTATAGCTTAAATGTTGTTCTAAAAAGTTTATAAGATAAAAAAGATAACGTGGAGAAATTTCACGCGTTGCTCAATGACGATCTCGCGCGCAAAGCAAACACCAAAGATCTCCACGATATTTTGATGTTCTGCGCTAGAGAATCTGCCATTCAAACGCCATTTTCGATGCCAATGAACTCTGATCACTAGGGAGTGTAATTATATGGATATAAAATTGCGAAATATGGCCATAAAATATGGACCAAAAATCGTAAAATATGGACATAAAATGGCAAAAATATGGACATAAATTTTTCCAAATTGAGGGTATACTTTTTCAAAATTTCTTCAAATTCGCTAAATGTAAAGTAAAGTGTTAAAAATGGCTAAATACGGTATTAAAAGTCATTTTAGAAGAAAAGAACATGATAAAACTAAAATTTACTAATTTTTTGCGAAAATCCAACTCGAAAAGCGAAATTTCCGCTTTTTTGTTTATTTTTTGACATAAATTTATCAATTTTTAAAAAATTAAATCGAAACCTGAAGAGCGAGCGACCTGTCAGAAGATGCAAAGATAAAGAAGATGTCTCATAATCGTGATCTGTATTTATTGATGTATTGTACATTTGTATGCATATATCATTTGCTGTGTATTATCACTTTATTTCCATCTGTGTTCCGAAATAAATTGAATTGATGGTCATTAAGCGTGTGTCAATTTATTAACTGAAATTTGGTCCTCTCCCTCCCTCCCTCTCTCTGTTTGACGTAGACATTTGGATGGCATAACGTTTTTTGGCGTTTAAACATTCGTCCCCTATTAGCGGGTCATCACAGAAACCGTTGGACATACGGTACTTATCCTTTTTGTCATCCCCCTGAATTGTTTTACCTGTTCCCCCCATTTTCGAAAAAAATGAAAATTTTAAAAAGTCGTTAAACCCAGGGCTCGGATCGACAATTTTTCAAAATCAGAACAGATTTATTTTTAAAATTATTCGATCAATAATGTATTATTTTTTTCGCCTCCGATTGTCGAATTTAACGATTTTTGGGGAGGAAATAAGCAAATCGTAAATTTCAGTGCATTCGGGATCAAACAATAAGATTTTTAACAATTTTTTGCGGGTGCAGTTTTTCCATAAAACTTCTGGTGAACGGGCGAGGGGAGGGGGTCCGGCGGAAAACTGATTTGTTAACAGACCAAAAAAGGCCAATTTTTCCAATAAAAGGCAAGCAATGACTTTTTCAAAGGAAAGATTTGATTGTCCGGCTTGTTATTTGTGATTTTTTGAACGAGTTCTGTCCTTATTTGTGAATTTCGTCATTTTTGTACCAGTGTTACCTATCTCAGGAATTGAAACAGAAGGAAGGGCACACTCTGAATTTCAGTTTATCTCCAAATTTGGGCGGCTAACATTCGAATTCCAAACGAAATGTGTGACTGGTAGACTTATAGGAAGGACCACTTTTGTCTAAAACTCATTTTGACCTGAATTTACAAGGAGTGAGCAGACCGAGTTCTACGCGAGCTAAGCCTCCGACCAAACAGACGCCAAATTTTACCACCCCGCCCCCCTTCCTACAAAAGCATTGAATTGAAGCACATATGAGCATTTATTAAGCACAACAACAATACAATTACATAGGCAACAATTAAATATACATTCATTTGAAGTGATGATCACAGAAATTTACATACAGATACAACAATTTACATGATGGGGGACAAAATGACAATTTTGGGACGGTGGGATGGGTGGGATCCTATCATGTCCATGTTGAGGTGACGAAGCATCCTTCCATCAGACGTTGTACTCGATCGGCAAGTTCTTGCGGCGCACCATCCCGTCTCCCTGGAACCACTCGAGCTTGAACGCGGTGGCGGCTGGGTCCGGCGTGTTGGTCCACTCCACGGTCACACGGTCGCCCTTGGTGTCCTCGCTGCCGGGGTCGAAGGCGTCGCAGGAGACGGCCACGTTGACGGACTCCTTTGGGCCGAGCACTCCGTTCGGCGGGTTCATGTTGATGCGCTTCGGTTTGGTGGTCTTGAAGGCGTAGCCGATGCGCTTCGTCCCAGGGTTGATCACCTGAAAAAGGGGGAGGGGTTATTCCGCATGCCACGTGCACCACGCCAAACGCACCCGCATGTAGTAGGTGGCCTTGTTGTCGAACGGGGCGTTGAAGACGACCTTCTGCGTGGGCATTGTTGCGACGTCCTCTGGTGGAAGTTGCGCCATTGCTGTTGTTGTCGCTGTTGTCGGGCTGGCTTTGTGGGTGCTTGATGTGTGATCGTTGAGAGCGTTGCTTGAAGTGTTGCTGCTGCTGAGTGAGGAGAATGTGCAAAATTCGAAAAACTTTGCTTCAGCTCCATAGCTCCCGCTTCCCTTATTCTTAACTTTGGGCTTTGTCAACAGAAAAATGACTAAATCTTTGGTCAAATTTGCGGGTTTAGGCTGTTTAAAAAAAGAAAAGATTAATAATTTTTAAGTTTAAATATTTTATTAATTAAATTTCCATCACTTCATCATGAGCGACATGAGCGCCTACATGGGATCCGGCCCCGCCGAGCCTGCACCGTCGTCCGGCGCCGCGGAAGCCTCTCCATCGTCAGGAGTCGCGAGCGCCTACATGGGAGCCTCGCCCGCGTACGAGCCACCAGCGGTTGGTTTAAGGGGGACACGGGAGCAAAAGCATCACTAATCTTTTGTTTTCGGGGTTTGGGATCAGGGACGGGCGAAGCTCGGCTTAGTACTCGAAGCCGAAGCCCTTTTAATAAAATAAATATATTGAATATAAAACTTTTGGTTACCGGCGATGCCGGTGGCGCCTCCGGGGAAATTTTAATAGGCACTAGTATTTATTGATGTATTGTACATTTGTATGCATATATCATTTGCTGTGTATTATCACTTTATTTCCATCTGTGTTCCGAAATAAATTGAATTGATGGTCATTAAGCGTGTGTCAATTTATTAACTGAAATTTGGTCCTCTCCCTCCCTCCCTCTCTCTGTTTGACGTAGACATTTGGATGGCATAACGTTTTTTGGCGTTTAAACATTCGTCCCCTATTAGCGGGTCATCACAGAAACCGTTGGACATACGGTACTTATCCTTTTTGTCATCCCCCTGAATTGTTTTACCTTGTTCCCCCCATCGAATTTAACGATTTTTGGGGAGGAAATAAGCAAATCGTAAATTTCAGTGCATTCGGGATCAAACGCTGGACCCGTAACAATTTTTTGCGGGTGCAGTTTTTCCATAAAACTTCTGGTGAACGGGCGAGGGGAGGGGGTCCGGCGGAAAACTGATTTGTTAACAGACCAAAAAAGGCCAATTTTTCCAATAAAAGGCAAGCAATGACTTTTTCAAAGGAAAGATTTGATTGTCCGGCTTGTTATTTGTGATTTTTTGAACGAGTTCTGTCCTTATTTGTGAATTTCGTCATTTTTGTACCAGTGTTACCTATCTCAGGAATTGAAACAGAAGGAAGGGCACACTCTGAATTTCAGTTTATCTCCAAATTTGGGCGGCTAACATTCGAATTCCAAACGAAATGTGTGACTGGTAGACTTATAGGAAGGACCACTTTTGTCTAAAACTCATTTTGACCTGAATTTACAAGGAGTGAGCAGACCGAGTTCTACGCGAGCTAAGCCTCCGACCAAACAGACGCCAAATTTTACCACCCCGCCCCCCTTCCTACAAAAGCATTGAATTGAAGCACATATGAGCATTTATTAAGCACAACAACAATACAATTACATAGGCAACAATTAAATATACATTCATTTGAAGTGATGATCACAGAAATTTACATACAGATACAACAACCTTCCCGGGAGGGACTAAATGACAATTTTGAGACGGTGGGATCCTATCATGTCCATGTTGAGGTGACGAAGCATCCTTCCATCAGACGTTGTACTCGATCGGCAAGTTCTTGCGGCGCACCATCCCGTCTCCCTGGAACCACTCGAGCTTGAACGCGGTGGCGGCTGGGTCCGGCGTGTTGGTCCACTCCACGGTCACACGGTCGCCCTTGGTGTCCTCGCTGCCGGGGTCGAAGGCGTCGCAGGAGACGGCCACGTTGACGGACTCCTTTGGGCCGAGCACTCCGTTCGGCGGGTTCATGTTGATGCGCTTCGGTTTGGTGGTCTTGAAGGCGTAGCCGATGCGCTTCGTCCCAGGGTTGATCACCTGAAAAAGGGGGAGGGGTTATTCCGCATGCCACGTGCACCACGCCAAACGCACCCGCATGTAGTAGGTGGCCTTGTTGTCGAACGGGGCGTTGAAGACGACCTTCTGCGTGGGCATTGTTGCGACGTCCTCTGGTGGAAGTTGCGCCATTGCTGTTGTTGTCGCTGTTGTCGGGCTGGCTTTGTGGGTGCTTGATGTGTGATCGTTGAGAGCGTTGCTTGAAGTTTCGAAAATACCCTTTCAGAGCCGATATCTGATTTTTTGAAAGTTCGGATTTTCCAGTTTCTGGAATAATTTTTTTTCATTTTGATGATAGAAATTTCAAATAAAATTCATAAAATTCTCCTTATTTTACTCTATTTTTAAAGCTTTATTGTACTTAAATTGACCCACATTGAAATGAGTTATGAATTTTCAAATACCAGCCCATCACTTCATCATGAGCGACATGAGCGCCTACATGGGATCCGGCCCCGCCGAGCCTGCACCGTCGTCCGGCGCCGCGGAAGCCTCTCCATCGTCAGGAGTCGCGAGCGCCTACATGGGATCCGGCCCCGCCGAGCCTGCACCGTCGTCCGGCGCCGCGGAAGCCTCTCCATCGTCAGGAGTCGCGAGCGCCTACATGGGAGCCTCGCCCGCGTACGAGCCACCAGCGGTTGGTTTAAGGGGGACACGGGAGCAAAAGCATCACTAATCTTTTGTTTTTGCAGCAGGAGAAGTCCCCGGATCAGAGCGCCTACATGTGAGAAGATGCAACAACGACCGGCGGATGGATGGACGAAACCTGAAGAGCGAGCGACCTGTCAGAAGATGCAAAGATAAAGAAGATGTCTCATAATCGTGATCTGTATTTATTGATGTATTGTACATTTGTATGCATATATCATTTGCTGTGTATTATCACTTTATTTCCATCTGTGTTCCGAAATAAATTGAATTGATGGTCATTAAGCGTGTGTCAATTTATTAACTGAAATTTGGTCCGTGGCCAATCGGTTGGCCGAGATTCGCCGGGCTACAGCTACGACTTTCCATCATGTGCCGACCGGCTTCAACCCGGCCGATTCGGCCACTCGGGGGCTTTCCCCCGTGTAGCTTCAAAATTACGATCTGTGGTGGCAGGGACCGATCCCGAGCAACTGTTCCCCCCATTTTCGAAAAAAATGAAAATTTTAAAAAGTCGTTAAACCCAGGGCTCGGATCGACAATTTTTCAAAAACAGAACAGATTTATTTTTAAAATTATTCGATCAATAATGTATTATTTTTTTCGCCTCCGATTGTCGAATTTAACGATTTTTGGGGAGGAAATAAGCAAATCGTAAATTTCAGTGCATTCGGGATCAAACAATAAGATTTTTAACAATTTTTTGCGGGTGCAGTTTTTCCATAAAACTTCTGGTGAACGGGCGAGGGGAGGGGTCCGGCGGAAAACTGATTTGTTAACAGACCAAAAAAGGCCAATTTTTCCAATAAAAGGCAAGCAATGACTTTTTCAAAGGAAAGATTTGATTGTCCGGCTTGTTATTTGTGATTTTTTGAACGAGTTCTGTCCTTATTTGTGAATTTCGTCATTTTTGTACCAGTGTTACCTATCTCAGGAATTGATAAAGAATAGTCCAGAAGGGCAGAAGCGCTGCACTTGACGGCCTTCAGCACAAGCGATGTAAAATGGACGACACCCCGAAGGGACCTCCATGGCCACACACCCTGGCGAAATTGACATGCCAACGAACCAGCATTTTTAATGAAACATACCGCCAGACGAAGAGGGGGAATTTGACCACATCGGAACGGAATCATCGACGAATGACTGCGTTTCATCAGACCACGAATCGTCAGGGGAATTTGACCACACCGGAACGGAATCATCGACGAATGACTGCGTTTCACCAGACCACGAATCGTCAGGGGAATTTGACCATATCGGCACGTGAGCAAACGACTGGGAATCGCAAAATTGTCAATGTACGTAATTGAAAGAAATACATTATACGAAAGCGGTTCATGCTCAGAAGTACAAGTGACGAAGCATCCTTCCATCAGACGTTGTACTCGATCGGCAAGTTCTTGCGGCGCACCATCCCGTCTCCCTGGAACCACTCGAGCTTGAACGCGGTGGCGGCTGGGTCCGGCGTGTTGGTCCACTCCACGGTCACACGGTCGCCCTTGGTGTCCTCGCTGCCGGGGTCGAAGGCGTCGCAGGAGACGGCCACGTTGACGGACTCCTTTGGGCCGAGCACTCCGTTCGGCGGGTTCATGTTGATGCGCTTCGGTTTGGTGGTCTTGAAGGCGTAGCCGATGCGCTTCGTCCCAGGGTTGATCACCTGAAAAAGGGGGAGGGGTTATTCCGCATGCCACGTGCACCACGCCAAACGCACCCGCATGTAGTAGGTGGCCTTGTTGTCGAACGGGGCGTTGAAGACGACCTTCTGCGTGGGCATTGTTGCGACGTCCTCTGGTGGAAGTTGCGCCATTGCTGTTGTTGTCGCTGTTGTCGGGCTGGCTTTGTGGGTGCTTGATGTGTGATCGTTGAGAGCGTTGCTTGAAGTGTTGCTGCTGCTGAGTGAGGAGAGAATTTTGATTAATAAAATTTAAAAAATTTACTTTTTTATTTTAGCTTTGAATTATATAAAAAGTGTATAAAAGGCGACGGTTTTCTTCACTTTTCACCAGTGCCAGCCAGCCTTCAACTCAACGCAACATCAACACCAGTGCGCGCCAAGCTCGTCTACACATTTCGTCGCGACAACTCATCACTTCATCATGAGCGACATGAGCGCCTACATGGGATCCGGCCCCGCCGAGCCTGCACCGTCGTCCGGCGCCGCGGAAGCCTCTCCATCGTCAGGAGTCGCGAGCGCCTACATGGGATCCGGCCCCGCCGAGCCTGCACCGTCGTCCGGCGCCGCGGAAGCCTCTCCATCGTCAGGAGTCGCGAGCGCCTACATGGGAGCCTCGCCCGCGTACGAGCCACCAGGTGTGCTTAGGGTTGCCTTTGCACATTTCGATAATCAAAGTATACAATCAAGAACAATTAGACGATTTAAAGTATAAAATTCGATTGACGGTTTGAAAAAACTGATTTTGTGACGAGTAAATGATGGGACGCGTAAACTGTCATGGGACGCGTAAAACCGACTAGAACCTTTGATTTTATTATAAAGTACGAATTTGAGTTACAATTAGCAGATATAAAAAATTTAAAACTAACTACACAGTGAAGCACTTTTCCTTCACAGGGTCCTAAGTGGTGAAGGCCATCCTCAAGGTTAAAGCAGGCACCATCTGTGAGAGAAAATGAAAATTCATATTTAATTTAATCATTTTACCAAAGTCTTCCAAAGAGTCAGTCACTTGTACAATGGACAAATTGATTAGAAAGAAAAAAGAGTAAAAAAGCCAAAACATTGTGTAAGAAAAGCTAAACTAGTTACCTACTTTAGGTACAGTCATGGTCAAATGTTTACTTGTTCCCCCATTTTCGAAAAAAATGAAAATTTTAAAAAGTCGTTAAACCCAGGGCTCGGATCGACAATTTTTCAAAAACAGAACAGATTTATTTTTAAAATTATTCGATCAATAATGTATTATTTTTTTCGCCTCCGATTCACCTACTGAACCGATTCATTCGGACGCGGTTTTTGACCCATAGTGTAAAGGGAAAGAGGGCGGAGGTTAAGATTTTTAACAATTTTTTGCGGGTGCAGTTTTTCCATAAAACTTCTGGTGAACGGGCGAGGGGAGGGGGTCCGGCGGAAAACTGATTTGTTAACAGACCAAAAAAGGCCAATTTTTCCAATAAAAGGCAAGCAATGACTTTTTCAAAGGAAAGATTTGATTGTCCGGCTTGTTATTTGTGATTTTTTGAACGAGTTCTGTCCTTATTTGTGAATTTCGTCATTTTTGTACCAGTGTTACCTATCTCAGGAATTGAAACAGAAGGAAGGGCACACTCTGAATTTCAGTTTATCTCCAAATTTGGGCGGCTAACATTCGAATTCCAAACGAAATGTGTGACTGGTAGACTTATAGGAAGGACCACTTTTGTCTAAAACTCATTTTGACCTGAATTTACAAGGAGTGAGCAGACCGAGTTCTACGCGAGCTAAGCCTCCGACCAAACAGACGCCAAATTTTACCACCCCGCCCCCCTTCCTACAAAAGCATTGAATTGAAGCACATATGAGCATTTATTAAGCACAACAACAATACAATTACATAGGCAACAATTAAATATACATTCATTTGAAGTGATGATCACAGAAATTTACATACAGATACAACAATTTACATGATGGGGGACAAAATGACAATTTTGGGATGGGTGGGATCCTATCATGTCCATGTTGAGGTGACGAAGCATCCTTCCATCAGACGTTGTACTCGATCGGCAAGTTCTTGCGGCGCACCATCCCGTCTCCCTGGAACCACTCGAGCTTGAACGCGGTGGCGGCTGGGTCCGGCGTGTTGGTCCACTCCACGGTCACACGGTCGCCCTTGGTGTCCTCGCTGCCGGGGTCGAAGGCGTCGCAGGAGACGGGTGCACCGTTCGGCACCACTGGAGTGGAAAGATCCGTTGCAAATGTTAAATGGGAGAGGGAGAGGTTTGGTGGTCTTGAAGGCGTAGCCGATGCGCTTCGTCCCAGGGTTGATCACCTGAAAAAAGAGAAGGGGAATGGGAGAGAGAGAGAGAAGGGGAATGGGTGAGAGAGAGAGAGAAGGGGAATGGGAGAGAGAGAGAGAGATAGAAGGGGAATGGAGAGAGAGAGAGATAGAAGGGGAATGGGAGAGAGAGAGAGATAGAAGGGGAATGGGAGAGAGAGAGAGAGAAGGGGAATGGGTGAGAGAGAGAGAGAAGGGGAATGGGAGAGAGAGAGAGAGATAGAAGGGGAATGGGAGAGAGAGAGAGATAGAAGGGGAATGGGAGAGAGAGAGAGATAGAAGGGGAATGGGAGAGAGAGAGAGAAGGGGAATGGGTGAGAGAGAGAGAGAAGGGGAATGGTTTCACTGGTGAAATTTAGTCCCGTTTTACCGGCCCAAATGGCCGGGAACGGGACTTGGAAAATGGACCCGTACGGGACCCCTTGGACCGGGACTCCCGGTCCTGGTGGTTTGCTCAAAAAACCCGGGACCGGGGGTCCCGGCAAAATCCCGGCGGGGCCCCGGTCCCGTCCGGTCTCTATTTAAAATAAGAAATACAGCAAAAATTTCTGAGGATGCGTCAGATTGGAGCTGGACAAATATTAAATTAATTGATTGGGAATATTTATTAACAATTTATTTTGAGTTGGAAGAACTTTTTGACTATAATAATCAGGGCTTTTACAGCCCTGATAATATTTTCACATTGTTGACTACAACAATTTTATTCACAATATTATTTTTATTTTTAAAACATTCACCGATTTCGAGAGGGTACAAATTAAGCAACAGAAATATACTTGTTATTAGAGACCGGAAATTTCAAATTTGCGGATCCCGCTGCGGGATTGGAAATCAAAATTTTTTGCGGGACGGGATCCCGCGGGATTAATCCCGCATTTAAAATTTGCGGGATCCCGCGCGGGATTGCGGGATTTTGGAAAATTCGAAAAAATTTCAATTAAATTTCAAAAAATTTCCAAAAAACAAAAAATATCTGACATTTTAAAAAAAGAAATTTTTAGGGGCTGGGGGATGCATTTAAAGCAGGGACGTGATCTGAAAATTTTCAAAATCAGAACATCGGGTCCAAAAAATCAAATTTTGGGGTCGAAAATCAGAACATTTTGCAAAAGTTACTTTAAATCTTTTCGTAACAATTTTATCAATTAATATAGTGTCAAATTTCGTATTTTTCGCCTCACAAGATCAAATTTTTAACAATTTGAGGGAGGAAATGTTTTAAAATTATTCGATCAATAATGTATTATTTTTTTCGCCTCCGATTGTCGAATTTAACGATTTTTGGGGAGGAAATAAGCAAATCGTAAATTTCAGTGCATTCGGGATCAAACAATAAGATTTTTAACAATTTTTTGCGGGTGCAGTTTTTCCATAAAACTTCTGGTGAACGGGCGAGGGGAGGGGGTCCGGCGGAAAACTGATTTGTTAACAGACCAAAAAAGGCCAATTTTTCCAATAAAAGGCAAGCAATGACTTTTTCAAAGGAACGCAATTTTTTCAAAAAACTAGGAACAGAGGTGTCCGGCGGTGTCGATAGGCACGGCCGGAGAAATTTTTAAAAATTTAATGCAATTTGTTAACAGATTTTGTCTAAAATGACCAAATTTTGCAAGAGTTAATTTTAATTAAATTTATTATTTAATTAATTCAAACATTTTGTCCAAAAAATTTTCAATAAAATACCGCACAAAAAGTCAAATTTGCGGATCCCGCTGCGGGATTGGAACTCAAAATTCTTTGCGGGACGGGATCCCGCGGGATTAATCCCGCATTTTCCAAAAAATGCGGGATTGCGGACTGCGCCCCCCTTCCTACAAAAGCATTGAATTGAAGCACATATGAGCATTTATTAAGCACAACAACAATACAATTACATAGGCAACAATTAAATATACATTCATTTGAAGTGATGATCACAGAAATTTACATACAGATACAACAATTTACATGATGGGGGACAAAATGACAATTTTGGGACGGTGGGATCCTATCATGTCCATGTTGAGGTGACGAAGCATCCTTCCATCAGACGTTGTACTCGATCGGCAAGTTCTTGCGGCGCACCATCCCGTCTCCCTGGAACCACTCGAGCTTGAACGCGGTGGCGGCTGGGTCCGGCGTGTTGGTCCACTCCACGGTCACACGGTCGCCCTTGGTGTCCTCGCTGCCGGGGTCGAAGGCGTCGCAGGAGACGGCCACGTTGACGGACTCCTTTGGGCCGAGCACTCCGTTCGGCGGGTTCATGTTGATGCGCTTCGGTTTGGTGGTCTTGAAGGCGTAGCCGATGCGCTTCGTCCCAGGGTTGATCACCTGAAAAAGGGGGAGGGGTTATTCCGCATGCCACGTGCACCACGCCAAACGCACCCGCATGTAGTAGGTGGCCTTGTTGTCGAACGGGGCGTTGAAGACGACCTTCTGCGTGGGCATTGTTGCGACGTCCTCTGGTGGAAGTTGCGCCATTGCTGTTGTTGTCGCTGTTGTCGGGCTGGCTTTGTGGGTGCTTGATGTGTGATCGTTGAGAGCGTTGCTTTAAGAAAAAACTTCAAAAATTTTGACTTTTTTGAAATTTTAATGTATAATTTTTTTGGTACTTATCTAATCGCGAAGCAATAGCTTAGAAAAAGCTTCTAAACATGTTAAGCTTTCGAATGATACCAACAATGTTAGATTTGGATGCCAAATAAAAAAGTTATAGAATGTTATATTGGGAAAACATGCTGGGGCCCAACTGACGTAGACCCGCTACCTCACTATGGGTCAACTCCACTGTGCAGAGAAAAGCCTAGTACTATCTCGTCGTTTCTCTTTTTCTTTGTAAGCCTCTCCATCGTCAGGAGTCGCGAGCGCCTACATGGGATCCGGCCCCGCCGAGCCTGCACCGTCGTCCGGCGCCGCGGAAGCCTCTCCATCGTCAGGAGTCGCGAGCGCCTACATGGGAGCCTCGCCCGCGTACGAGCCACCAGCGGTTGGTTTAAGGGGGACACGGGAGCAAAAGCATCACTAATCTTTTGTTTTTGCAGCAGGAGAAGTCCCCGGATCAGAGCGCCTACATGTGAGAAGATGCAACAACGACCGGCGGATGGATGGACGAAACCTGAAGAGCGAGCGACCTGTCAGAAGATGCAAAGATAAAGAAGATGTCTCATAATCGTGATCTGTATTTATTGATGTATTGTACATTTGTATGCATATATCATTTGCTGTGTATTATCACTTTATTTCCATCTGTGTTCCGAAATAAATTGAATTGATGGTCATTAAGCGTGTGTCAATTTATTAACTGAAATTTGGTCCTCTCCCTCCCTCCCTCTCTCTGTTTGACGTAGACATTTGGATGGCATAACGTTTTTTGGCGTTTAAACATTCGTCCCCTATTAGCGGGTCATCACAGAAACCGTTGGACATACGGTACTTATCCTTTTTGTCATCCCCCTGAATTGTTTTACTTCCCTCCCCCATTTTCGAAAAAAATGAAAATTTTAAAAAGTCGTTAAACCCAGGGCTCGGATCGACAATTTTTCAAAATCAGAACAGATTTTGTTTTGCGAAACTGCCTCCAAATTAGTTATTTTTAAAATTATTCGATCAATAATGTATTATTTTTTTCGCCTCCGATTGTCGAATTTAACGATTTTTGGGGAGGAAATAAGCAAATCGTAAATTTCAGTGCATTCGGGATCAAACAATAAGATTTTTAACAATTTTTTGCGGGTGCAGTTTTTCCATAAAACTTCTGGTGAACGGGCGAGGGGAGGGGGTCCGGCGGAAAACTGATTTGTTAACAGACCAAAAAAGGCCAATTTTTCCAATAAAAGGCAAGCAATGACTTTTTCAAAGGAAAGATTTGATTGTCCGGCTTGTTATTTGTGATTTTTTGAACGAGTTCTGTCCTTATTTGTGAATTTCGTCATTTTTGTACCAGTGTTACCTATCTCAGGAATTGAAACAGAAGGAAGGGCACACTCTGAATTTCAGTTTATCTCCAAATTTGGGCGGCTAACATTCGAATTCCAAACGAAATGTGTGACTGGTAGACTTATAGGAAGGACCACTTTTGTCTAAAACTCATTTTGACCTGAATTTACAAGGAGTGAGCAGACCGAGTTCTACGCGAGCTAAGCCTCCGACCAAACAGACGCCAAATTTTACCACCCCGCCCCCCTTCCTACAAAAGCATTGAATTGAAGCACATATGAGCATTTATTAAGCACAACAACAATACAATTACATAGGCAACAATTAAATATACATTCATTTGAAGTGATGATCACAGAAATTTACATACAGATACAACAATTTACATGATGGGGGACAAAATGACAATTTTGGGACGGTGGGATCCTATCATGTCCATGTTGAGGTGACGAAGCATCCTTCCATCAGACGTTGTACTCGATCGGCAAGTTCTTGCGGCGCACCATCCCGTCTCCCTGGAACCACTCGAGCTTGAACGCGGTGGCGGCTGGGTCCGGCGTGTTGGTCCACTCCACGGTCACACGGTCGCCCTTGGTGTCCTCGCTGCCGGGGTCGAAGGCGTCGCAGGAGACGGCCACGTTGACGGACTCCTTTGGGCCGAGCACTCCGTTCGGCGGGTTCATGTTGATGCGCTTCGGTTTGGTGGTCTTGAAGGCGTAGCCGATGCGCTTCGTCCCAGGGTTGATCACCTGAAAAAGGGGGAGGGGTTATTCCGCATGCCACGTGCACCACGCCAAACGCACCCGCATGTAGTAGGTGGCCTTGTTGTCGAACGGGGCGTTGAAGACGACCTTCTGCGTGGGCATTGTTGCGACGTCCTCTGGTGGAAGTTGCGCCATTGCTGTTGTTGTCGCTGTTGTCGGGCTGGCTTTGTGGGTGCTTGACTTTATTTAAATTTTTTGTTTACTTTGTGACATACATTACGAAAATTATATATAGGACTAGGTAAATACGTTTTTGAATTTTTGACAAATCAAAATGTCAGAAGTTAAAAAAAATAAAAAGACGTTTTGCCAAGTTAAAAAAATATTTAAAAAAGCTGAAACTTTCCTCCTTTAAAAATCTCACTGTTTTTGAGAAAAGCTTTTATCAAACTTTTTTGCAATTTTATATCTTAGTTTATACGAGCGCTTGGCGCCGCTTCGCGGCGCCAACCGCTCGGGGTTTTTTCAAATAATTTTAAATAAAATTTGATAGTAGTTTCCATCGTCAGGAGTCGCGAGCGCCTACATGGGATCCGGCCCCGCCGAGCCTGCACCGTCGTCCGGCGCCGCGGAAGCCTCTCCATCGTCAGGAGTCGCGAGCGCCTACATGGGAGCCTCGCCCGCGTACGAGCCACCAGCGGTTGGTTTAAGGGGGACACGGGAGCAAAAGCATCACTAATCTTTTGTTTTTGCAGCAGGAGAAGTCCCCGGATCAGAGCGCCTACATGTGAGAAGATGCAACAACGACCGGCGGATGGATGGACGAAACCTGAAGAGCGAGCGACCTGTCAGAAGATGCAAAGATAAAGAAGATGTCTCATAATCGTGATCTGTATTTATTGATGTATTGTACATTTGTATGCATATATCATTTGCTGTGTATTATCACTTTATTTCCATCTGTGTTCCGAAATAAATTGAATTGATGGTCATTAAGCGTGTGTCAATTTATTAACTGAAATTTGGTCCTCTCCCTCCCTCCCTCTCTCTGTTTGACGTAGACATTTGGATGGCATAACGTTTTTTGGCGTTTAAACATTCGTCCCCTATTAGCGGGTCATCACAGAAACCGTTGGACATACGGTACTTATCCTTTTTGTCATCCCCCTGAATTGTTTTACCTTGTTCCCCCATTTTCGAAAAAAATGAAAATTTTAAAAAGTCGTTAAACCCAGGGCTCGGATCGACAATTTTTCAAAATCAGAAGAGATTTTGTTTTGCGAAACTGCCTCCAAATTAGTTATTTTTAAAATTATTCGATCAATAATGTATTATTTTTTCGCCTCCGATTGTCGAATTTAACGATTTTTGGGGAGGAAATAAGCAAATCGTAAATTTCAGTGCATTCGGGATCAAACAATAAGATTTTTAACAATTTTTTGCGGGTGCAGTTTTTCCATAAAACTTCTGGTGAACGGGCGAGGGGAGGGGGTCCGGCGGAAAACTGATTTGTTAACAGACCAAAAAAGGCCAATTTTTCCAATAAAAGGCAAGCAATGACTTTTTCAAAGGAAAGATTTGATTGTCCGGCTTGTTATTTGTGATTTTTTGAACGAGTTCTGTCCTTATTTGTGAATTTCGTCATTTTTGTACCAGTGTTACCTATCTCAGGAATTGAAACAGAAGGAAGGGCACACTCTGAATTTCAGTTTATCTCCAAATTTGGGCGGCTAACATTCGAATTCCAAACGAAATGTGTGACTGGTAGACTTATAGGAAGGACCACTTTTGTCTAAAACTCATTTTGACCTGAATTTACAAGGAGTGAGCAGACCGAGTTCTGCGCGAGCTAACCCTCCGACCAGACAGACGCCAAATTTTACCACCCCCGCCCCCCTTCCTACAAAAGCATTCAATTCGCTTTTGCCATCCAAATGTTATTTCACAACAACAATACAATTACATAGGCAACAATTAAATATACATTCATTTGAAGTGATGATCACAGAAATTTACATACAGATACAACAATTTACATGATGGGGGACAAAATGACAATTTTGGGACGGTGGGATCCTATCATGTCCATGTTGAGGTGACGAAGCATCCTTCCATCAGACGTTGTACTCGATCGGCAAGTTCTTGCGGCGCACCATCCCGTCTCCCTGGAACCACTCGAGCTTGAACGCGGTGGCGGCTGGGTCCGGCGTGTTGGTCCACTCCACGGTCACACGGTCGCCCTTGGTGTCCTCGCTGCCGGGGTCGAAGGCGTCGCAGGAGACGGCCACGTTGACGGACTCCTTTGGGCCGAGCACTCCGTTCGGCGGGTTCATGTTGATGCGCTTCGGTTTGGTGGTCTTGAAGGCGTAGCCGATGCGCTTCGTCCCAGGGTTGATCACCTGAAAAGGGGGGGGGGTTATTCCGCATGCCACGTGCACCACGCCAAACGCACCCGCATGTAGTAGGTGGCCTTGTTGTCGAACGGGGCGTTGAAGACGACCTTCTGCGTGGGCATTGTTGCGACGTCCTCTGGTGGAAGTTGCGCCATTGCTGTTGTTGTCGCTGTTGTCGGGCTGGCTTTGTGGGTGCTTGATGTGTGATCGTTGAGAGCGTTGCTTGAAGTGTTGCTGCTGCTGAGTGAGGAGAATGTGCATTTGATGACAACGAAAAACATGTCATAACCCAAAAAATAAGAGCTGGTTGAACAAAGAGCCGAAAATAAAATCAAAATGAAAAAACGAAAGAATTGTTTGAGGTGACAAATAGGTAAATCGATTGCAACATTTTGTTTATGTGTTTTTTGATTCGTTAATATTCATTCACCACCGGTCGAAAGCAGCAAAACAAAAAAAAGTGGAAAGGAAAGCTTTCGTGTCGATAAATTTTTCAAAAAACAGCATAAACTGCGTGACATACACATTGAATTAGTATGGTTAATTGCTGGATCCGGCCCCGCCGAGCCTGCACCGTCGTCCGGCGCCGCGGAAGCCTCTCCATCGTCAGGAGTCGCGAGCGCCTACATGGGAGCCTCGCCCGCGTACGAGCCACCAGCGGTTGGTTTAAGGGGGACACGGGAGCAAAAGCATCACTAATCTATGGCCTGAAGAACTCAAAAAACCAGATTTTCCAACTTTTTTGGCCATAAAAGATGCAACAACGACCGGCGGATGGATGGACGAAACCTGAAGAGCGAGCGACCTGTCAGAAGATGCAAAGCTAAAGAAGATGTCCCATAATCGTGATCTGTATTTATTGATGTATTGTACATTTGTATGCATATATCATTTGCTGTGTATTATCACTTTATTTCCATCTGTGTTCCGAAATAAATTGAATTGATGGTCATTAAGCGTGTGTCAATTTATTAACTGAAATTTGGTCCTCTCCCTCCCTCCCTCTCTCTGTTTGACGTAGACATTTGGATGGCATAACGTTTTTTGGCGTTTAAACATTCGTCCCCTATTAGCGGGTCATCACAGAAACCGTTGGACATACGGTACTTATCCTTTTTGTCATCCCCCTGAATTGTTTTACCTTGTTCCCCCATTTTCGAAAAAAATGAAAATTTTAAAAAGTCGTTAAACCCAGGGCTCGGATCGACAATTTTTCAAAATCAGAAGAGATTTTGTTTTGCGAAACTGCCTCCAAATTAGTTATTTTTAAAATTATTCGATCAATAATGTATTATTTTTTCGCCTCCGATTGTCGAATTTAACGATTTTTGGGGAGGAAATAAGCAAATCGTAAATTTCAGTGCATTCGGGATCAAACAATAAGATTTTTAACAATTTTTTGCGGGTGCAGTTTTTCCATAAAACTTCTGGTGAACGGGCGAGGGGAGGGGGTCCGGCGGAAAACTGATTTGTTAACAGACCAAAAAAGGCCAATTTTTCCAATAAAAGGCAAGCAATGACTTTTTCAAAGGAAAGATTTGATTGTCCGGCTTGTTATTTGTGATTTTTTGAACGAGTTCTGTCCTTATTTGTGAATTTCGTCATTTTTGTACCAGTGTTACCTATCTCAGGAATTGAAACAGAAGGAAGGGCACACTCTGAATTTCAGTTTATCTCCAAATTTGGGCGGCTAACATTCGAATTCCAAACGAAATGTGTGACTGGTAGACTTATAGGAAGGACCACTTTTGTCTAAAACTCATTTTGACCTGAATTTACAAGGAGTGAGCAGACCGAGTTCTACGCGAGCTAAGCCTCCGACCAAACAGACGCCAAATTTTACCACCCCGCCCCCCTTCCTACAAAAGCATTGAATTGAAGCACATATGAGCATTTATTAAGCACAACAACAATACAATTACATAGGCAACAATTAAATATACATTCATTTGAAGTGATGATCACAGAAATTTACATACAGATACAACAATTTACATGATGGGGGACAAAATGACAATTTTGGGACGGTGGGTGGGTGGGATCCTATCATGTCCATGTTGAGGTGACGAAGCATCCTTCCATCAGACGTTGTACTCGATCGGCAAGTTCTTGCGGCGCACCATCCCGTCTCCCTGGAACCACTCGAGCTTGAACGCGGTGGCGGCTGGGTCCGGCGTGTTGGTCCACTCCACGGTCACACGGTCGCCCTTGGTGTCCTCGCTGCCGGGGTCGAAGGCGTCGCAGGAGACCTTGGTCTTGAGGCCGTGTTGAGGATACGTTGCTCGAGGGGTACTCAAGCAATTGATTATTATTGTTTTCTTATTTTTATTGTTTAAATTCACAGGACTTTCTCTTCACACTTTTTATGGAAATTTCTTCGTCCGTTCCACTGATTTGCTCGCCTTGCCCAATGTGAGTCCCGATTCGGCCATGGGCGTTCAAATTAAACACGACGAAGTGATCACAGCCAGTCAAGTGTGTTTCCAAGCAGCTTTGCTGTACACCTCGACGAAAGGTTTCCCTTATCCATTGTTTGAAATGTCGACAAGTCAGGTGACCGTCGTATTCGCGTCCACACACTTTGTCTCCCCGTGCTCACACAAGCTGCACATGTATTTTCTTCGCTGGACATTAACTCGTCAATATCGCTACTTTCAAAGATGGGTTAGTTCTGTTCAGGCCCGTAAAGGAGCGAGGGGCGGGAAACCCCGCCCCCCCCCACCAAATAAATGATAGAGGGAATTTTATAAGGGCGTGGCCAGGGAACGAGCAAAATTGGCAATTTTCAATCATATTGATATTTTAGCTTCTGATAGAGCTTTGCAAGGCGCTAGTTTATCAGACTGTCGTGAGGCACTAATAAATGCCATTGTCGATCCGACCGTCTGTTATCAGCGATCACATGGTCAAGTTGGTTCCATGTTGCGCATGCCTCCTGAAGGTGGTCTTCAATACATGCCCATTTACATACTTGGATTGTTAAAAAATGTAAGTAAAACTTATAATAATTCTTTTATTGGTTTAATTTATGTCCAAAAGAAATCCTTAACCAACACTCCCGTTAATTATTGTTGCTTGTTATTTTTATATAGTAATGATCGAATTTCAGAGGGCGTTTTCGGATTCTCTGCAAAGGGTCACCATCGATGAACGTGTGGCAACTTTTCTGCTTTTCAAAAATGCTCCGTTGGAAGTTCTCTTACTTGAGTTGTGCCCAGCTCTTTACGCTTTTCACCAAATTCTTTACTGCGAACCGAATCAGGTTGCCGGACAAGCATTTTACCCAATATAGCAACTGCTAATCAATTATTGTTAACGACTGAAAATGATTTTTCAGGATGGACAGGTCCCTTTTCCCGACCGTCTTCCTCCTACTTATGAGCATATCTCCCAAAATGGCATTTATTTGCTCGACATTGGCACATTTGTCTATGTGTACGTTGGCTCTGCCTTAAATGTCTGTATTTTGCGTTCTCTTTTTGGCACCGATTCGTTCGCTAAATTGGATTCGGATGTAAGTGAATGTTCGACTCTTTTGCTATGACCGTTTCTTTTGAGTCAACAGTAATTGAAATTGACACTCCGCAAAGCAAACATTTGCATGCCTTTCTTCGCCATTTACAAGAACAGAGAGGGAATATGTATGCTCCAGCTAAAATTATAAAGTAAGCGCCTTCCGAAGGAATAGACGCGATTCGAATTTAATTTAGGGATGACAGTCCAAGGCGGGAGGCATTTACGCGACGGCTCATCCAGGATCGGTCGGATTCTTCACATTCTTACAACGAATTTATGCAATTCCTCCAACGAGAAGTCAGCAAAGCCAGTAAATGAAGAGGATGAATGAAATTTCTTGTGATATCTTCGTTTTATTCGTCAGGAAATTAGTCTCTGTTAATACCGTTGTTCACTAATTGGTAAATACATGTAATGAATAGCCATTTATTATCCTGCTAGAAACAAGTCCCTAGCTAGAGACCCGCTTACGTTTCGGACCGCTAATGGCCCAATTTTCGGTTCTAGTCGGTTTTACGCGTCCCATGATGTGTCCATGGTTACAAAATTTCGTAAAACCGACCAGAACACACCTTTCTACTGATATCATTGGGCGTAAGAAACTGACAATGAGAGTTGCCAGCTTTGCTGCGAAAATTGCATTAGAGTCCCAATATTTTACAATATAAAAATTAAAGCAAACATAAGACAAAATTTTACCACCCCCGCCCCCCTTCCTACAAAAGTGAGGTGTGACAATAATTCATTTCTTAATATAAATTCTCAAGGGCTGTTTGATAGTTCCTCGTCGAGTCGCCAATATTTAACAATTTTGCCGTTGTCTCTTCTTTTTGCTACCGAAATTTGCCTCTGCTTTGATTTCCATAAAATACGAATGAGTAGCGCGGCCAAAGACAAAACACAAAGAAAATAGAAAACGGAGGGACCCGCGGAGAAAAGCGGGCGAATTCGGCTGAAAATCGATGGGTAAAAGAATTCGTACCTATAATCTGAGGACACCTTTTTTGCTTTGGCTGAATAATCCCTTTGCTTTCAGCAAACAATGGGAAATATCGCATCTGGTAAATAATCGCACCAAGCGCCTTAATTCAAATTGGAATAGATAAACCGCAACCATTTAAATGATCAGCACCCATTGGACTTCTTGGCCATTTATTCGAAATGCACTTTGAAAGTGATGTTGGATTTCGTCGACGTGGAAACCGTTGTGCAACACGGCGTGGATCCACGCCGACTTAAAGCATTGCGTCTCCAATCTCTCCGAGTCCGCCTTTTGGTAGAAGTGCGCTTTGACTTTCCTCTCAAAATGGCAAATTTTAATTTGGGAACAACTCACTGAATTTGGTTAAAGTGACTCACTTTTATCACTGCCCACGGCTGCCCGCAAAATTCCTTAGCCTTTTGTTCGAATTTGTCGTGTTCGTATTTGCCGCCCAGTGAAAGAACGTCGTCGACGCTGAACCAATACTCGCTGAACCCGTACAATTCGACGTCGGAAAGGGACAATTGGGGAGGGGCGTGAACTCCGTTGAAAAAGCATTCTTTGGCGGGAGAACATTTGGAGTTGGACTCGAACAGCTAAACGATAAGTCGTAGGGGTTGGTTAGGGATTGACAAATTCAACCAGCGAAACGATGTCGCTGACACATGAATCCCAGTCGCCATTTCCCTGAAAGTGCCAACAAATGTTTTGGCATTTTTTTCACTCCCCCCCCCCGTTGAACCACGCAACCTTTCGTACGAATTGGTCGTAATTCTCCTCGGCATGGCTCAATTTCAGCCCGAGCCTGCACCGTCGTCCGGCGCCGCGGAAGCCTCTCCATCGTCAGGAGTCGCGAGCGCCTACATGGGAGCCTCGCCCGCGTACGAGCCACCAGCGGTTGGTTTAAGGGGGACACGGGAGCAATGCTTTTGCTCCTTCATTGACTCCGAAGCCAAGAAAAGTGGTGACGAACAATCGGAAACGGAAACGCGATTCGTCGTCACGACAGCCGAGGTTGAGCAGCTGAACATTCTCTTGCCCACCCGTTGCAGCATCGGAATGGCCCAATGGAAGTTCATAGGCAATTTGAGCAGAAGCGCCACCCATGTCAATCATTCCTCAAAGGGCGGACTAACCAAAATTGGGCAATTAACCAACCGTGTTCCGAAATAAATTGAATTGATGGTCATTAAGCGTGTGTCAATTTATTAACTGAAATTTGGTCCTCTCCCTCCCTCCCTCTCTCTGTTTGACGTAGACATTTGGATGGCATAACGTTTTTTGGCGTTTAAACATTCGTCCCCTATTAGCGGGTCATCACAGAAACCGTTGGACATACGGTACTTATCCTTTTTGTCATCCCCCTGAATTGTTTTACCTTGTTCCCCCATTTTCGAAAAAATGAAAATTTTAAAAAGTCGTTAAACCCAGGGCTCGGATCGACAATTTTTCAAAATCAGAAGAGATTTTGTTTTGCGAAACTGCCTCCAAATTAGTTATTTTTAAAATTATTCGATCAATAATGTATTATTTTTTCGCCTCCGATTGTCGAATTTAACGATTTTTGGGGAGGAAATAAGCAAATCGTAAATTTCAGTGCATTCGAACGCACTCAAATGGCAACAGACGCATCCCAGCAGTTGCGAAAATAAACACGGGCGTAGCGCCGAGTTTTGGTTCCGGAATGAATTGTGCCGCGAAATCCAACAAAGGTTTTATGTAGGCAGAAGCATTTTTGCGGGTGCAGTTTTTCCATAAAACTTCTGGTGAACGGGCGAGGGGAGGGGGTCCGGCGTCCCACGGTCAATTGTATACGGCCTTCTCTCGGGCAACAGACGGAAACAATGTCCGTGTTCATGCTCCCAACCGGGAAATTGATGCCCAAGGCCGAGCCAAAGTGCTGAATATTGTAGCTACTAATATGCTCAAGTTACAATAATTGGCTTAGTCCAGAGCAGTTGGGCACATGGTTTTTGGAGAGATGCCAATCCCATTCCCATCTGCACTATGTTGGGTGCGAAAATGGTGAGAAGCTTGGATCCGGGACATGGACCGGTCAGCCCTCTTTAGGGCCTACAGGTGAATTGCCATTTAGCGCTCAACCCAATAACGTGCCAACGCCTGGACTAAGGGAGGGAGGAGGGCCATGACGTGCAACGTTAGGGCACTTCCGGTTTCCATTGCATTATGCGATGTGTCAACTCCAATTATTGGAGGAAACCAAGTGCATGTCGGCTGACGCAAAGACCCTAACACAAGGCCTAGGTAGCGAAGCTCCCAAAGCGCGAAGCGCTTTAAGCACCCAAGAAACATGTAAGCACACACCCGCTAGTTTATATCCATATAATTACACTCCCTAGTAATCATCAAAAATAGTTTGGTTCTCGTAATTAATAGAGTGAATTTGTTCAAAATTTTTTGTAAATTTATTAATATATTTGTAGATAACATTTTTTCCTTTATTCAAAAAATTATTTTCATTTTTTGAAAAAAGTTGTTTATTTGAATTTTTATATGTAATGAAATGCTATCGTACAAATAGTTTAAATTTAATAGATTAAGTTTTGTAGAATTATAATTGCGTACAGTAAATGTATTTGTTTTAGTTCTATTACTGGGAAAAGATAATGAAAAGTTAGTGGTAAGATGATCAGAACTAAAAATATCCTCAATTAAAACATTATTAACAAAATCAGGACTAGAGGAGAAAATCAGATCAAGCCAAGCACTGCCTCGAGTTGGTCCGTTCGTCATAAGGAATAAGCCATACTTATTAAAAAATTCACAAAAAATGTTTCCCTTTTCCGATTTAGCAAAAGGTGTTCCACTGGTCCAGGTTATATCTTTTGCATTTAGGTTAAAATCTCCCATAATGATAAAATTTTCTTCTAAATAATTACCAATGAGGTTCAGAATCTTTTTAGTGAGACTAGCAGAAGTGTTTGGTGGTCTGTAAAGTAGAGCTATTCTTAATCTTTTTGCTCCATTTATCTGGATAATTTGGATTTCGCAATTGAATTTAGAACAGGATAAAACAGAAAAAGTTTGAAGTGAGGTTTAAATTTTTCTTTTTCTCGAGAATAACTCGGTAAAATCATTTTCATGGGAGCGGGGAAAAGGCGGGAATCGTTCCCGGCATTTTTGAATTCCCATTTTCATTGTTCAGGTGTTTTTTTTACTACCGGGCTCTAGAAATGATAATTTAAAGTAGCAGAATTTATGCTTAAATTTGATTTTGTTGTACAATACAAAGCATTTCCCGTTCTTTCACAATGAATTTTTCTCTTCACATAAATATGGCCAATTAATCAGCCATTTATTTTTTTAAATAATCCGCCTTTTTTCGTTCTTTTCCTCGACAAAAGCAATTCCACGCGATCGGTGGCCAACAACGGAAGTGCCAAATCGCACGTGAGAAATTGGATGCTTCTCCTGTTTATCTGAAAATAAAATGCCAAAATTGCTGGCCAGAGGCTGCTTCCGCTTGCCCTACGTTCAGAATTCGGTCCCCTGGCTGCAATCGTCCACTTTTATCGGCCGGTCCGTCTTTTACCACTGATTTCACGTAAATGCCGCCCTGTCTCTGCTGTTCCCTCTCTCCCCTTGCCGTTTCGTCGGCTGTGCCATCGCAAACCGAAAAACCGAAGCTTTTCGTGTACGGGCAACGGCACAATTGAATGGTGAACACTTCGCTGTCGAATTGGTCCTCCTCCTCTTCGTTCGCCTCATTCTCTTCCTCCTCCTGCTCACAATTTCCATCATCCTCTGTTGGTGAAGTGATGAACGGAACTACTGAAGAGCAGCGAACTCGCTGATGCTCTTCTTCATCCGCAGACGGAGCGAAAGTGGACGCATTGTGAGAAGGAATGATTGGTGGGACGGTTGAGGACACTTCGCCGACTTTGCTGTTGGAGTTCAGCTGTGTCAGAAGCGCCAACGCATTGGAGGCGGCCCGGGGGGAAGGCATCGGCGGGGGCAACTCAACCACAAAAGTGTTGCCGTTGTGACACATTTGTTCGCCTCTAAATCTTCGTAAATATGGAAAGGTAAAACGAGTATTTGGCAATACTTTTGCTTTTCCCGGGAAACGGGCGTTTGAGGCCTTGGCAGAGTTACGCTTGCAATGTTTCTGACACTTTCACCGGCGCGGTAATTTGTGGAGGCCAAAGGCGTTTTCAGGCTGTTCATCCCTTTGATTGGAAAATTGGAAGGAAAACGACACGAAAGAAAGCCATTTTGAGTAAAGTTGGCAAAGTCGTTACTGCTGAGAGGAACAAAAATGGAATTTTGGCATTGTGCCAATGTTTCCGACCATTTCTTCGCGCCTCTGTTCGTCGTGTAATTGGACGCTTGCCCCGACAGAATGCACTCCTCCAACTTGCGCAGCATCTCCTCCTCTCCCACTGTTTCCAATGCGTCCAAAATGCGGACCCAGTCCTCCTTGTCCTCCTTTTCCGTCAGTGTCGACCATTCGGGGGAAGTTGAAGCCGTTGTTGGGCACGACCGCTGCTCGTTTCTGCAAACGCAACATCGTTCCTCCAGCGATGTTCTTGCGGCATCCGTCGACTGACAAGTGGCCGCGTTGTGCTGCTGCTGCCCTCTGCCGCTTTGACTATCAGTCGCAGCAGCCGAACTCAGTCCCGAGTCCCAACCAGCGCAGCACTGCTCGGAGAGACGGTCGACTGAAGGGGCGGGGGGAGAAATGAAGGAGGGGGGGCACTGCCAAATAAATGATGCCTTGCTGGAAGTTGTTTGAGGTGGAAGGGCGGAGATGGGCGAGTCGGGCCGTCCCATGTCTGAGATTGTTCTGTTTGTTGCCGATGGGTGGAGAGTCCTTTCATTGAGATTTTCATTCGTTGCAAAATCACCGAGCAAATCTCGAGGAAACCTCCATTGAGTCCACGGCACTGTCCACACTTTTCAGGGGAGTGCCCATTTTGGGGGTGTCTTCGTAAGTCTCGTCAATTCCATTGGAAAAGCGCAATTCCGTTGGTGAACACCAATTAGCAGCTGAATAGGCAAATTAGCATATAAACATAAGCAAAACCAGAAAGAAAGAAGTGAGTCGTACAGAAGAGAAACATTAAAAAATGATGAAAAATTTGACAATTGTCAATTGTATTTTCACCTAAATAGAAAACCTAAACTGTTAAAATGACCCACTTCAATTTAGTAACGGAACTTTTTGCTGAAAAACAATGGCCAACGCATGGCATTTGGCCAATTTGGCCGGGTTCGTGGGAGGACTCCGCTCGGCACAGTTTGATGTTCAAAGGGTCCGCGCATTGCTGCAGCAATTGCGTCACTTGTCCCACCTTTTTGCCTTCGATCGGCTCTCCATTGATCGCAACAATGCGATCGCCAACATGCAAAGCGCCTGTTCTAAACAATGTTTTTTGTGAGTTTGACTACTTCCCATGGCCCGATCGAGCTGAAATTTTTCTGTACGTAGCAATTCTGAAAATATTAAGATTCTAAAAGTGAGAAACTGAAATTTTGCTAACTTATAAATTGTTCAAGAAAAAAATCTTAGTTTTTTCATAAAAAAATTCTAAGAAAAAAAATTTTTCGAGAAATTTTTATGATGAATTACTAAGATTTTTCAAAATTTTTCCAAAAATCGCTGAAAATTTCTCGGGGCGAACCGAGCTGGGGGGAAATGAAGTGCATCTGTGGAAGACGACTGCTTGAAAAACCGGAATTTCACATCCCGGTCCCGACCTATTCTACATTAAACAAACGAATTTATAAAAATTTCTAGTTTTCGATTTCTAAATTAGTGCCTACCGTTCCGCCAATTCCCCTGGCATTAGTCGAGAGATGACAATTGGGTCCGAAATGCCTCCTTCCGAAGCGATCGTTACCCCAAGGGGCCGTCCCTTTCGGCACATTTCCACGGAATAAACCACCGAATGGGAGGTGCCCAACAGAAGGTCCTGAGAATGTCGCGTGGATTGTTCGCCTCTCCCCTCGCTTTACCTGCTCCTCTCCGCCGCCCTTCGCTATGCAAAGCTTCACAATCGGAGCCGACCTGTGCAGCAAACGGACGGACTCCTCCACGGTGCACGCGCCCAAAGGGATGTCGTCGATGGAATGAATGCGATCGCCCGCTTGGATGGAGCCGCACCTAACGCAGAGGGACTCAACAAAACAAATCCAAAAACAATCGAAAGAATTGCGTTCTTTTTCTGCTACCTGTGTGCCACACTTCCCATTCGAATGTCCGAAATAATCAGCGGCTCGCCTTTGGCTGCCCCTTTGTGCTCACTTCGGCACACAATGCCAAGCGAAGAGCCGCGCTTGGCGAGACGAACAACAAACAAAGTGCCGGGGCCGGGGGGAAGCACAGACTAAAAGAAGAAGAAGAAGAAGCATTGGGAAATATCCAATAAACAAAGGTACTTCAATGACGCTGAATTCAACGAGTAAAATGACAGAACGGGCGGACGAAAAGGAGCAGGCACAAAGCAAATGCAAAAAATGAACAAATGAAAATGGCGGGATGCGAATATCCGACTTATTATAAGGTAAAACAAGCGCAAAAGCCAAATGTCTTGGTCTATAACTTGACCCAGCGTTGCTTGCCGTGGCATGGTTTGGTTTGACTTGGCTTACCTGTGCCTCTTCCACCGTTCCGTCCGCCGTGTTCCATTCGTTGATGGAAATGATTCTGTCGCCCGGCTGCAACACTCCGCTTCTGAAGTTGATGAAGCCATGACAGATTGGAATTGCATTGCTCAATTAATACTTTTCAGCTGGCGACCCCCGCTCGACCCGTTCGATTAGTAAAGGCATTGGCACCGTTCCATCCGCGTCACAACACTCCCCTGACCTCCTTTTCCCAAGCACAATGCCAAAACTGCTCCATTTATTCGTATTATCCTGGTTCAGTGTCACTTCCATGGACTCGGAATGGCAAATGGTGCCCAAAGAGTCGGGGACGGAAGAGAGACGGGCCGAAACGGAGCCTAAGACAGCGGAACATAAAGTGACCGACTAAATGAACTTCTGCCCAATCAGCAGAAAGCATAGATTGAAATTTCATTTTCCCGACTGAATATGGTCAATGGCACAGTGTGGTCCCGAGAAAAGACATGAGATAGGGAGGGAGAGGAAAGAGAGGAGAGGAGAAAAGGAGAGAGAGAGAAGAGAGAGAAAGAGAAAGGGAGGGGGGAGAGAAAGGTGAGAGGAGAGAAAGGTGAGAGAGAGAAAGAATGGAGAGATGAGAAAGGTGAGAGGAGAGAAAGGGAGAGAGGAGAGGGGAGGGGGAGAGAGTAAAGGAACACTTACTGACAGTAGCAACTCCAAGAAAACCAGTGTAGTGGAAGCAGAGGTGGAACATTTGTATTGGCCAAAGAAGTTAAGCGCAATTAAGGACAATATTTGCAATTGAACGAAATGGGGGAAAAGCGGAGTGAAAGGGTGGGGGAGGGAAAAGCCGTCGAAGGGAATGTGGGGGAGAAACACCGATGTCGGAAGGGACTAATGGGACAAAACGTTCAATCAGTGCACAGATTGTCCGCTTTTAGGCCGTCCCTCTCTCTCTTCGTTTTCCTTTTCATTCCGCCAGATTTTCTCCTATGGCCAATTTATTTTTGACCCATTGAGTAATTATTTTCTTACGGCCATTGTCCATCGCTTTGGCCATCTTTCCGATTGACCCAACCGATCAATCAAAAGAAAGGAGAAGCAACAGAGGAAGAGCACAGCTGGAGAAGCAAATTTGTTAAGAATGTTCTCCAATCCGTCAACCCAAATCAGTCTAACAACAATTCCCTGCGACAAAAGGTGAGCAATAATTGGCCAAATGAAGCCGAGCAATGAGCAGTCAAAACGGAATTAGAGACAGAGAGATAATGTGAGGTCAAATGGGTGGGCGAGGGATGGGCCAAACGGAGAGTGCCATTGCCTGGCAAAAGGCGCCGTGCCCCCACCGACCTGCGCTTGTCCTTCTCGACGCTTGGCAATTCTTTTTTCTGCCATTTTTGGTGTTTTGTCTCCTTAAATTCGTCATCGCCTCTTCTTCTTCGACCCTCAGCTGACGCGCTCTGATTAGCCGAGGAGAAAGTGAAGGGAAGGGAAGAGACGGAAGACGAAAAAGGGAGGGAAGGGGAAATGGAGGGAAGCGAACGGGGGCAATCAGCTGAGGAAGAAGCGAAGGGTTAAGCCTAAAGCGGAACAGGCGATTGGAGAGCACAAATGAACAGTGAGTGACTTCTGCGACGGGCCCATGCCGTCCAATTTTGCCAATCGCTTCTTCTCTTTTTGTTTCTCCATTTCGTCCCATTTTTTCGTTTTTCTCTCCTTTTGTATGTTTTTTTCTCCATTTTGTCTTTCTCTTCTCTCTTTTGTCGGAAATATCTCCAATCTGAGCACTGAACTTTCACTGCGCAACAGCTTATACGCCTCGGCCATTCCGCTGATCATTTCCTTAAAATGAACTCAATGCCATTGGACGGTCCTTCCTTTGCATGCCAAAGTAATGCCATCAATTGCGAGCAATTCATCTCCAATTTGAATGGCACCACAGCTGAAAATAAAAGAAAAAAATATTGGAAAAATTCAACCATCGGCACACTTTCTTTGCCCATGCATAAGTGAAAAACAAAATTTGGTGGGGGAATAGGGAGGGGGGGGCGGGAATAAGGGTGCCAATACTGCGGAGGCAATGATCGGAGAGGGGGGGGGCATCGTAAGCTGAACACTCCTTCTTGGGTGGTCGCGTGGGTAAAAATCGGAGGAAATAAAAACAAAAATGCGAATGGTTTTGACCATTCGTCGTCATTCTCTCCCCTTTTTGAAACTTTTCCTACCGATCCGCAACTGATGCCGGCACAATGCCTTTGACGGTCACTGTGCTCCGTTTGGTGTGTCCATTGCTGAGAGAGTGCCGAATGTCCAATTCGGCACCAAAGTCAATGCCCGGCACTTTCTCAATTTCCAAATTCAAAGTGTCGCCCGTCCGACGCAAAGAATCTGAGAGGCAATTAAAGCACAATAAACAGAAAGGAACTCACTCAGCTGACTAACGTCGTATTCAACGGTCAGCAGAATTCGTCCGGCACGGCTTGCCGACCGCAAAGCACCAAACGCAGCCGCGAGAGTGCACTCGCGGACGGACACTCCGTCGATGGCCGTCAGTCGGTCGCCCACCCTCAGCCGCCCCTCCCTCAACCGTCCGTCTCATTGTGCCCCAATTTCCTCCTTTCCCTCACCGATGGGCCGCCCCTCCCGCGCGGATGGAAGTCACAGTCAAAGGTCGACTTTTTGTTGGGTCGGGTCCAAAAGCACCGCCGCGGACGGTCAGCCCAAAATTTCCCCATCCATCGGCTGACTTTTCGTCGACCAACTCCAATTCGACAGTTTTCCTTTGAAGTGCCGCTTCGTTTCTCGACGACTCCGTCCCGTCCTTGTCCAATTCGTATTCCAATTCCAAATCCACCAAATCGCTGCCGCCGTTTCTCAAAAGGGCCAAAATTTGGCAATGCGTTAAAGTGCCAACATTCACTCCATTTATTGAGACAATTCGGTCCCCGATCTGCGAAAATGTGAAACAAAA
Organism: Heterodera glycines; assembly: GCA_004148225.2. Classification (NCBI taxonomy): domain Eukaryota; kingdom Metazoa; phylum Nematoda; class Chromadorea; order Rhabditida; family Heteroderidae; genus Heterodera; species Heterodera glycines. The sequence goes on along the minus strand of CP049708.1, from coordinate 9,262,146 downwards.
AGTTAATTTGAACGCTTCATTTTTTAGAAGTTCAGCAGAGCTTCAAAATGTAAATCGAAAGGATGTTCTAAAATAAGTGGTCGATGCCTGAATTTGGTCGCTTCGATGGGCGATAAAGCCGGGCCGAAGAAAAGAAACAACTGGGCCAATGGGCCGATCTACGCCGCCTGAAAGAGCATTGGATTGAATGGGCCAATGTTCAATGGCACGTGCCAGCAATGCCCAAACCAAGCGGTTGCCCGGGGCTTTTTCGAATTTGGATAAACACTTTGCCAAAAAGCGGCGCCCTTTGGCACTTGGAAGGGGCGGAGGAAGTGGAGGGGAGGGCACAAGTGCAAACGAAGTGATCGACAGCAGAGACAGTGGACTGATCGGAGGCTGAAAGGGACGAAATGAAAGAACGGACGATGTTTCCCCCCTCCCCCCCCCAATTTGCACATCCCTTCGACATTTTTTTCTCCCTTTGACTCATGCCGACTCAACCACAGGAAGGTTCCCGAGGCTCAAAAATTCTCCGGGATCCGGTCCTAGCCTTGGTCTTAACCTCTCTCCCACTTTTCCTCCATCTTTCTCCAATTGGCTAACCATCCTTCCCAGCATTTTGCCCATGCTTTTTGTACCCTTTCTCCCCTCTCCTTTTTGTCATTCTTTTACATTGGTTCATTCTCAGTTTTCGCTGCTCCTTTTCTTGCCAAATCCGCGCACTTTTCCTTCGCTCCCTTCCAAAACTGAGTTCGCTTTGTTTCTGTTGCTTCTCCTCCCCGTCTTTGAGATTCATTTCGCTTTTTGCGGCCTTTGTCATTTCCAAAAAATGGTAATATTCGCTGGGGGTGCGCAGCGAAATGCCAAAAAAGTGAAAGGAGTCGCGCAGAACGAGCGGAGAAGGCCAAAGGGACGGCCCCCCGCCCACACTTTGTGCCAATGTTTGGCCAAATTGTGCCGCGGTTGAGTCGGCCCATTCCTTCACACTTTCTTTCTCCATATTTCCTTCAGCTGCTTTACGCCGCCCCCAACAACAAATTCCCCTCCGGCGCTTTCTCCAACTTTGGCATTTTTGCACATCCATCCGAAGTTCGAACAATGGTCACGCCAGATTTGAACACTATAAAAAGCCAAAAAGATCACATTATCTAAAAAGAAGGAAGAACGGCCAACAAAACAAAAAGGAAGGATGTGTTAAATAAAATGAACTTGGGGAAAGTTCGGCTTCGAACTTTAGGATTATTAAGGTTTCGAAAAACGAACGAAATGTTGGGAAAATATACCCCATAAAAAGATGAACAATCGGGGAAAATTTATTCCTAGCCTAAAGACAGTTAGGCTTTGTTTTTTAGATTTTCCCAGGTTGGTTTAAATTTACCAAAAATTAATTAACCTTATAGAAATTACATTTATGATCAGTTTAGCTCACCCTCACCACGAAGTGCGAAACCTGACAAGTTGGAGTAATACGAGAGAGATAAAGAAGAAGGAAAAGAAGAAAAAAGAAAGAAAAGAAGCGAAGAGAAAAGAAGAGAATGGAGTCTGTGGAGGATGGGACGAACTTTCACTTCGGTTGACCCCTCCCAAACTCACAAATCAGCCGATTAATTAATCGTTTTCACTCGAGGGGAAACAATTGCCATTGTTGAGAATAGTGCAATTGCTTCTGCTTGCCATTGATCAAAGCTTTGGAATGAATCAGTTCAAAAAGATTAATGAAAACGAAGAGAAATAAAAAATAGCAAAAGGAAATTGAAAAATAAAGTGAAAAATTGGAATGAAATTGTTGAAGTGGTTAAGCGATGTTTGCAAAAGTGATCATAAAGGGATTTGAAGACGAAGAACAAGGCTTAGTGAGTGTAAGGGAGGGGACGCAAAGGAATCGGAAAGAGAGTGGAAGGAAAAGGAGGAGAGAGAGGAGAAGAGGAGTGAATTGAGAGGAAGAGGAAGAAGAGAGGAACAGAAAGGGATGGAAAGAGGAAGAGAAGAAGAGAGGAACAGGAAATAGAAAGAGGAAGAGAAAGAGGGAGAGGGAAGAAGTGGGGTTAAAGGAGGAAGAGAAAGAAAAAGAAGTGGAGAAAAGTTAAACAGAGGGAATGGGAAGGATGGAATGATGAGAAAAGCATTCCATCATTTCGCGGGAAGTGCAACTTTTTTGTTCAAAAAATACGAAAATCGCCAACACAAATACAAAATAAGGAAGGTGATCCCACTCTGTTTCTGTTCTCTGTTCTGTGCTCATTTGACACCTGCTCGATCACGTCCTTCACATCATAAGGCTTCAGCGCCTCTTTGAATTTGCGACGAGCGACCAAAAGTTGAATCCGCCGGATGGCACGAACCGCGTTTTTAAGTGCCGGAGTGAAATCGTCGAGAGAACGAAGTTGGAGAAGGGGGAATTCTTCATCTAGGAAAATGGAGGATGATGGAAAAAGAAATGAAATGAAATGAGAAAGACAATTTATTAATTACAATATTAATAATGAAAGGGTAATTAAGGAATTGGTCCCAATTTATTACCAACAAATTGGCAAAAAAAGAGGGAAAAGAAAAGATGGCAAACGAAGAGAAAATGGAGAGCGTAAAAACGGCGAAAAAGAAAAAGCGAAGCGAAGGCAAACGAGCGGAGGCCATTTACCGGAAATATATTCAGCGGACAGACGCCGTCGCTGCTGATTGCTGCGCTTCTGCTGGAGCGGACTGCACGCGCTTAACTGACCCCACATGGACTCGTCCGCTGGCACTTCTCCACTGCCCCCTCCGCGTCCCTCGGTCCCATTGGCACCGCCGTTTCCGGCACGGGCACGCCCAATCCAATCCAACCAAGGGGCCATCCAAAAGTTGCCGAGCAAAAGGTTGGCCGGGTCAGCAGCCTTTGGGGGGGGGGGGGGGAGGGAAGTGACTTTCGTAAGAATGGCGACCCATTGACAATTGTCCAAGTGACAGGCCAACGAAAGTAATAATAGCAAATTATGAATTGTCTGACTGAAAGGGATCGGTTGGCTTTTCGCCTTTGTTCCGCCGCCGTTTCGTCCTCCGTCCGACTCATTAAACTGTCTTTGGATTCATCTGTGAAGAATACTTCTGATAACACACCAATTAAATTCAGCCAACCGAAAGTGTCGCCGATGGCTTTTTCGATTGCGCTTTTATCTTTCTTCGCCTCGGGCGAAGTCGAAGGGCGACGCGGCAAAAGATTGGAAAAGCCCAATTTTGGCGAAGACTGGAGAACCGTTGGAGAAGAGGCTGAAAAACAAGGGAAAGCTGAAGGAGGAGCAATTAATTAGCAATTGAAGCAATGAAAAAGCAATTAAGTAAAGTGGGGCGGGGGAGTGGCCAGCCACACCACAAATGGTCGCTAATTAAAGTTCAAATTTTGCATTGGTTGTCGCAACATTTGGCAATTTGTCCCCCCTTTGTGCCCTTCGCCGCTGTGCCCACCTGTGAGAGTGCCCAATGACGAACTGTTCCCCACCGGGCGATGTGCCGCGCCGACTTTGTCAATTTCAGCCGAAGCCGTGGCAGCTGCAGCGAGAGAAGCGGAAGGTCAACTTTAGCTAATGGACAAATTGCGAGTCGAGCGAAAGAGCGGCGTAAAGCCGAAGGATTCTCCCGAAGCGAAGAGCAAAACACACAAATTTGATTTCGTCACAAATCCTTAAATCCCGGGGTTTTCTTTGTCACTTTACCAAAGCCAAACAATCCGACGACGTTTAGTGGTCATTCGGAGAAGAAGCCAAAGCCCACAGCGTGATGAATTGGATTTTGAAAAGATGACAAATTGGACCAAGAAAAGGGGAGAATGTGGGGGGGGGGGGCGAATGATTGGGATCTTTTTGCACTATAAATTTGCATAAATAATGCAACCAAATAGGCAATATGGGAAAATGAGGGGAGAAAGCACATGGAAAAGCAGAAAAAAAAGGGGGACATCTAATTAGTAAAAAGGGGGAGGGGAAAAGTCATTCGATCGATTGGACCGAACCTTTGAGCCAAACCAAAAGCACAAAAAAAGAACTCCGCCCCAAATCAAACCTTAAAAACTCACAAGCGAAATGAAAAAATTGAAAAAAAAACAACAACAACTCTCCCACCGTCCGCTGCTTATTTCTCTTTTTTCGCGAGGATGGAACAAATATTTTGGACGGGGGGCACCAAAACATTATCCCCCCCCCAACCCGCGCATCGCAGTGGCAAAGGAATGGTCGGTCATAAAAGGACCAAACAAATCCCACAGAAAAAGCAAACAAAAATGGAATGGCATAACAAAATGGGAGAAAGGGGAAAATGTATTTAATTGAATTTGCATTTTATGTTGGCCATAAAAGGCGAAAAGTCATTCCCATGGAAGAAGAGAAGCGAAGGCATTCAAAAGGGGAAGAGACACCAAAAGGAAGGACAATGGAAGAGAGAAAGGAAGGAGAAAGTGTTGGGTGTGAAGGATTAATTAATTAATATGGGGGGATTAAGAGGTAATTAAGGGGTAATTAGGGGGAGGGGAGAAATGACCAGGGATACTAAAGAGAAGAAAAGAACAGTGACAAAAAAAAACGTCGAAATACGTAATTAAGAAGGCGAATTGGAAGTGTCACATTTGGCCCAATGAATTTTGTTGCCGCCCCCTAATTATCATTAGCAGCATTAATCGACCTGTCGCGTCCCTCCCAATTATCCTCACCCACTAATTACACTTCCCTCTCACCCTTTTCGTTAATTTCGCGCTTTTCCTCAATGACCGGCAACCAACACAATGTTTTGTCCTGCATTTTGTCCTCTATTTATGCTCCCGCCTCCCTTTGGTTTTTCTGTCATTTTTGTTTTCATTGTTTTATTTGTCTCTGACCATCTGTCCCATTTTCAAATTAGTACACTCACTTTTCATTTATGAATTTTTCCTTTTTAAATTTTAAGGATTTTTTAAAATAAGATTTACATTTATTTAACAAAATTAACATCGCTAAAATTGAGCCTTTTGTGAGTGTCAAAATCAAAATTTTATTGCTTTTAAGCTAAAATACATTCTTTGTTAAAAAACTATAATTGTTTTCATTTGAATGAATATATTCTTCTGATCAGCTCTTTGACTTTTCGGTCGGTCTCTTTTTCTCTACCGATTCCTTTTGTCTTTTTTTGTCTCTCCCTCTTTCTCTTCCTCTTCTCTCCCACTCTCTCTCTCTCTTTCTCTCTCTCTCTCCTCTCTCTCTCTCTCCATCTCTCTCAGTCTCTCTTCGTCCTTGCCTTCTCTACCTCGTGCTCTAATTCAGCTTCTGTTCGTCTTCCATCAAAAAGTGCATTTCTCTCATCGCCTCCTCCAAACTTTCTTTGAATTTGTCCACTTTTGTCTTTTTCTCCGATTTCCATGCCGAAATGGCAAATCTGATGAATGTGTGCGATAAATTATGGCTCATGTGCAAATGATCTCACATTATCCTGTCCTGCTGAATGTTATACGCGCATCCGTACCCATCGCGGACGACGGGGCCGTAGAAAAGGAAACAGTCGACGAATTCGGGGGAAGTGCTCACCTGAAAAGGGCACGGTTTGAGCCCAGCAAATGTTGCTGATGCTTGCCTGGCTGGTGGTAAGCGGAAAGCGCATCATTTCGTGCCAGGTCGCGTCTTCGAACAACGCTCTGCCACTTTCGCCCTCCGTGCCGCTTTCGTCCCCCGTGCCGCTTTCGCCCCCCTTGCCGCTTTCACCCTCCATGCCGCTTCCGTCACTCCCTTTCCGCTGAAGCGCACTTTTCGCCCACCGTTTCGTTTCCGCTTCCGTCCTGCTCAGCACTTCCAAGGCACAAAGGTGGTTGTCGATTCCATTCCCAGTAACAGTCTGAAAAAGACTGTTAAATGGCTTTACTGCTCCTGGCCACCACCTCTCTGGTGATCTGTGCCTGCTTCTCAACAGCTTTCTCGAACAGTTCCCTCCTCTGAGTGATTGCCCCTTAATTACCCCAATTTGTCTCAATTAGTGCTCACTTTGCGTTGGTCCCCTCCTTCGCTTCTCTCTTCCATTTCTTTTACCCATGCCAACGCTTCGGGAGTCGCTGCGCGAATATTGTCCACACGGCCGTAGCGAAACCTTCGTATTGTCGCCGATTCGTAAGTGCTCACCAAATGACCATGTAACCTAAAAATGGCTTAAAAGGCCGAAACGAATGTGAATTTTGCTTGAAATGGGCGAATTGCATGGCCAACTGAACGAATCCGTCGGGGCTAACGCCCCACGCCTTAAGCAACGATTTGCCGAAGTGAGAGAAAAAAAACAGGCGAAGTTGGACATCGAGGACGAGGCTAAATTTGAGAGAAAGTGCCGAAGTGCGACAACACGCAATTGAACTTGTCGAATTCGGCAATTTGGTCCCTCAGCAAATGAATTGCCCTTTCGTTGAGTGCCCACGAAAGGCATTTTGGCGGAGGGATTTCCGTGGCCACCGAAGTCGGCGCGGGCACCACAAAATTGGCATTGGCATTATTCATTATATGTTGCTCTGACTCCCTCTGAATGTTGTGGTTATTGGGTAACCCTTTGACCATTTTCACGTGAATTTTGGAATAATCAGGAGCTAATGGTGCCTTTGTCTTAACAAAATGCTTTCATTAAAAAACGGTGAAGGAGTTTTGGTTTTACTCGCAATGCCTTCCGCGCCCCCCTCACCTTTTTTTTAATTGCCCAATTTTCATTGGCAAATCGCATCGCTTTTTCTGCCATTTTGATGATTACTATTCCCTCCGCCACACTGTGCTCAATACAAAGGCCACAACAGCCATTTCTGGACACAATCATCTGAAAGAAGAAAGGCACAGACAAATTAAACATAATTCATTAAAAATTTTATTATTTTTTCTCACTAAATAAGGGCAATAATTGAAATTTTTTTTCTCTCATCTTATAAAGGCACTAATTGCCTTTAGTTTACTCGATAAGTTAAATGTTAATGTTTTTAATAAGGATTTATGATGCCCGACTGTGCCGACAATGCCAAAAAATAAAATGCTATAATTAAATCAATTGATAAATTTATAAAGGTTCGAGAATACAGAAAACAAAGTCTGAAAAATCTGAATTTTCACTGTTAAATGTCCTTATTTTGAGTCCCAGGCCTTCAGGGCCGGGCCTGAAATTCCACCTGAATGGTGCAGTCGAACCACCGATTGAGCCCATTCCGAGCCGAGCCAAAGCCATGCAAAATGTGAAGCCCATCTCTCTCCAAATTTTTGATGTGTTCGCCTTCGGCGGGCGTTTCAAAAGCGTCGGTCGATTCATCCAAACAAAGGACAAACACCGCGGATCGAAGCGCCTCCAGGGAACGGATGTTTACAGATGCTAAAGGGAAAGACTAATGAGGCGGCACATTCAAAGGAAAAAGTGAAAAGTTTGGATACGGCACTTTTGGTCTTTGGATTTTGAAATAATTTTTGGATTTTTTTGCTTTCCTGCAGCAAACCCACCCTTTTTCATCTCCTCCCAAAAGGCCGCTGCCCTTTCTCTCTGTCCCGCGCTCGCCCCTCCCACTGCGTGCACCGTTTGTCCGATGCGATTTCGTGCTATTGTCCGTATTTTGGCCAATTGCCTAGCGATGGTCGGTGCTGTGACCGGAAAGCCACGGTGGCGAGTGACCAGTACGAACTGTTGCTGCTCATTGATCACCACAATGTGCTCGTCGTCCTGCTCCGGGTATTGTTCAGCTTCCGAGTACTGCTCGCCCTCCTCCGTCTGTCCATTCGTTCCTTGGCATTTTCCGCTATTTGCCGTGTTCTCTCCTCCGATTTCCTTTCTCCCCTTTTCCCAATTATTGTCTCTTTTCTGCGATTTCTTTGTTCGTCGATCGTGCAAAATATCCTCTCCAAAGCCGGGCTCGCGGTAACAGTTCAAAATTCGTTCTGTAAATGAATTTCTGAAGTGGGGCTAACCGTATGACATAAACTACCGTACTGGTCCATGCACAACGGTACGGTGTTCCCCTCAGAAAAACGGTCTGTTATTGTCTCCCGTGGTGTCTTTTTGCTTGGAAAACGCAAAGATTGTGTCAAATTTGGCAATAAATCCTTTACTTTTCCACCCCATTTTTGAAGTCTAAGAATGCTCTGACGAGCAAAGCGGCATAACTGAAGAGAAAGTGGAAAAAGACCAGAGCTGAGCAACAGAGGGACTGATTGATCGCACTCACAAAAGCCAATCGTCGTCTGATTGGAAGTGACGGCGCGGAAAAACGTAGGCGGGACTGAAATTGACGGGCAGGGGCAGACGCTGGCGCAAATACATTTCAGGCAGCCAAAATAGGTTAATCTGAACAGCCAAAATTTGACAAAATTTGGTTGATCAGAACGGCCCTTTGTTTCCTCCTTTAAGCTGTTCATTCTCACCCAATTTTCACTTTCTTCCGACAATTTGATCAATTTTTCTTGCATTTTCTTCGCAATTCGCTCAAAGTCTCGCACAGCTTTTTCCATTTCCATTAAATTCACTCTGCAGTGATTTGATCCATCGGCCAGCACTCGCGCAAATTCCAAATAACGGCGGAAGGTGTGACCAAGGTCAGGCAGTGGCACTTTGGGCAGAGGGCACTTAGAGGAGATAGGAAGAAAATAGGAAGATAAAGCTCTTCCTCCTTCCCTCTCGCTTTCCTTTCCGTCCCCCTCTTCCCTCTCCTTTCTCCCTTTTCCTTTTCCATGTCGTGGAAAACGACACGCCGATCATTAGCGATTTGCTGAGTGCCGACGGCGGGAGAGTTTGTGCCGCCGGTGATGGGACTGGTGGCATTTACGCCCTACATAAAAGAGATTAGTGGGCAACTGACGAGGGAAGTGAAGGGACGCTCAAAGGCGGATTTGGCGGGGACCTCTCCTTTCTCCCTTTTCCTTTTCCCTTTCCCCCCTCTCTCCCTCTTTTTCCTCGCTCTCCCTCCTTCTCTCTCGCTTTCCTTGAAAAACCGCAAAAAGAATGAAAAAACGTCTTCTATGAATATTTCTTATCATTTTGTAATTTCAATGCCGAAATTGCGGAGAACGGACGGCGTAAGTTGGCAAATTATATATTTCCTCCCCCCGCTCCCCCTCTTTCTTTTCTTCCTCCCTCTCCTTTTCTCTCTCCCTCCCCCCTCCTTTTTCTTTTCACTCCTCCCTCTCCGCCCTCCCACAACTTACCTCGTACCAATGCTTCTCGGCATTTCTCCCCCTCTTCATCGTCTCTTCGTTTGCCATTTTCGCTTTTTGTCCCTCAATGTCTCCCACTGCTTTTGCCTTCCCATCGTTCATTCCTTTTCCAGCATTTACTTCTCTTTGTATGAATTATTAAAGAAAATTTTGTAAAAAATTAAGTATTAAGCAAAATCCAATTAGCAAATTAAAATACAATGAAATTTCGTTTATTTTATTCACAAGAAATGACAAATGATTTAGGTGTAAAGTCAGCAGTCAAGAAGAGGTGTGAATGTTGTGTCAAATTGAGGGCCCAAAAATGAGGGCGGAGGGAAAATGGGGGAGAGGGGGAAAGTGGCACACGGAGGGACAAAAGTGGCAAAGCAAACAGAAAAGGGCATTTTGATTGGCGAGAGGGAGTGACAAATGGGTGAAAAAAAGCAATGATTAATTAAGTGATCAAAGAAAGTGCCGAAAGCGATCGCAGGGGAAAAGCACAAGCGAATTTATCAGTGCTGACAATACACAGAATGATAAATAATTCTGATTTATATTTCTAGCGATAGAAGTGACAATCATTTGGCATTTACCGGGGTTTTCCCCATTTTCCGTCGGTTTGACTTTGGCACTCTCTGCCCGTCGCTTCACCACTGCGGGTTCAGCGGGTCGTGGCTCTGTCCGCCTTCCCTGAACGTGTTACGTCCCGCCGGTGTTCCTCCTCCGAAGTCGCTCTGCTGCTGATACCCCCCGCGGTGTGCGTCCGTTGTCAAATTCTGTGCCGTCCCATTGTCCCAAATGTCCGCTAGAGGCCGTTCCTCCTAAATTGTCATTTGCTATATACATATAATGTTCATGTTCGTCTCTCTCACTTGTGCCATTTGTCCTCCTTCCTCTCCCTCCGTTGCGTTTTTCTTCGGTCGTGGCGGTCTCTCCGGCGCTCCGCCGTTTTTTAGCTGTGCCGTGCGCTGTGTGCCGCCTTCGATTTGCTGATAATCGTACACTTTGCGCAGCATTCCCAGCAGCGGAGTGTAGGCAACGTTCAGCACACTTCGCAATTTGATCATAGGAATTTGGAAAATTGCTTTTTCCTTACCAGATAAAAATATTTAAGGCTAAAAAGCCCAAAGTGTTGACAATGCCCCCGGCAATTATCGGGCCGAAGGCATAGGCCAAACTGTACGAACTGAAAGGGAAGCGGCGGAAATTGTGGGCCGAATTTGGCACGGCATTCTCACATGTCGGCAATGGCATACACGGAACCATAAACGGACACATGACGAGTATCCACCAAATTCCCGAGCAAAGGCAGCAGACTCGTGTCAATTAGAGCAATGCCAAAACCTAACAAATGAATGGCAGGGACAAATGGCTGAAATGAGATAAATGAAAGAAGACAAATCGTGGAAAGCGGAATGATCAACGCGCCGACACTTTGGACGAATGGAATGGCCAAACATGAGAGACCTAAAAGTGGTTGCAAAAAAGTTGAGGAGAGTCAAACGAGGGATGGCATTTCACACCCAACATGCGGATGGCACTTCATACCCATCCATATGCCTAAGTCTGACAAACCTTCCATGGCAAGTCCAATGGCAGCGAATAGCCAACTCTTATGGGGATAGCGTCTCAACAGACGGACGGTGACGTACACGCCGAGCACGTGGTGGAAGAAGGGCGGGAACCAAATCATGCCGACTTGCCAGTCGGGAGTGCCGGGCATCGCTTCGGCCATCCATCTGAGAAGGAAAAGCAGGAAAGCTTGTCAGTTTAACAATACTGACGTCGTAATGGTCGGTTCCAAGAAGGCGAGTGAAATGTTTGCCATGATCAGAGCACCGGAACAAATGGCAATGAATGGGTCCATGAATAACTGCCGGAGGAGAAGAGGGCAAAGTGCCGAAATTGGAGCGGAGTGCCCACCCGGGGCATCGGCCTACCCGCCACATCGGCGTGCCCTGCAGCCGCTCCCCCGTTTCCGGGTTCCGCGCGACGGACACATGCGCTTTTGGCTGAATCACCCAAAAGACCATAAAGGCATCGATGAGGCACACGAAGGAAAGGATTAAAAAGGGCACGGATTTGCCGGCCAAAGAGTAAAGCACAGAGCCAAAGGGAGGGGCCACCAAAGAGCCGAAGGAAATAAACGCAAGCGCAATGCCCAAGGCGGCAGAGCGTTCACTTTCCTCGGAAAAACGATCTGCGATCATTGCGAGACCTGAAGTGTCGGCGAAGGCGGAGCCGAAGCCCTGAAGCGAACGGGCGAAGAAGAGGACACCACTGAATGGATGAAGGATGAGCAAGAGGAAAGGCAAACCGAGGCACACCCGAAGATGGATTTGGGGAAGGAAGGAAGAGAAAGGAAAGGATGAAAAGGAAGGAAGAGAAAGGAAAGGTTAAAAAGGAAGGAAAGGATGAAACGGAAGGAAGAGAAAGGAAAGGATGAAAAGGAAGGAAGAGAAAGGAAAGGTTAAAAAGGAAGGAAAGGATGAAAAGGAAGGAAGAGAAAGGAAAGGTTAAAAAGGAAGGAAAGGATGAAACGGAAGGAAGAGAAAACGGCAAACATTGTCAGTTTTGGCGCAAAATCGCTATAAATTCCTGCTTTTTCGTCCCTGCGCTGAAAATTTTTGGAAATGACACTGGAGAAAAATTTATTTGGTCCGAAAAGAAAAAAAAGCTCTTCTGGTGCCCAAGGAAGAGAAAGGAAAGGAGTATGGGCCTGGGGTGGGGATTTATATTATAAAAATTTACCAAAATGTTTAAATAAATGTTACGAAGATATTTAAAACAGCTAAAAAAACATTGATTAAAATACTGAATAAAAATGAATAAATTTGCAATGCAGAAATAATGAAAAATTTATTCATTCAGCTGAAGTTGTCGAAGGTATTTTAATTTAAAAATTGCCAAAGCCCGAAATATTTACGCAAATATTTTTTTAAAGATTAAAATATTTTAAAAGAATTATTACCGGCCTAAAATTGGGAATCGATCTCGGCTTAATTACTTACAATTAGCAGGGAAAGAAGGAAAGGCAATCAGCGAAGGTCAGCAGGTGGGCACTTTATAACCGGAAAGGATGAAAAGGAAGGAAGAGAAAGGAAAGGATGAAAAGGAAGGAAGAGAAAGGAAAGCTCATTTCGGCGCCAGCATGTTTTTGGCTATAGCTTTTTTCTTTGTCATCCAAATCCAACATTGCTGATATCATTCGAAAGCTTAACATGTCTAGAAGCTTTTTCTAAGCTATTGCTTCGCGTGAAAAGGAAGGAAGAGAAAGGAAAGCATGAAAAGGAAGGAAGAGAAAGGAAAGGATGAAAAGGAAGGAAGAGAAAGGAAAGGTTAAAAAGGAAGGAAAGGATGAAAAGGAAGGAAGAGAAAGGAAAGGTTAAAAAGGAAGGAAGAGAAAGGAAAGGATGAAAAGGAAGGAAGAGAAAGGAAAGGTTAAAAAGGAAGGAAAGGATGAAAAGGAAGGAAGAGAAAGGAAAGGTTAAAAAGGAAGGAAAGGATGGAAGAACGGGAACGCAAGGGCATGCCTTTGCCTATTGAGAAGAGGATGATGACTTACTAGCTCCGTCCAAGAGCAAAAATAGCAGTGGATGAGAACATGACGATTAATCCGATGATAATCGGCAGTTCGTATCCGATGCGATCAATGATAAATCCCGAGAAAGGATTGACGAAGATTTGAAGCAGTGCTTTGGAGGCGAAAAGCCACCCCAATTCGATCTCCTCGTCCAAATAGTCGATCTGTCCCCCGATCATTCTCACTACAATGCTCCCATTGGCCAGCTTAATTTACTATCGTTTATCTGCTTTAAACGGTGATTACCTTCCGCGTTTCGTTGTGATAGCCGACATATTCGACCTGTGTCAAAGTTTGATCACCAATCAAGCCTCTTTGGCGAGATTACCTCGTAGGCGTGAATGTCTCGCAAATATTTGGGAATGATCGGCACGATCACCTGATCAGGAGAGGTTGGCCATGCCATCATTTCTTCCCCCCCCCCTCACCATGTACAGCATATTGTCCAGCAAAAGTGCCACACTGACCTTTCATTTTCTTTTCACTGTTTGATTTTGTGCAAATCACTGACCACAACCAGCACCAGCCTCTTCTGCATGTTCGGCTGACTCGCCTTCTGTTCTACCCAATTGCGAAGCCATGCCGAGTCGCGGTTGAGCAACGGAATGTTCACCATTTTGGCAATGGCACCACAAAATGAAGGAAACTGAGTTTATGCTAAAACAATGTTAAATTGAAAAACCAACAAATGAATGCTTTTGTTTTGTTTTGTTTTTGACACTTCGTTTCTTCTCATTCGAAGCCGTTTCCTAAGCTTGGCCCCTTTGGTTGAGATTTTCTTCCAATTTCTAAGCTTTACATTGTTTTCTCTTTTCCCCGATCGTATCTTTTTCTTCCCCACCCCTCCCCCTTTTCTCCGCTTCGATTGGCTGGTGATTTTTTGGTTTTTTTTTTGATTTTTCGTTCGCTGGGGATAAACCCCAGGGAATAATAAGTGGAAAAGCGGCCAAAAGGCGAAGAAAAATGGAGGAAATATTTGGGAAAGGAAAAAACATTCTCAAAATTGATGGTTTGGGAAAAAGGGGAAGGCATTCAAAATTCAAACGAATTGAAGGAAAGATAAACGGGCGAATAAAATAATTGCATTTTAATGATTCATTTGGGAGCATATTACGGTAGAGGGAGGCAAAGAGAAAGGGTACGGTAGTGGTTGATTCAAAAAACAAACTTTTGAAAATAATAAATCCATTATGCCTATTCAGCTGTTGAATGCCCTTAATTAGTCCCTTTTCATGACCACCCGTCGTTCATCGATTCCGCTCAACCAATGCCAAGATTTGCTCCATCCCCACATCATCCGCCGCCGCATCATTTCCCGCGGGAATGCCACCCCTTGCCCCCGGGGATGGACGGACGAACAAATTGCGCTTTCATACATAAATTGTTATTTGCCCATTAATTAAATTGCTTTTCTGCCCTTTGTCCGTCTCTTTTCTGATGGATTTATCTTTCGGTGCTTTAAGTGCCGTTGGGCTTTTTGGGTTACCAATTCTCGCATTTTCGGCCTTCCTTTCCAGCCAATTTTTCAGGTTTTTGTCAATTCTTAAGAAATTTTATCCCCTGGGGAAGGGGGGGGGGGAAAGGTTTCTCCGCTTACCCTTTCCTCCCCCTGAAAATTTGCGCCTATTACCAAAGTCAATAAAATAAATCGTTTGCTCTTAATTAAAAAGTCAAAAAAAGGAAATATAATGGAAATCTAAAACTGTTGCTCCCCGCCGACCTTTGGGGAGAGAAAAGTCGGAGAAAAGGAGGAAATTCCCGAAAAAATTGTCGGCGACAGCGGGACAAGTTTAGCAATTTTGTGAGCACCAATCTGGCAAAAGGCAAAGGAAAGTCAGACAAAAAGGGGGGGGGGAAGGAAGGAGAATGGAAGGGAGGAAGGAAGATGTTTTCGGCCAAAAGTTCCTCTGGGAATTTGAAAGGAATGGGAGACGATGGATTGGATGGATTCCATGCGGGAAAGTTGGCGAAGAGATTGGCCAAAACGGAGGGAGACAATGGGCCAAGCGAAGGACAAAGGAGGGGAGATGGGCGAGGGATATGAATAATTGAAATCAGCAGAAGCAGAGGGAATGGGTGACGAAGGTGGCGAATTAGCGGATTGAGTTTGGACGGAATTTGTGAGCGGAGCAGCGGCCGAATGTGCCGAAACCGCCGAATGCCCTTCTCCAACAGCCGATGCAAATTCAATTGCCAATCCCTTCCCGTCCAACTCCCCCCCCCCACCCCCACTTTGATTGCAAATTCAATTCACTTTCCTTTCTCAACACTTTTTCACTAAAAAACATCAATGGGATGGTTTTTAATTCACGAAAATCAAAATTTAAATAATAATATCGTAATTGAGAAACAAAAAAGAGTTCGGTCCCTTTTTCCGGTTTTGACCTTTTCAATGAGTGCTTCTTTATTAAATTTTTGAATATTTTCTTTTTTACTTCGTTACATTTAATTTTTTTTTTCGATTTTAATTAATTTTTATTTCTTTCGAATTTATTTGTAATTATTTTCATCTATCGTTTAATTTGTAGTTATACAAAGAACAAATTAAATCCTTCGCGTATTAAAAAGGAAAAACATCCATGTATTTAAATTAAATTTTGAGGAAAAAATTTTTTTTGAAAATCTAGACGAAGAAGAAAGTGTGGGGAGATGAAGCGGAGAAATCGGCCGAATGGTAACGCAGCAGGGCAATTGGAGACCAATTAGGAAGAGAGGGGGGGAGGGAGAAGGAGTTGGGAAAGGGCACGTGGAGAGGGCGGCACAGAACGAATGGAGAAGTACAGCTGCAGCTTCTGCTGGAGGGACGGAACGGAAGGAACGGAGAGAGCGGAAAGACAAACAGACAAATTGGGAAAGTGACCCACCCAAACAAAGGAAGGGAGTTTTATAGTAGGGTGCAGCGGGACCGGGAAATTTGGGCAAGACCGGGGCCGGGACTTTTTTGGTTGAAAAACCGGGACTTTTTGGCTGCTGTAAAATTCGCTTTCTCTGTGGATTATTTTCGATTATTTGTGCCTAATTAAAACGGACATTCACTTAATTTCCATTGTTTGCCCATTTTCTATCCATTTTCGTTTATTTTGAAAAGCTAAAATTCATAATTTTGTGAGGACAGACTAAAAAGGTAAAAAGCTGAGTAAAAGAAAGAGAAGGGAAAGCTAGCGAATGGAAGGATTCGTGGGTTAAATGCTTAAAGTTTTGTTCCATCGGTCAGTCGCTCGTCCGTCCGTTCATTTCATAAAACTGTCCGTCGCCCATTCGTCCGCTTTTCCTCCGCTTTTCCCCGTCCTTTTGCCGTCCCCCGTCCTTTGCTTTGAGCAGCGTCCCCCGACACACTTCCCCTTGTAGCAAATCTCCTCACTCCATTCGAACCCTTTGCAATTTCCCCCCGGCTTCACTTTGGAGCTGCAAACGGCGTGGCCCGGGTGAGTTCGCTTGTCGCACCAAACAAAACTGAAAGGCAGGCAATTTGTTTAATTACGGCATTTTCGCCTCTGTTTTTCCCTTTCGGACACTCCGTTTCCTTTCTCCTCTCTCTCTCTAGCTCTCTTGTTTCTTTTTTGTCTCTACGCCCCTTTTCACTCTTTCACGTTCTCTCTCCTCCTCTCTCTCTCTCTCTCTCTCTCTCTCTTTGTCTCCACTCTCCTTCTCTATTTCCCCCTCTCTTCCACCAACTCGGTGTTGCCGCATTCGGATGATTTTCCACTTTTGGCACAGCTCGGCCTTGGTGCGTATTCGTACATGTGGTCCGTGTAGTTGTTGGACAGAGCGTCCATGTTCCGCAAAGGTTGTAACAAAGGCATGTACGCATATGAGAAGTGCCATTCGGGCATGCAGTCGGCATCGTCACGGGGATAATCGCGTTCACGTTGGAGACGATTCTGACAAATGAGTGTGATTTTGGGGATGGCACAACAAACAAATGGAGGCCGAATTTGGCACATTTGAATCGTTTAGTGGCCAGTCTGACCGACCAACCTGCTTTGTTTGTCTCCACTCCTCCCATATCCAATCAATGAAGCCTGGAATATGAAGGGAATTAATCGATTTGACAATTACTCAGTGTAAGGAAATGGTAATTAATTAATTATCATTAATTAATTAGTTATTATTTCGCAATGTGTTAAGACACTCAGAACCGTGATGCATGAAGAAGATTGGGTCGTTGCTGGAGCTGAACCGTTCTTGCATGTCCCCGCTTATAAAATAATGGACCTGAACAGTCTCAATTTGGGAAAAGTTAAAAGGAAACGAACGTAATCATGCGAATATTCGAGGAAACGCTCATCCAGCGGATAATTAATGCACGTCTAAAGGACAGAAGGAAATGGAGCCGATCAGAAGAGGAAAGGGCAGTAAAAACTATGAACGGCCCATTGAATTCGATGTTTATTTTTTGCCCTTTTCAATTCGAATGACAAACACTGACATGCAACGGCAAAGTGAATGCCATCACGCGGTCCACCTGCTCTTGGGACAGAACCCAGTCGATGCGCGCTTCGTTCAGGAACTCCCCGTCTTGTTGGTCCCCGAACATTCGCTGGTACGAATGCCTGCCCTGCGGTGATTAATGCGACTGTCCTGTGTCATTCCCCGCCCCCGCCCTTTTCTCACGTCCATCGTCGTCCAATTGGCGAAAAGTCCGTTAAACACAAATCCCGAATTATCGGCCTCACCAAGAAGCTGAAAAGCGAAGCTAACCGATCACCAACGTTTATTTAGACCAACAAATTCGCTGAACATCACTGAGTCTTCGGGGGATGGAAGGTCACCGTCCAGCGAAGAATCCCAATAAGGAAGGCCGAGGGAGGGGTCCTCAAAAGAGAAATTTGCAAATTGGCAGAAAAAAGAAATGGAATTTTATTACGGTATTTTGGGGGAAAAGAGAGCGGAAGATAATCTCAAGTCTGAAGAGGGTGAGGGAGTGTTCAAAGCATAAATTCTAAAGACCGCTTCAGAAACTCGCGATGCCACGTTAAGAAGGAGGGGCCCGAGTGAACGCCGGAACGGCGGTGAATCATTCCGAGCCGAGTGTAAAGGCCACTGGATTTGTAACGGCCCATCACTTCCTCAAAAAGGCAAAAACAAATCCGTGTTCAACTGATCGGTGATCAAATCCCGTCCTGGTTATATATTATGATTCAGGTTGGGTGGTCTCACCAGGAACAAAGACATCTCTTCATGGCTAAACTGCCGAAAATCCTTTCGAATTGCCCTTTTTAAGGGCTTTCCGTTCGGCAAAATGCACAAATGGCCCTCGACATTACCTAAAATAGGTTAATCCTTGAAAAGGCAGCACTTATCACTCACCCCGAAAGAGTGGACAAATGCACCTAAAGGGGAATGAGTGAATGAATTTGGAATGGAATTGCGCGGGAACTCGAGAGTCAAGCAGGACATGAACGGCCACAGTTGCCATGGCCAAGTGGCGGTGTCTTTTCGTTCGCCCGTGGGAAGACTGTGATGGCCGAACTTGGCGGTTGCCCTGCACAAGCAACGGTCGCAGGTGTGGCACCAATGGTCACTTAGCTGACCTGCTCCGATTCCTCTCCAAAATTTGCATTTTCGGCGTCTCCGCGCCGTCACCCGCCCCTTTCGCTGCTCCGTCCGTCGTTTCTTTCGCCTCCTCCCGCTCCTCGCTGATCTGCTCTCCCATCTGCATCTTCTGCTCCAACCTCTTCCGCACTTCCGCCTGCTCCATTCGCCCCTTTTTCGTTGTCATTTTCGCGTCCCAATGGCCTTCGGCCATCCATTTGCCCAACTTTTCAGGGTCGCCCTTCAACTCCCAACGGCCTCTTTCCTGGCCCAGCTGAGGATGGCCCGACCAAAACACTCCGTCAGCTCCCCTGTCCACGATTTCGGCCTGTACAATGCCTTCCTTCTGATTGGCCACCTTCGGCAGCTGTTCGCCGTTCGCTGTTTCGTCTTCTCTCATTGGCATTTCCATTGTCCGTTCCGCCCTTTTCGTTCTTTTTTCCGTCCCTCCCTTCCCGACATTTCCCAGCATTTCCTTGTGATGTTCCCGCCAGAATTGTGTCGCTTCCTGCATTTTTTGAGCACTTCCCTGCATTTCGATCAGTTGCCATTGCAATGCGTCCAATTTTCCGGCGGTTGGCGACTCGCGAAAAACCTTTGAACAGAAAATTCAAAGATAAGAAACGTATCGACTGACAATGAGCCGGGAATCACACCTTTTGGTGGGGCGAATGAAAAACGCGAAAGAACGGCTGCTCCTCGCGCACCAAATAAATGTGTCCGCCTCCCAATGTTTCGTTTCTTTCGATAACGTAACTCTTCCGATAATGGGCAATTGTTGTGGGAAAACAGTGCAAAATTAAGGCGAGGAAGAGGAAGAGAAAGAGACAGTGCATTTGCTGAAAAAATGGGAAAGCACAGAAAACGGAGGGATGGACAGAAAATTGAAGCAAAGCGACAATTCCTGTCATTGCTATTTAAATACCTATTCTGATTTGAATTGAAATGAGCCAAAAGGGCATTTTGACCGAAAAGAGAAATGGCGGAGAAAGTGCCAATGCGTCCTTTGACCAATTTGAAAGCCTAATTAGGGGCATGAGTTTGAACTGCGGGAAATTGACGAGTGTTTTGAAGAGGAAGAGCTTTTGCACAAGAAAATTATGACGAAAAATGGCGAAGAAGCGTACGGAAATGGCTTTAAAGCGAGAAAAGCGCAAAAGGGTCCTTTTGAATAGCAATTAAAGTCACGTAAAGCCAAAAATGGCAGAGAATTGGAGTGAATCCGTTCCGCCGACTTTCCCCTCCCCCAATTTATTATTTTGGCCTTTCTTTCGTTTTAGTTTCTGCTTTTGTGCTCTTTTTTTATTCTTTCCCTCTTTCATGAAGTAATTAGAAGGGAAAAGAAAAGAAAAGTGAGGCCAATCAAAGGGAGGCCTTCGAAGTGTTTTCACGGTACTGAAACGGTCGCCGCACTTCGCCACCTCCGCACGGACTGATCAGTGCCCAAACTGCTCAATTAGTGCCGCCTTCTTTCTGCCATCAAATCGATCCTCACAGAGGCGATCAATCACCGTCAATTGGTCAATTACCCCCCCCCCCCGCCCCTCCCGTTCAATTTTTATTCCGCAACCAGTTTATTTTAATGATACTAATGTAAAGCAGCGATTATATGTACATAATAATACAATTAGGTATAAAACATAATAATGGAGTCAATCTGATGGATTTTTACCATATGCTCAATTAAAAAAATATGCAAAACGATAATTGGTTAGAGTCAGCCATTTTCTGATTAACGGTAGAGATCGACCTGTACCTGGATCCAGGCCTGTATTTTTCCTGGATCCAGGTACAGGAAAAATACAGGCCATTTTTCGGCAACCTGTATTTTTCCTGTACCTGTATTTTCCTGTACTTTTGTACAGAAAATACAGGTACAGGCCATTTTTGGAATACAGGTACAGGTACAGGCCTTAAAAACATGTATTTCCTGTATTAATTTTTAATCACTATTTTTTGGCGAAATGTCTGAAAAAATTAGGAAAAATTCAAAAAATATTATTTTATTCAGTGAAACTGTCAAATTTGAAAAATTAATAATGTTTTGGCGAAATGACATAAATAGTTCAAGGTGGACTTGGTCGTTTTGGCGCCAGCCCATTGTGCTATACCTTTTTTTAGGGGCCAGGCCGTTTTCGTACGAACACATGTTTTTGGACTATAACTTTTTTCTTTGCCAACCAAATCCAACATTGTTGGTATCATTCGAAAGCTCTTCAGATGCTCTATTAGCCTGCAAAATTCCAAAAAGTTTCGTCAAGTTCAAAAAAAGTTCGAGCCAAAAAATTTGGTTTTTTGAACTCTTCTGACCGTAACTTTTTTGAACCTTGACGAAATTTTTCCAAATTTTTGCAGGCTAATAGAGAACACTTAAGGCTATCGAATGATACCAATAACGTTGGATTTGGTTGAGAAGTAAAACAGTTATAACCAAAAAATTGGGCTCGTACGAAAACGACCCCGACCCCTTTTTTTATTTTCAACAAAATCTAACGATCTTGGTAGTTTGGCGCATGCTTTAATAAAATTATAATGTTCTTATGAGCACAAATTTTTTGATCAAAATTCCGATTTGTAAAAGCTACAGTTTCAGGTAGCCCCGAAAATCCTTATAAAAAATTGGTTAAAATCGCAAAAATGTGTCTTTTTTTTGAAAAATCTGTTAACAAACTGCTTTAAAAATTGCAAATTTTATCCCGGCGGCGCCTGCCGGCACCGCCGGACCCCCGTCCCCTCCCCAACTTTCCCAAAAATTTTTTTTGAAAAAGCGCGCCGTTAAAAAAGTAAGAAAATCAAAAAAGGGTCATTTAGGGATATTAAAAAATTTTTGGAAAAAAATTCTTGTTATTTATTGTTTAATTAATAATAAATACTTTTAGGTATTTTTACGTTATTTTATTAATTAAAAAGGTTTTTTATAAAAAAAAATAAAAAATACAGGTACAGGCCAATCGGGAAATACAGGTACAGGCTTTTTACAAAATACCGATCTCTAATTAACGGTATTTAACATGAAAAGTACAGTGGGGGCACAAGAAGAGGGCAGCGAAGGACGGAGGAGGCGGATGAAGCCGCGAAGCGATTGAGCCATCCCCCCCCCTTCCGCCGATAGCGGCACGGTGAAAAAGCGAACGAACGCCCCCCTCCCCCGTCACCTTAAATTGACACCCCTTTTTAATTTGAGTAAGAAATCGCTCTTTGAAGTTTGCGTGGTCCGTCATTTTGTGCCCTTCTTTTTTTCTTAATGATGCCTAATTTCGTGCAGGTGAATTCGACAATTGATTATTAATTTTAGTCATAAATATTACCGGAGCTTATTTCAATTCGCGTCACATCAAAGAACTGACGTCAAAAAACCCATGAATATGAATGCTCATGTAATTATACTTCAATTAAGAATAAAACTTTAATGCATTGAAAGGGATCGATTGAGTGTCGCCCTTTGAGTTGAGCCGCCATTTGACAAATCGCCACAGTTTAGGCTGTGAACAGCAAATGCCGAATTGCAAACGCTTGTGAAAGGCCTTGGCAAAAGCTGTTCATACAATTAGCGTTCTTATAAAGTGCCTTCATCAAAGCTGTGCAATGCGCATCCTTAAACATTGGTCTTCCGGTGAATTGCTTGAAATGTCAAATTGCTAATTGTACTTTTGGACCCGAATTGATATGTAGGAATGAAATAATATAGTAAGAAATTTGAGATCAATGCCAGAAGAATGGGAGAGAGAAATGAATTTCTAAGCTTAATAATCGGGCTTTGATTCCCAAGCGTTCAAAGGGCCAACAAATCAATGAATTGGCTTTTTATTATGTCGGATATGGCCAGGGCTCCCAGATGTGAGGCTTTAGCCTCATTTTGTGGTTCTTTGATAGGTCAATGAGGCTTTTTGTTAACTTTTCCACAAATTCACAAAATTTTTTCAATGAAAATCTGCTAAAAATATGGTCAAAATTCTTAATTTTTTCACCTGGCGGCGCCTATCGGCACCGCCGGCCCCCATTTTTTCCAAAAGTTTTTGGAAAAAGCGTCGAAAAAAATCAACTTATATTTTCATGCTTATTTGTTAGAATTTCAC
This sequence comes from Heterodera glycines, assembly GCA_004148225.2. Lineage (NCBI taxonomy): Eukaryota > Metazoa > Nematoda > Chromadorea > Rhabditida > Heteroderidae > Heterodera > Heterodera glycines. The sequence continues at coordinate 9,239,836 of CP049708.1, read as the reverse complement.
AAAATGCTTATTTCTAACAATAAATTGAAAATACATATAATATTCGCATTTTAAACGTATTTTGAAAAAATTTGTAAAAATGAGGCTTTTTGACCCAAAATGAGGTATTAGTTAAATATTGAAAATTCTTTGTTTTATTATTTTTTATATACTTCCATTGGCTTTCTCGCAAATTGTGGACTTAAGTTTCAGTTTTAATTTCATAAAATGACCAATTGGATTGAACTCCGACAAAAAACCAGGATCATGCATTCATCAATAAATTTGTTAAAAGGAATGCTTCGATGGTAACATTCGTTGCTGATTATGAAAATGCGTCAGAAAATAGCATTAGAGGGAAAGTCGTAGCGCAATTCCCTCTATGTTGATCAAGACAATAATTTGCGTCAAATTTTTGCTGAATTTATACAGAAAGCAGCAGCAGAAAATCCCCATCGAAAGGATAACACTCAAATTCGTGATTTGCGACCTGAAAACCCTTATAAATTCATTTTTCGACTTTTTAAAATCTAAAAAATTTTTTCGAAAAAAGGGCTACCACCGGTGGTACTCCAACTTCTACCCAGAAATAATTTTTGAGAATTTTAAGCCAATTAATATTTTCATAAGATAATTTGGCGCTACTTGCAAAGAGCACTATTTTGAAAATTTTTTCAACTTTTTTTTGGTCAAAATTTTTTTTTGTTTAAAAAGTCCTGAAACCAAGTACCCGGGTGTTTTACAGGTCGCTGATCACGAATATGACAATTATTTGGGCCTATTAAGCAAATTTGGCGCTAGTTATAAAGTGATAGATTTTGAATTTTATCAAAAACCATAGGGGGGACCCTTTTGTTGTAATTTTTTTTTTGGATAAAAATCGTGAATATACATTTTATTCACCATAATTGTGCTGTTAATACTTAATATTCATCATTATGTGTAAAAAAAACAAAAAAAAAAAATTTGACCAAAAAAAAGTTGAAAAAATTTTCAAAATAGTGCTCTTTGCAAGTAGCGCCGATAATTTTATTGAAATTAGCCAATATTTTTTTAAATTATATCTCAGTGACGAAATGATAAGTAACCGTCTTCGCTCGGAGTGATTAGGTATTTGAATATGTTAAAATATTAATTCGAGGAATTCAATGCCAAATTTAAAAAAAAATCAATTTTTTGATTAAAACAATTAAAAAACAAATTTTATCTTTTGCTTTTCTCTGTTTTTGAGAGGTCCCGCCCGCTCCAACAGTTTTATGTAGGGTTCGGACCCCGCCCCCGGGGACGGGACAGGTTTTTTGGCCTCACCCCCGCCCCCGCGACTCAGACCCTCGCAACCCCCGCCCCCGCGACCTTCGCCCCCGCGGGGGCACGGGGGTGAAAAACACACCCCTAAGAGCCACCCCCGCCCACGGGGCTCGAACCCTAGTTTTATGAAGGAAAAACTTGACGGCGGATTTGGGCATGATCGGAAAGCCAAAAGAAACGCCAATTCAAATCTCCCCATAGTTTTTCCCTGACAAATGAAAAGTTTCCCCCCAATTGGTTCATTTATTCAGTCTTTTGGCCTCTTTCTCATAATTTATTTTCACTCGCAACAAATTTATTTTTTCCCTTAAAACTGATTGGTTGACTGACTTCATTTTTTTATCCGATGACGTGAAAATTGATAATTTATTATTTATCTTTTTTTTCATTTAAATCACACCATAAAACTTCGCAAACAATTTTGAACCAAATAAATACATAAAATAATAGTAAAGTAAGTAACTGTCGAATATAAAAAATTGCATCAATCTCTTGCGGAACCCTTCAGTTGGGCGCCGGCACGTTTGGGTGCCAGCACGCTTTTGGCTCTAACTTTTTTTAACCTTAACAAAATTTTTTGGAATTTTGCAGGCTAATAGAGCATGTGAAGGGCTCTCGAATGATACCAAGCTTGTTGGATTTGGTTGACCAAGAAAGTTATAGTGCAAAAACATTCTGGCGCCCAAATGTGCCGGCGCCCAACTGAAGTAGACCGATCTCTTGCTCTTTTCTTTCCCTCCAATTTTTCTTTCTTTGTCCCCCCCCCCCTTCTCTCCCACTCCTACTCCCATCTCTCTTTCTCTCTCTCTCTCCCTCCCTCTCTCTCTTCTCTCTCTCTCTCTTCTCTATTTCTCACTTTTCTCTCTCCCTCTCTCGCTTTCTCTCCTTTTTTGTCTCTTTGCTTCCATCCATCTCTTATCAACTCTAATCATCCCAAATCATTCGCCCTTATCAAATTTCTGATCTTAGAAAATAGAAACGGTTAAAAATACACAAAAATATTTGTCCCCATTTCCCTTTTTCATTCTCTGTAATAAATTCACCACTTTACTATTCTTTTTTTTTGCTGATTTTCCATTCATTTAATTCTATTACGCTATCGATAAGTGTAAAATGGGAAAAGCATTCAAATTTTCCGTTTATTGAATTTTAAGAGGGACGGAGTTGGAGAAGAAGACGGAGGAAGTGCCGGAGAAAATAGGCGATGGCACTCTCAACCCCTCCCCTCCCCCCCCCTCCCCCCTCCCCCCATCTTCGTCCGCTTCCTTTAGAGCTGCTCACCCCATGCCCTCCCAAAATGCTCTTTATATGTATCCTTAGCCACGGATGGATGAAAAAAGGGAGGGAATGCATTGTGCCAGTGTTTTTTTTCTGCGCATCTGTCCCTTTCCCTTTCGTAAGGACATTCAAAACACTTGGCAACGGCACTTTCTAAAAGTCTGTCTTCAACGCGAACTTCCGCCGAATGGCCACAAATTGCGCTGTTTTATGCGCCGATTGGGCTACGAATGGATTCGCGTGGAAGTGATCAACCGAAGGCCAGCGGTGATCAGAATGCCCAATTTCGTAGCGGAGGGAATTCTGACGAAAATTGCACAGAAAGTGAGAAGATCGAAGTGAGTGCGAATTCAAAAACGAATTTAGAAATGGCATAAGGGATCACATTAAGCGCAGTGAAAGCCCAAGGGGTCGAAGGGTTCGCTTACAGCGAAGGACACGTGGGAAGACGAGCGGACGGACTGTGGCTGAGCCACGGCGAGGAGGAGGTGCGGAAGCTGTTCCGACAGATCCAAGCAGTACTGACACTGAACCCGGCAATCGGTCCCCCGCTGTCCCCAGTACACAACATTCTCTTCTCACCAATGATTCCCCCCTCCCCCCTCAATTCATTTCGTTTCGACTGTTATCATTCATTTAATTGTTAATTCTTCTCCTAGATTAAATATTAGATATTTTTTTGAAACTCATACAAAAACAACAATTAGCGAGTTTAATTAAGAAGGAACTGTTGCTTCACACTCTCCTTGGAGCTGGAAAATTGCAGGCTTAGATTTTAACCGTTTAAATGAAACTCATAAAACCTTCTGCAATAAACTTGCATTTGAATGTGTGTTCGCCTTTCACTTCTCTTTCTCCCCTGTGTTCCATTCACTTGCTCTTTCCTTTATTTCTCTCTCTCTCCCTCTATCTATCCTTTCCTTGAACTCTTTTTCTGTCTTTCTATGCCTATTATTGGCACTAACTAAACACTTCATTTTTCTTTCTCATTGGTTAAAAATTATATTGTATGCAATTGTAAAATATAGTCGCCTAGGTGATGATACAAACTATACAAAGCATTTATTGAGTTGAGAGAGAGAAAGAATGATAATACACAATTCTCAAAAGCAAAAGAGACGAAGTGTCTGTCTGCTCTGCTGCTGTCTCTCTTCCTTTTTCTTCCTTCCTCCCTCTCCCTCACCGTTCTCTCTTTCCTCCCTCTCCCTCTTATTTTATTCCTTCCTCCCTCCCCTCATCCCCCCCCCTCTCTCTCTCTTACTCCTTTCTTCCCCTATTCCTTTGTCTCTATCTTCCTCTCCTTAGCGCTCTTTCTCGCAAAGGCGTGCCCACAGCACATGGATTTGCTAGGCGATAAACAATTGAGCCGATTAACAGTCATTTGATTACCTTGGCAAATCTGTTCGCAATCAAACCGAGATAGAAAATTGTTTTCGTTTTTTATTGTCTCATTCCTTTCTCTCTTTTTCACTGTCTCTAGCCCGCCCCATTCCTTTCTTTTCCTCTTCCCCTCATTCTCTCTCTCACTCTCCCTCTTTTTCCTCTCCTTCCTTTGTGCGTTTTCTCTTTCACCACTTCATCCTCCGTCCGTCTTTTTGTCTTTCTCCAAATATTCTTCTCATTCGTTTCTCCTTCTCTTCCATATTTTATTTTGAGTAGCCAAAAAAAGGGCGACAGTGAAGGGAAAAATGCCATCAAACGCGGGAGGCCCAGCCGCTGCTGGTGCCAACGAACCCTTTTCATATTTTGGAGGGGCCTCCTACACCCAGCTAACACTTCTGTTCTTAGCTAACGAATACAATTGATCATTACTGCTGCTGGGGCTTTAAAGGGAAGAGCGGCTTCATGCGCCGGGCGGCGGGGGAGGAGCTGCACTTGGAAAGGTCTGCCTTTGTCGTGCTGACCGACCGATTGCTGCCCGCGGGCGTGTGGCCATAATTCAATTAGTGTTTTAATCGCTTTCGCTTCTTTTGTCCCATCTGTTCCGAATTATGCACCAATCAGAAAGTGCGCCACACATTGGACCAACGCTTGCCAATTGAATGAATGGGAAGCGAAGAACAACTGACGAGAGGGAGGGAGGAACAGCAGCGGGGATTTCCCCGCCCCTCCCCCCCCCCTCCCCGTCTCCCGCCCTGCTTTTCCGCCCCTTTTCCCTCTCCCCTCCATTCATTCCCAACAAACGTTTCCCTTCTGGCCACTTTCTTCCGCCCGTCCCACCCCTTTCGTCCGTCTCTTCTCCACCGATTGATCGATTTGCCGGCATTTCATTCACTTCATTCCTCAGCATCGGATGGATACACATTCCCCCCCCCTCCCCCCTTTTTTGTTTTGTCTCCCACCAAATCACTCACTGACTACTCACTCTTTCACCTCATTTAGCATTTGCTCTGCCTTTAAATTTACAGTACCGAGTTTTTACAAATTATAATTTGAAAGACAACAAATTGATGAGACAGTCTTTGGGTGGAGATTATCAGAGAAATTATCAGCACTGAGTCATCGCCAATAAACGACGTTAAAACAAAACATTACGAATCGGTCACCCGTCTGCTGATAAAGCCAAAATTGGAAAGGAGGTGAGTTATGGGAAGAGGGGTTGAGTTGGGTGGGAAGAAGGCTTTTGGTTTAAACTCAAATAAACAAACGGAGAAAATTGGAGCGATAAGAAAAGAGAGAGAGAGAGGGGGGGGGGAGGGAAAGAAAGGAAGAAACGGCACATTGCCAACGAATGAATGAATGAATGTTCAATCGCCGCTTTACGCCGTTCCTTGCAAAATTGATCCCTCCCCCAGCAGAAGGACAGCCACTCTCGACAGAATGAGTCCCGATTCCGGGCATCGAGACTCTGCCGGAGTGTCGGGTGCCGGTGCCTTCGATGTGACGATAGAAGAACTGCGGACATTGATGGAATTTCGTGGAGGCGAAGCATTGGAGAAAATAAGCACCGACTACGGAAACACTTTGGGCCTTTGCGAAAGACTCGCGACAGACCCAAACAACGGAATAGCGAATACGCAGGACGAACTGAAGAGGTTGCCTTTGCTGGCCATAGTCCGACAAACTCTTCTTTCTTTGACTTTTCCGATTATTCGGCCCTTTGTTGGCTTTTAAGCCCCAAAGTGCCGATGAACATCCTCGTTTGATTGCCCATCTTTTAAATTTTAAGGCCTCTGTGTGAATTGACCTTTGAAATTGGAATTTCAGGCGGAGGGATGCCTTCGGTGCCAATGAAATCCCTCCCCTCCCGCCAAAGTCTTTCTTTACGCTCGTCTGGGAGGCTCTCCAGGTCTGTCCGATGGCATTTCTTAATGAGTCTTTTTGTCGGTCAATTTAGGACGTCACTCTGATCATTTTACTTAGTGCCGCAGTCGTTTCACTTGCCCTTTCATTTTATAACCCCGGATCGGAACTCGGAGGTTCGCTTTTCCATCATTTCCAATCGCCGTCTTTCCTCAGGTGGAAAAGACGAAACTGAGCAGGAAGCGGGTTGGATCGAAGGTGCGGCCATTTTGATTTCGGTTGTTGTTGTCGTACTCGTCACGGCTTTGAATGATTACACAAAAGAGAGACAATTCAGAGGTTGGCCATCCCCGGGAAAGGCGGACAAAAAATGAATTTAATTTGAATTTGAATTTAAGGATTGCAAGCGAAGATCGAAACGGAACACAAATTCGCAGTGATCCGCGGAGGAAAGCAGCTGCAAGTGGTGGTCAACGAGTTGGTGGTCGGAGACATTGCGCAAGTGAAATACGGTAAAGATTTGCCGGAAAAAGCGGACGATGGCACTTTGACAAGCCGACCATTGGCACTTTTACTCATTGACACTTTCCCTTGCTTCTTCAGGTGATTTGCTGCCCACCGATGGAGTGCTAATCCAAAGCAACGATTTGAAAATCGACGAGTCGTCGCTGACCGGCGAATCGGACCAAATCAAAAAGTCGGCCGAGCATGACCCAATGCTTCTCTCGGGAACTCATGGTCAGTGGTGCCCATTTTGTTGTTCGCACTTTCCTTTTAGTGATGGAAGGCAGCGGTCGGATGGTAATTACTGCGGTGGGAGTCAATTCGCAGACGGGAATTATCATGACACTTCTCGGCGCGGCAAAGTCGGCGATGGAAGACGAGCGGAAGGAGAAGCTGAGGGAGGAGAAGCGGACGAGGCGCAGGAGCAAAGCATCAGGTCAGTGGGAGCATTGGCCAATTGAGGAGAATGGTATTCGGGTGGGGCACCGTAACCGATTACGGTGGGACTTTGGCATTATTTCCACCATTTCCTTCTTTCGTGCCGAGTCTTTTCATAAATTGGACAATTGGGCATTCTTCAACAAATAATTTATCGTAATTTATGCTCGAAAGCAAAAAAACTATCATTCGATAGTAAAAGTGTTATCCATTAGTCTGCAAAAAAGGTTAATAGAGGAGAACCAATGGATAGGCTATCAAGCTACTAACAATAAGATGATGAGAAATGTTCTTTACGTATTTTAATCAAATTATGATAAATTATTTGTTGAAAAAACGTCCAATTGGGAGCATTTTGCGAAACTTTCAATTAGCACCTTTTTCTTTCTTCCTTTCCTTTTTTTCTCTTTCATTTCTTCCGCTGATTCTCAAGCTAAGCAATTGACAGATTTTGCAGTTCGAATTCGACGTTCCATCCCTTATAACGGCTCATTGGACGGTAAATTCCTTAGTCTTTTCGTCTTTTCCCTCTGTATGGGCAGCTATAGGAAAGCTGTTTTGAAATGGATTGTTCATTTGTCTGTGGATTTTGTGTCCAGACATTTGCGCCTCTGTCAAAAATCTGGGAAAACTTACAGTTTTTCATTCTTAGAAGTCTTAAACAGCATTAATTTAAAAACAAATGTCCGAGGCGCAAATGTGGGGTAACCGTGGATTTTGACCTCATGCTCAGGAACAATTCTTCGAAGTTTAAGACTTTGTCAAATTGACAAAAGGGGCTGATTTAATTTTAATTGCATTACCCCAACAAAATTTCGGCCAATTGGTCCTTTTGTCATCGTTTCGCTTCCCGTGCCATTCCCTCCCCACCCCCACTTTTTTTGTTGCCTTTTCTCGCTGTGTTTGGTGTTTCGACTTTTGCCTCTCTTTCTGTCCAATTGATTCGGTCCCCTTTTTCTGTTCATTTTGCTTTTTGTGAATGTTTCGTTCGCTTTTGGTAATGGTGGAAATAAACTGAAAACAACAAGTGGTTAATTAATTAATTAGGCTTTTGTCCGCGTTGCTTCAAAGAATGTGCGTTTTAGACAAGCAGAAAATTTTGGCCGGTGTCTCTGACGGCGACGGAGCCGTGGCGCAACACGCGCCGGACATTACGCTGGGGGAAGGGGCGAAGCCTTTGCTGGACGAGGAGGGGGAGGAAAGTGAGTGGAATTGGCATTGGGCCAATCGGATGTTTGGCATTCCGTCAATAAGCATTCCAATTATTACGATAAATTGACCAATTCGTCGTTCGTTTTGATTAATTCCCCCCCCCCCTTTTTTTAATTTTCCCTTTTTTATTGTTTTTCATTTGTTGTGCTTTCATTGTGTCCTTTCGCTTATTGGATAGTAAGTACCAAAACCCTAAAAAAAGAACACTTTCAGACATCAAACTTGACGGTTACAATGGCGCAATCCCTCCGGGGTCGGCAGGAAGGGCCAAAGACGACTTGGAAGTTCAGCCGGCCAAGAAGGAACGGTCGGTGCTTCAAGCCAAGCTGACTCGGCTTGCCATTCAGATTGGTTATGCCGGTGTGTGAGGGGGGGGGGGGGCGACGGACCGGCGAAAGTGTCCCATTTGAGGCTCTTTTGTTGCTGCTTGTACGGTGCTTATTTTGGGAATTCGCTTTTGCATCCAACACTACCTAATCGACCAAAAACCATTCGTTGTCGCCGACTTTCGCTATTTCGTCAACTTTCTGATCATCGGCGTCACTGTTCTCGTCGTGGCAGTGCCGGAGGGATTGCCATTGGCTGTCACCCTTTCCTTGGCCTATTCTGTGAAGAAAATGATGAAGGACAATAACTTGGTCAGACACCTCGATGCTTGTGAAACGATGGGAAATGCGACGAGCATTTGTTCGGACAAAACGGGCACTTTGACCACCAACCGAATGTCGGTGGTGCAAAGCTATCTGAACGGTGCGGGAGGCTCTTTGATTTTGATTTTGAATTTAAACATTTAAGAGACGCATCATAAAGAAACGCCTAAATGGGAGCCGTTGGATGAGAAAACGCGCGATTTGCTCGTCCATTGCATTTCCATCAACTCGAGTTATTCCACGCAAGTGCTGCCCCCGAAAAAGGGGGGCGAGCAAATGCAGCAATTGGGCAATAAAACGGAGTGTGGGCTGCTGGGCTTCGTGCTGGGGCTTGGCCAGAGTTACCAGGCCATCCGCGAGGCTTTTCCCGAAGAGCGCATTTTCAAAGTGTCCTTTCGCTTCGCGCCTTTCTGACTTTTTGTTTGTTTGAGGTGTACACTTTCAACTCCGTCCGAAAGTCAATGTCAACGGTCATCGAGCTGAAGAAGTTCGAATACGATTCTTCCACCTTTGGCTACCGCGTGTTCAGCAAAGGGGCATCCGAAATCATTCTGAAAAAGTCGGACGGATCCAACGGAATTCGCTGATTGTTGTGCTCCCATTTTACAGATGCAAATGGATGCTCGGAAGAAACGGGCATTTGTCACAATTTGGCAGCAAAGACTTGGACCGTTTGGTGAGAGAAGTGATTGAGCCAATGGCATCCGACGGCCTAAGAACGATTTGCTTGGCCTACAAAGACTATATAGCGGACGGAACAGCACAAGTGGAGGGAAATCAGCTGGCATTTGGAGGCGAAATCGATTGGGACGACGAAAATGCGGTCATTAGTGACTTGACAGTCGTCGCAATTGTGGGCATTCAGGACCCGGTCAGACCAGGTCGGCCTCTGTCTGTCCGTTTAGCTTCTTAATTACCCATCGTCCATTTCAGAGGTGCCGGAGGCAATTGCAAAATGTAAGCATTCATTTGAAACACCGAAAGCATTGCTTAAGGCAAATCTGATGTCCGTTTTTTTAGGTCAACGGTCCGGGATTGTTGTCCGAATGGTCACCGGGGACAACATAAACACGGCCCGGTCGATCGCAACCTCTTGTGGCATTTTGAAGCCCGGGGAGGATTTCTTAGCGCTTGAGGGGAAGGAATTCAACGATCGGATCCGGGACGAGCACGGCGAAGTTTGTCAGGAGAAGTTGGACCAAATCTGGCCGAAACTGCGTGTTTTGGCAAGGGCACAGCCGACGGACAAATACATTCTGGTCAAAGGCATCATCGACAGCAAACTGAGCGCTAACCGCGAAGTTGTAGCAGTGACCGGGGACGGGTGAGTTTGGAGGGGTCGGTTCTGATCAAAGGGATGCTTAAGCACGAATGACGGGCCCGCTTTGAAGAAGGCGGACGTGGGATTTGCCATGGTTGGCCAATTAATCCCCACTAATTGGCGTCAAACCCGAAAATCACTTAGGGAATCGCCGGGACAGACGTCGCCAAAGAGGCGTCCGACATAATTCTCACGGACGACAATTTCACTTCGATTGTCAAAGCAGTGATGTGGGGTCGGAATGTGTACGACTCCATCGCCAAGTTTCTCCAATTCCAACTCACTGTCAATGTTGTGGCCGTTGTCGTCGCGTTCGTTGGGGCGTGTGCCATTCAGGACACCCCTCTGAAGGTGACCGGACGGGCGTGGCATTCGTTCATTGGCATTGCCTAATTTTGAAGGCCGTCCAAATGCTGTGGGTCAACCTCATCATGGACACTCTGGCTTCTTTGGCTCTTGCCACTGAATTGCCAAACGAGGACTTACTAAAGCGAAAGCCCTACGGGAGGACAAGGTTGGCCTTTTCACTGTCAATTATTGGCATTTTGTCCGTATGCCATGGCATTTTGGTGCCATTCACTGCTTCCGGTTTCAGTCCGTTGATTTCGCGCACAATGATGAAGAATATCATTGGCCATGCCGTTTACCAACTCACCGTGCTGTTCACGCTTATCTTCGCGGGTGCCTCCCTCTTCGACATTACCAGCGGTCTTTACGCTCCGCTCCATGCGCCGCCCTCGCAACACTTTACCATTGTGTTTAACACCTTTGTGATGATGACCCTCTTTAACGAGATCAATGCCAGGAAAATCCATGGAGAGCGGAACGTTTTTCAGGTGTGGCAGCCGATGAGAAATTCCATTGGGCAGCCAATGGAACCGGAGGAGGGGGGAAGAAGTTATTGGATGAAGGGGAAACACGAAAAGCCAGAAATTAAAGCGAAAAGTGGCGACCCCTCCCCCTCCCTCTGGTACCGCTAACTGATATAATTAGGGCAAACGGAAAAATGAAGAAAAATTCAGTGACCCACTTATTTTTTTTTGAACTTAACTGTGCTACGGATCGCAGCTTCGACCCCCGGGGGTTTTTGTTCCGCTTTTTGTGTTTTCTCTCCATTTTTGGTGTTTTTCCCCAGGGCGTGTTCACCAATCCGATCTACTGCACCATTTGGGTGTTCACTCTCATCGTCCAATTTGTAATCGTCGAATTCGGCGGTCGTTGGTTTTCCACCGAACCGCTGACTTTGGACCAATGGCTTTGGTGCGTGGCCTTCGGCGTCGGCTCTCTCCTCTGGGCACAAGTGATTATTCCCTCCCCTCCGTTTGGCTTTTCACGGCTTTTCCTTTAGGTGGTCACATCAATCCCAACCAAAGGCCTTCCGAAGAGTTTGACCATTGGCGGTGGGGAGGTGGAGCCGGACACCGCCAACATTCTGTCGGGCGGCGAGGCGCGGGAGAAACGCTCCGGGCAAATTCTGTGGATCCGCGGACTGACGCGCCTTCAGACTCAGGTGGGTTCGCACTCCGTGCCACACTTAACAAGCCCAGCTTACGGAGTCCGTTTCTGTCATTTCTGCCATTAACTGCGCTTTTTCCATGCCCCGATTTTTATTTTATTTCGTTTTTCTCCAAGTTTAAGCATTTCGTTTCCTCATTTTCTTTCTCTCTTCTCAATTCCGATCTCTTTGTGCTCATAAATCCCTTTTATTTTATTTTATGTTTTTTATTTATTCAAGTAATAAAAGTCCAAAAGAAGGGACAAAGGCCGCTTATACTTTCGGAAGAGAATGATAGTCCGGGAAACATGATAATGTCAGATCTCCAACTTAAAATTAATCTTGTAAAATGCTTTTTACTTTTTTCTTGAAGGTGGGCAATGAATTTGATATTGAAATATCTGAATTTTTGCAGATTTCTTGTAGATGTTTTGTGGTTCTGTTAGTAAAGGAGTGTTCTGTTTTGGTAATTTTTCGTTTGGTTACCAAAATAGGAAAAGGTGACCTTTTCCTATTTGAAAAATTATAAAGGTTTTTTGGGTTAAGGTGAGTAGTATTTTTGATAATTTTAAAGGCTGTTATGATATCAAGATATTTTCTCCTGGTTTCAAGCTTGGAAAGTTTTAGAAATTTTAGCCTTTCGCTGTGTGAGATGTAGGGGAGACAGCATTTTCTGAAAACATTTTTTGTAAAGTTTTTCTGAAATTTTTCCAGGCGGTTTATGTCTTTTTTGGTTCGAGGATTCCAAATTTTATTTTATGTTTTTTGTCTCTCTTTTCTCGTTTTCTTTTCCTTTCTGACATTGGCTGAACTGAGAACCCTTTTTAAATTTCGTTATGCCCATTCTTCATTTCATCAACATTAATTTTCACAGTTTTTGTTTTTTTTGGGGTTTAGTCAATTAATTAATTAGTTAATTAATTAATTGCTGACCGACCATATTTATTTATTTTAGTCAAAATATTTTATAATTTATTATATCTTTTATCCGTTTCTTCACTTCTCTTTTTTCATTCTCAAAGTGTTTTTTGGCCATTTCATTAAGCGCCGTTAAGCAAAAATTTATCCATTTTTTGCTCTGTCCTTTTTTATTTGCATTTTTCTTTGGCTTTTTTCCAACTAACAAAAATTTGCTCAGTTTTTAATTAATTACGTAATTAAAGAATTTTACGCTTAATTTCTAAATGTTCTGCCCAATTGGAAATTGAAAATTAAAATAAGCACAAAAGGGGATTTGATTTTACGAAAAATTTTGGTTCGAACTCTCAACCCAACAAAATCCACCAATTTTGGCTTTGACTCCGCGGATTACTTCGCTAAAAGTTAATTTCGTTGTTTTTTGGTGTTATTTTAAACGCTTTTTAAAATGCCAATTTTTCCATTTGTCATTTCTTCTGACTTTCCTTTTCTTTTTTCTAATTAATTATTTCTTCTGCACTCTTTTCTTTCCTTTCTGTTTTTTTCCTGGTTAATAATGGGCCTGGAAAAAGCAGCGCTATCAAAAAAAAACGACAAAAAACGGCTGGCCCCTCAATTATTACGGCTTTTCGTACAAAAGCCTCGTCAATTGCATAATTTTCACCCAATCTCTGAAGTTGCGAGTGGTCAAAGCGTTTCGCTCGTCCATCGACGACTTTGACGAGCACAACCATTCGGTCACCAGCACACAATCGGTGCATTCGATGCGCGGCTATCGGACTCATTTGAGTGGCGGCGACGCGGGCGACAAACGGTCGTCCGTTTGCTCGGCGATTTGTCGCAATAACTCTCCGCAGCCGTACCCGCACTTCCACGCGCGACATCAACACGTTCAGCAGCACGAAAAGAAGCCTCGAAAGCACAATGGGATGGCCGATGCTTCGCAATATTCGCCCATTCCCTCCTCGTCCCCGGCTTCTTCCGCCTCTCCCCAGGCGGTCATCGTCGAGAACGGAAGGCAATTTAGTGCGACGACTCGGTCCAGGAACAACTCCGGTGCCAATCCGCTGAGTGCCATCTTTTCACCATGCGTCCGCACCGTCGATAATACGCAAGAGCGAATTCCGCTGATGATCAAATACAGCCCGGGAAAGGGAGGGACCACAACGGCAAAAGTGCCCACGAGGGCACCGGCAAAAAATGGCACTTCCGCGGTCCAGCAGCAGCAGCCCGCGCTTGTCGTGCGGTCTCCCCAATCGCACTTGGGCAAATCGTACAGCATTGACGCACCCATTTCAATTGCTCACGTTTAATGAATGCTATTACTTAATTAACCGATGCTTCTCTTGTTGCAATTGTGACGGCAAAGGACGCACTTTTCTTTTCGTACTGTTCAAATGATATTTTGTTCTAATTTCGGAGAATCGCTTTAATTCGTTTCTTTTCGAATAGTCTTTGTTTGTGTTAACCCAAAGTTTTTAGCTGAAAATACTTCGGTGTGCCGAGCTGAATTTACCGTTATCGACCTCAATGTTCTGAACGGAAACATTTCCCTTTTCAATTGGTCTCCGTTTTTCTCGTTTTCCTATTTTTTCCTTTTTTCGCAAATCGACCTTCGGAAACCGACTCATTCTGCATATATTCACTTGATTTCTCCAATAAACCCGAGTCGCGCCCAGATTTCTATTCACCCAGTGAAATGTGTTATCACAATCCCTCGCTTGATTTGAGGAATTTAATTTATGGTCTGTGTAATTAAATCACAGCACAAAAAACCGCCTCTTCACTTTCCTTTTTGGGTTTTGTCTTTAATTATTTTTGGGTTTTTTTCGTCGCTTTTTCACTTTCTCATTTTACTGGACATTCGCTTTTGTTTTCCCTCCGTTTTTGTTCTCGTAATTCGTTTCATACACTTCGATTCGTTTTATTTTTACATTTGTTTGTCCAATCGAAGAATAAAAAATAATAAAATAATAAAATATTTTAATATTTATTTTAAAAGTTTCGCCGAGGCAAAAAAATAATAAAACAAATTATATAGCCAAAAGTATTCTTTCGTTTGCCATTTTCTTTTCATTTAAAATGATTAGTAATATTTTACTTTATTTTAATAGATATAATTGGTGATTTCTATTGCTAATTTCATCCAAACTTATTATCAGATGATCAGCAATGAATTCGGACTCAAAACTGTTTTGCATTTTCACAACAAAAACATTTTTTCTCATAATTTTGCTTTTGGTTGGTCTGTCTCATTCTTTCCCTTATTCAATCACAACTCTCTTCCCCTATCCATCGCCCTCTTTTTTTCTCCAAATCTATATTCATTTTTTTCTACCTTTTCTCTCGCCGTCCCCTCCTTTCCCCTCCTCTTTTATCCACCCTTTTTTCTTCATACTCTTGTCTCTCTCTCTCTCTCTCTCCCTCCCCCCTCCAAGTTTATACTTTTCGTACTGTATCTGTGTTGAACGTTTTTTCAGGTAATCGTTGGCCATCGAACATCTGCTTCTTTAATTCCGGTACCACGGAGTTCGGCGCCCACTGATCAAGCAGTAAGACCGGCACACCAAAATGAAAGACATTTAAATCGATTTAAAACAAAAAATGGTCCAAATGAGTGGTGCCATTGACTTGTCTATTGATGTGATCGCTTTTTGTCTTTTTGTCACTCCTTCGAATGATCGCTTTGATCGGCTGACATTAAGCGGGAGGGAAGAAACCCCAAGCAATGGGCAGAAAGGCAATGCCAATTTCTTAATGGACCATCGTTCCTCAGCTCAACAATTTGTATTAAAGGCTTCGTAATGATAGGGGGGAACAAATTTGCTTCTTTATCTCTGCTTGATTAGTCGTGGCGCTGTGCTCGTGGTTTGTCAATTGGTCTGTTGTGTTTGTTTATTTGTTTTCTCTTCTTTGGCATTTCGTCTGTTTGTCTGCTTCTCTACCTTTCCCTTTATTTGCTTTTTTCTCTGCTAGTCTCTCCTTTTCCTTCCCATTTGTCCGTTCTTTTATCTTTCGTCTGTTTGTCTGCTTCTCTACCTTTCCTTTTCTCTCACTTTCTCTGCTATTTCACTGCTCTTCTTCCCTCTTCCTTTCCTCTTTTCCGTTCTTTTGTCTTACGTCTGGTTCTCTACCTCCCTTTTCTCTTCTTTTCTTTGCCTTTTTTCTATGTATCTATCTATCTCACTTTCCCTTTCATCCTGCCTTTCCTTTCCCTCTTTCTCTGCTCGTCTACTATCTCTCTTCCTTTCTCTCTCTTCCATCCACTCTCTCCTAACATTGCTTTTCTGATATTTATTCCTCTTCCTCTGATCAGATCCGTGTCATCCGCGCCTTCCAATCAGGCGTCGATCGCCAGCCCGATTCTCACACACTTAGTGGACCAAGTGCTGCCCGACTGCGCGAGATCAGCCGACAACTCAAATTACAGCACGAGAGGGAGGGACGGAGTGAGTGGGCAGAATACTGTAAAATACAGTAAAACGAGAAAAAAAGGAATAAGGATTTCGGATATGCAAAAAGCAAAAGTAAGGAAGCGTAAGCATGTGTTAACTCACATCCCGAAAATGATCTGTACTAAAAAAGATTTGTGTGTGTGGTTAAGAGGTTTTTGTAAGATAGAAAAGGGAAAAGGATTGGAGGTTCGAGTCCGCCCCACGACATTAATATTTTTATTTTTTATTCAAAACATTAAAAAATTACCATTTTTAAAATTGTTTTGGAGGTTTTAAAAAATTACCATTTTTTAAAATTGTTTTGAAGGTTTTTTTGCCAACGAAATTGGGGAATATCTTTGTATCATTCGAAAGTTCTTAATGAGCTTTTTCAAAACAAATTCTAAGCAATTGAATGCATCAGAAAAAAGATAAAGCGTTTAAAATTTGTTTTTTGAATATTTTTTTAATCGACCCATTTTAAAATTAATCAACCTATCATTAGATGCAAAAAATTTTAAAGGAAAGGCCGTTTTTAGTTCAGACAATTGCCATCTTAATTAATATGAGCCTAATTAACAATAGTTTTTTCTTCTATTAGTTTTCGGTTGCAAGTTGAATATTGATTTTTGTAACTCTGTTCGCTGTTCCTAATTATCTGCTCATGATGGTATTAAAATCCCAAAAAGATTATTCAGAATAGCATTTTCATTATTTGGGGGTAATTTTTGAAAATTTAAAGTTACATTTCTCAGGGTGTTGAAATTTTTCCAAAATTTGCCAAAACTCTAAAACACAAAAACGGCGAAATATGCATTTATTCTCGAAAACCTCCAAAATATGCATTGTTTTAATGAAAAAAGCTATTTCGAGCCTTTCTTCATAGCATATGCACAGAAAAATCTGCAAAACAACGCACAGCCCTAGTGATAATTAAAATAAAATTTTCTCCGTCACGATTATCGTGAATTTTACGGTTTTTCACAGTCACTATTCACGGGTTTTTTTCGTCACGGCCCACCTCCTCATACTTGTCCTTATCCGTCCCCCCTCTCAGCTCTCCGTTCTCGGTCCGCTTCTCACAATGAGCCGCCGTACACTCCGCGGGGCTCTCAGCCATTGGTGGCACCGTCGACGGAGGCAATCAGTGCAGTTTAACAGAAGAAAGAGAAGAAGCAAATTCATTGACCATTTGAATGTGTAAAATGCCGGGAATTAAGAAAAGTGCGCACGGAGAGAAAAAAGAAAGAAAAATAATTGCCTTTTAGCGAATTTTAAGCATCGAAAAGGGCCAAAGGGGGGGGGGGGGGGGCGGCACCAAAGGCAAAAGGCCGTGCGCGGAATTACCACCACCCATTCGTTATTTGTGCTTCGTATCTCATCATTTATTTTGCTTTGATTATTCGCTTTGCTCTCTTAATTTTATTTAAATGGCCATGACTATAAAAACAGAAAAACAATCGAATTCAATTCAAAAAGCAAAAAGAATATGCCCAGGCAGTGATTGGATGAGCTCAAAACAAGGAAAGTATGAAATCCTAAAATAATTCAAAAAATGGTGGAAAAAGAAAGGCATTATGATTATTATTATTATTATTATTATTATTATTATTATTGGGATTATTTTTTTAGGCAAATGCCTAAAATTTCTGCGCACTTGATACTCACAGATAAGCACGGAAAACGCATTTTCCGCTTGGTTTCGGATGTCTACGATGACTTTTATAATGCCTATTTTTGCCTATTTCGAGGTTTTTGTGCATAATGTGCCTATTTGCAGGATTTTCGAAAAATCCTTAACAAAAAAGCAATAAAAACGAAAAACATATCCCTAAGAAATGACCCAAAAAAAATTTCAGAAAATACACCTCTAAGAATTGAAAAAATTTTCAAAAAAAAATCCCAAAATTTAATTTCTTTTCTCAATAAAAATTTTTGTTTTAAAAATTTGTCCTTATCTGGAAAAAACTTTAATTATTTAATAATTCATTTACAATTAAATTTTTACGTGTTTTAATACCTAAAAAGCGTTAATAAAATTTGCCTTTCCTGGGGTAAAAAATACGCAGATCTCGAATCTGAACTCAGATTTTGAAAAATCATTGATTTGACTATGACTTTTCATCAAGTATCAAAAAATAAATAAACTGCAGCCAAGCGGACTCGAACCCCAGACCTCCGTCTCATATGAGCCCTAGGGATTAATAATTAAATTTCAAAAAATCATAAAACACTAAAAACTTGACTTCTCCAGACATTCAATAGCTCACCCGAAAGCTATTTGAGTAAGAATTTTTTACGCCCGAATTTAAATTTATACAAAAAAAAAAAAATTTGGAAAGTAGGAAAGAGACAAATGAATGATGATCAGCTTCGTATTGTTTGTTCTCGTTCAGCTTCAACACTTAATCACCTCACTCCATTCATCCGCCGTCCTTTTTCAAATCTTTTGGTCATTTAATCCCTTCTCAAACTCTGCGCTAATCCCTCGCCCGCGGGGGCCAAAATCTCAAAATTAGCGTTTTGCAACCCAAATCCGTAGCAGCAGAATTTGAGTGTTTATAAGGGAAATGATGAGAGAGTGGGCGGATTAGAGGGAGGAAAGACTCTAATTTGTAAGGAACAAACAGACGATGCGATTCGATTGTCCGTCCGTGCCGTTGTAACTTCGCACATCTCATCGAAAAAGTAATTTCTTCGCTATTCACGGCCAATTGACCCCACTTCTAATTGAGGGGAAACAATGTGCCGGGGGGGGGCTTTATTGCCTGGGAAAAGAGGTTCTTTGTTCCTTTCTTTATGTTTTGCACCGACATGTCCCCCCCCCCCCCCTCACCGATGTCTCCATCTCCCACTGTCTTGTTCTCTCTATTTCCCTCTCCCTTCTCCACACTTTCTTACCCTTGCGCTCTCTTTTTTGATCCTGAACTCCTTTCCTTCACATTGCTTTCCTTCTTTTTCACCATATAATTTATTATCATTTATCATTTCTTCCCTCTGCAATCCATAAGGACAATTGTTTGGATGCAAAGGAATGGAGAGAGATAGAAAGAGAGAGAGAGAGAGAGGGAGAGGGAGAAGAGATAATGCAGAAGGAGGGAGAGAGAGGGGAAGAAAGAATAAGGACTAGAGACAGAAAAAATAGAGGAAGAGAGAAACATTCATCCTTCCCTTTTCTTATCCCTCCTCCCATTTCATCCCATCCCCTCTCAGCAAATCCCTCCCTCTCCCCCTTCATTCATCCATCTTCACAGCCTTCCCTCCCTCCCCCATTTCTACTCTTCTCTAAAAACCCTTCTGGCGCGGCGCAATAAATCTCGACAGCCATTCATTCTGCCTACAGGACAGTCCATCACTTCGTTCTCCTCTTCCCTCTCTGAGGCGATGGATGGGTGTCGTTTAAAGTGATCGTTTCCATCCGCCTTCTTCCCCATCCGTCAGATCAATTTCTCCCGCCCCATTGACTTGATGGATGATAGATGACGACGGATGGACGGCGGCGACAAAGCAAAAAGAAGGGGAGGGGGATGAATTTGGACGGCGCAGGGGACGGAGGAAGGGAAGGGGAAAGATGGATGAGGGGAAGGGGAGGGAGGGAGGGGAGGAGGCGAGGGACCGCCCCCCGGGGACGTCCCCCCCCCCGCCACGCCCCGCATCCTCCCCGTCCTTTCTTTTCACTTTGTCTCCTCTTTGTACATCCTTACTCCTCACCTTTTCCCAATTATGTACATATTTCCTTTTATTCACTTGTCCATCGGTTTAAATCAATTACTATTCCGCTCCTCTCTCCCTTTTTTCTCTCTTTTTTTCTCCTTTTCCCCTCTCTCTCTCCCTCTTTTTCTCTCCCAAACCATCACTTTTAGCGGATTAGCCAAACCAAAGTCCCAAACGACGCCCTTTCTTTCTTTCTTTCTTTCTTTCTTTCGCTTCTTTATTTGCAAATTCCGTCCGTCTCTCTACGGCTTATTCACCCCAAGACATTTTCATTGCCAGATTATTATAGTCCTTTGTTGATTTATTTTCCCCGCATTTTCACCTACGGTCATTTGCTTTGCCATTGCTCAAATTTCCCCACTGCCATCACTCATCTGCCGCCTCCCCCTTTCCCCTCTCTTCCCCCTCCCCACTCCTTCCCTTCCCACTTTCCTCTCAATCACAAATCATTGCTTTTGCGATTCCTTTTATCACTCTGCCCATCAAAACTATTTTTTCTTCCTCTTTCATCTTTTGCCCCCCCCCCTCCGGCGACTGACCTTTGGTTTGTCCTCCGTCCGTTTCTCCAATTGGGCTGATTTGTGAGTGAGTCACCTTCCGAGACGACTAACCAACCAACAACCACCTCCACCACCCTTCCGTCGTCCATTCATCCATTCTTCCCCTTTCATTCGATCATTTATTTATTTGTTCGTCAGTCGTTCCCTTTTTTGCCCCTGCCCCTTTCGCCGTCTTTTCTCTCCCCCCCCCCCCCTCTACCATTTTCAGTTCCAGTCTCCCCTCTCTCCCTCCCCTTCCCCCCGCCCTCCCAATTCCCTTCTCCTCGATTTTCTTTTCTTCCAATTATGTTTTTTGTCTTTAGGGATACCCTGATAATATGCCCAAAAGCAAAATCCAATCAGCGAGCATTCTGGCAGAACAGCAAAAAAGCGGGACGAGGCGAAGGGGGACAATCCCCGCCGCCGATGAGTCGGATGATCTGTCCAACTCCTCCCATTTGAATTGTTGTCAGCCGATCAGCGAAATTGAACAACATCAGATAAACGACTTACGCCAAATTTTGGAAACACAGCTTCTGAAGCAAGATTTTCCCCCTCCCCCTCCCTTCTTCCCCTCTTCATCCTTCTCTTTCCCCACTCTCTCTTCATCTCTCCTCTGTCTCCCTCCTTGTCTCTTCTCTCCTTTTCCTCTCTATTTCAATTTATTTTCCTTATTCCAGCAAGAAAAGAAATGGACCATCATCATCAGCAGCAAAAAAGCGAGGAAGATTCATGTTCGGCACCACTGGAGTGGAAAGATCCGTTGCAAATGTTAGCCAAACAATGCGATACGATCAGTGGGGGCGCGGAAGAGGAAAAAGCCAAAGGGAGGGGAAAAAGCGCGGGAGGGACGGCGGAGAGCGCACAATCGCAGCAACAGACGGCGGCACCAACAACGGGCAAAGGAGGGACGAACAGCCGAAAGGCAGCGCAAATGGCGGGGCCGAACATTGGGATGGCGCAGCAAAATGGGAAGACGACGGGGACGCACTTGGGGGACGGGACGCCAAAACAAACGGCACACCAAAGGACAACCGGGGGCCAAAAAGCGAAGAGTCCCAGCAAAGTGAGTCATGGGATAATCCGCCATCCCAACCGCCCCCTCCCCAAAAAAGGATCCCTGCTCCTCCTCTCCTTCCACTGCTGCCTTTTTCCATGCTCCTCCACCAGCCGCCTTCCTTCCCGGCGCGGCTTTTGCACCTCCGCCAGCTCATTTGGCCGCTGCGATGATGGCCGGGGGCTTTCTCGGCCTTCATCCTCCGCCCGCCCATCGTCCGCCCCCACAGCATTTTGCCGCCTCGGCCTTTGGCATGCCAAACGGACATTCGCCTCCGCTTGGGCTCAACAACGCAATGCAGCAACTGATGGCCGCGGCCATGCAGCAGCAAACAGTCCAACAGCAGCAGCAGCAAATGGGCCAGCCTCAATTGTTCCCTCAGCAGGTGACCCCAAATTGGTCGACTAATTTTTCCTTTTTATTGGATGTTCAGCTGTTCACTTCATCCGCTGGCGTGCCTCTTCCTCCAAGCGTGTCGTTGAAAAAGGCCAATCAGTTGGATGCCTCTGCGTTAAACTTGGCAATGCAAATGCATCCGTTCGATGCCTTTGCCAGCGGCACTTTTCTTCCCCCTAACGGTCCTTCGCTGTCAAATGGGGGCGATGGCGGGTCAGTCGGTGCCGTCCTTGCCTTTCTGCTGATGCGTCCTTTTCAGAGTGTCCCCCACCTCCGCTCTGTCCATCCCGGCCCTGCTGATGGCCTGTGCTTCTGGCCAACTTCCCCAAGGCTGTTTGGCCTGTACTTATCGTCTGAAGGATGGCCAATTGTGCGGCTCCATTTTCCCAACTGAGGAGCAGTTATTTGCTCACTACAAAAACGCACACATCGGCAAGCAGAGTTCCCCCAACGTGGTCAGTTCCACGACTTCCCAAGGGGAACAGTCGGCTGGAACGGTGACAGTGCCATCGACTGCTGTGACGACTTCGGCTGGCAAAAAGGGCCCGGCTGGCTCGCCAAGTTCATCTCGCTCCACACCGACTCATCAGACAAACAAAGTGTCGCAGAACAGCGCAAAGGGCGCCACGCCAAATGCAAAACCACACTCAAACCCCGGGGCAATGTTCAACAACAACGGAACCGCTTGGCCCTCAGTTGGGCTGCCCCCAGGAATACTTCCGATGGGACCGCCGCTGTGCCTGCAGCAGCAGACGGCACAACAATGGAAAGATTGTGAGTTTTGTGAAGGGGTGCGGGTGAAGAGCCTTGGCAACAAATCAATTAGCATTAATGAGTTGCTTGGTTTTCAGCCTCCCCATTGCCTTGCCAATCCGCCGGCGGCGGCGCTTCTGCCAGCCATCGCTTCCATCCGTATGCTCAGCAGCCCAATGGTGGCAAGCAGAGTTCACAGACTCATCAGCAGGGAGTGACCCCAAATTTACAACAAATGGCGATGGCAATCAACAATTTGGTCGGTGTTTTGACTTGCATTGCTCTTCGTTGATCAATAGCTTTTTTCAGGGACTGTTCGCCAATTTGGGGGCATTGCCAACCGGCGGCTTTTTCCCGCCGGGCGTTGACTTCGCCATGCTGGCACAGCAGCAGTTGGGGCAGTCGCCGGCAGGGGCCCATCCGGCAACGCCGCCGGCCACGACCGTCCACCAGCAACAGTCGCAGCTGGCAGCACTCGCAGCTATGGCAAATTCCATTGGATCGAAAGGCGGCACATCCAATGGGACGACAATGGCACGGCAACAACAGACGGGCGGAATTGCGACTTTAGAGGCGGTCGACGGATGAACGCGGCACGGGCTCACTTTCTCGTCGGTGTATCGGGTCAACGAAAGAATCGTTTTTTGTCCTTTTTGTTTTTTGTTTTGCCTCTTCCTTTTGTCTAAAGTGTCTTCCAACTTTTCTTTGCCACAATTTGTCTTCTTTTCGATGTTGCGTAATAAATCAATTTGAATTTGGCATTTGGTCATTTCCCCTTCTCCCAGTTCAGTCCCAGCATTTCCAATTCAAACAACAAAACAAAAGTCGCTGATCCGATCGTTTCTCATATCATCCTGCATTTTTTTCCACTGCTGGGTAACAACTGCACTTTTTCACTAAAAATGACCAAATTTTGGCCGTTTTAAGGCTAAAAACTTGTAAAAATAGTGGAAAATGCAGGTCCGGCGGTGCCGATAGGCGCCGCCGGGAAAATTTTTTGGAAATTTGAGTGCTACTTGTTACGAAATTTGCCTATTAAACTTTTTAATTTTCGTTTGGGGGGGGGGGGGGAATTCGAAAAAAATTTCCATTATTTGCTGGAAAATGTTTAAAAATTTTCATTTCGGGGGGGGGGGGGAATTCCCCCTTTCCCCCCCCCCTGGATACGCCCTTGGATTCAACGATCTCCCAGAGGGATTTTCAGTTTATGTGTAGAAATGGCAAGGGAAGTGGACGAATGAATGGGAGTAATGGGCGGGGGGGAGGGGAGGGAGGGGGAGGGGGAGGGTAAACTGCTGGGAAAATCACGCGACGGGTGGGCAAAGTTGGGATGTGAAAAGTAATTGGGGACGGAGAAGGGGGGGGGGATTAGCATTATAGGCAAGCTGGGCAGAAGATGGGAAATGCAGCAGAAGATGAAGCAAATCACCGGTTAGTCTCACGTCACATCCATTCAAAAGTATCTTTAATTTGATTCCCTAATTTTCGCCAGGCAATTAAATGCTAATTGAAACATTGGAAGAGTGACCTCTCGCTGCCTGCCTCACTCTGTCTCTCGTCACTTTGTCTCTTCCCTCTTTCCCCTTGTCTCTTCCTCCTCTTTTTATCCCTTCCTCCAATCTCTCTTTACCCCTTTTCGTTTGCTCCGTCCCCTCCACCCTTCTTTTTGTGTTCTTTTTCTTTTTCTTCTCTCAGCCAATGATGAAAGAGCAAAGAAATGACTGACGGGTGGACAAACGGACGGATGGGCGGGCGGGCGATGAAGAAATGAAAATTGCAGCAAAAATGCATTTGTCCTAAGAAATTGTCTAATCTATGGTTTTATAATAGCTGTGACTTTTTGGCAAGCAATAATTTTCAATGAAAACATCAAAATGAGGCAAAAGCTTTAGTTTAGATTAATTTTGATAGATTTAGGGCATTCTAATTGTGTAAAAATTCTAGAATAAATTGTAGGAAATGCAGCAGTTTATTATATTAACAATTCAAACCTTCTCTTCGAGGCGCTTGGCTAGCTCAGAAGGCAGGAATGCATGTACTTGACGGGATACTCGCAAATTTCACGCATTCTCTGGTATGGGTTGTAATTTCTATAAAAATAAAACAAAATCATTGTAAATGTAAACAAAACAAAACATACTTCCCAAATTCCATATATGCCTTGCGACGAACTTCGACGTAAAAAAGTAAAAGGAAAGGCCAATGAGACCACTGACCCCCATCGCACAGAAAACAAGAGACTTGGCCCGGATGTGAGCCATATAACGCAGCATGTGCTCTGGAGGGCGGGGTAACTTTGCAGCGGGTGCTGACATTGTTGATTGCACTTATAGATCTAAACTCATAAAGCCTTTTAAATATAATCGGAAACGGGTTTTCAATATTATGAAGCCAATTAACAATTAACCGACCAACCTAAGAGAGAAAAGAGAGAGGGAGAGAGAGAGAGAGAGAAGAGAGAGAGGGAGGGAGAGAAAAGAAAGAGTGCGGCGCTTAAATACGCAGCTTCCGGATAATGATTACATGCATCTACCAATTAATAAGAAATAAACAAGTGCAAGCTGCTGTTGATTAGTAAAAATAAAAGTGAAAAAAACAACAAAAGAAGCGACGCAATGGCCCAAATGGAAATTGAATTTATTTCTTTGAATTCCCCGGCGCGACTTCCGTTTCCTTTTTTTTGCTAATTGCTTTGGATTTGTTTACTCCCTCTGAATGGCTTTATTTGCTCAATCACTCCCCCCCCCTTTTGCCCCGTAATTTTCCCTTTACTTTTCCTCAAAGGCATTACCGCCCTTTCCAACTAAAGGAAGGAATTGGCTGACAGACGGACAGCCCGGGACAATCAATCAGTACGACGGACAGAACCAAGCCCACCCTTTTTCTACTCGCAAAATCGCATCATCAATCATCGCGTCGAATTAGACGACCCCCCAAGGGACGGTTTGGAAGATGCCTAAACGTATCAATCCATCAAACGGCGGAGGGAGAGGAAAGACAGAAGCAGCAGCAGCAGCAGCAGAATGGAGGGAATGTGAAAAGAGGGGGGAACGCACACAGAAAGAAGTGATCGGTCGGAGGAAAGCATTTGTCAATTTGAATGCGAGTGTATGTGGACGGCCTTATTGTAAGCATGAGACACACGTTCAATGCTTCAAATGATTGTTGAGCAAATTTTCCGAAAATTTTATAAAAGGAATCACTTGAACTTTCTCAAGGATTTAATTAAAAATTGAAGACCGATCATGGATGGTAAAAAAGAAAGAAAACGGCGATAAATCATTTTTATGGATAATTATAGAAAAAAATTGGCGTTCTGTCACATTTACTTTTTATCTTTATTTCTCTCAATTTTATGTACTATCTCTTCATTCTTAATAATGTAAAGAACAACATTTACTTCGCTCTATAGAACTTTTTTCCCGCCTTACAGATTTTCTTCAAATTTTGCTTATGGATAGAGAAAAAAAATCTGCATCGATTTCTCTGTTTGTTTTTATAGCTTAAATGTTGTTCTAAAAAGTTTATAAGATAAAAAAGATAACGTGGAGAAATTTCACGCGTTGCTCAATGACGATCTCGCGCGCAAAGCAAACACCAAAGATCTCCACGATATTTTGATGTTCTGCGCTAGAGAATCTGCCATTCAAACGCCATTTTCGATGCCAATGAACTCTGATCACTAGGGAGTGTAATTATATGGATATAAAATTGCGAAATATGGCCATAAAATATGGACCAAAAATCGTAAAATATGGACATAAAATGGCAAAAATATGGACATAAATTTTTCCAAATTGAGGGTATACTTTTTCAAAATTTCTTCAAATTCGCTAAATGTAAAGTAAAGTGTTAAAAATGGCTAAATACGGTATTAAAAGTCATTTTAGAAGAAAAGAACATGATAAAACTAAAATTTACTAATTTTTTGCGAAAATCCAACTCGAAAAGCGAAATTTCCGCTTTTTTGTTTATTTTTTGACATAAATTTATCAATTTTTAAAAAATTAAATTTATTCAATATTTTCGATAAAAGTTTGCTAAAAAATGATTTTTTTAGAAAATTTTTCGGTCTTTTGGGTCAAAAAGGTCAATTTAGCTGCTGGGGGCCGTTCTAATAGAGGTTTTTTGGAAAAATGCCAAAATATGGACATAAAATATGGATAAAATGCCAAAATATGGAAAAATATGGAAAATATGGATATGGAAACCCATTCTAAAAGCTTCAAACCAAGCTAAAAACATGTTTTTCGTGCGTTTCAGGCCTCCCACAGTCCAGGAAAAAATATGGATTTCCATTTAATTCTATTCCCTACTGATCACTCTTTTGTAGTTTTTTGATAAGTTTTTTGTTTTTTGTTGTCCTTATATGTAATTTTCTCATTTTTTTATATTTAATAAATAATTTGCCATCACATTACAATAAATGTTAGTTTTGCTCACAAAAACTATGCTTTATAATGAGTTTTGACGATTTTAAACATTTGATCAGATCAAAATATAATTTTTGTTTCATTTGAGTGTGTTGGCGCTTTGTTTTACGCCAATTATTTTTTTTGCATTTTTTTCGTTTTTTACCGTCCATGCGATGAAAACACTACATCGAATTTATGAAAAAATTAGATTTTAAAAAGGGTTTAGCAACAGTGTTAAGGTCTGTCTGGAGCAGGGCTGCACGCAATTGCGAATTACGGAAATTGCGGGGTTTTTGGAGTTGCGGATTGCGGATTTTTGGGATTTTTCCGCAATTTTGATCTTTAATTTGGCTTTTGGATTATTTTTCGAGACGGTTTCTTGCAAGATTATTTTTTATAAAATGAATTTTTATTACTATTAAAAGGCTACCCATATTTCAATTTCATCTGACCTATTCTTGGTAATTTGTAGTATTATTAACATACATTAAAGGGGGGCGGGAGGCTAGCAAAGGGGAAAAGAGGAAATGCCTAAAAAATTTGGCTATTTTTTAACAAAATTCGCTAAAAATTCTGAAAATTTTTCATCGGTGGCGTGATGCGCGGACAAAATCCCGTCGCGACAAAATCCCGTCTCAGTTAAAAACGACAAAATCCCGTCTCAGCTAGACGGGATTTTGTCGTTTTCAGGTGGAGACGGGATTTTGTCGGCACACGGGTGGGTGGCGTTTATCGGCACTGTCCGCCCCCAAAAACTCCTAATTATTTTTAAATATTAGCTCCAAATCTTAGTTATTTCTAGACAAAATCTTTTAACAAATTGCATAATTTTCAAATTTTTCCCGGCGGCGCCTTTCGACGCCGCCTGACCTTTTTATTTGTGTTTTAAAGGGTTTCAAAAAGGGTGAGATTATTGAAATTTAATTTAAAAATTTTGAAAATTTTCAAACAGAGCCTCTGAATCTGCCATTTTTGCCCTATTTTTGCTATTTTTCTCCCGCGGCCCATATTTTGTGATTTTTCGCCTCAAAAATACATGCAAAGCTTTTATTCGGATCATAAATTACTCTTAACCAATTATTAGATTGGATTTTTTTAATTTTTAAAATAAAAAAATGTTTTTTTTAATATTGCGAATTGCGGATTACGGAAATTCCGGGCTTTTTTGACCCCCGTAATTGCGGATTTCCGCAACTGAGAAAATCGCCGCAATTGCGGATTTCCGTAATTGCAAATCCAGTTGCGTGCAGCCCTGGTCTGGAGTCTAACAGCGGGAGCCTCGCAAATAGTCACAAAACCCGGTGCGTTCATTGAAGACAAGTCCGTGTCGGCAGGGCGGATATTCGAAGATTTTGTTGTTAAAGCACTAAAAGAGAAAGTTTTTTAGTATAAATGCTTGTTAGCCATATTTGTCTTCGAAAAACTTTGCTTCAGCTCCATAGCTCCCGCTTCCCTTATTCTTAACTTTGGGCTTTGTCAACAGAAAAATGACTAAATCTTTGGTCAAATTTGCGGGTTTAGGCTGTTTAAAAAAAGAAAAGATTAATAATTTTTAAGTTTAAATATTTTATTAATTAAATTTCAATTGAAATAATGTAAAGAAAATATGGAACATTTTCTGCTGCTCCGTTGGGGAATTGAACCCAAGTTTTTTTCTGAAAAATTCTCCTCCACCAATTTCCTTATCTAATTTTCACTCTTACCCCATTCTTACCAGTCTTATTTTGTCCCGAAACCCGACCCAGAATCATCGGGTCGGGTTACGGAACGAGAAAAATGTCGGGGTTTGGGATCAGGGACGGGCGAAGCTCGGCTTAGTACTCGAAGCCGAAGCCCTTTTAATAAAATAAATATATTGAATATAAAACTTTTGGTTACCGGCGATGCCGGTGGCGCCTCCGGGGAAATTTTAATAGGCACTAGTGCTGCTCAAGAGTCTCGGTCTCGAGCAAAATTCTCGGGTTTTTTGGGCTCGGTCTCGGATTTTAAGTCTCGGTCTTTGAGACTCGAGACCGAGACTTTACACCCCTAATGTTTGCTTTTGGTAAATTTTTATAAATTTTAGGTCTTTGTTCAATCTTGTCGCCATATACGTGGTCAAGTGGGTTGTATTCTTGGATATTTTCTTTATTTTTGCGTTGGATCTGTCGGCAATTTCATCGCCGACGAGAGTGCCAGAGGAGAAAGAAGCGGAATTTTGGTTTTCAACGCCGACGGCACGGCGAGGGAATTATCGGAGGATGAGGAAAACGAATGGGCAGGGGGATTTTCCATCACCCCCAGCCGAACCGCTGGACCCGAACAAAAAAGGAAGAAGTGCCGAGGCGGGCGACGCTGATCGGAAAATCCGGAGGGAGGACATTCCCGGATAAAGGCCATTACCGTGTTAAACGATCCCATTTTTATATTTGTTGACATTTTTCATCCCCTTTCCTATTTTTCTTATCGCTTTAAATTTTCATTTCTTTTCATTTTGGCTTATTTACATAATGTTTTTCTTCAACTTCGCCATTTGCCTTTTCTTTCCAATTTTTCTGCCGTTTTTCAGATCTGCCTCCGATTTTTGATTCCTTTGTTCACACTTTCTCAGATCGCCATTTCCATTTGGCCATTTTTGCATTCATCTCATTTTCCCTTTGTTTGGCATTTTTACCCGCCGATTTTTGTACCCATCGGCGTCGCTTTTTCGCATCTTAATCTTTGCCCCCCCCCCCTCCAGGAGGAAATCGTTAGGTACTTAAAGTATTGTTTATCAGTTAATAGCAACAACCAACAACCGCCATCTTGTTTGTCCTCCCCACCCCCTCCCCAGTTCATTCCCTTGGGCCCGGACCCAACGGGCAGCAGAGGCAAAAGTGCTGTGACTTGAGTGGAGCTCAGTGAACGATGCAATCCAAATTTCCTTCCCGGGAGTTACTCCCGAGGGAGAGTGCCGTCAATCAAGGAGGGCAGTCCTCAAAACATCGCGTGACTGTTCGATCCACTCGGATTACTCGCCCCGGCCACCCTCCAGCCAAGCAGTACTTCCAAAGGCTGTGGGACACTACACACAATTGGGACGCGCCTCTCGAACCGGACGATGTGCGAGAATGGAACAGAAATTTGAATGCCGTCTCTGGTAGAATGCCCCTCTCCAATTAAATGCACCTTTTTGGAGGGGTTGAACAATACAATGCCCCTCTCTTGTAGAATGCCCCTCTCCAATTAAGTGCCCCCCTCCAGGAGGGATACACTGGGATTTTGGGTCTTTAACGATGCCGAAAGCGAAATCTAATTACAGATTCGTTATCAGCACCCTAAAATACCCCTAAAAAGTATTTTTCAGCTTTATTTGGGTGAACAAATTTTTCCCAGTCAAAAACCATGTGGTTCCCCCCTTTGATCCCAAATTCCCAAATCAATTTTATTTTTCTAACCTTTTTTCAAAAAAATAGAAATTGAAATAAATACAATTCTATAGAACAAAAAATTATGGTTTTTTGAGTATTTTATTTTCGAAAATACCCTTTCAGAGCCGATATCTGATTTTTTGAAAGTTCGGATTTTCCAGTTTCTGGAATAATTTTTTTTCATTTTGATGATAGAAATTTCAAATAAAATTCATAAAATTCTCCTTATTTTACTCTATTTTTAAAGCTTTATTGTACTTAAATTGACCCACATTGAAATGAGTTATGAATTTTCAAATACCAGCCTAGATTCCAAGGGCCAAAATGAAAAATTTTTAAAAATTTGTAGAACGGAAAATAATACGCATATTCATGCTCTTCACTATAAAACTGGTTAGAAAAAAAAGTTTTCACCCCTTTTTGACCTACAAAAAAGTTTCCGAGATTTGAGGGGTTGAACAATACAATGCCCCTCTCCAATTAAATGCCCCTTTTGGGAGGGGTTGAACAATACAATGCCCCTCTCTTGTAGAATGCCCCTCCAATTAAATGCCCTTTTTTTGGAGGGGTTGAACAATACAATGCCCGGGCATTCAAATAGAGAAAGTACAGTATCTCCTGTCTGAGGGGGCGGACGGGAGATATCACTCCCGACTCCTCATGGCAAAAGCGAGGCTGAAGCCAAAGAAAGCGGCAGCGCGTACATCATCACGAGAATGGAGCTGATGGGACTGGTCTTGGGAACCCGACTGGCAGCATTCGTTAAAGTGCAACTGCACCACCCAATTTCGGATGAGCGCACTTGGAGTGATTCGATGATTGCGCTGCATTGGGTGAAAAATCGAACACCCCAACCACAATTCGTGGCCAATCGGTTGGCCGAGATTCGCCGGGCTACAGCTACGACTTTCCATCATGTGCCGACCGGCTTCAACCCGGCCGATTCGGCCACTCGGGGGCTTTCCCCCGTGTAGCTTCAAAATTACGATCTGTGGTGGCAGGGACCGATCCCGAGCAACCGAAGGAATGGTCGGAGGAGCTGCTGAACCGATGCAGCAGATGGGGTAAAGCATTGCGCGTGATGGCCTGGGTACGACGATTTGCCAACAACGCAAGAAGGAACGCCGAAGATAAGCACGGAAGAGAGCCTCTCCCGCTCCGTCCGTCCTATCGGCCTTATCCAAGAGAATGGCCGATTGGAATCATCCTCACCGGCGGGTGAATGCACCCGGGGCACCGGAAGTCGGAGACGTCGACCATACCTGGATGATTCGAGAACAGTTTGTCGGATGTCGATAAAATCCATTGGCCAATTCTGAGCAGAAGCGATTCGGAGGAAAAGCAATGGACGCCTTTCGTTGGGGAGAGACGACAGTGTGGCGAGTGACGGAGCTGGGCGGTGTAACAGACTTCGGCGGAATCGCGACACGAATTTGGACGCAATGAGCGATCATTCGCCATTCTTCGCAAGATTCCTTTTCAACGTTAAAGAATAGTCCAGAAGGGCAGAAGCGCTGCACTTGACGGCCTTCAGCACAAGCGATGTAAAATGGACGACACCCCGAAGGGACCTCCATGGCCACACACCCTGGCGAAATTGACATGCCAACGAACCAGCATTTTTAATGAAACATACCGCCAGACGAAGAGGGGGAATTTGACCACATCGGAACGGAATCATCGACGAATGACTGCGTTTCATCAGACCACGAATCGTCAGGGGAATTTGACCACACCGGAACGGAATCATCGACGAATGACTGCGTTTCACCAGACCACGAATCGTCAGGGGAATTTGACCATATCGGCACGTGAGCAAACGACTGGGAATCGCAAAATTGTCAATGTACGTAATTGAAAGAAATACATTATACGAAAGCGGTTCATGCTCAGAAGTACAATGTAAAAGCTTCAGAAGCTCTTCCAGTTTCTCGCAAAATTTTGTCCCGGGATTGAAAAGTAATGGAGAAGGACATAAGCGCAGAGTTGACTTTCCGCCCTATGTCAAAAATTTGATTTGGTTCTAGTCGGTTTTACGCGTCCCATGACATTTAACGCGTCCCAACAGCAGTTTACGCGTCCCATGACATTTTACGTGTCCCATGACTTTTGTATCATGGCGGGGATCAGGGGTGGAGCGCGCACAGAAAAGAACCGCGGCCGCGCATCGCACATTCAAATTGCCGCGGCCGCGCACCGCGGATTGCCCAAAAAAAAAAACCGCGGCCGCGCACTGCGCATCCAAATTGCCGCGGCCGCGGATCGCGCATTTTTTAAAATTTTTCCATTTTTTAAACCATTTTAAAAATTTTTTAAATTTTCTTATGTAAAAATTTGTTAAAATCTCGGTGTACACTGTAG
Organism: Heterodera glycines; assembly: GCA_004148225.2. Taxonomy (NCBI): domain Eukaryota; kingdom Metazoa; phylum Nematoda; class Chromadorea; order Rhabditida; family Heteroderidae; genus Heterodera; species Heterodera glycines. Next base: position 9,207,432 of record CP049708.1, on the reverse strand, counting down.
ACTGGAAATGTGAAAATGACAGGACCGGCCGGGCTCGGGCTTAGACAATTGGCCGGGCGCCCGCCGGGCCAGGGCTTTTTTCAAAAATTTTTGAATTTTGATTAATAAAATTTAAAAAATTTACTTTTTTATTTTAGCTTTGAATTATATCAAGCCATGTAAATCAACCTTTTTTGCTTTTTAAAAAACTTTTTTAATGGCGCATTTTTTCAAAAAATTTTGGGGTACAAGGGGGGGGGGGTCCGATCGCACATCGCGCATCGCGGCGCGGCCCCAGCCCTGGCGGGGATGGCATTCCGAGCCTCATAAAATTTTCAGAAATCGGGATTCCGTGCCATCCCTGTTTCCATGGTATTTTAGCCATCCTAATAACAATGAGGAAACCTTTTTTTGTCCAGTATTCAGTAATCTTTTTTAAATAAAAATTTCGTTGTTAAACCTTGATAACTCATACACAGGCAACTCGAACAATGGCTTAGACTAGGCCTAAGCTTTAGGTGTGCTTAGGGTTGCCTTTGCACATTTCGATAATCAAAGTATACAATCAAGAACAATTAGACGATTTAAAGTATAAAATTCGATTGACGGTTTGAAAAATGTGACGAGTAAATGTTGGGACGCGTAAAATGTCATGGGACGCGTAAAACCGACTAGAACCTTTGATTTTATTATAAAGTACGAATTTGAGTTACAATTAGCAGATATAAAAAATTTAAAACTAACTACACAGTGAAGCACTTTTCCTTCACAGGGTCCTAAGTGGTGAAGGCCATCCTCAAGGTTAAAGCAGGCACCATCTGTGAGAGAAAATGAAAATTCATATTTAATTTAATCATTTTACCAAAGTCTTCCAAAGAGTCAGTCACTTGTACAATGGACAAATTGATTAGAAAGAAAAAAGAGTAAAAAAGCCAAAACATTGTGTAAGAAAAGCTAAACTAGTTACCTACTTTAGGTACAGTCATGGTCAAATGTTTATCTACACAGAAAACCGTGTCCGAATCGGTTCAGTAGGAGCCGAGATATAAATTTTTGAAAATCAAAAAAACGGTTCAAAACCGTATAGGTAATAGTGCAAAGGGGTCGACTTTTTCGATATTCAAAAATTTATATATCTCGGCACCTACTGAACCGATTCATTCGGACGCGGTTTTTGACCCATAGTGTAAAGGGAAAGAGGGCGGAGGTTCGAGTCCGTTGTGCAACATTAATATTTTTATTTATTTTGTCCAAAATATTAAAATATGACAATTTTTAGCGCCGATAAATGTAATGGACGAAAGGAATAGAAGAGATAAAGTGAAGGGAATGTCGGAAGAAATTGCGAGGGGAAAAGGGACGAGGCGAAGGGGCGGAAGATTTCTTTATCTCGCCGACCGTCACATCCCTTCAATCATTCATTCTCTGTTCTCGAAAATATAGACGCATTGCGTCACTTTCCGTCCTTTAACATGGCCTTTTATTTATGTGTTTCTTTATCATGTTTTTGCTTTTCCCCCTCCCCCTCCCTTCTTCCCCTCTTCATCCTCCTCTTTCCCCACTCTCTCTTCATCTCTCCTCTGTCTCCCTCCTTGTCTCTTCTCTCCTTTTCCTCTCTATTTCAATTTATTTTCCTTATTCCAGCAAGAAAAGAAATGGACCATCATCATCAGCAGCAAAAAAGCGAGGAAGATTCATGTTCGGCACCACTGGAGTAGGACAAAACGTCGTCGAACGAATTTTTCGACCATAACTTTTTTCTTTCTCAACCAAATTAAACATTCTTGGTATTATTCGAAAGCATTCGAAAAATGCTATTAGCCTGCAAATTTTCAAAAATTTTTATTTATGCACAAAAAAATCAGAGCAAAAAAAAGTTCGAATTACTGGGTTTTTGAGTTCCTTCTGGCCATAACTTTTTTGAAACTTAACCAAAATTTTTGAGATTTTGCAAATTAATAATAAACACATAGAGCTATCGAACAACACCAACAATTCTTAATTTGATTGACAGTGAACAAAGTTATGGTTCAAAAAGTCTTCCGACGACGTTTCGGCCGACGACGTTTTGGGGTGCACCGTTCGGCACCACTGGAGTGGAAAGATCCGTTGCAAATGTTAAATGGGAGAGGGAGAGAGAGAGAAGAGGAATGGGAGAGAGAGAGAGAGATAGAAGGGCTTCTTTCTCCTCTCTCTCCTCTCTCTTCTCTCTCTCCTCTCCCTCTCTCTCCTCTCTCTCTCCTCACTCTCTCTCCTTTCTCTCTCCTCTCCCTCTCTCTTTCTCTCTCTCCCTCTCTCTCCCTCCTTTCTCTCTCTCTCTTTCCCTCTCTCTCCTCTCTCTTCTCTCTCTCCTCTCCCTCTCTCTCTCTCTGTGTCTCTTTCTGAGAGAAGGGGAATGGCTTCTCTCTCACTCTCTCTCCTCTCTCTCTCTCCCTCTCTTTTTCTATTGCTTTTCTTCCAATTTCATTAGATAGAAGGGGAATGGGAGAGAGAGAGAGAAGGGGAATGGGTGAGAGAGAGAGAGAAGGGGAATGGTTTCACTGGTGAAATTTAGTCCCGTTTTACCGGCCCAAATGGCCGGGAACGGGACTTGGAAAATGGACCCGTACGGGACCCCTGGGACCGGGACTCCCGGTCCTGGTGGTTTGCTCAAAAAACCCGGGACCGGGGGTCCCGGCAAAATCCCGGCGGGGCCCCGGTCCCGTCCGGTCTCTATTTAAAATAAGAAATACAGCAAAAATTTCTGAGGATGCGTCAGATTGGAGCTGGACAAATATTAAATTAATTGATTGGGAATATTTATTAACAATTTATTTTGAGTTGGAAGAACTTTTTGACTATAATAATCAGGGCTTTTACAGCCCTGATAATATTTTCACATTGTTGACTACAACAATTTTATTCACAATATTATTTTTATTTTTAAAACATTCACCGATTTCGAGAGGGTACAAATTAAGCAACAGAAATATACTTGTTATTAGAGACCGGAAATTTCAAATTTGCGGATCCCGCTGCGGGATTGGAAATCAAAATTTTTTGCGGGACGGGATCCCGCGGGATTAATCCCGCATTTAAAATTTGCGGGATCCCGCGCGGGATTGCGGGATTTTGGAAAATTCGAAAAAATTTCAATTAAATTTCAAAAAATTTCCAAAAAACAAAAAATATCTGACATTTTAAAAAAAGAAATTTTTAGGGGCTGGGGGATGCATTTAAAGCAGGGACGTGATCTGAAAATTTTCAAAATCAGAACATCGGGTCCAAAAAATCAAATTTTGGGGTCGAAAATCAGAACATTTTGCAAAAGTTACTTTAAATCTTTTCGTAACAATTTTATCAATTAATATAGTGTCAAATTTCGTATTTTTCGCCTCACAAGATCAAATTTTTAACAATTTGAGGGAGGAAATGAGCAAATCATACATTTTAGTGCATTCGGATCAAAAAATCAGGTTCGAATTTGTTTTGCAGCGAATTTTCGAAAACTTTTGGGGAGCAAAGGGGGAGAAGGTCCGGCGGTGCCGATAGGCGCCGCCGGGAAAATTTTTGTCCTTTTAATGATTTTATTAAGATTTTGTCCAAATAATGACCAAATTTTGCCACAAATCTTATAGGGAATCAAATCTGTTAAGGTTAAATAAATTTTACTATTTGGTTGCTTTTCAAAACCGCTTTTATTCGGCGCAATTTTTTCAAAAAACTAGGAACAGAGGTGTCCGGCGGTGTCGATAGGCACGGCCGGAGAAATTTTTAAAAATTTAATGCAATTTGTTAACAGATTTTGTCTAAAATGACCAAATTTTGCAAGAGTTAATTTTAATTAAATTTATTATTTAATTAATTCAAACATTTTGTCCAAAAAATTTTCAATAAAATNCCGCACAAAAAGTCAAATTTGCGGATCCCGCTGCGGGATTGGAACTCAAAATTCTTTGCGGGACGGGATCCCGCGGGATTAATCCCGCATTTTCCAAAAAATGCGGGATTGCGGACTGGGATCCCGCAAAATCCCGCGCGGGATCCAGTCCCGCGTCGGTCTCTATTTAACACGGCGATTCAATTTTGGGCTCCAAGCGCAAATAAGTTTATTTTTTATTTAGTTATCAGAACGCCAAAACTTTGCATTAAAATTTTTATGGGATTTTCCCTTGTAAAAATAGAAGAGCCGATCTCGAGTTAAAAACTTAACTTTCCCAAAAAAAAACTTAGAATCGCTAGAGGGGCTCAAAATATGGGCCTATGCAAAATTTCAAGAAAAGTTGCCAACATGAAAAATTTTTTCCCAGGGCAAACATTTCAATACTTTAATTCATTTTTAGCCAAGTGCGCAATTTAAGGCCAAATCAAATAAAACTTAGAATATTCTCCAGAATTTTCCCTTCAAAATGAGCATAAAATTATTTTATTTGCTCTAGTATTCACCAAGTTATAAGCTAAAAAAATTTCATAAAATTGTCGATGTTGTACGTAACCAACGCTTTTCGAATATGATTTATATTGACACGATTATTAATGAAAAATAATAATTCTACCTCACGGAACCCGTCAGTTGGGCCCTCACGTTTGGGCCCGGGCCCTCACGTTTGGGCCCCAGCATGTTTTTCCACGTAAGCTTTTTTTGTTGGCATCCAAATCCAACAAACTTGGTATCATTCGAAAGCTCTTATCATACTCTATTAGCCTGACAAAAAGCGGATAGATTTTCAAGCCTGGAAAAAATTTTATTAAGAAAAAACTTCAAAAATTTTGACTTTTTTGAAATTTTAATGTATAATTTTTTTGGTACTTATCTAATCGCGAAGCAATAGCTTAGAAAAAGCTTCTAAACATGTTAAGCTTTCGAATGATACCAACAATGTTAGATTTGGATGCCAAATAAAAAAGTTATAGAATGTTATATTGGGAAAACATGCTGGGGCCCAACTGACGTAGACCCGCTACCTCACTATGGGTCAACTCCACTGTGCAGAGAAAAGCCTAGTACTATCTCGTCGTTTCTCTTTTTCTTTGTAATTTCTCTCACTTTGGCGTACTATCCTTCATTTTAATTATGTAAAAAACAACCTTTACTTTCTTGAGTTACGTGATAAAAATTTGGAATTCTCACAAGTTTTTTCATATAAGTTAAACTAGCGCAGGCGCGCTCGCTTCGCTCACGCACCTCGCGCTAGCCGAGCTTTGAAAAAATTTATTATCTTCTCTCTCTCTCTCACCTCTCTTTCTTTCTCCCTCTCCTCTTTTTCTCTCCTCTTCTCTCCCTCCTCTTTTCTCTCCCTTCTCTCCTCTCTTTCTTTCTCCCTCTCCTCTTTTTCTCTCCTCTTCTCTCCCTCCTCTTTTCTCTCCCTTCTCTCCTCTCTTTCTTTCTCCCTCTTCTCTTTTTCTCTCTCTCTCTCTTCCTCCTCTTTTCTATCTCTCTCCTCTTCTCTCCTCTTCTCTCCCTCCTCTTTTCTATCTCTCTCCTCTTCTCTCCCTCCTCTTTTCTTTTCGTAAGCAAATCGCGGGCCTTTCTTTGATTATTATTTTATGGGACGGCTGAGCTGATGAGACGAAGCTGAGCTGAGAGGATAAAAGTTCCAGGAGAAAGTCACTGACGCATTCTTCTGTGCTCAATTTCGTCCTTGGGGCAGTCGTCCGAATTCCCTCCCCCCCCCCTCCGTTCGAATTCCCTCCCCCCCCCTCCGTTCGAATTCCCTCCCCCTCCCCTCCGTTCGAATTCCCTCCCCCTCCCCCTCCGTTCGAATTCCCTCCCCTCCCCCTCCGTTCGAATTCCCTCCCCTCCCCTCCGTTCGAATTCCCTCCCCCCCCCTCCGTTCGAATTCCCTCCCCTCCCCCTCCGTTCGAATTCCCTCCCCCTCCCCCTCCGTTCGAATTCCCTCCCCCCCCCTCCGTTCGAATTCCCTCCCCCCCCCTCCGTTCGAATTCCCTCCCCCTCCCCTCCGTTCGAATTCCCTCCCTCCCCTCCGTTCGAATTCCCTCCCCCTCCCCTCCGTTCGAATTCCCTCCCCTCTCCCCTCCGTTCGAATTCCCTCCCCCCCCCCTCCGTTCGAATTCCCTCCCCCTCCCCCTCCGTTCGAATTCCCTCCCCTCTCCCCTCCGTTCGAATTCCCTCCCCCTCCCCCTCCGTTCGAATTCCCTCCCCCTCCCCTCCGTTCGAATTCCCTCCCCTCCCCCTCCGTTCGAATTCCCTCCCCCTCCCCCTCCGTTCGAATTCCCTCCCCTCCCCCTCCGTTCGAATTCCCTCCCCCTCCCCCTCCGTTCGAATTTTCTCTCTCTCTCCTCTTTTCTATCTCTCTCCTCTTCTCTCCCTTCTCTCCTCTCTTTCTTTCTCCCTCTTCTCTTTTTCTCTCTCTCTCTCTTCGAATTCCCTCCCCCTCCCCTCCGTTCGAATTCCCTCCCCCTCCCCCTCCGTTCGAATTCCCTCCCCCTCCCCCTCCGTTCGAATTCCCTCCCCCTCCCCCTCCGTTCGAATCTTCTTTCTCTCTCTCTTCTTCTCTCTCTCTCTCTCTCTTTCTCTCTCTCTTCTTTTCTCTCTCTCTCACTCTCTCTCCTCTTTTCTCTCTCTCCTCTTCTCCCTTTCTTTCTCTTTCTCCCTCTTCTGTTTCTCTCTCTCTCTCTCGCTTCTCTTCTCTCTCCCCCTCTCTCTCTCTACCTCCTGTTTTCTCTTTATCTCTCTCTCCTTTTTCTCATTCTCTCAACTCCTTTTTTATTCTCTCTCGATTTAATCATTCTCTCACTCTCTCCCTCTTCTCTTTCTCTTTCTGTCCTTTTTTCTCTCTCTCTCGCTCCTCTTCTTTCTCTCTCCCCCCTCTCTCTCGCTTCTCTTATTTTTATCTCTCTCTTTCTCTTATTTGTCTCTGTCTCATTCACTCCCATACTTTCTCTCTCTTTTTTCCTGTTTCTCTAATCATTTCTCTCTCCTTTACTCTCCGCTCTTTGTTCCTAACTGTCTTCATCTCTCTCTCTTCTTCACTCTTTCTTACAATACAACTTATCTCTATTATCTCTGTTTTTTCACTTCATTTCTTCCATCCAAATAAAAACAATCGCGTCAAAACTTTATTTAAATTTTTTGTTTACTTTGTGACATACATTACGAAAATTATATATAGGACTAGGTAAATACGTTTTTGAATTTTTGACAAATCAAAATGTCAGAAGTTAAAAAAAATAAAAAGACGTTTTGCCAAGTTAAAAAAATATTTAAAAAAGCTGAAACTTTCCTCCTTTAAAAATCTCACTGTTTTTGAGAAAAGCTTTTATCAAACTTTTTTGCAATTTTATATCTTAGTTTATACGAGCGCTTGGCGCCGCTTCGCGGCGCCAACCGCTCGGGGTTTTTTCAAATAATTTTAAATAAAATTTGATAGTAGTTTAATTAATAAATACGTTTTTCATCCAAGTCTCGTTTCTCTCCTCTTTGTCTCCTTTTCTCTTCCTGTCTCTTTCTTTTGTCTCTATGTCATCATTTACTAAACATCTCTTCGCTCTACCATTCTCTCTTTCTCTACTCTCTCCCTGTTTCTCTCTTTTCTCCCTCTTTCTCTCTCTCTTTTCATTAAATTCCCTCGCTTCCTTCCTTTCACCCCAACTTCCCTCCCTTTCTTTCTTCCTTTAGTTCTCTTTCTTTTTCTCTTTTTGTTTATCTTTTTCTCAACACTATCTCCTGTGTTTTTTTGTTTACATAAACGGAGCCGGTCAATTCAGTGCCGACGATTCAGTGCCGACGATTCAGTGCCGACGATTCAGTGCCGACGATTCAGTGACGACGATTCAGTGTTAAGACGATTCAGTGACGACGATTCAGTGACGACGATTCAGTGTACGTTGAAAAACCGACAATTCAGTGTCAGAAAATTTGGCAAAAAAAATTCCAAAAGTCATTGCTTTTCTTCGTTCCAATCAGCAAATTTTCGACAAAAGAGGCACCTATTTATATTTGTGGATTCCATCACCACACAACACGGATGGCCAGCCAATTTGGGATGTTTTTGTTAGTGAAATTTGGCCCATTTTTTCGACAAACATTCACCATTTGGACTTTTACAATGGTGATCATTTGGACCATTTGCTTCGTCGCACTTCGCCGACAATTTTCACTGATCTCAATCAGTTGGTTTCAATCAATTCCGTTGATTTGTTGCCTGATGCAATTGATGATTTTGATGTGCCAAATGCAACGGCTGGCCAAGCATTGTCCAAATGGTTGCACTCTCCGAGAAAGATGGCCAACCCAAGCGATTGCATTGCTTTGATCACAACGAACAAGGGAACACCAATTGGGTCAACAATTTCAAGGAGGTGTGGTCCGGGAGGGAGCAGGACATTGTCCAAATGATCACCATGGGAAAAGCCCAAGTGATGAATATTTTCCAAAAAAATTGGCCAGATTTCGCGAACAAAAATATCCCAAATCCGCTGGCCATCCGTGGTGTGTGGTGATGGAATCCACAAGTCTAAATTGGTGCCTCTTTTGTCGAAAATTTGGTGATTTGAACGAAGAAAAGCGATGACGGAGTGATCGATGTAACTGCAAAAAGGGAATGAATGCTTTTATTGCCATAGCTCAGATTTTTAATTACTCAATATGAAGGCATTTAAAGCGAATTTTGCTGCGCAACAGACGGTCGTCGGGCCATGGAAATGGCACAAATTTGTCATCCATATTTACATAAAATTTCGGTTCTGGTCCTTTGTCCTTGCGAATTTCGATTGTTTTCCAAATTGTCAATTCGCTTTTGCCATCCAAATGTTATTTGAGACGGAACCGGCCCTCATCAACAATTACACTGGCCGACCGCGTTATTTATGTTTTCTAATTAATAAAAAAAAATACGGATTAATTAGCACCCCGGGGGACTTAATCTGCTCTAGCATTGTCTAAGCATAGTAAAATACTGCATCCAATTAACATGGAAATAATGAACAGGCCTTCAGCAGCAAAGTATTGTACATTTCGCTGTCCTCAAAGGTGCCTTTGCGAGCACCGAAAGTCCATTGGACCCGGAAATGATAAATACCTCATTTTTTACTTTCTTTTTTCAAAGACTTTCGCTTCGAAAAATAATCTTTCGAATATAACAACTACTTCAACTAATTTCGAATCCCTGACCCAAAATCGACTAAAACAGAAGTCAAAAACAAAATTTGAAAAATTGATTTTTGTTCACTTTTGGTTCAAATTCGGATCTGGGGTTCGGAATTAGTCGAAATGGATCTCATTTTACGTAATCAGCGAACATGAAAACCACAAAAGTGCGAATGAGTGGTGGTGATCAGAAGAGGCGGGTCATTTCAGTACGGAAGAGTTATTCTAATGATTAATTAATTATTTAAATGCCAAATGTTCTTATCTAAGACAACATTTTTGAAGATTTTTCTCTATCTTTTTTAAGTGTTGCGGCTTTTCGGTTCTTGAAGGTTAATAAAGCTTTCTTAGAGCTTTCGAATGGTACCAAGTTTATTGAATTTGATGACAACGAAAAACATGTCATAACCCAAAAAATAAGAGCTGGTTGAACAAAGAGCCGAAAATAAAATCAAAATGAAAAAACGAAAGAATTGTTTGAGGTGACAAATAGGTAAATCGATTGCAACATTTTGTTTATGTGTTTTTTGATTCGTTAATATTCATTCACCACCGGTCGAAAGCAGCAAAACAAAAAAAAAGTGGAAAGGAAAGCTTTCGTGTCGATAAATTTTTCAAAAAACAGCATAAACTGCGTGACATACACATTGAATTAGTATGGTTAATTGCTTAGCACTTGCTTAGAAAAAGATTCTCCCTTCCAAAAACTTTTTTTAAATACCAAATTTGTTCGGTCCAACATTGTTGGTATCATTCGAGACCCCTAAGTGTCCTCTATTAGCCTGCAAAATTTTGAAAAATTTTATAAAGGTTCAAAAAAATTATGGCCTGAAGAACTCAAAAAACCAGATTTTCCAACTTTTTTGGCCATAAATTTGTTCAAAATTGACGAAATTTTTTGGAAATTTGCAGGCTAATAGAGCATCTGAAGGGCTTTCGAATGATACCAACAATGTTGGATTTGGATGACAAAGAAAAAAGTTATAAGCGAAATCCAGCTGGGGCCGAAACGTGCTGGGGCCGAACTGACGGGTTCCGGTGTAAGCACGCAAAAATTTACGCCAATTTAAATATTTGGCGTTATGAGCAATTTTGTCTGACACTGGGCTTGACCCATAGTGCTACCTTCTTCTTTAAAAAAATTAAAAATAACACACAACAAAATGAGGACTCGAACCTGAGACCCCCCTTTTGGTGACTAACTCACAGACCACTAAGACGAAAAAACCAACTTATTTGCGCTTGGAGCCCAAAATTGAATCGCCGTGTTAGCCCATCCTTCCTTACCCTTTTTCCAATTTTCAATTCAGCCCCCAAAGTTAGATATTAAAACTTTTGTCCGACGGCATTCTAATGTAGTTTGGAATTTGCTAGTTTTGCAAAGCTTTTTAAAATTTTGAGACAAAAAAGTAAAAAAAAAGCTGAAAAATTACAATTGCAATTGTATTTACTTGAAATGGTTAACGTTTCACACAGTTTTGATTTTCAGATTTCGTGTATTATTATCTTAACAAATTAAGGGTGAACATCTAAATGGTTAGACCAAACTTCTATTTTTATGTTAACCCAAAAATTAAGGCGAAAAAATCCACGAAGAAGAAGGTCGCTGCTCTTCCCGCCGCGATCAAAAAGACGGAAACTAAAAAGCCGGCAAAGAGTACTCTTTTTGAACGACGGCCTCGCAATTTTTCAATTGGTATGAGCATGATAATATTAAATATGGTTTTTATCTGTATATTTAGGCCAGGACATTCAACCGAAACGGGACTTAACTCGCTTTGTTCGTTGGCCAAAATACATTTTGCTCCAGCGACAGCGTGCCGTTCTTGAAAAGCGTCTGAAAATTCCTCCACCAATCAACCAGTTCAAATTTGCTCTTGACAAACCAAATAGTTAGTTTTTGTTTTACCAATGTACTACGATTTTCTAAATTCCCATTAAGCCAACCAGCTCTTCAAATTGCTTAACAAATACCGTCCTGAAACTCGCCAGGCGAAGAAAGAACGTCTTCGTCAACGAGCTCAGGATCGAGCAGATGGAAAGCAAGAGAAACTGACGAAACGTCCTCCTGTTGTCCACTTCGGCATTAAGGATGTTGTCAAAGCCGTGGAGAACAAAAAGGCCAGCTTAGTTGTCATTGCACACGACGTTGACCCAATAGAAATTGTGATTTGCCTGCCGGCAATTTGCCGCAAATTTGGAGTGCCGTATGCCATTGTGAAGGGAAAAGCATTTCTCGGTCAAGTTGTCTACCGCAAGACTACTTCTGCCGTGTGTCTTTGCGACGTTAATCCGTGCGTTTAACATTGTTAGTTATTATCGACTATACAATTTTAGGGAGGACAGAAACGCGCTTAAAAATTTGGCTGATGTTGCGGTCACCAATTTCAATGAACGCGGTGATGAACTTCGGAAGAATTGGGGAGGTGCGATCATGTCCCAGCGTTCGCAAGCACGACAGGCTAAGATTGAAAAGGCTCGCCAGAAGGATGTTGGGCAGAAAGTTTGATGTTAGTTATCAAAAATTGTTGTTTCTCTGTTGATGATAAAATTTGTTGACTTTTGGTTTCAAATTTACAATATTTGTTCATACCATCGTTATCTCTTAGTTCTTGAAAATCTTTTTGTTATTTGTATTTGCTGTAGAGATGTTTTCTTGTACGTTAAATGGGGTGCCGGAATCACACGATCTTTTGGAGAAGTGTCGGCTGCCATTTGGTCTTCACTTACAGCCATTCCGTGATTTGAGGGTACTCTGTGTGCATCTTTCTTCTTTTGTAGTTCTGGATTAAGGGATTGAAAGTCTTGCAGACAGTCATCACGCGGTGCAGATATTGCAGGACATATATCAACCCTTTTGTGTTTTTAATGGACGCCCGTCATTGGAAATGCAATTTGTGCTATCGCGCAAATGAAAGTATTACTTTCCTTGTTGCGATAATTTTTTAAGCCTTATAACAGTGCCTGAGGATTTCGCATGGGACCCTCAAACGAAAACTTTTGGCGACCCATCTAGAAGACCCGAACTCCAAGAAACCACTATTGAATACATTGCACCATCTGAATACATGGTTAGCCCGTGCGAAAATTTTTTTTAGAAACAACAAGTTAAGCTTCGTCCTCCTCAACCTCCGATTTATTTGTTTGTTTTTGACGTCGGTTCCGCAGCAATCGATTGCGGTTACCTCAACACTTTTGCAGAACAACTTTCGCTGGACATTGACAAATTGCCTGGCCAGGAAAGGGCTTTCATTGGCTTTATCGGTTTCGATTCCGCTTTACATTTTTTCCAATTCGATGAAAACGAGAGAGAGCCGAGGCATATTATTGAATTTGATGTTGAAGGTTTAACTCAAAATATTAATGTATAATAAATACTTGGCTTTTCCAGAAAGTTTTGCGCCTGTGTTCTCTGGACTTTTTGTTGAACTTAATGTTTTCAAAGAGGTTATTTTTAAGAAAACAAACCAGTTTCGCATTTTTTTAGATCATCAAAAAATTTATATACAACATACCATCAATTTTTGAACGTTCTATGTCATCCTCAAATTGTCTCGGTTCTGCACTTACAGTTGCAAAAAATTTAATTGTAAGTTTTTTTTATCTGTCTTTAATTTTATTGTTTAAAAGAACGAAATCGGTGGACGGATAACTGTTTTTACCGCATCCATGCCAAATCTCGGAATTGGTGCTCTGAAATGTTTGGAATTCAACACTGCAAAAGTATGCGTGAGTAAATTGGTACTTTAGGATTTTCATACCCCACCCACATTTTTGATGCTAAAACTAAACACTGACCCTTATTTAAACGTAATACCAAACCAGATTTTCTTTGATTTGAAGTTACGAAACAGAAACTACTTCTATTAGCATGTACTAATTGATTTCTCTTTTACAGAAGATCGCATTTACACCTCAAATTGACTTTTACAAAAGTTTGGCTCTCGAATGTACTGGAAAACAAATTGCCATTGACCTTTTCGTTGTCGGATGTCAAAACGTAGATCTTCGAACATTATGTGATTTGTTATTCTTTTGTTATTCGCTTCTGTTAACCATTTATGGACAAGGGTGGAGGGATTAGAGGGCTCTGTTGCAGTTCACACGACCATAAAAATTTTTGCAACTTTAGTGCTCCATAACTGTTTTAAGAAGCATCCAAATTAAACATTTAGTATCATTCGGTAGCCCTAAGAAAATCCTCTATTAGCCTGCAAAATTTCAAATCGTTGGGTTTCAAGAAATTTATGGCTAACTAAAAATATTTAGAAAACCAACTTTGAAATTTTGCAGGCTAATAGAGGATTCTTAGTGCTATCGAGTGATACTAAGAATGTTTAATTTGGATGTTTCTTGAAAAAGTTATGGAAATTTATGGTCGTGTGAACTTCAATAAAGCCGATTAGAGTTAGGTTTTTTGAAATTTCTTCAATTCTATATGAAATTATCCTACATTTTCCTTTTGGCAAAAAATTTCCATCCTTACACTGCCTTTCATCTTTCTCTAATTTTTCGCGGAATTTCAATCCTCATAAAAAATCGGAATTTGCCTCAACCCTTGGCTATGGTTCAACAATTCGCTGATTTTTTGCTTTTTAAGCTGATATGTCTCGGTTCAGCAGTGGCACCGTGTACCATTTCCCTGAATATCATTTCCTTCGGGACCAAGTCGAAGTCAAACGGTTCCAAATGATTTTACGACGTTACTTTATTCGAAAGCTTGGTCTTGAGGCCGTGTTGAGGATACGTTGCTCGAGGGGTACTCAAGCAATTGATTATTATTGTTTTCTTATTTTTATTGTTTAAATTCACAGGACTTTCTCTTCACACTTTTTATGGAAATTTCTTCGTCCGTTCCACTGATTTGCTCGCCTTGCCCAATGTGAGTCCCGATTCGGCCATGGGCGTTCAAATTAAACACGACGAAGTGATCACAGCCAGTCAAGTGTGTTTCCAAGCAGCTTTGCTGTACACCTCGACGAAAGGTTTCCCTTATCCATTGTTTGAAATGTCGACAAGTCAGGTGACCGTCGTATTCGCGTCCACACACTTTGTCTCCCCGTGCTCACACAAGCTGCACATGTATTTTCTTCGCTGGACATTAACTCGTCAATATCGCTACTTTCAAAGATGGGTTAGTTCTGTTCAGGCCCGTAAAGGAGCGAGGGGCGGGAAACCCCGCCCCCCCCCCCCACCAAATAAATGATAGAGGGAATTTTATAAGGGCGTGGCCAGGGAACGAGCAAAATTGGCAATTTTCAAAATACTTTCATATTGATATTTTAGCTTCTGATAGAGCTTTGCAAGGCGCTAGTTTATCAGACTGTCGTGAGGCACTAATAAATGCCATTGTCGATCCGACCGTCTGTTATCAGCGATCACATGGTCAAGTTGGTTCCATGTTGCGCATGCCTCCTGAAGGTGGTCTTCAATACATGCCCATTTACATACTTGGATTGTTAAAAAATGTAAGTAAAACTTATAATAATTCTTTTATTGGTTTAATTTATGTCCAAAAGAAATCCTTAACCAACACTCCCGTTAATTATTGTTGCTTGTTATTTTTATATAGTAATGATCGAATTTCAGAGGGCGTTTTCGGATTCTCTGCAAAGGGTCACCATCGATGAACGTGTGGCAACTTTTCTGCTTTTCAAAAATGCTCCGTTGGAAGTTCTCTTACTTGAGTTGTGCCCAGCTCTTTACGCTTTTCACCAAATTCTTTACTGCGAACCGAATCAGGTTGCCGGACAAGCATTTTACCCAATATAGCAACTGCTAATCAATTATTGTTAACGACTGAAAATGATTTTCTCAGGATGGACAGGTCCCTTTTCCCGACCGTCTTCCTCCTACTTATGAGCATATCTCCCAAAATGGCATTTATTTGCTCGACATTGGCACATTTGTCTATGTGTACGTTGGCTCTGCCTTAAATGTCTGTATTTTGCGTTCTCTTTTTGGCACCGATTCGTTCGCTAAATTGGATTCGGATGTAAGTGAATGTTCGACTCTTTTGCTATGACCGTTTCTTTTGAGTCAACAGTAATTGAAATTGACACTCCGCAAAGCAAACATTTGCATGCCTTTCTTCGCCATTTACAAGAACAGAGAGGGAATATGTATGCTCCAGCTAAAATTATAAAGTAAGCGCCTTCCGAAGGAATAGACGCGATTCGAATTTAATTTAGGGATGACAGTCCAAGGCGGGAGGCATTTACGCGACGGCTCATCCAAGATCGGTCGGATTCTTCACATTCTTACAACGAATTTATGCAATTCCTCCAACGAGAAGTCAGCAAAGCCAGTAAATGAAGAGGATGAATGAAATTTCTTGTGATATCTTCGTTTTATTCGTCAGGAAATTAGTCTCTGTTAATACCGTTGTTCACTAATTGGTAAATACATGTAATGAATAGCCATTTATTATCCTGCTGAAACAAGTCCCTAGCTAGAGACCCGCTTATGTTTCGGACCGCTAATGGCCCAATTTTCGGTTCTAGTCGGTTTTACGCGTCCCATGATGTGTCCATGGTTACAAAATTTCGTAAAACCGACCAGAACACACCTTTCTACTGATATCATTGGGCGTAAGAAACTGACAATGAGAGTTGCCAGCTTTGCTGCGAAAATTGCATTAGAGTCCCAATATTTTACAATATAAAAATTAAAGCAAACATAAGACAAAACTTAAATGACATACAATGTATTAATAAATAAGTGAGGTGTGACAATAATTCATTTCTTAATATAAATTCTCAAGGGCTGTTTGATAGTTCCTCGTCGAGTCGCCAATATTTAACAATTTTGCCGTTGTCTCTTCTTTTTGCTACCGAAATTTGCCTCTGCTTTGATTTCCATAAAATACGAATGAGTAGCGCGGCCAAAGACAAAACACAAAGAAAATAGAAAACGGAGGGACCCGCGGAGAAAAGCGGGCGAATTCGGCTGAAAATCGATGGGTAAAAGAATTCGTACCTATAATCTGAGGACACCTTTTTTGCTTTGGCTGAATAATCCCTTTGCTTTCAGCAAACAATGGGAAATATCGCATCTGGTAAATAATCGCACCAAGCGCCTTAATTCAAATTGGAATAGATAAACCGCAACCATTTAAATGATCAGCACCCATTGGACTTCTTGGCCATTTATTCGAAATGCACTTTGAAAGTGATGTTGGATTTCGTCGACGTGGAAACCGTTGTGCAACACGGCGTGGATCCACGCCGACTTAAAGCATTGCGTCTCCAATCTCTCCGAGTCCGCCTTTTGGTAGAAGTGCGCTTTGACTTTCCTCTCAAAATGGCAAATTTTAATTTGGGAACAACTCACTGAATTTGGTTAAAGTGACTCACTTTTATCACTGCCCACGGCTGCCCGCAAAATTCCTTAGCCTTTTGTTCGAATTTGTCGTGTTCGTATTTGCCGCCCAGTGAAAGAACGTCGTCGACGCTGAACCAATACTCGCTGAACCCGTACAATTCGACGTCGGAAAGGGACAATTGGGGAGGGGCGTGAACTCCGTTGAAAAAGCATTCTTTGGCGGGAGAACATTTGGAGTTGGACTCGAACAGCTAAACGATAAGTCGTAGGGGTTGGTTAGGGATTGACAAATTCAACCAGCGAAACGATGTCGCTGACACATGAATCCCAGTCGCCATTTCCCTGAAAGTGCCAACAAATGTTTTGGCATTTTTTTCACTCCCCCCCCCCGTTGAACCACGCAACCTTTCGTACGAATTGGTCGTAATTCTCCTCGGCATGGCTCAATTTCAGCATATTCACAGGCAAACATCCGTCAACGACAGTCGGCACTTTCGCGCCGTCTTTTCCATTGTCCGTTTCGGTCGAATTTGCCGCTTGTCTTTTGTTGTTCAACCGCTTCCACAAAAACTTTTCGTATGCTTTTGCTCCTTCATTGACTCCGAAGCCAAGAAAAGTGGTGACGAACAATCGGAAACGGAAACGCGATTCGTCGTCACGACAGCCGAGGTTTAGCAGCTGAACATTCTCTTGCCCACCCGTTGCAGCATCGGAATGGCCCAATGGAAGTTCATAGGCAATTTGAGCAGAAGCGCCACCCATGTCAATCATTCCTCAAAGGGCGGACTAACCAAAATTGGGCAATTAACCAATCATTTGGCCTTTTCCAAATTACCCCCCAAATTGTCACTTATTTTGCATTTCTTAGTTACCTGCTGTTTTCGGTCGCTCCTTTTTCTCAACAGAAAGTGCTGGTTGTGATCGCTCTTCGAGTGACTCCGATTTGGATTTGTTCACCGATTTCGAAAGATTGAAGCGTCCCAGCATATAATTTATGGCTATCCAACTGTAAATTCCTTCTAAAATTTTTTGAATAAAATTTAGATTTAAAAGAAATAAAAGGGGATGGGTTTGTTCTCCCCCCCCCCCTTTCTCTGTGATTTCACAATTTACCCCATCGGCCGCTTATCACCCGAATGTGTTGGTCCAAAATTTGCAATTTTGTCATCTGAGGAAGTTCATTGCGGAGATGTTCCATTAAAATCTGTTGTTTTCTCAAAATGGAGCGACAATTATTTTGAAATGCTCCCATTAATAAACGAACGCACTCAAATGGCAACAGACGCATCCCAGCAGTTGCGAAAATAAACACGGGCGTAGCGCCGAGTTTTGGTTCCGGAATGAATTGTGCCGCGAAATCCAACAAAGGTTTTATGTAGGCAGAAGCAGCCTCTGACAATGAGCGATTAACACGGCAATTGCAATGAATGCCAAAAGCGTTGGCCTTTGCTTTGCTTTTACCCGGCTTTTCTCCGAAAGTGCTCAGCCCTGGCGTCACTTTCTTGACTACTGGACTTCCATTGTGATCATTCACCGCCCTGACACTTATCAACTCATCCGTCGAAGGAGAGGTCCAACTGTACAGAAACAGACGGGACCCAGTCGAACCGGCATCAATCACAATTCCGTAGCTTACATCCATATCGCCCAAATTGTTTTCTTGGAAAAATGAATGAAAAAAGCAAATTAAATTTAAAAAATATATAAATCACCAAAATTTGTTGAATCGGAATAAGTCAAACTGTTGAAAAGAAGAACGGTGAGTAAGGCCAAAGAAACGGTGAGAAAACATGCACTTTTATTGACGGCACATCTCCCAACCATCTGAAACTTTTTCTTATTGCAGCAGAAACTTCCTAGCATTTAAAGCAAAACAATGCAAATTAAAAATCCACGTGGAAATCGATCCTTTTTTATTTGTGAGAACGGGTGGAGACGGAGTAAGCTTGTTAAGTTATGCTTATGAGTTTGATGAGAGCGCTAATGACATTCTATTTTTTAAATCATTGATAGTTGGCAATTTGTGATTTTTGGTGACCTTTTCTGGCGAGTCCTTCCCCGGGCGCACAATGCATAATCGGCGAGAAGCTTAATTAGAAAGATTTCTGCTGAAGGAGAAGGAGGATATGTGTGAGTTCGAAGGCTGACGTAACTGTGGATTTCAATTACGGAAAAGCCCCACAAAATTTTAATTTCAATTGTTCAGAAGAAACGGATTTATAGGTTTTCAGGGGGCGTTGATCAATGATCATAATCCTGCATCCATTTTGATCTATTTCGAATCCCGAATCCGGACACAACAAATCAAATTTAAATGATTTATATTTTAATTTTCTCTCGGTCTGCGTGATTTCGATAGTAATTGAATTCGATATAATTGATTTAGAAAGTACCCCAACAAATTAAAAAAACGGTATGAGTAGTGTTTAATTTCGGAAATATCATTAAATTATTTTAATAATTTATAAAAAATCATTATAATATTAAAATTTAATTCGGTAGATACCGTATTTTTCGATTATTAGACCCGGGTCTTCTATTGTTCAATCTCTCGCAAAAGGGGTTTTATAATGGAACGGGAAAAATACGGAACCTTGGAAAATAGGCAAATAAAGGTGCGAAAGGTCAACCGTAACATTTTATTGAAATTTTTGACTTTACTTTTTTGAAATTAAACTTGGAAAAACATTTATGAATTAAAAAAAAACATCGAATAAAAAATATAATGCGAAAAGCTTTTGAGCTCCTTTCTTCATAAATAGCAAATGAAAAAAAAATGTGCAAATCAAACAATTGACGCATAATTTATTCAGCAGAGTCAGCGATTCTGCACAATTACTCAAATGTCCATATAATGAATGATTTTGAGGCAGTTCACCTGTTAATTGTTAATTACGCCATGCTTACAATTAGATTAGCAATTAAAAGCGTTTAATCGATTAAACCCCGAGAAAAATGAAAGCAAACACAAACATTCATTTATTTTAATGGGCTCGGGTGAAAGAGAAGGGCAATGAACGAATTGTCAGCACCAATTTATCAATCAGAAAAAAGGCGAAGAGTGGAAGGTTTGTTCTCCGTTTCAGCGGAATGTACTCCCCCATTTGAACGAATTGTACAGATTCGACCATCGGAATCTTTTGTAATTTCAAACTGTGCCAATTTGCCTTTTCCATGCTCCCCCCCCCTCTCCCATTCCCGTCCCTTTTAGTGCCAATATTCCCTTTTCCATGTTCCCCCCTCCCATTCCCGTCCCTTTTAGTGCCAATATTCCCTTTTCCATGTTCCCCCCTCCCATTCCCGTCCCTTTTAGTGCCAATATTCCCTTTTCTCCATGCTTCCTCCTCTCCATGCCTTCCTTTGCCTCATTTTCTTCGTGTCTTCGTCAATTTCGCCCCATTCATCCGCTTCTTCTGTCCATTCATCAGAGGATGAGTTGTCTCAGATGTTGTCCTCCTTATGGCACATGGACTCAGAACATCGGAAACTCTTCCACAACGAATTTCGGATTTCGTCAACTGATGACAGGGGCCGTTTGGTCGCTGTCCTTCCCCGTCCCTCCGTACTCAGTCGACCCATCGTAACGGCATTTGGCCAGTTGTGTGTGAGTGCTTTTTTCAGGTGTAAGAACAGAAGACCCACAGACAAAAGGCAGAGACAAAAGATTACAGACAAAAGAGCCAATTTTCAATTTTTTTTTTAAAGTAGGGCTGGAATTTTCATGACATAAAAAGTGCCAAATAGGCACGGTCTACGTCAGTTGGGCCCTCACGTTTGGGCCCCAGCATGTTTTTCCAATATAACTTTCTATAACTTTTTTCTTTATCATCCAAATCCAACATTTTTGATATCATTCGAAAGCTTAATGTATTTAGAAACTTTTTCTAAGCTATTGCTTCGCGATTAGACAAATATCAAAAAAGTTATACATGAAAATTGCGAAAAAGTCGAAATTTTCAAGTTTTTCTCAATAAAATTTTTCCAGGCTTGAAAAACTTTTCGTTTTTGTGGCAAGGCTAATAGAGCATGTTAAGAGCTTTCGAATGATACCAACAATGTTGGATTTGGATGCCAAAGAAAAAAGCTTGGAAAAACGAGCTTGCGCCGAAACGAGCGCGCCGAAACGGGTGGGCCCAAACGTGAGGGCCCAACTGACGGGTTCCGAAATAGGCATGGTCGGACCGGGTCAGTTTAGTCGGGCCGTTTTAGTCCGGCCAGTTTAGTCGGAGGGTCGGTTTAGTACGGCAAGCTGTTTTTGCCCAAAATAGATTCTACTCAGCTTTTTTTCGAAAAATGTTTAAAATTAACACCATAACATATTTATCAGTGTGTTTTCAACGAAAAAATAACAAAACTTGAAAATGACTACGGGCTAGGGATCGGATTTATAGTTTTTTCACTATTTTTTTCCTGAGCTCCCCGTAGCCTAAAATGCACGAAAAACATGTTTTTTTCGGCGGTTGTTAAGGTACTTTTCGAGTTATTAGCAACTATTTTATAGTTTTTTATTTTTAGCAACTAAAAAACTATAAATTTTTTGAAAAAACTATTTTCAACTATTTTGGCGTTTTGCCCAAAATTTGTTAACAAAAATGCAATAAAAAGGAAAAACACACCCCTAAGGATCAACTTTTTGAAAATTTTCAAAAATACACCCCTAAGAATCGACTCAAAAAATTTTTCAAAAATGCACCACAAAGAAATGAAAAGTTTCTCAAAAATTCATCTCCAAATTTATTTACTTATTTTCTTGACAAGAATTTCTATTTAAAAAATTTTTATCTCAATAATGATTTGGATTAATATTTGTTGACTTTTGAATAAAATTTTTGTCATTTTACACCCCCTAAATTCGGAAGTTTTTAGCAACTATTTACCCATTTTAGTAACTATTTTGGGGGTTTTTTAGAAACTAAAAACTAATTATTTTGGCAGTTTTTAGCAACTATAAATCCGATCCCTACTACGGGCGTATTTCATAATTTCGAGAAATATCAACGAGAAAATTAAAGATACACTGTGTTACATTAAAATAGACGCACCCCGTTTTTTGTGAGTTTGACTACTTCCCATGGCCCGATCGAGCTGAAATTTTTCTGTACGTAGCAATTCTGAAAATATTAAGATTCTAAAAGTGAGAAACTGAAATGACGACGGAAAAAATTTTTACGAATTTTTCCCCCAAAATGGGGTGTTACATTAAAATAGACGCACTTTTTCAGAAGGCTGTAACTTTTTGAGTTGAGCATTAAAAAATCTGAAAAAATTCATTTAAGCTTAGTTTTTTGTACTGATCGAAAAAGTAATTTGCAACAAATTGATCAGATCACTCCTTCATAGTGATCCGAAAATCCTAAAATGGCTTGAAACCGCGAAATTTTCACAAAAAAAACCCCTAGGGGGCTGGAAAAAATTTTTCGTGAAAAACCATTAAGGCCATCTGAAAGAGAATAAAATTCTTTACAAAATGGCCTCTGGATGAGGGCTCTACGCCGAGTCTCCGCTGAGGTGCATTTGGTTAAATATCGACTATCCAAAAATGACCAATTTTATGCCATTTTTCCTTACTTTTTGCGACATTCGTGTTTAACCAAACGCTCCTCAGCGAATACTTGCTATAGAGTAATCATTCAAAGGCCATTTTGTAGAGAATTTTGTGCTCTTTCTGTTCGTCATAATCATCTTCTACGGAAAATTTTTCCCAATCCCCTAGAATTTTTTTTCGAATTTACTCAGATTTTCGTATTTTTTCACCCGCAAAAATTTTGTGTTTAATGCCTTTTTTATGGCATAAAATGAATAAAAAATGCTTAAAGGATGTCTGTACGTTATCTTAGTGCTGATTGCTGTTAGTTTGATTCGGTTGGTCAAATGTTAGAGGCGATTTAAGCCTTTTGGCCCTTAACTTCTCCTGAAAACTTAGAAAATTCAACATAACTCTCCCTAAAAGACATATTTTGTAAGCAAAATAAATAGAAATGTGAAAAAAAATTTGTTCTTTCTTATTTAGCTTGTTTTACCAGTTTCTTTTTGCTAGTTGTTGAGATTTTTCTCAGTTTTCCAAAGTGTCCTTATATTAATTTAACACCCCTTTTTCGGAAAAAAATTCGTAAAATTTTTTTCCGACATCCTTCGTCTTGTCATTGTTAGAATCTTAATATTTTCAGAATTGCTATGTACAGTTAAAATTTCAACTCGATCGGTTCATGGGAAGTGGTCAAACTAACAAAAAACAGGGTGTCCTTATATTAAATTAACACAGTGTATGGGAAAAAACGTGAAAATTAGGGTTTTACTTTGCCTGAAGAATATAAATTTGACTGAACAAAGGCGGCGCCAAACTGAAAGTTTTGCTTTTTTCTTGTTTCCTAATTGGGATATTTCATTTGTATTGTAGCTAAACATAGATATTTTTTATTTACATATTTTCGGATTTTTCTACATATTACATATGTACATATTTTTATAAATATTTTGGACTTTTTAGTACATATTTCGCAATTTTTTCGAACATATTTATTTTTTTTACATACATATTTTGGGAATAATTTATAAAAAATTTCTTTTGAAAAATTTAAAAAATCTTTTTGAAAATGTACCCCTAAAAAATCGGTTTTTTTCCAAAAATCAGATATCAAAAATTAATTTTTTTTTTTTTTTTAAATACTAAAATGTGATTCACCTATTTTGGTCCTTTTTATGGCATTTTGTGATTAGTTCACTTTTTACGAAGAATTTTTTCCAAAAAAATGACCATTTAAAAATTTTTATTTACATATTTTCGTATATATTTGGGAGTTTTAGTACATATTTAATACATATTTTAGCATTTTTCATACATATTTTATTTACATATTTCGCTATTTTTCTTACATAAAAAAAGAATCCCTAATTATTACTAAGGTTTAATTATGCTTTTTAATGTTTTGACCAAATTATGTTTTTAATAACTACAAAAAAAATAAAAAATTACGATTTTTGAGATGTTTTTTTCTCTACACTCTCTCTTTATTGACACATGTCTCGTTTTTTGAGTCGGTGTGTACAACAACTCGTACGAAAACGACCCCGACCGCAAAGGATGAATATGAAAATTCATTAATATTTTTATTATCAATTTACACCAATACCATACATTTACAATTAGCGTAATTTAAAGAGAAGGTCTCTTATTGAGTACATATTTTTCTCCATTGAAAAATAAATTCAAATTAAAGTGTAAAGAATAAATGGATTTTTATGTGGGTCTTTCGTCCATAGGTCTTTTGTCGGTGTATGCCTTTTGTCTAAGTTTATTTTGCGAGTGATCTTTTGTCTGTTGGTCTTCTGTCACTACGCCTTTCTTGAGATGCTCAGAAATGCAAATGTCCAACACTTTTTAAGAATGTTCTCCAATCCGTCAACCCAAATCAGTCTAACAACAATTCCCTGCGACAAAAGGTCGACTTATTTTTAGCCGAAATGGACAAAAGCCCAATTTTCAAAAAAGCCTCCGAATTTTATTCTGGTCAGTTTTAATTGTAAATATACTTTGAACAGTGTTTGTCTTACCCATTTTAAGCCCATCGTTTGTCCAATTCGAAGTCTTTCAAACAGAAATTCCATTCTCTTTGGTTTTTTCCTTCGTCCTCCATTCGTTTGTTTTGTCTCCTCCATTTCCCCCTGTTATGTAAAGACCAATTCAATTAAGCATTTGGCTCTTTGATGTGCCGCTTTTCGGCTTTTTCCGGCAATTGGCTTTCCTTCATTTCGGCACAAAAACGAATGAACGTGAAACGATTGGTGGTGGAAAGGGAAAGTGAGGTGGGAGGAGAGCTAACGAAGGCATCCCTTGGCATTGGCATTCGCCACGATGGAATGAATTGGCGAATTGCCCCCCCCCCCCCCGAAACCCCTCAAAGTTCCTCAATTTTGTTCGCGCACTTTCCATTTGCCCCATTCACCCAGAAAGTAGCATTGTTCAATGGGAACTCTAATTACAGGACATGGCACTTGTAGAGTTTGGGGGAAGTGACGCCGGAGGGGCAAACGTTGCGGACATGCGAGGCAATGCGCAGCCGCAGAAACGGCACTTTGCGCTGGGGGACAGCGTCGAATTTGAACTGTCCGCCCTCACTTTGTGTGCCCTTTTGAGAAGAGAAAGGCATCAACAAAAGGTCAAATGACCAAGGGAAAGTGCCAAAATCGAAATGCTTACAGAAGCGATGTTCATTTAAAACGGATGAAGAGAATGCCCAAACGGAGCTGAGCATCGAAGTGCAAACATCGCGAGAGACAGGGGACGAACATACGGTAAGTGTACAGTAGGCATATGGTAAAAACATGGCGTTCGCTACCGCACGACTCAAAAAGCGAAATTTTGAAAGTTTCAAATACCCCCTCCCCATCCGCCGAATATTTGAAACTTCTTATCTTTCACTTTACCTATTCAAGTCTCAACAAAAATGAATTAACCGTCGTTTGTTCACTCCGTCGTGGTTTAATCCCAAATTTAATTCATTTTTATAAAATATTATTTAGGTAACAAGGTTAGACGTATATTATTTAGAGCATTTAAATTTGAATTTGAATTTAAAATAATCCCAAAATGTGCTGATTGCTCTCCCCTGTTGCTGAGTGACTGTGCCGTCCCTTCCCTTCAGCGGCACATTTTTCGCGCGTTCGCTTTCGTCCCTCTGAAAAGGGATGGCCCCTCCTCCGCTCCCATTTCCGTCGATGACTTTTCTTCCGCTGTTCCCGAAAAAAGAGACGGCGGTAGAAGAAGCGGAAGAATCGGCACAGTCGCGGCGAAGCGGTGGCAATCGATGGGCACCAACAAAACCATGGGACGGTCAAAGTCAATGCCGTCGCTGAGAGGGCCGACGAACATTCAGCAGTTGGTGGACAAAATGTGGGAGAAGGACACAGAACGAGTGAACGAGTCGATGGTGAGAGTCGACTGGCAGCAGCACATCCCCAGCAGAAGGGTCATCGACGTGTCCGATAGTCCGTGAGTCGTTTTGGCATTCGTTTGGCATTCTCTCCCATTTCTCTCCTTTTTTTGGTCCGTTTCCTTTTGTTCGTTTTGTTTCTCTTTTCCCAATCATTTCGGATTGTTTCACTTGGCCATCGTCCCTTTCTTCTCAGTTTTCTCGCCGTCTCTGATGAGTCTTTCCTCCAACGGCCCATTTTCGCCGCCCTCGTCGACATTTACAACGAGCAATTGTTCCACCCGCCCGTTTGTCAGGGAGAAGCGCCGATGAATGAGCAGAGACGGGCGAAATTCGACACACTTTGGGCACTGATCACTCACAGTGAAATTTATCGGATGGCTTACGATTATTTGGACAGATTGGGTGAGTTGGGAAGGAAAGCACGGCGAAACCGCCAAATTTGGTGTATTCACGAGGACATATCCGATGAGGACAAGTTTAACCCGAATTATTAACAGTTGCTAAACAACCCAAACAGTGCGGACATTTCCAATTTAAATAATTAAATCTTTTCATAAACCCTAAATTACCATCAAATCACTTGTGAAACAATCCAATTGTCATCAAAGGTAATTTTCCTCAAAAGTCCGGCCCAGAATCTGCTGAAGTCCCTCTGAATTTGAGTCATTTTCTTTCTCGACCCTAAGGCAAAGTGGACGGCCTCGACTTTGACGCGTTCACTAGGCAATTATTCGACCGATGGTTCGGCGCGTACACGCGCTGCGGCACATGCAAAAATGGCAAATGCAGCAGACACGGGGGACCGTTGGGAAGTTCAGGCAAAAGGAAAGGCGAAGGGAAACGAACGAAAGACGGAGTTTAGGGTGGGAACACGTGTTCAGCGGAGAGTGGCGAGGAGAAATTGTGGACGGACACCACAGTTGGGTGAGGTTTTACCTGCAGGAGAAGGCGGGAGACATCGAATACCACGGATATTACGTGAAACCACGGCACGGCCAATTCATCGGCACCATTCAGTACAAATGGAAGCAGTACTTGAAAAGGATCGGCGGTTTCATGATAGGCACGTCGCCAGGTAAGCGGACGCCCCTGGGACACTTTTGAAAGGCATTCCTTCGGTCGAAAGAGACTTTGGCTGAATTTAGCTTCCTTTTGGCATTTCCCTTTCCTTTTTGGCACTGTATTTTCTCTTTTTGGCACCTCCCTTTTTTCTCGTCCAGCTTTTGACTTTTCTCTGCTCACCGTTTGCATTTTGACTGAACCGGGCGACCGGAAGTGCAAATTCCAACTGAAAGAAACTCCTATGTTCGTCTCCTCCTTCCTCGAGGATTGTGTCATCGACGGATCATTCAGACACAACTTTTGCATTGCGACCGCTTATCCGGGCATTGGAAATTCAAATGAAAGTTAACGGAACCGAAGAACGGACATTTTGTAAGACAAAGAAAGCTTTTGAAACTCGCACTTTATAACATTCGTTCTTTATTTCTTTTTATGTGCAATTAAACAAATAAATAACACTTTAATTTAATGAGGGGATTAAGGAAAGTGAATGGGGGGAGGGAGGGCAAAGGTAATTAATTAGTCGATCGGGGAAAATACCGGTATTAACCGAACTCGGTTTAGTCTTTGAGAAGTGACTTATTCCGCTCATCATACATTTGCGTCTGCGTTGGTCAACAGTGGTTGTCCCTCGGGCGCCGTTTCTTCGCCCTCCGTTTGGCTTTCCCTCCGATTTTTGTCGAAGGCGGCACTTTTTGCGGAAGCGGTGGGCCTTTTCGTTTGCTGCTGATGGAGGACAGAAGGAGGAAAATGGATAAGCTTGTGGTCGATTTTAAGCGATTTGGTCTGCAGAAGTTGTTTATGCAGCGAAGTTGGCACTTTGGAGAGATTGGCCATGGGAGAGACATGGGAAGAGACCGCCGAAGAGGGCACTTGGACGAGTCCAAAGCGCGAATGATGCTCAGTCAAGGGCCATTTTGGTCTTAAAAGATCATAACTCTTGAAATGCCTTTTAATGCTTTCGTTTGCAAGGCTATTCGTTCTTTTTTGCCATGCCGTGGGGTGTCGGACTTTTTGCCGGGGATTCCCTCCCCCCAATGCCTTCGCCATTTGATTTGCCTATGGCATATCGTCGTTCCGTTGTCCGTCTCTGCTGCGCCGCCTTTTGTCGTCCCTGCCATCCCTTGTTGGAATGTCCCATGGCTGCTGCTTTTCACTGTTATTCCTTTGCCGGAAGCGTCGACAAGTCGAAGACGCTTTTCCTCCAGGAACATTTCTACCAGCAAATCCAGCTTCTTGTCGATTTTTTCCATGTGCCGTTCCATTTTGATCACGCGGTTTGCTAATGACACTTTCATGTCCTCCTTGCTCGGCTTGCTGCCCATGATTTGGTCCAATCTGACCATGATCAATGCCATTATCAATGGTCAGCTCTGCCGACTTTGGCACTTGCCTCTGCTGCACTTGCTTCACTCGCGCCTGTAAGTCGACGTGCCCTGCTGAGTACTGCTCGATCACGTCCTTCACATCATAAGGCTTCAGCGCCTCTTTGAATTTGCGACGAGCGACCAAAAGTTGAATCCGCCGGATGGCACGAACCGCGTTTTTAAGTGCCGGAGTGAAATCGTCGAGAGAACGAAGTTGGAGAAGGGGGAATTCTTCATCTAGGAAAATGGAGGATGATGGAAAAAGAAATGAAATGAAATGAGAAAGACAATTTATTAATTACAATATTAATAATGAAAGGGTAATTAAGGAATTGGTCCCAATTTATTACCAACAAATTGGCAAAAAAAGAGGGAAAAGAAAAGATGGCAAACGAAGAGAAAATGGAGAGCGTAAAAACGGCGAAAAAGAAAAAGCGAAGCGAAGGCAAACGAGCGGAGGCCATTTACCGGAAATATATTCAGCGGACAGACGCCGTCGCTGCTGATTGCTGCGCTTCTGCTGGAGCGGACTGCACGCGCTTAACTGACCCCACATGGACTCGTCCGCTGGCACTTCTCCACTGCCCCCTCCGCGTCCCTCGTCCCATTGGCACCGCCGTTTCCGGCACGGGCACGCCCAATCCAATCCAACCAAGGGGCCATCCAAAAGTTGCCGAGCAAAAGGTTGGCCGGGTCAGCAGCCTTTGGGGGGGGGGGGGGGAGGGAAGTGACTTTCGTAAGAATGGCGACCCATTGACAATTGTCCAAGTGACAGGCCAACGAAAGTAATAATAGCAAATTATGAATTGTCTGACTGAAAGGGATCGGTTGGCTTTTCGCCTTTGTTCCGCCGCCGTTTCGTCCTCCGTCCGACTCATTAAACTGTCTTTGGATTCATCTGTGAAGAATACTTCTGATAACACACCAATTAAATTCAGCCAACCGAAAGTGTCGCCGATGGCTTTTTCGATTGCGCTTTTATCTTTCTTCGCCTCGGGCGAAGTCGAAGGGCGACGCGGCAAAAGATTGGAAAAGCCCAATTTTGGCGAAGACTGGAGAACCGTTGGAGAAGAGGCTGAAAAACAAGGGAAAGCTGAAGGAGGAGCAATTAATTAGCAATTGAAGCAATGAAAAAGCAATTAAGTAAAGTGGGGCGGGGGAGTGGCCAGCCACACCACAAATGGTCGCTAATTAAAGTTCAAATTTTGCATTGGTTGTCGCAACATTTGGCAATTTGTCCCCCCTTTGTGCCCTTCGCCGCTGTGCCCACCTGTGAGAGTGCCCAATGACGAACTGTTCCCCACCGGGCGATGTGCCGCGCCGACTTTGTCAATTTCAGCCGAAGCCGTGGCAGCTGCAGCGACAGCCAAAGCCGAGCTGGTGATGGCCCTTTTGTGGTAGTAATTGCTGGAGGGAATTTGCCAATCGCTTTTGGCGGACAACAATTAGTAATTAATTAATCCGGGCCCACTTTCGCTGGTAACTTCTGCTGCTGCTTTTCCGCCAACTGCCCAATGAGAAGCCAAGAGCACCCAAACTTTCGAATTCGCTTAGGTCAGAAGAAACAATGCTAAATAAAGGAAAAGCCAATTCATTGCTTTTGGTTTTGATTATGCCTTATATTGTCCGGTGGTCTGTTTGTGTTTGGGACCAAAAGTGTTCTGACATTCACTCCACAGAGAGTTTCTGTCGGAGTTTCCTGCGCCTCGCCATCTAAAAAGAGCGATCAGAGCGAACGAAGTGATCAGCGAGAGACCGTCGGTGGGAAAGTCGGACTGAATTTGGGTGTTCTGCGGTGGCACTTTTCGTCGTGCACTTTGACGAAGTCTGCTGATGATGCTGTTGTTTTGAAATCCGATGGAAGAACAAGGCCGAATTCTGAAAAAAAATTAAAAAATTGGAATCTTAAAAATCATTGAGTAGAAAATCTATGAGAAAATAGTGGAAGAAATGAGAAAAGAGGAAGAGAATTATGGTGAGTGAGAAAGGGACGAAAGTGAAGCCGGAGAACGGAAGAAAGTGCGAAAGAAAGCGGAGAGCGAACTCAGTCCCACCAAAGTTCGCTTACTCCGTCGCCGACTCCTCCCCTCCCTCGCCTCTTCTTCCATCTCCCCCTCGTTCATCATCTCCTTCTCCATTTGCGTCTACTCTTCCTCTTTTCTTCATTGTTCTTCTTCCTTCTCCTTTTCCATCCCTTCTCCCATCGGTTCCTTCCCTTTCTGTTTCTCTTCCCCATTCTCTTTCTTCTTCTTCCGCTCCTCCTCTTCCTTCTTGACTTCCATTCCTTCTTCCCATTGTTCGTTCCCCTCCTCCTCTTCCTTCCCCTCCTCCTGCGCCTCCTCTTCCTCCCTCTGGTCCTTCTTCTTCTTCATCCCTTCCTCCTCTTCCTTCTTCTCTTCCGTCCCTTCTTCCCCCCCCTCCTGTCACTCTTCTTCCTGCTCCTCCTTCTTCATCATTAGTCTTTCCTCCCTCGGTGCTCCCCTCCCGTGCCACTTTCCAATTCGGCATTGATAATTGTCTCTTCCGTCGCTTTTCCCCCTCTGCCATTTCTCCGTCGCTATTTTCGGCTTTTTCCGTCCCCCGTGTTAATTTGCGTGCCCTTCTGCTGATCTTCGCCCATGCTCCTCCTCCATTCCGTCCCGCATTTCCTTCTCCCGTCCCTAACATTTCCTCCATGTTCACAATTTCAACAGATTCTCCCGAGAATTGTCTCCCATTAACAAGACGGGAAAAGCCGAGACTTCGACGGAGACGAAGCGATAAATTACGGCAGGAGGAAAAAGCGCGGACGGAGGAATGATTAGACTTGGAGGAACCTTTTGGTTTGCCAGTCAAGCTGAAATGGACGTGGAGAAGAGGAAAGAAAGAAAGTGCACGTCAAAAGCGGAAGCAGAAGCAAAACAAAGGGATAACACAGGAGGGACAAAAGATTAACTAAAAACTGCCAACTTTTTACGATTTTTTTAGCAAGTCGACGACTTTTTTGTTTTTTAAAAACGTTTTTTTTTGCGGCGCGAGAGAGAGAGAGTGGAAGAGAGTGAGTGGGAGAGAGAGAGAGGGAAAGAGAGAGAGGAGAGAGAAAGGAGAGAGAGAGAGAGTGGAGATTTTGGGCTAATTTTATAAGAAAAAAATAGTATTTTTGGGGTCCGGCGGTGCCGAAGAGAGAGAGTGGAAGAGAGTGAGTGGATTTCTAACGAATTTTGTTAAGAAAATAGCCAAATTTTTCAGAAATTCCCCTCGCTACGACCCTCCCCCCTTCGCCGGCGACCTTCCCCTCACCTCTTTTAAGAGAGAGAGGAGAGAGAGCGGGAAAACTAAGCAAAGGAAAAAGAAAAAGAGAGAGGGGAAGAATAGAAATTGGCAGATGGGGAAGGAAAGGGTGGGAAAGAAAAAGTGAGGAAAACAAAATAGGATGGTGCTGTGACGAAGTGACAAAAGTCTGAATGTTTGTAATAATTAAATTTAATTATTATTTTAATTAAATTGGCTAAATAATTAATCATAAATAGCTTAAACTTTGTCAAATTAATGAAATTTAGTATTTAGCGACACTCAAAGTACCCTCTACTATTTATGTAATTTTTTAAAAATTAGTAAAATTAAAAAAAATTGTAACCAAAAAAGTACGAAAAATTTTGACTTAACAATTTTGACCCTAACTTTATTGAAGTTCAATAAAATTTTTCGAAAATTAACATAATAATAGAGAAATCTTTGGGCTATCTAATTATATAAACAAAATTAAAATTGGTTCATTCAGAAAAAAAGTTATGAAAGAATTAATAGTGTCCTATTTTATGGTCATCCAAAAAATGTAAGATCGTTTAAATGCATTAAAATTGTGCCAACATAAATTAATCACACTGAACTTGATATGAAAAGATAGCCCAAAGATTTCTCTATTATTATGTTAATTTTCGAAAAATTTTATTGAACTTCAATAAAGTTAGGGTCAAAATTGTTAAGTCAAAATTTTTCGTACTTTTTTGGTTACAATTTTTTTTAATTTTACTAATTTTTAAAAAATTACATAAATAGTAGAGGGTACTTTGAGTGTCGCTAAATACTAAATTTCATTAATTTGACAAAGTTTAAGCTATTTATGATTAATTATTTAGCCAATTTAATTAAAATAATAATTAAATTTAATTATTACAAACATTCAGACTTTTGTCACTTCGGCTCACCACGAATAGGAGATTATGCGAAAAAGAAAGGAAAAGGAGAAAACCAACTAAGAGAAAGAAAAAATGAGAAAGAGAGGAAAAAAAAGTGTAAAAGAAACGGTCAATGACAAAAGAAAAGCAATTGGCAAAAAAGAAAAAGCACTTCAGAAGAAGGAGCCAAGCAAAAAAAGAGCAAAAAAGGAGAAGCAACTCAAAATATTTACATCAATGGCGTCGTCTGAAGGTGAACTTTCCACGTGGCGAGACTCCGACTTTCCGGCATCGAACTGAGGAAAAGCAAAGGAATTCTGTCGTAACGGCATAAATGCCGAAAGAAGCCAACCAGTAATGACGCCAAAGGCACTGAATCAGTCGGGCAGCTGGCACGCGCCTTCGAATCAAATGCTTTTGGCGCTGATGTTGTTGAACTTTCAGGGCAAAACCCGAACCGAGAATACCCTTACAAATTAGGGGATTCCTTTAAAAACAAACACTTAAATGGATTATATTTATCCAAAAAATAAGCACCTTCAAAGCCTTGACGAGACATTCGGCACGGCTCGAACCCAAAGAACCCTCTTCAACAAAAAAGTTCTGCCCAAAATCAGCGTGGTCCACCAACGCCTTGTCAATTATATGGAAAGAACCGATGCCAGCAAGGACGAGACTCTTGAGCGTTTCTGCAGCCAATGAGTTGGAGCCAAACACACAAACACGCGCTTGTTGGATTGAATCCGCAAAAGTGGTGTACTTGTCGTTGTAACTCTTCTCACAAAGGTAAACCAAAAAAGAGGAGAAAATCAGGCCAAGAAAGCCGATGTAAAGTGTGGTGAGCAATTCCTAAAGAGTGCCGTGGCATTGGCAAAGCAAAACAAAGGAAAATGGCACCTGTCGATGGGCCCAAACAACAGACCCAAGCAGTTTCCAAGTGCCTGCTCGCCGGTCGATGCGAAGCATTCGCAAAATTTGGAAGAAGCGAAGTCCGCGGATGGCCGACGCGGCGAACATTCGATGGTGAAGCGGACTGGAGGGGAGCTGAGCCTGTGCAAATGCGACCTTTGACATTGACGTTTCTTATAATTGAACATTCCCCTCACTTCCGAATTAAATTTTTAAAGAAAATTTCAGAATTTCTTTTCCATTAAAAAAGTGAGAAGAATGGCAATTTTAGAAAGATGCCAACACGGCAATGAAATCACTCTGTCGAAAAAAGAAAAGTATAAAAGAGGAATTAAAATTAATTTAATTTAACAAATAAAAAAATATTATTTTAAAACTTTCTTTTTTCGATCTGGCACCCTCCACTCTTCCATCCTTCTCAACTCTCTTTCTCTTCCCCTCTCTCTTATCTCTCTCTCTCTCTTCTCTCCTTCCCTTTCTCTCTCCTCTTTCTCTCTCTCTGTTGCTCTCTCATTTTCACCTGTTCCCTTGCGCCCATACAAAGGACAATAAGTGATGCAGTGATCACGATGATATCTTAAGAGTGTCGTTAGCTTATAAACACAATTACTTTTGCAGCTCGTTCCCACCAATTATGCAATATGCCGAAGTTGCGAATCGAATTCGGCCGGCAATGCCTGCGGGGGATGGAAATGCTTCGACGAAAAGATGGCACTGACCGCGGTAACGACTGCGACAGCCGGCACTCCAAACGCGGCAAATGTATTCGATGGCAAGCCAAAAAACAAAGATAATTTCCTAAATTTTATTTAATTGAAATTGGCAAAAAATGAATTTATGTCAATTATTTGTCCAAAAAAGACATACAATGTAATAAAGGATGAGCGTGGACTGCTCCTCAAACTCGGGCATTGTGGAGAAGACACTCAGTGCAAGACACGTCAGAACCATGACGAGACTGTCGGGGGAGGGGGATAAAGCGGATAAAGTGGGGAGCGACGAATGCAAAAGAATGCCTTACACAGCCAAATGGTAGCTGGCCGCCTTCCATCCCCGGGGCCGTTCCAAAAAGTTGTGCATTTTGGACTGAACTCGTCGAAAGCGTTGGTCGGTACTGTAGTTTTTGTAGACCAACGGCTTGCCAACCAAGGACATTTTCCGGACCGAAAAGAAATTTCAAAAATTAACAGAAAAATTGAGGGGGCAACTTGGGAATCGGAACGGTTGCGGGAAAAGCGGAGGGGAGGCGGCTGAAGCAAAGAAAGGGCGGGGACAGTGGCGAGGGAACTCTTCGGTTGACGCGCCGCCTCCGCGGGAAGGGGCGACGGACGCGGACGGACGACGAGGCCACTCTCACAATCGAAGACAGAGGCCGGGCCGGAAACGGACGCACTGCACTTACAGAAATTGAATTCCAAACTTTTCAGAATGTCGTGGAAAACGACACGCCGATCATTAGCGATTTGCTGAGTGCCGACGGCGGGAGAGTTTGTGCCGCCGGTGATGGGACTGGTGGCATTTACGCCCTACATAAAAGAGATTAGTGGGCAACTGACGAGGGAAGTGAAGGGAAGGGCAAAGGCGGATTTGGCGGGGATTTGGCACGAAAAGCGATTGGGCGAATCAATGCGAAGAGAAAGAGTGGAAGCATTTAATAAGTGAATAAGTAATATTGGTCAAAAGAAAAACCGCAAAAAGAATGAAAAAACGTCTTCTATGAATATTTCTTATCATTTTGTAATTTCAATGCCGAAATTGCGGAGAACGGACGGCGTAAGTTGGCAAATTATATAATTAAATTTGAATAAAACTTAACCAATTGGTCACTTTTGTTGCCTTTTTTCGAGTTTGCCGCGATGACTCACCGTTTCAAAAAACGAATCGTTTGGCGAAGTGTTCGCACCGGCGAAGTGCGCCAATTCCCTTTTTTGTTCCGCGGGGCGTTTTGGAGACGACGAATTGGTCGAGCGGCGGCTTCGGCGAGTGAATCGGCGCGAAGAAAGCGAAGCGGCGCCAAATTCGGCGCATTCATTGGGGCCGACGGCCAATAATTTCTGTTGGAGTAAGGAGAAAGTGTTTTGACGCCATAATTTCTCAAATTATTTTAATAATATTTTAAATTTTAAATAAAAATTGCGTTGAGTAATTTTTCAAAGAAAATTTATGAGTTTTGGTCCGACGGCGACCAAAATTAATTAGCAATTTTAGGAAATCAGAAAAAAAAATTGCGATTGATCCAGAAATAAGGGCAAATCTTACAAATAAGGAATAAATTTGTAAGATTTGGACCCTTCAAATCAAAATATTTTTTTATAAATAAGGACAAAATTGAGGCCCTTATTTAGCAGGAAAATTTAAAAACGAATAATAAAATGACCAAAGATAATCTCATTGTTTTGGTCAGCCGATGATTAAAAAAGAAATTAAACGATTAAAAAGGACAGAAAAAGAGGGAGTGGGGAGAAGCATCAAAAACCTTTTAATTCGGGGGAGTGCCTTTTTGATTAAAGATAAGTATTAATGATTACTTTTACAAAGAAAAGAATCTATGATAGTTTATTAGTTATAAAATTTATATAAATAAATTTATCTCCCTTCCCTCCGCCATTTTCCCATTACTCCCCCAATTCCCACACTTTCTAATGATTCCTCAATGAAAAATCGGCTCTGAGAATGAGCGGCCAAATTCGCTGATGTTTTATCCTCCGACAGAAGAATGTCCCCTGTCCGTTGTGCTCGCTTTTCTTCGCTTAATGTGCCGAACGAAAAACAATAAAAACTCATTAACAAAAAGTGGGAAAGGGAGAAAAACTCAAAACGGAAATGGAGGAGAGATAGGGGCAAAAGGAATAATTTGGCCAATTTAAGACAGGGGAAAGACTTTTATGCTAATTAACCGAAGAAAAACAATCAAAACGAAAATATTCATTCAAAAATTGGTCATTCAAAAGAGTGACTTTTGTTCAGTAAGAAAAGAAACGGAAGAATTAGCAAAGCATCTGTTGGGGTAAGTCTTTGACCCATCAAAAGAATTGAGGAGAGAATGAGGGGAGGATGAGAAGAGATTGGACTGCTGGGACGGGTTTTAATAGTGAACAACGGACGGGGGACGAAGCAATGGGAAGGCAATTAGAAAAGAGAATGAGACCAAATGCCAGCACAGAGCTTCGAAGGAAGACTATGTGAGAAAAGACTAATTGTTTCCGACATCCCGAAAAGGAAGAAAAAAATGAATCGGAAAATAAGTATAGAAAGAGAGCAGAAGGGGACGACGGGAAATTAATATATTACAGATGCAAATTTTTTAAATTGATTGATCCCTAGGAAATTGAACCGACCAATCGGCTTGTCTGCACGTAGAGGGGTAGAAGCATTAGCAGAGTGTCCTCCCCCCATTTGCCACCCCTCGCTTAATTCATTCGCCCTCATCACAGCAACAATTCCTCAAGAATAATGTCACTCAATGAGTCGTTTGAGGGGATTCATTTCAACGGTCCCTCATTGAAAATGCATTCATTTATTCGTTCGTTCGTCCGTTCATTGCATGAGTTGCCAGGACGACCGTTTTGTCTTATGAAAAAGATTGATTGATTAATGAAAGTTTCGGAGGGATTGGCCAAAAATTGGAATTTTCCGTTGCATTGGCCAATGGCACTTTTTCAGCTTATCATTTGTTGTTTTGATTGGTTCTTATACCCTCTCACTGCAACTGTTGCTTTTGTTCAGTCTTCTCAACAGATGCCCACTTTTGTCGTTGGTAAGCGAAGAAAAAGCGGAAGAAATGGCGAAGGCCGACTCGGAGTTTGGCATTCGTTGTGGAGCCAAACTCGGCGGAGCGGCGGACGGTGCTTTTGGCATTTGGAAATTAGCAAATTTTGGAAGGGGGCAAAAGCCTGAAAAGGAGAAGCAATACAATGACATGGAGGAGAAGCAGGAGAAATGGCAGAAAGAGAAAGGGATAAAGGGAAACCAATGATAAAAATATTAGGGAGAGGGGGGGGGGGCACGGAATCACAACTGTGAAGGATGACAAAGAGCAGTTTAAAAGTCCGATCTCCAGAGTGCCACGGTTTTTGTGCCCGGCATTTGCACCCTTTTATTTTTGGTTTTTTATTTTAAAATTCATTCCTTGAACCAAATAAAAAGGGCAAAGTGAAAAAACAAAACTATTATTTTTTCCTTAATTTTTAATCCAAAAATTTGTTTATTTCCGTTATAAAAACAATTAAAACGATGTTGGTGGGAGGGGGAAGTGATGATAGGGTGGGGCAGGCCCGTATCCTGGGGGGGGGGGGCGTGCTCCCCCCGAAATGAAAAATGAGAAAAATTTCCTCAAAATATTGGCAAATTAAAAAAAAAATTGCACAATTTTCTTATCATATTGCATTAAAAATTCCAAAAAATTTCGGATCCCATTGAACCATTATTTTTTGAAAATTTGGCCCCAAAACGGCAAACATTGTCAGTTTTGGCGCAAAATCGCTATAAATTCCTGCTTTTTCGTCCCTGCGCTGAAAATTTTTGGAAATGACACTGGAGAAAAATTTATTTGGTCCGAAAAGAAAAAAAAGCTCTTCTGGTGCCCTCACCGAAATTTTTTTCTGGGTATGGGCCTGGGGTGGGGATTTATATTATAAAAATTTACCAAAATGTTTAAATAAATGTTACGAAGATATTTAAAACAGCTAAAAAAACATTGATTAAAATACTGAATAAAAATGAATAAATTTGCAATGCAGAAATAATGAAAAATTTATTCATTCAGCTGAAGTTGTCGAAGGTATTTTAATTTAAAAATTGCCAAAGCCCGAAATATTTACGCAAATATTTTTTTAAAGATTAAAATATTTTAAAAGAATTATTACCGGCCTAAAATTGGGAATCGATCTCGGCTTAATTACTTACAATTAGCAGGGAAAGAAGGAAAGGCAATCAGCGAAGGTCAGCAGGTGGGCACTTTATAACCATTCTTAAAATGTTATACTTTTAAAAGCATATGCAAAAAGATAGTGGAGGAGGAGGGTCCACCTCATTTCGGCGCCAGCATGTTTTTGGCTATAGCTTTTTTCTTTGTCATCCAAATCCAACATTGCTGATATCATTCGAAAGCTTAACATGTCTAGAAGCTTTTTCTAAGCTATTGCTTCGCGATTAGACAATTACCAAAAAAGTTATACATGAAAATTGCGAAAAAACGAAATTTGTGAAGTTTTTTCTTAATAAATTTTTTGCAGGCTTAAAATTTTTTGTTTTTTTAGCAAGGCTAATAAAGCATGTTAAGAGCTTTCGAATGATACCAAGATTGTTGGATGCCAAAGAAAAAAGCTATCGTGGAAAAACGAGCTGGCGCCGAAACGAGCGCGCCGAAACGGGTGGGTCCCGGAGGAGTAACAACAAAACAGTTAAACATCAGAAATATGAAGAGATCCCGAGGAAAGGAAAATGAAAAGGCCGAAATGAATGAGAAACTCACAAAATGACTGAGCAGTCAAAGAAAGAAATTCTTTCTAATTTTCTTCAATTAATTAATTAATAAAAAGTTGAATACGATAACAATGAATTGTTTCGAAGCTCCAAAGTCGGAATCGCAAATCTCCGATTTTGGCTATCCCGCAAATTTCCCTAAATTTTGGGTTGCAAATGTCCGACGCAAACTTTTGAATGAGTGGAAAATGTCAGATTTTGACTGGGGCCATAAATGTCTCTGGCACCGAAAGCACTGCTGATGACCTTCTTTGGTTGCTTTTCCTTCTTTATCTCCTGAGTATCTGCTTCACCGAGGAGGGACACTCTCCAAACGGTGGAAATTTCGAAGCTTCGACATTAGGGTAGAAACACAGATGTCCACAACGCTTTCATAGTCACGTGAATTTGCCATTTTAAAATTAGGCTATAAAAATTTTCTAATGTATCCAATTGCTTAGCATTTGCTTAGAGAAAGCTTCCCGAGTTTTTGAATGACAAGATTGTTCCAATATGGTTGGCAAAAACCTTCAAAAATAGCCATTTTTAATTTTTTGAAAAGCAAAAATTAATAAAAATTAATTTCAAGGAGTGGATTCGAAATTGGGAAGGGGTGGAGATGGTGTTTTGGGAGGGGATGGCATTTTGGGAAGGGGTGGAGATGGTGTTTTGGGAGGGGATGGCATTTTGGGAAGGGGTGGAGATGGTGTTTTGGGAGAGGCTGAGGGATTACATGGGAGAAGGTGGCGGGTGGCATTTTGGATGGGCTGGGGATGGTAATAGTTGGGGTGGGATGGGTATGGCATTTTGTGAGGGAGTGGGGGTGGAATTTGAAAATTCTAGAAGACCCTTTCAACAGAAAAAAAAGTAGATGGGATGTGAGTAATCGCTCAATCAATTAGGACAAGTTTCGTTTCGGGGAGTCAAAGATGTGCCGACGTTTCCTCAAAAACGAAAAACCCATCGTTTTGGCCTCATTAAAAAATTCGAGCATCTCTTCCTCAAGTTTTACACTCAATCTAAACCCTTAGGTTAGCCTCCATTCTTGTCACGAGCAGTTCATGGGATGGAATTAACTTACTGTAAATCACTGTTCAAAAAAGAATTTTTGAGGGAAAAAGGAATGGAAATAATGGCACGGATTGGGTCAGGGCGGACGAAAACCGTTTTTGCGAAACTAAAATTTGGGCTAATGGAGGAGTTGATTTTTTTAAATTTTTATATTATTTTTTCACTTTTAACAACAGCGATTCCTTAAAATTCCGTCAAAAAAGGTCAAATAAAAAACGTACCTTCGCCATTTTCTCCCATTCTCTCCTCCATTTTCCTTATTTGTCATTGTAATTCGATTCGCTTATGTAAATGTTGTCATTAAATGCGCTTTCATACATAAATTGTTATTTGCCCATTAATTAAATTGCTTTTCTGTCCTTTGTCCGTCTCTTTTCTGATGGATTTATCTTTCGGTGCTTTAAGTGCCGTTGGGCTTTTTGGGTTACCAATTCTCGCATTTTCGGCCTTCCTTTCCAGCCAATTTTTCAGGTTTTTGTCAATTCTTAAGAAATTTTATCCCCTGGGGAAGGGGGGGGGGGAAAGGTTTCTCCGCTTACCCTTTCCTCCCCCTGAAAATTTGCGCCTATTACCAAAGTCAATAAAATAAATCGTTTGCTCTTAATTAAAAAGTCAAAAAAAGGAAATATAATGGAAATCTAAAACTGTTGCTCCCCGCCGACCTTTGGGGAGAGAAAAGTCGGAGAAAAGGAGGAAATTCCCGAAAAAATTGTCGGCGACAGCGGGACAAGTTTAGCAATTTTGTGAGCACCAATCTGGCCTTCGTTGGCTCAATTTCAGACCCCGAATTCTGACTCGAAATTTTTCGGTAATTAAAAAACTTTCTTTTTTTCCTAATGATCTGTAGAAGATACTTTGGGTCATTTTTTTCAACTTATCAACCACATTTCCCATTATTATCCCGCGAATGCGTGATTCTCATATGAATTCCTTGTGATGTTTACTCAATTGTC
Organism: Heterodera glycines; assembly: GCA_004148225.2. Lineage (NCBI taxonomy): Eukaryota > Metazoa > Nematoda > Chromadorea > Rhabditida > Heteroderidae > Heterodera > Heterodera glycines. The sequence continues at coordinate 9,167,127 of CP049708.1, read as the reverse complement.
AATGCCAATGTTTATATAACATTTGCAAAAAATGGAAAATTTTAAATTTTTCTTAAATTCAACTCAGGGTCGGAGTTCGAATTGAGCTGAAAGAAGGCAAGAAGACCCGTCCGTGCTCACAAATCAGCACCTCAAATTACCCTTAGAAATAATTTTGAAAATTTCGAGGCTGGATTTATGAAAAGACGATTCAGTCACTTGAAAGAAGAAGGTGGTTGCCTGGCGTCAATTGGATAATGTCGCCTTGGGACGATAAATGGAAATTCATTTGTCAGGGAATGGCATTCCGCAGAATTTGAATCAATTAATTAACCGAAAAGAACGGATACAATTACAAATGGTTTCAATTTCTTTTGCGCCTTTCCGGTTTTGACCTTTTCAATGAGTGCTTCTTTATTAAATTTTTGAATATTTTCTTTTTTACTTCGTTACATTTAATTTTTTTTTTCGATTTTAATTAATTTTTATTTCTTTCGAATTTATTTGTAATTATTTTCATCTATCGTTTAATTTGTAGTTATACAAAGAACAAATTAAATCCTTCGCGTATTAAAAAGGAAAAACATCCATGTATTTAAATTAAATTTTGAGGAAAAAATATTTTTTTGAAAATCTAGAAAAACATATTTTAAAAATAATAAAAAAAAATTTTCAACGATTTTCCCAATCCTCAGCTGATCAGATCCTGTAAATTTCTACATATTTTTGATTTTTTCTAACCCAGTAATTTTAAATTTTTTATCAAAAATTTAAAATTAAAATTAAAATGAATTTAACTAAGAAATTTTAAATGAGATATCAATTCAATTTTTTAATACACAAAAAATTAAAGCCTAATGTAAGCCTAAATTTTTATGGCATTTTATTTATCGTTTTTTATTAGAGTGCAGCGGGACCGGGAAATTTGGGCAAGACCGGGGCCGGGACTTTTTTGGTTGAAAAACCGGGACTTTTTGGCTGGGAAAACCGGGAAAAAAGCCGGGAATTTCCCGGTACCGGTCAAAACTGGTCAAAACCGGGACCTTGGTACTCAGTTGTCCGTGTTCAGGTCCCGGTCCCGCTGCACTCTATTTTTATCGTCGAAAAATTACAATAAAAAATTTAATCCGCTTCTGATTTATTCCAATGATTGATCAACTTCTGCAGATTATTTTCATTACTTTTTTGCGGAACTGATTTTGAAAAACTTCCATTCTTAAGTCATTTTGAAAGTCATTTCTTTGGGAGTGTTTTCATTTTTTTTTTTGAATTTTTGTTAACGATTTTTGGCTTAAAAATAAGCATAAAAATAAGAAACCAAATTTAAAAAAATATTTTTCATCCAAATGTATCAGAGCAACAATTGGAAAATATTTAAATGCCTAAATCACAAATTTACATAAAATGTACAAAACCAATAATATAAATTATGCATACTGTAAAAATAAATGTGTGTACTGTACGTTTACTCCGTTTGTTTGTTTGTTTTTTATCTGCCAAAACTGATCAGACATTCATCGCCTGCTGCTGTTTCTCCGGCTCAGTGCTGTGAGATTCGTCGGATTTGAAGAAAGTGACGATCAGTCCGTCGCTGATGAACAAACCGCAAGAGAGCAGGGAAAAGATCTGTCAATTTGCGCTTATTTAATTGCTCTTCCTTTCCCTGCCAAAAGACACATTCTGATCACAGTGAGTGAGTGATCATTAGGAATCATATTTTATGATCAGTCATATTTTTCCTAATTTCCAACTTTTTAAATCATATTTTTTTAGATCATAAAATGTGATCAGCCATATTTTGGAAATTTTTTCATTTTTCGGCTTATTTTTGGTAAAAACCAAACATATTTTAGCGGAGGCACACAGAAGACTCACAGATAAAAGAACCACATTATCATCAACTCCTTCAAAAAAGACATTCAACTTTAATTTTTTTTCATTGTAATTTTTTAATTTTTTGACTATAAATATTATCCCTATTAATGAATAATATGAAAAGAAAAAATGATGAAAATTAAATATTTTTGTTTTTAAAACCTTATAAAATTAAAATGTTCGAATTTCTCAAATTTAAAATTGGCCATTTTCCACTTACCCCGGCTAATGCCCATCCGTTTATCCCACATTGTGTGTCGAAATATTTCTCCATAGTTGCAAAATTTCGCCGCATTATTTGTCTGTTCAGAAAATCGTCCAGCCAAGGGCAAGCACTGCAAATGCAAATGCCAAATCACCGATCGCTGCTTTGATTTGCTTTGCTCACCTGTAATGCATTTCGAGCCCAAAAACAAAAAGAGAAATTGGCACACAGCCAAAAGAATGGCAAACGCACTGAAGAAAAAAGAAAAGGAGGAGAAAAGGAGGCATTTAATAATTAATAAAATAATTACCAAAAATTTGGAATGTTTTAAGCGGAGACAATGAATGATTTGCAACTGACAAAGGGGGGGCATTCTTTGGGCTCATTTATTCGGCTTATTTTACCGAAATGGAAGTGAGAAGCATCGCCACGCTTAAGGCGGACGCACAAAATTGGGCACTGATTTTGAGGGAAAGGGAAGTGAAAGCGAAAAGTGGGGGGGGGGGACTTACGAAAGTCTAATCTCGGAGAAAGTCGCCGGAAGTTCGTCAAAAGCAAATCCCGGCCGAAAAGTCCTAAGAAAAGGTCATTAAGAGAGAACGCTTATCAGAGGGAAAGGCATTTGACCATTTGTCCATTGTGAGGAGAAGAGAAATGCGATTGCCATTTTTGTCCTGATAATGGCCAATTCCCGAGAAAATGAGCAAATTGACGAGCAGCAAAAGGACAACGTTGGCCATTCGCAAGGTCAGCACAATGCGGGCACTGCTCACGTCGCTTCTCCTCCTGCTGCGAATTGGAAATGCTCTGTGCTTTCATCCCATGCCGGCCCATTCTTTTAAGCCCCCCCCCCCTCACATATTATTGCGATTTCTCCCACTCGCCGCTCCGTTTTGTACCCTCCGCCTCTTTCCCCGTGTCGACCAAGCCCTTTAGCTCATGAATTTCGTGTGTTTTGATATTGAGGGTTGTCTCTGACCCCCGTCCCCACTTAATTTTCTTTTTTTGACCTCCCTCACATCCTTGGCCCACCTCCAGTCGACTTCGCTCTCCAATGCTTGTGCCACCAACATCAGTCTGTTCAGTGTGCCGGTCGATTGTCTTCCGATCGCCCCTCTGTCCTGGTACTTCTCCGCACACAGCAGTCCCTCCTGCTTCTGCCGTGGTTCCCCGTCGTTCTGTTTCGTTTGTTCCGTCTCCGTTTTTTCCGCCTCTTTCAATGGCTTTTCCTCCGCTCCCATCGGTCCGTCTTTTAATTTGGCCACCCATTTTTCCTCCTCTGTCTCGTCAAAAACTGATTGAGTGATTTGAATTCGCGGCACCAAAACACCGGCGGAAGTGCCGCAAGGGCTAATGATTGGTCCGTTGCTTCCCTTTTGCTTCTGTAAGGGTTTAGCAATTGACATTATTAATGAGAGACCATTACCTTAATGTTCCTAATCAGTCGTTCCATTTATTCAAAATTAAACGATTGATAAAAAATAATTGAAAGGTTTTATTTCCTTTAAAAAGAAGGATTAATTCCTTATGTAAAAGTCAAATTGGAATATCACGAGTGAAAGTAATCCGTGCTTAATGTGGGCAAAGGGACGGACGGACGGATTAGCAACGAAGCCGAGGGGGGGGGGGATTAAAGCCCCTGAGCAGCGGAAGACCCTTTCACGGCAAATGAGAGGGATTGACTTTATCTTTTTAGGGGGCAATTTTTTGGAAGGAAGTCAATGCTCCTTCAAAAGTCAGTGATTCATTTTGCCAATTGGCACATTCAGCTCATTCATTCAATTCATTCATTCATTAATTGATTCGGTCGGACGGAATTTGAACGGCACCGCCCAAAGACATTAAACATTCCCACGGAAAACAAAACAAAAACAGCAGAAGCAGCAGCAGAACGGCAAAAAAGTGAAGGAATTTTATCAAAAGGAAAAAGGCGTCGAAATAATGAGAAAAGACAGCCGACGAATGAATGAGTGAAAAGACATGGAAAAAGGAAGAAAGAAATCGGAGAAAGAAAAATGGGAGGGGGGAGGGAGGAGAAGAGATGGGATGGGATTAATTGAAAGTGAGCGGCCAAATGGGCAAAAATGGAAGAAGCATAAGGGAGGAGGGGAGAAGCGCGGGGGAGGAAGAACGGTAGGACAAGCAAAACAGACAAAGGTTGGGACCAAGGGATGTCCAACCAACGTAAAGACAAGCAAAAGTGGGGGAAGGGGGGGGCGGGGGACAAATGGGGGGGGGAGGGTAATTACGAAGGCCAATAATGACTTAGTGAAGCAATTAATTTGAGCAATTAGTAAGAAATAATAACAAAAAAGGAGCGAGGAAAGAAAGCCATATCGTTTCCTCTCAAATAAGAAGCAGAAGCGACAATTCCTGTCATTGCTATTTAAATACCTATTCTGATTTGAATTGAAATGAGCCAAAAGGGCATTTTGACCGAAAAGAGAAATGGCGGAGAAAGTGCCAATGCGTCCTTTGACCAATTTGAAAGCCTAATTAGGGGCATGAGTTTGAACTGCGGGAAATTGACGAGTGTTTTGAAGAGGAAGAGCTTTTGCACAAGAAAATTATGACGAAAAATGGCGAAGAAGCGTACGGAAATGGCTTTAAAGCGAGAAAAGCGCAAAAGGGTCCTTTTGAATAGCAATTAAAGTCACGTAAAGCCAAAAATGGCAGAGAATTGGAGTGAAAGATGGCAATTTGAGTGGAGGGTGGGATTTAGCAAAAAAGGCCAAAGTTGGTGTGGTGATGGATGTAAATTGCAACGGCAAAAGCGGCGCAGCAATTGGCAAACAATTGGCCCTCTTCCATTGGCTAATTTTGGCATTCATTTAATTCTGTTCCCAATTTAGAAAGTGCATCAATATTAATAATATTGTTGGATTTATTATAAAAAGTTCATACAATGGCACAATTGAATGACAAATGCTTTTTCTGTTTTTTTTCAATTTTTCTTGGAAATACGGGACACTTACTCAAGTCGAGAACCGGCTCCTCACTTGGGTGGGCTGGGAGGGACGAGTTTAAGCGCCCATTCCGTCGATGTGCGTCGGTTGCCCTTCCCTCCCGCCCCCCGCCAATCCCTCCGCCCCATTCATTGAAAATGCGTTTTCCCATCCGTCGGCTCCGATTCCTCCGCTTTTTTTGCTGTTCGCTTGAGCTTATCGTTTTTCGGCTCTTCTGGCGAACTTTTGCATGGACAATCCGCGCGATTGAACGGCGGTGAATGGGGGGAAAGGGGGGAAAGCCCCCGAGGGGCCTTTTCTTATCGCTTTGGGCACTCCCAAGCACATCCTTTCTTATTCGCCGCTAATTGCCTAAGTTTTGCCAAATGGATCTTGCCACGTTAATTAATTAATTTTATTAATTAATTTTCCTTAATTGCCTTTGACAGTGTCAAAATGCGCGCCGACCCTCCGCCAAATGCTCAGCTCACTTTGTACTTTCTGCTCCTGGTCACCTCCCTCAACTTCTTCTTCGACCGCATCGAACATCATTTGGTGTTCATCTCCACCACTGTCTATCAAAATTCGGCGATGTAATTAACCCAAATTTTTTATGATAATTGTAAGGTTATTCTCCACCAAAACAACTGAAGATATGAACCACACACGGCAGTCAGTCTGATCAACGCAGAAGACTACGGATGGGGAAGAGCCCCGCTGAGGTGGGAAATTTGAGAAGCAAAGGGCAAAAGCGAAGAATGGCCGGGGGGGGGGGGGACCGGCGAAGGCCAATCATCCGCTTCAATTACCTCTCGCGCATTTTAATCTGTTTCAATTATTAAGGAATTTTACCATAAAATTTTAACAAAGATTCTAAGGCTGAGACGAGCTTTGATTTGCACGGCCAAAAATGGAACGCACACAAAGTGAGAAGCAAAGTGCGAAGCTTTGGGATTGGTCGATTTTGCCTTTCAGAGTCAGTCGAGCACAGATCCGTTGGGCATATCAGCCGGTGGGCATTTGCAAATGGACGGCGTACGTTGGCATTTGCCAAACTCTGCCGAACCTTTTACGGCTGTCGCTCTCCGACACGACGGTCAATTCGCACTCCGTCGATGTACCACCATAACATTATTATTGGGGGGAGATTCATTTCTCTCCGATTGCTTGTTCAGATCCCCTTCCGATTGGCCTTTTCCTCGCGGCGTTTTGGCGTCGCCGCCTGTTTCAGTCCGCTCTTTTACATGGAGCGGTGGCAAATTGTGTTGAGCACTCTCGAAATTTACCGAAATTTCGGGGTTCAGCTTCAAATTTTCTACATCCAGAGCATTCTGAGTGCCATCATGGATGTTCTTGAGGTGGGCAATTCGCAATTTGGTAACCATGCGCGAGTCGCCTCTGTCAGCTGTACAGAGAGGAGGGCATCGCCGCGCTCGAACCTTGGCCTTCCATTGAGCTTGATGCCGAAAATGAGCGCCGGGTGGGCTTCGACCCGAACTTCGAGTTGGACTGGCGCAACCAGGCCAGTGCCCACACCGATTGTCTATTGAAATACAGAGTTTGTGCCAAAACGGCGCATTCCACGGCACAGAGTGAACAATTGCAGGAGGCGACCACATTTATCATCATTGGTGACCTGGACGATGTGCTGATACCACGGCTTGGTGAACGATACATAGACGAATTCCGACTGTAAGAGAAGAGATTGGCATTGAAACATTTGGCAATGATCCGTCTTAATTTTGTCTGAATTCCCATTTCAATTTCCAATCTTTCTTTCCTCTTTTCAGCCTTTCTTCCGTCTACTCAAATGCCGCTGGCTTCACTTACAATCGCTTCAATACCGAACTCCAATCGGCTTCTCAAGTGCGCGATTATTCGCTGGTCCATCTCATCGAAAGTGCCCAAATTTCCAACCAAAATGAGACGGGGTAATTAATCACTCCAATCGGCTAATTATACAAATGAACTAATTGAAGCATTGGTTGAAGGAAATATGTGGTGAACACATCTCGCGTGGAGACAGCATGGCTTCATTACCCAGGCATTAAATTGGGAGCAGTAAAAATGTTTACAGTGCCAACGGTAAGAAATAAAGGGGGGGGGGGCAAAGAAAAATGGGAGAATAATTTGGGAACACTTTAAAAATAAAATATGAAATTATTTAAAGTTATATTAAATATTATACATAAAAACTGAAAAATAAAAGGAATTGAACATAATGGTTCATCTGCGCAACTGGACAATAGGGGAACGGACAGCTTCGAATTTGAATTTGCAAAGGCGCAGAAGGAAAAGGATGGAGCCGAACGAATTGGTGAGGGGGGATAAACGGAGATTAATGGGGCATATCGAAATGAATCGGATGCCATTCGACGCCCTTCCGTTCTCTCCCACTTTTTGCCCAATCCTTCGACAGTCTTTCGGCCCCCTCTCGCGTCTGTCCGACCTCATAAACGCGCGTCAGCTCGCGCGTGTTCAGTCCGCGTTCGTTCGAATGCTCTCCGCCCACGGCGAAACGTTCCGACGATTGCCCACCGCGCAGAATTACCTGCCGATGATGGTCGACTGTTACAACCGAATTTTCTATTCACAGAAGAACAGAAAGCCCAACTTCTGTCCTGGCCCGGTCAAATGCGCGTTGCCCAAAATCGAAGGTATTCATTGCAAAGTTGCGAAAATGCGAATGGCAAAGGCGGCAAAGGTCGGAGGATTTGGCGAAAGCCAACAGAATGCCAACGCAAACAAAAACAAAACAATTCAGCTTTCATGGCGCACAATTGTGCACTTTCCGGAAAAGGAATTCGAATTTGTGTCCCACTACGACGGGTGCTCACTCAGGTGACCGACGGAACGGAGGAAAAGAACGGACATTTTTTGCCTTTACTTTTCAAATTGTTTCTGTGATCCCCGGTTTTGGTCAGTGAATTCCGAAAAAACATTCGGAAAAATATTTTCATTATTTTATAAATTTTTTCTGAGAAAAATTTGAACAATGGCCGTTTAGCCGTGATTTCAGCTCCGCACATTCCCACAAATTTGCTGGCATTCTTGCATTGTCAGAAAATTGTTGAGGTTTCCCCCGCATCCGCTGTACTCAAATGGCACGCATTGGGACTGAATTGACACTTTAATTTCGAATTTTAATTTACGCCACTTTTTGCCGGTCAAAAGCATAACGCGTTTGACGCCCCCCGCACGACCCGCGGTCGATTGACAGAAGACAAAGTTCAGCTGAAATTGAAGGGAATCAAATTATTGATAATTGACGATGGGGGGGGGGGGGGTTAATCGGCTAATATTCCCACCGGGACACGCTAATTGGCACTCGTCTTGGGTCAGAAAGTTGTTTTGGTTCCCTCTTTTGCCATTGTATTGGAAGGACACGCATTGCCGTTCGTCTGCGTTGTAATACCTAAATCGAACAAAGCTGTGCAACGGTTTTGTTCGCCTCCTCCCCCACCCCGTCGTACCATCGTGCCAACCCCGCGTTGCCCGTGCCCGGGGACAGCGGCACAGAGCAGGGATTTGTGGCTAAAGCATTGACAAACTCAAAAGTTACTTTTGCTTTGTGTGTCGTCATTACCCCCCGGACAGCAAACGGTCGTTTCGGGCACTGCGCCGAGGTGACACCAAAAGTTGACGGGGCAAATGTCGCGATTGGAAGCCGAGCAGAAAAACACTTGGCCACTGGTCGATTTGGCCGGCTGACCAATGCACGGATCTGAAGGAAAGCAAAGCATTGGCAAATGCCATTTGGCAATGCCAATTGGACGGACGAACTGTCGAGGGGGAGACAGCTGAGCTGACACGCGCGCTAAAGCAGAAAATGGAAAAGCGAAAACGAACGAAAGGAGCAAAGCACCAAAGAGAGGAAGTTGTTCTGGTTGCCCTTCAGTCCCTTGTAAATGAACGATTTGCAACTTTTGGAGCCCAAATCGAAGTAAAAGCGATCCAATCGGAACGGTCCCTCCCCCGTGGACATTGGCAATTGGCAGGGACTGGCATTTGCTAAACAAAACACTTTGGGGTGGCGGCACTTCAAACGGCCGATACCCTCAGGGCAACACATTGTCGTGGCAGCATTCGCCCCAACGTGGCACCAATAACCGTTGGGACATGTGCTCATCGCCGTGCTTACTGCGCAGCTTTGGGCCCGTCCATCGGCCCCCACAAAAGGACTTCCTAAAACCGACCAAATGGATAGGATTCACAGTGCATAAATGGGAAAGGATCAGCGTAAAGGCACTGTTGTTTTGGTCCTGCAGTCTCACCGGAAGGGCAGGAATTTGGCAGGCATGCCACCTCACACTCCTCTTGGCTCAGAAAATTGTTTCGGTTGCCCTTCAGCCCGCGATAAGCGAACGGCACGCACTGTTGCGCTTGAACATCGAAGGCAAAGCGCTCCAATTGATTAGGCCCAACTGAAAGGGGGAGAAAGCCTTTCCCACATTAGTGTCCATCATACGCACTTCCTTGCTCAACTGATTGAGCACATGGGTTGATTTGTTCTTGAAATGTTTTGCTTTATATTCTATTTCCGGGTACTGTAAGACCTGCTGGACAGCATACTGTAGTGACAGGGCTGGCCCCAACATGGCAATACATATTCGGCCTGGCATCACACGCGTCCGGTTCAGGCACACACTGTTGAAGCGGCATTTCGACTGGCAATTGGCACGGGTTGGGCTGGCATTGTATTTCGCACTCCTGCTGGCTGACGAAATTGTTCTGGTTGCCCTTTTGGCCACAGTAGATGAACTGCTTGCATTCCATTGAGATGCTGTCCCAAAACCACCGTTGCAATTTGTAGTAGCCGAAGCCGGAATTGACCGGTTGGGAGCATGGGTCGCCAGCTGAGCAGAAAGTTGAATGAATTTGGGAGAAGAAAACGGAAATGGTAAATGCGGGGAAAGGCTTATGCAAAGAGGGACGGAAGTAGTAATTGCTGCAATTGGTGGCCAAAAATAGCGGGAGGGGGGGGGGGGGGGGTCATTAGTCATTGGTGCGCATTCATTGCTTAGCTATGTTTGTCCACGGTCATCGTCCGATTTATTAATAATATAAATACGAGTGAACATCCTATTCACTTCACATCGCCTTAATGCTTTTATCCGCTAATTGCTCCCCTTTTTCAATTTGTCTTTACATTTTTCTGTCTTTCTTTTTCGCCTTCGCAACTTTTGTCACTTTTACGGATGGAAACACAAAATTGCCTGAAAATACGGACGAATTGCTTCAGGACAAAGTGCCAGTGTTTTTTTTCTGCGCATCTGTCCCTTTCCCTTTCGTAAGGACATTCAAAACACTTGGCAACGGCACTTTCTAAAAGTCTGTCTTCAACGCGAACTTCCGCCGAATGGCCACAAATTGCGCTGTTTTATGCGCCGATTGGGCTACGAATGGATTCGCGTGGAAGTGATCAACCGAAGGCCAGCGGTGATCAGAATGCCCAATTTCGTAGCGGAGGGAATTCTGACGAAAATTGCACAGAAAGTGAGAAGATCGAAGTGAGTGCGAATTCAAAAACGAATTTAGAAATGGCATAAGGGATCACATTAAGCGCAGTGAAAGCCCAAGGGGTCGAAGGGTTCGCTTACAGCGAAGGACACGTGGGAAGACGAGCGGACGGACTGTGGCTGAGCCACGGCGAGGAGGAGGTGCGGAAGCTGTTCCGACAGATCCAAGCAGTACTGACACTGAACCCGGCAATCGGCGAAGACTTTTTGGTGATTTGAGCGATGGCAGCAGCGTTAATGGCTCGAGTTGTGCTATTCCGCGCAGGTGCTCAAATACACTCCATTCGGCCATTATGCGCCCCATTTTGACCATTTGGACCCAATGCCACCCTCCTACGATGACGGATGGTTCGCGTACTTTGGCAACAGATTAGCCACCGCTTTGCTGCTGGTGGACACTGCCGAAAGGGGAGGGTCCACCGCCTTCCCCAATTTAGGACTGAACGTCGTCCCGGAGAGGGGTGATCATGGCGGGGGGGGGGGGGGGTCCGTAGTGACCAATTGGCCAAAGGTGACCTTTTGCTGTGGGTGAACGCCGATTCAAACGATCGGCGCGAGAGGGACGCACTCCACGCGGCGTGTCCAATTTTGGAGGGCGAGAAGATCGCCGTTTCACTTTGGATACGCGGCAATTTCCAAGTGAAATTTAAAAGACTGCAAACGGCAAGTTCTTCTTCAGAATGCACTTAAATGTTCGAGAGCGCATCCGGGTTATGAGCCGGAAGAATTGGTGAGAAGGGAAGTGAGAGGGACGGAGGAGGGGCCGAGCGAAAGGCCGACGGTGCCCGGATGGGTGATTGGCCAGTGAGAGAGGAAAAGCGACGGTGCTAAGCGAGTGCAAATGCAAATTACCCATCATTGGACAGCATAAACTCGTCTTGACGTCGCCTCCGACATGGCAATAAAAGCCAATGGGGCAAATGTTCTGCTGAGTGGCTGAGCAGAAGCCAATCTGTCCTTGTTGGTCTCGCAAAGGCGTGCCCACAGCACATGGATTTGCTAGGCGATAAACAATTGAGCCGATTAACAGTCATTTGATTACCTTGGCAAATCTGTTCGCAATCAAACCGAGATAGAAAATTGTTTTCGTTGCCCTGAAGCCCTTTGTACGTGAAACTTTGGCACTGTGCCGACGGTGCGAAGAAAAACCATCGGACCAAATTGGAAGGGCCAACGCCAACATTCAGAGGCTGTTGACACGCATCGACGGCAGCTTAATGAGAATTGAAATCATCAGAATTTCGAAAAGTCGAGTCATTAATCGTGCGTGCCGATTGGCCATCCCGTGCCTGGTTTGTTGCAGCAGATCGTCGTTGTCGGACTGTCTCCGACATGGCAAAATTGCTGGCCCGGGCAAGGAGCGCCTGGCGCGGTGCTCGGCTTGCAAAACAAAAATTGGCCGGTGCCAAAGGCACACGGATTGATCGATGGCATTCCTAAAACATTCAAAGAGCAACTTACTTGCAATTCATTTTCTGTAGTTTGGCCTCTTTGGCCAATTTTAATTGATTTAAAAATGTTATTTGGTGAGTTTTTGTGAGTGGTTAATGCTTTCCGTTTGCTTCTCCGTTTACGCTTTACTTTCCTTCTTATTTTGTTAGTTTACCTCCTCTGCTGTTCGCCATGGCCATTTTTCTTGCGGTGTTTGGCCCATCCCTCCGTTCCCCCCGCCCCCTCAGGCCGAGAAGGGAGGGAGAGAGGGGACAGCTTGAAGAATTTGATCAGTGTATCAGTAGGAAAGGGGGAGCCTTGAGGGTTAAAACGGGCGGAGAGGGGAGGGTGGTTATTAGAGATGCGCCGTGACTGAAAAAACCTGTGAACCGTAGAGGTATGCCGTGATTCACGGTCACGGTCACGGTTACCGTTAATTTCACGGGTTTTTTCACTCACGGTCACAGTCACGGGGTTAATTCACGGTTATTTCGTGAAAAATTTACACTGGATAAAATTGAGAATTTTAGAGAATTTGGTCATTTTTGGGCAAAATTTGCTAAGAAACAGAGCAATTTTTTTGAAACAAAGCCAACTATCAATATTGTGCGAAAACAAATAAAAAAGTCAAGTTTCAAGGATGACCCCATTTAAATAAAAAATAATTAAATTTCTTTAAAAAAAACTCGCTCGAAATAAAGCTATTTGGGCAAGATCAGTTAACACACCGTCCGAAAAAACGAGATGTGTACCAATAAATAGAGAGTGCCAGAGAAAAACATTATCTTTTTTGGGAACCGGCCACTTCGGCGCGGACCATTTCGGCGCCGCCGCAAATTTTGAAATGCTATAACTTTTTTATTTGTCAGTCAACTTTAGCCATTCTGGCATCATTTGAAAGCTCTATGTGTGCTCTATATTTACATGCCAAAATAGAAATTAATGATTCAACAATAAAAAAGTTATGGCACGCGGCGCCGAAAAAGCCAAGAAAAAGTCAATTTTTGAGGTTTTTTGGCCATAACTTTTTTGTAAACGGATGAAATTTTTTGAAATTTTGCAGGCTAATAGATAGGGCTGGTAAAAATATGGATATAAAATCGCGAAATATGGCCATAAAATTGCGAAAATCTCAAAATATGGACATAAATGGCAAAAACGTCAAAATATGGACATAAATTTTTCAAAATTGAGTGTAAAATTTCTTCAAATTTATTGGTTGAAATTGCATATGAGATATATTTCCAAATTTTTTGACTCGGTAAGGCGCTTTGACAAAGACGGCTTTCGTTTTGGCAATTACCGTATTGGAGACTGGGTGATTATTTTTTAAACTCCTCAGAAAGGGGGGGGGGATAATTGGAGACTGCGGTATTAATAGAGACTGGGCTATAATTAGAGCATATACGGTAGTCGGTCAACATTCGGAAATTGGTCTCGAATTTTTTCGGCAATTCTGTGCAATCATTTTAGAAAAAAAAAAACATGAAAGATAAAATTTATTAATTTTTTTAGCGCAAAATCAACCACAAAAGCGAAATTTTCGCTTTTTTGCTTATTTTTGACATAAATTTATTAATTTTTAAGAAAATTTAAATTTATTCAATATTCTCGAGAAATTTTGGCGAAAAAAAGATTTTTTGAAAAATTTTCGGTTTTTGGGCTCAAAAAGGCTAATTTAGCTGATGGGGGCCGTTCTAATAGAGGTTTTTTTGAAAAATGCCAAAATATGGACATAAAATATGGACCAAAATGCCAAAATATGGAAAAATATGGAAATATGGACATAAATCGCGAAATATGGAAAAATATGGAAAATATGGATATAGAAATCCATCCTAGAAGCTTCAAACCAAGCTAAAAACATGTTTTTCGTGCGTTTCAGGCCTTCCACAGTCCAGGAAAAAAATATGGATTTCCATATAATTCCCAGCCCTACTAATAGAGATCTCAAGAGCTATCGAATGATAATAAAAATATTTAATTTGGTTGATAATGAAAAAAGTTATTTGAATCGGCGCCGAAATGGCCCGCGCCGAAGTGGCCGGTTCCCGCGCCGAAATGGTCCGCGCCGAAGTGACCCCGACCCTCTTTTTTTCTCTAATTTTTTGTCTCCTTTTGGCGTACTATCTAATATTTTTATTATTAGTAGGGTTGTAAATTATATGGACTAAAAAACGTCAAATATGGACATAAAATATGGACTAAAAAAGCCCGAAATATGGACTAAAAAGCTCAAAAATGGCCAAATATGGACCAAAATATGGACAAAAACTGTCAAAATATGTGTTTTAAACCCTCAAAAATTCCAAAAAAAGTGTTTGTGTTCAATAATTGCTTAAATAAACTTAAAAAAACAATAAACAACCAAAAATGGATTTAAAACATAAAAATGCAAATTTTTTTTATTGTCGTCCATCGTATAAAAAATATTTCCAAGTTTGCCAAAATTTCAAAAAAAATTCTTTTTTAAAAAAAGAAAAGTTCGCAAAAAATGGCAATGACGACGAAAACTCAAATTTTTCGGATTTTTTGGGGTCTAATTTTTTTTAAATTTCCAAAAAGTCCATCTTTAGGGGTGCATTTTTCGCTTTTCTTGCATTTTTTTTTGTGAAAATTTGCCAAAAACGGCCAAAATATTGACTAAAAAGACAAAAATGGCGAAATATGGATTTATTCCCGAAAACCCCCAAAATATGGATTTATATGGACTAAAAACCTTCAGCAAATCAAAAAATTTTAACGTAGAAATGCTATTTTTGAGCCCCTTTCTTCATAGCATATGCGCAGAAAAAATATGTTAATCCATATAATTTACAACCCTAATTATTAGGAAAAACAACATTCCTTCTCTCCATATAACTTTTTTCAATCCATACAATCTGCACCAAATTTTGCATATCGATAGAGAAAAAAATTCTGCATCGATTAATAAGGAAATTTAATGAATTAACCCCGTGACTGTGACCGTGAGTGAAAAAACCCGTGAATTCACGGTAACCGTGACCGTGATTCACGGCGCATCTCTATTGATTAGAGTGCCACGGGACCGGGACTTGCCAGGACCTGAGAAGCCGGGACCGGGACCTCGATTTTTTTTCGGGACCGGGACCGCAAGAAAAACCGGGAACCGGGACCAACCGGGAAATTTTAAAAATTCAAAAAAATTTTAAAAATTCAAAAAAATTCAAATTTTAATTTATATCAAGTGAAAATAATACAAAATTATTTGGTTTTTTATTTAATAAATTAAATTAATGAAAATTTTCAAACAAATTTTCTTCAATTATTTCAAACAATTAATCATTTTTGGACTAAATCATCGAATATTAATAGAAATTCAGATTTGATTTTCACATCACTTTTTTCGGAGCGCTTTTTCAAAAAACTTTTGGGAAAGAAGGGGTCCGGCGGTGCCGATAGGCGCCGCCGGGGGAAATTTTAAAAATTTGGGTGCAATTTGTTAACAGATTTTCAACAAAAAAAGGTTGGTTTTTGCGATTATTAAGCTCAATTGGTAGGATTTTCATTTAAAAAATGATAAAATATGTATCAATTTAAAAAAAACTATGAGGAATCATATTTTCTTTATAGGAAACCCACGAGTATACAAAAAGAAAATTGAAAATAATCTAATTTCTGTAGATGGATTGAACCAGGGGAAAGAAGAAGGGAAAGTCAAGGAGACTAGCCATTAGGCCATTTGCACACCTGGGCAGTGTTACTTTTAAAGAATATATTAATTTTATTTTTTATTTTTCCCTTTAACTCCAATTTTCTTCACTAATTTTTCACTCAGACCCCCATTCTTACCAGTGCTTGTTTTTCCCGGTTCCCGGTTGCCCTACCGGGACCGGGACCTGAGCTTTTCAAAACACGGGACCTCGGATGACCGGGAATTCCCGGTCCCGGTCCCGTGGCACTCTACTATTGATTAGGGAATGGGGCCTTGTTGGGTTAGAGTGTTGATCATTTGTAAGTTAAAAGGTGCTATGTCGTTATATAAAAACCATCAAATGGAAATTTTCAACAAAAAACTGCTCATAACTTTTGTCAATGTCATCCAAATTAGACATTCTTGGTATCATTCGATAAGCCCTAACATTTCACTACAAGCTCATCTAAATTTCAAAAAATTGGCCAAGTTTGAGCAAAGTTATGGCCAAAAGTATACAAGGTACCAGGTTTCAGACATTTTTGGCCATAACTTTTTTGAAACTTAAACGAAATTTTTTGAAATTTGCAGACTAATAGAGTACACATAGGGCTATCGAATGATATCATACTTACCTAATTTATTGGTTCTAAGAATGTTTTGATCAGAATTTTTGATAAAATTTTTTTGTGTCTAACGAAAAAAAGTCTGTTAGATTTTTTATTTTCTTGCTATTATTTGATAGCCCTATGTGTCCTCTATTAGCATGCAAAATTCAAAAAATTTCGTTAGGTTGTTGAAAACCTGGTACCTTGTATACTTTTGGCCATAACTTTGCTCAAACTTGGCCAATTTTTTTGAAATTTAGGTTGATCTAATGGAGAAATGTTAGGGCTATCAAATGATACCAAGATTGTTTAATTCTGTTGACTTTACATCGTTCAATGAAACCCACCTTCGCATGTCTTTTGGCATTGTTCCATCGTTTGGAAATTGTTGGCATTTCCACAACAACCCGACCAATAGAACAGCTCACAACGGGAATGACTCGGGTTGAAGAACCAACGGGGAATGCTTTGATCAAAATGATGATAAAATCAGCAGAGAAATGAATGATCGAATTGAGGGAGGGACAAACTTACGGTAAAACAACACTTGGTAACTCGGGTGTGATATGTATCAAGATATTTTGACAATTATTTGCCAATTATTTTGAAAAATCGTTTTAAGAGGAAAGTGATTAAAGTGATTTTCTTATTTTCCTCAAACACTCATAAAATTTTAATAAGCAAATTAAGTGACCGTAAAATGGGGCAATCAGTTGAAAAATGCCAATGAATAATTAATGCTACAAAACTTTGTTTAGAAATACTTATTACTGACGCATTTTCCGGGATTCAATTTGAGGAGGGCATTGGTTATTGTAATTCGAAATGAAAACGAAGCGAACCAACGACCGACTCACCGGTAGGGACCGTTGCCCATTTGCTTGGGCTGCAAACAAATTCCCGAAAATTGGGCTGAAACCGACCAAATCAAAAGGGAACTTAAATGCCAAAATACTGATTTGTCTGGGGAAAGCGGAATGGAAAGTTTGTGCCGTTGTAAAATTAAGCGGCGGTGTTTTGGCGGAGTCTCTTTTGAGGACGGTCTCTTTGTCGGCAGCGCCGGGCAAATTAATCACTTGGGCCTGAGGAGGGACATGCCGATAGAAAGTGATCCGAGTGAGGTTTTTGAACAGCTCCTGACTTTTTGAAGTTTGTGATTTGGGGAAGTGAAAATGCCCGGCGGCGATCGCTTACCGTTGGGGGAGAACTCATAAAAACGCGCTTTAGAGCGGAAAAAAGAGCATTTCCTTCAGCAGAAGAGGCAACCGAAGAAAACGGCACGCGTTGATCATCGGATTTTTGAGGTTTATAAATGGGAAGAGAAGCGGCAATTAGGAGGAGGAAGAAGGCAAATTGGAGGGGGAAGCGGCACATCAAAGGGAAATGCATCGGCGGAGATTGGCAACGAAAGGGAAACGGAAGGATCAAAGAAAAGGCATTATCAATAATTACAAATTGCCAATGGGACGGAGTCCAAAGCTTAGCTTTTCTTTTGTCATTGTCTGTCACTGTTCGGCCAAAACTCTCACCCACTGCTCCCCCCCCCCGGACAATTAGAAACTATGAAATGCGTCCTTAGTTTGTTCCCGATTTTGTTATTTTTGTTAAATTTTTGAATTTTTATAAAATTTTATTTTTTTCGTTCATCACTGACAAATTATTAAAGAAGGTACCAGCCTCAGGAAATAAAAAAACAAAAAAAGTAAAGAAAATTTTTTTCTTTAGCGTACTAAATATTTACTTAATGTTAAAGGAGGGGAAATAAAGGCGTACGGGAACAGAAGAAATTGGAAAAAAGGAAGGACAGCCGAAAGCTTATAACCCCTGGGGGGAGGGGGGGCGTAAAGAAAGTTTTGGGATGGCATGCCAAAGACAGCGCAAATTTGTTGGGAACCGAGGACTGACCTAGAAAAAATGGGAATATTTAAATAACGTTAATTTAAAAATGTTTGTTTTTTATTGTTTAAGTACCTAAATTTGTACCGAAAAATAAATTGGACAAATATTTTACATATTATACAATAATAAAAGTACAACAAAAGAATGAGTGAGCTAACAAATAAGAGTGATCATTCAAATCCTTCGGAATTCGCCACACTCATTGAATGTAGGACAGAATACACTTCGCCATAAAAGATGCTTGATGCTTTTGAAGGAAATGCCTCTGAAGCAAAAGGAAATTGTCAAAACGGGCAATTAATTGGGTACTTCCGGGTTTTGTCACCCCCGTGAAATTTGTTTAATGCTGATCACGAACCTGACGTTTAATTTTAGCTACAACGTGTTTTACGTGAAAAACTTAAAAGGTACCCCCCCGCCCTTTTTGAAAAAAAATTTCAATTTTTTAGACAAAGTAAAGTCATTTTAGGGTTTTCACGGTCGGCGAATCCGATTCCTATATCCATTTCGACCCAATTCGAACCCAAATTTGAACAAAAAGTCAAAACTCTAATTTTTCTAGTTTCGCATTTTTGGTTCAAAACCGGCTTGAATGTAATTAAATAAACTAAAAGCAATCAATAATGAGATTTTACGAAATATTGTTGCCTTTATGCCAACTATTTAAATTTTTTTGTTTTCAAATTTTGAACTTTTTCACGTAAATTTCACGTAACTCACTAAAACCACTTGTAGCTAAAATTAAACGTCAGATTCGTGATCAGCATAAAAAATTAGCCTAGAAAAAATTATTAGAAAAAAAATTTCAGGGGGGTGGCAAAACCGGGAAGTACCCAATTAATTGCCCAACGGTATCATTAATTAATTACTGTATTTATTAATTACAGTACTCATCTTCAATTAATTATATTATTAAGCGTCAATTAATTATAGTATGTCTATCAGTAAGTAATTAATTACATTGCAAATTACTAATTATTATAGTACCCATTTCTAGATTACACTACTATTCATTGATTAATATAATACCCATATCATAATGAGTTAATTTATCGATCATTAATCAATCACCGTACCTCTTTGGTAAATAATATTGAAAGTCGATTTTGTCCATGCTCTCCAGCAGTTAATTGGTTAAACTTTGCTAACAGTTCACTGTCCTCTTCCTTAGGATTGGTCGTTGATATCTGAACATCGTTAAATGTGCCATTTAATCACTTTTTGCCATTGTCACCAAAATTGGTCCTCCGAGTGCCCGCGAGAATTCCTCGCTGATTTCTGTCTCGATCAGATGATCCTTTCCCGAATAGGCGAACAACACCTTCAGCTGTGGCTGCTCCTTCTGCAGGTCATCAGTCAACAATTTCAATTTGTCAAAATCATAAGTGCAGTGAGTGATCGTCGAAATGCCCGCAATGAATCCGTTATCCGTTTTCAGTCCGGAGGAAAAGCTGTAAACTGAAAAGCAATGATCAGCCAATGCTTTCCGATCGATTGAATTTATCACTTTTGTGAAATATCGGCGCTAAACAATGCTGTAATCGCGAATCCAAAGCCCACAGCCAAGCTGCGATTTTGATCATCAGATGGGGACGAACGCCTTTGTGAGGTCGAAAGCCGCATGAATTGAGCAAGAGAAGTGCCTTAGTCCTTCCCTTCAAAAGTTGGAATGAAAATGGGAAAAGAACGGAATGCCAACAGGGTATTCACGGGCCAATCGAAGGGCATTCTCACCACCGCGGGAATGGCCTACAAAGATCAACTCAGTTGGAGAGGGGAGGAGCTGATCGATCAAAGAGCGAGCAAAGGCGGTTCTCTCGGAATTGGTAAGTCGGAGACGACGGTCGACTTAAAAGGGGCCGGGGGATTAATTAGGGTAATTTTGCAATTATTTACACAAAGTGTAGCCCATCCCTGGCCAATTGAATGCGACCGAACGCAGCCCTTTCTCGCGAAGGGGCAGCATCATATATTTGAAGTCTTTGTGTGAGCCTTAAACACCAACCGATGAGAACAGTTCGTTTGTGAGTGTTTTTACCGGGGGACCCATGGACAAAAACAATCGTCGGACTCTGTCGGCTTTTCCCTTCCGTCGGAATGGCCTTCGGCGATGGGTCAGTGTCCTGGGAATCGTTGGGAATAATCCATCAAAAAGAGATAAGGCAACTTGGTAAACGGCCTTCAGCTCAATGGGTTGCCCATTGTCCGTTTGGAATTTGACGGCCATGGCGAAAAGGTCGGACTCGCCGCTTTCCAAAAAGGGTTCTGCTGGAGACATTGGTGGACGGGGGACAGAAGCGTTGGAAAAAGCCTTTTGAAAAGTGTTGGAAAAATAAGGAAAAAGCCGAGGAGGGAGGGAACGCAGCGAGGACGCGAGGAGAAGCATCATTCACCTTCGTAATGGGGGTGGGGCTGAGGAGAGCCAATGGCAGAAGAAGAGAGTGGGGAGGCAGTTAGAGGGAGGGGAGAGACAAGATAAGGAGAGAGAATGGCGAGGCAATTAGAGAAAAGGGAGAGACAAGAGAAGAAGAAAGTGCGGAGTTAGAGGAAGGAGAGACAAGGTAGAAGAAGAGAGCGGAAAGGGGGATTAGGGGGAAAAAGAAGAGACAAAAAAAGAAGAAAAAATGGATTAGGAGAGGGGAGGGAGAGACAACAACAGAAGAAGAGAGTTGGAGTGGTAATTAGTGAAAGGGTGTTTGCCGGACAAATCTTGTGGCAAGATGAAAACCCACCACGCGGCGAGAATATCGATTAGTTAGATAAACGGCCCCGAAAAAGGGGGAACCGAAAAATGAAAACCGCCGGAATATTAGATATCGAAAATAGGAATTTAAAAAATTATATCATAGAAAATTGAACGAAAGATTTTAGTGAGAAAAATTACCGTTATGCCATGTATAAACATATGAGCAGTTTTATTCTTATGAACAGTTTTAGTCCTTCAGACCTAAAAATTCCGATTTTTGAGATGTAATTCCATGGGTTTTCAGATGGAAAGTAAAATTAAAAATACACAATTTAAAATTAACTTTTCCGTTACATTTGGGAATGTTCCCTTGTGAGTATAAAAACCCCCAGAAGCATTTGGAATTTATTTTATTTTTTTAAACTATTCCCTAAGCATAAATTTTTTTTTAATTCTTATTTCTTATAATTTAAAAAATATATAAATTGGTGTCCAATTTTCCGGCCCCCGAAAAAAGCAACAAAAATATTTTTAATGATTATTTTTTACCTATTTTGGGAACAGCGAATCGTTTGGGCTTTTACTTTGGTAAAATATGCTGTTAAATTAATAATTCTTCTTAACAAATCGATCTAAAAATATAATATTTCGTTTGGAAATGACAAAAGACGAGTTTGAGCCTTTTTGTTTCATTTTTATTTTTAAATTTTGAATTTTATATTTTTTTGAAAAGGCCATCAAATTTTAACTTTGATGCAAATTTTAAATTTTAGGCCAAATCAGAATTTTAAATCTTTTTGTTCAGAAATTGAAAAAATAGGGCATTTAATTAAAATAAATAATTTTGAAAACGAAGGGAATTTTATATGCACTGGTGAAGGAATTTAATTTATGGTCTGTGTAATTAAATCACAGCACAAAAAACCGCCTCTTCACTTTCCTTTTTGGGTTTTGTCTTTAATTATTTTTGGGTTTTTTTCTCTGAAAAATCTCTCAAATTAAAATTCGTTAACATTTTTGAATGATTGTATGAGTGGCGATATTCGCGCATATTTTGCGCGTGCTTTTTTGGTGATTTTGGTTGGACAGTTCTGCCAATTTTACAAAAATATTTGGGCGTGTTCGGAGGAATTCTTTTAATTCGTTTTTACCTAATAAATAAATTAGACACAAAGTATTTAAAACAATTCTAAAGCGATTTTAATTAAAAAAATATATCATTAATTTTTGAAAAGCCAACAAAATAAATAAATTTAAATTTAATATATTTTGGAAACTTTTTGCTTTTTTCCTGTACTCACATAGGTGGTCCACGTGGTGAGCCGAAATGACAAAAGCGTAAATGTGTGGTGATCAGAAGAGGCGAGTCATTTCTTACGGAAAATTATTTCAATGAATTAATATAATTATTTAATCAATTTAGATTTGCTGACCATAAATATAATCGAGTTTTTATTTTAATATTTTCAAAACCAAACAAATAATTCAAGCCCACAATTTACTCTACAAATACTTTAATTTAAGCCAACATATTGAATAAGTGACAAAGGAAAAGCAACAATATTCTATACTAATGTAACAATCTGTTCTTGTGCTGCATCTTGTATCAGAATAAAAAGATCCCTTAAATCACAGTTTTGTTCACGGATTACTTGAAATTTTAGATTTGTGTCTATATGGCAGAAATATTATTTAATTTAAAATAGAAAAACCACCGGTATAACAAATCTCGTCCATATTTTTTGTCATTGCCTAATTTTGGTTAAAATTGCTCTGGATTGAAGTCATGTTTCCGTACCAAAATTGGAATTCTCGATGTGCAAGTCGAACTGTGAGAAGCGCATCAACTAAATGAATTTGTGCTTCTTTACATTTATTGTACCTAACAATATGGTGTTTATTCGGCTTGGACGGGTGCAGAACAGATCGGATTCTAGGTTGATAGTTTCATCAGCATTTGCAAGCCGACTTATTGGGGGAGAAAAAGCCGCCGAGAAAAACGAAGTATGACGGACACTATCTAAGGGTTCAGTAAACCTTTTTTTGTGGCTGAATGCCGCGCTTCTGCTGGTTTTGTATTTCTAGTTCCCACAAATTATTTTCTGCCGGATTTCAATTGCCTTTTTACCGATCGATTTTTAGCGCAATACTCAATATTCAAGGCTAAAAATCATAATTGTACATAAAAGAAGAAAAATAACTTATTTATTTGGTACTGAATTGTCTAATTTTTACTGGGACTCAGTTGTCCCTGTTCTTAGATTGCGTCGAATTGACTTTATTCTTAGGTTTTTGAACGTAACTCATCAAGAACTTTCGAATGATACCAAATTTGTCCGGCTTTGACCATTTAAAAGGTTAGAAATGCCCCATTTTGTCAAATTTTTCGAATTTTGAACTGGTTCAATAACTATTTTTTTGCCATTTCCGCACCTCGGGGTATTTTTCCTGGGCATTACAGGCCACGAGAGAATGAATGGCATCAATTTTATTCAATTTTTTTGTGGGTGATAGACTATAGTAACTCCAAAGTCTCATTTTCAATACATTGTCCAGAGATGATGATCAAGTTGGTCTTATTGGTCTAAATAGTCAGATTGGTTTTTTGTAAATTAAAAACCGGGACGGACGACGACCAATGGAAAAAGAGAAATGAGTGACTTATAAATTGAGAAAAAGCATTTTCATTTAAAAGGACCTATTTTAAGGATAACTTACTTTTGTTTATTATTTTCAGTTTTTATGAACGAACGGAAGCGAATTAATAAGCAAAATCTTAACAAGATTCAGTTAATATTCAAATTTTTCTCTCGGCGGTTTCTTATTCTCTTTAAAAAATTGGCTCAAAATCGTAATTTTGTCATTTTTTGAACAAAATCGTTAAGAATTCGTATTAAAAATTACAAAAATTTTTCCGGCAGCGTCTATTAGAGCTGTATCTGTTATTATTTCTAAGAAATGTTCTGATTTGGGGCAGTGCCTTATTTTCATTTAAAAGAGGAAATTTCTGAAATCCATGGCCGTGCCTTCCCAATTCGCGGCTGACCAATGTCCGCTTCGTTTTCCTCGGCCTCTTCCGCCGCCTTTCCCCGCTGAACATCCGAAGGAAAAGCGAGAAAATGTTTCTAAAATAAATTAACGTGGGAAGTGCGTCTTTGCTTTTCCTTCTTCAGTCTCTGCTCCACAATCTGATCACTCCTTGGAACCGATCGTTCGTTCCTTCGACGGATTTCTCCCATCGATTGCTCTCATCCCCCGAATCCACTGAATCCTCGCAGAGTTTTATGGTTAAGAATGACATGACATGCTCCGCCAGACGAAGTTTGAGTTCGGAATTGGAGAAAAATGCAACTGGCGATGGGAAAGTGCCAATGGCCGATTGGGAATTGATCAGACTAAGTGTGCGGGAACTGAACCAGCGATTGGTGGTAAGCGAAGGCAACGACAAACAATGCTTAAGACATCTTGGCTAAGGGGCAGGACAGATCTGTTGTGTCGGCAGTGAAGCAAAAGCGGCGCACTTTGAAGAATCGCGGCTATGCGCTCAATTGCCGAACGCGACGGATGCGCAACCAACAGCAATTGGAGGCGGAGAACAATTACCTACGGCAATTGGTGGCCAAACAGTCGGCACTTCTTAAGAAATATGAGCAAAAAATGGAGGAGCGCGAGAAAAAAGACGATGAGACAACGCAAAAGGCGGAGGGCACTCTCGGGGAGGACAAACCGGGGCAAAAATGGCACGAGTCCAAGGGGACATTTGGGCGGCAGAGTAACAACGAATCGGCTGCCGCTTTGGCCGAACAGCGGCCAACCCTTGACAGCTGTCCTTCCGTCCAAATGTGTGCCGCCGTTCCCTTCGTTCCGTACGACGGCACTCCCTCTGCCCAACAGCCCGAAATGTTTTATCCGTTCGTCTACCAATCGCCGCAATTTTCAACAACACAAATCCAAATTCCCTATTACCACGCCGTATTCAGAGGGAATGGAGCGGACGAAGCGGCGGAGGGACAATTTCAAAATTGGGACCAATTCAGCCGATGAAACGAGCCGAGTCACTTCAACAGACAAACGGAGAACAAACGAAAAACAAACGATGACCATTTGCTCGTTTGTCCTGTGATTTTCACTGTTATAATTTCGACTTGAAATTTAGTAAAAGCAAAAAAAGCATAATTGGGTGGTACCAGCTGGTACGAGAGGAACAGTTCCATCGGATGTTAAACGAACATTTGAAGCAGTATGAGCACGCAGCGGCAAATGAGCGCAATTGGTCGGGCCGACACTTTGGATAAATTTGAGGATTTGGCTTGCTTTACGCATTGCTAGCGGTTTTACGTCAAAAACTGAAACTTAAAATGCCCTTGATTGAGAACACATCATCACTTATTTTCTTTTCTTTCTTAAAAGTCAAAAATTTAGGAAAATTCTTTTGGAAGATTACGTCACCGACTTCAAGAAAGAATTCGAACAATGTTCAGAAAATGCAAACAGAATCAGGGCCAATTTGACCGAGATTCACCACATTCATATTTTTCTTTCCTAAATAATTCAACTTTGGTAGTCCATTCTTTAAAGTTTAAATTTTTTTGCGAATTTTCTTTGATTTTGTTTTGCTATATTTTTGGGTTTTGGAGTTACAAATGTTTTCTGCTGATCAATTAAGCTAATTGTGATCAATTAGTAGTTCATTTTGTTTCGGCGTCCCTTTTGACCCATTGACCCGCCGGGCGCGGCGATTGCTACGGCTTCTCTCTTTGATTTTGCAGGTGAACGGTCGCCGTCGGCGGCGGATGAGTAACCGCCCCCCCCCGGCGCGTCGCCTCCGCTCACTCGTCTCATTCTCCCGCTAATTCCCTTCGGATCGATTCTCTCCCGCGGGCGGGGAATGCCCGAAATACACCCCCGCCCCCCGCGGCAAATTGGGAGGCTAAGGTGTGCATTTTATTTTACTTAAATATTTCTGAAATCTCTGCAAATTGAGCATTATGCTCAAAAATATTTTTGTAAGCCTCGTGCTTTTTTTTAAACCTTTGTCCACGTATCCCGACAGCAAATCACGCTGTATGAATGGTAATTTTGAGCACAAAAGCATAACATTTTTGAGTTTTTTGTGGGACAATTAAACGGTGCTATAACGAAGCGAAAAAAAAATTAAAAATGTGGGCGATGCCTAAAAAAGGATGAATGTGCGGGTTTTGGAGGGAAGGGCCGTTTCAAATTCACGCAGAATCGTTTTGAGTATTTGGTCAGTCAAAAGGGTTTATTGATAGAACGTCCAAGGAGTGTTTAGGTATTTTTCGACAATGGAATCGACGAATACGTCCGCCCGGAGGACATTCGGTTGCTTACGGACCAACCGACGGACCAATCCGGCAAATTCCAACCACGCCAAGCGCACACGAAGGTGGAGTCGACGAACCCAGCGAAAGCCAATTTCCTTAGGTAATCCGGCAATGTTTTTCTGAATTTTGTCGTCCCATTAGGCAGTATTTCAATGCTTACCCCGATTGGCCACTGATTCAGCTGAAGAAATTGGAGAATACGCAGAGAATAATGGTAATATTAATTTTGTTTCGTTAATTTTAATATGCAATTTTTCATTTGATGAAATTTTAAACGAGACTTTATGGCGAAAATAATTTTATTTTAAAATTTCTTAAATCCTTGTCTTTTTCACTGATAATTTACCCAAGTATTTATTTTCCTATGGAAAAGCCCGTGCCGATTTAAAATTCTTTTCAGGCAATTCGAAATGGGGTCAAAGAGTCAGCCTTCGTTTTGGATGTCGATCGCCAATTGAGCCTTCTTCGGTTCCCCGGGACGAATAAAGTTGCGAATAACATTTTATATTGAAAGGCCCTTCCTTCCACGCACATTCATACTTTTTTGCTTCGGTCGGCTCACCACGCCAGTAAACTATGTGACAAAAACAAAATTAACCGTTAGAATTAATCACTGATCGAATTATGGTAAGTGTCCATTTCCAAATATCACTTTTGATCAATGTTTATTATGTACAGGAAAAGGAATCGGGCATAGCGAAGAAAAGAAAAGGCGGGGGGAGAAAAGGGGGGAAAGGGAGCCGAAGGGGGGGGGCACTTCACCAGCGAAAGAAAATATTACACAGCGATGGAATGGGTGGATGGCCATGTTTGTCGCCTTTTATGTATTCCCTTTGATGTTTGTTTATGGGCTATGGTGATGGCTCTATTTGGAATTCTAAATCCTTTTTCTCTCATCCTCCCCGTCCTTTCTTTTCACTTTGTCACTCTTTGTACATCCTTACTCCTCACCTTTTCCCAATTATGTACATATTTCCTTTTATTCACTTGTCCATCGGTTTAAATCAATTACTATTCCGCTCCTCTCTCCCTTTTTTCTCTCTTTTTTTCTCCTTTTCCCCTCTCTCTCTCCCTCTTTTTCTCTCCTTTTTTCTCCCCCTCCCCTCTCTCTCTTTTTCTCCTCTCTTCCCTCTCCCCTGACTTTCTCTTCCACTGGCCCTGCCTGCCCCATCTTCCAACCTTTCCTCCTTCCCCTTAATTACCCTCATTAACTCCTTCCTCCTCCTTCTCCTCCTCTTTGCGCACACTTAATTAATTGATCGAGATCATGACATAAATGTGCGCGAGATTATGGCAGTTACAGCCGGATAAGGTGAAGCTGAGGGCGTGGGAGTGGGCTTGTCCATCCACCACTCTCCCAAATCCCTACTTTTGCTGATGACCCCCTGCTAAACGCGACCTTAACCCCCATTCGCACGTACTTTTTTTGTTTTCAAAAATTTAAAGAGATATATCCGCTCCGATTTCAGATATGCATAAAATCTTTTTAAATGCGAACTTAAGGCAATTCGAACACAAACTGCCAAAAAGAGCAGTTCCAAAATGCGGGCCATTTCGTTTGAAGATTTCATTCAAATTCCTACGCATTGTCAAATGGTCGACGCGAATTTCATAGAGCGGAAGCGCATCAGTGAGAAGGTTCCGTGTCGCGGTGGATGCCTTCCGTTCCTTCGTCCACTAATTAATTTTTTTTCAGATGGTCGACCATTGCGTGGCATTACCTCGGCGAAGGATTTGTCGTCCCTCGCCCATTCATTGCGATGGCAATGCCTCCCTTCTCCTCGATTTTCTTTTCTTCCAATTATGTTTTTTGTCTTTAGGGATACCCTGATAATATGCCCAAAAGCAAAATCCAATCAGCGAGCATTCTGGCAGAACAGCAAAAAAGCGTCTTTTCCTGTCAGCCGACAATCCCCGCCGCCGATGAGTCGGATGATCTGTCCAACTCCTCCCATTTGAATTGTTGTCAGCCGATCAGCGAAATTGAACAACATCAGATAAACGACTTACGCCAAATTTTGGAAACACAGCTTCTGAAGCAAGAGGTGGACGAAGCTTATCTTCTCAGATGGCTGAGGTCAAAGGAAGGCAAATTTGACGAGGCGGCCGATGTGAGGGCTTAGGGGGGAAAACGCTTAAAAGATCTTTATTCAGGGCATTCGGAAGGATTTGGTGTTCCGAAAAGCATGGGGACTGGACAAAATTGTAAATTGGGAAGCGCCGGAAGTGAGTGCCGATACACACTCAGTCAAAATGCATTTGGACAATCTTACGCAGATTTTGGAAAAATACTGCGGCTACGGCTTCCTCTCTGACCACGACGGCAATCCCATTCTGATGTCTCTGCTCGGAAATACTGACGTAGAAGGTGCACAATGCCGAAAAGGAAGCCTAACATGCTTAATTGGTCCCATTATTCCAAATCAATGCTTTCTTTATCATTGCTTTTTGGGCATTGCGATGGATTCGCTTTTCCTTTGGCTTCTCCCCCCCCCCCACTCTCTTCTTCACTTCTATCCGCAAAGCACAAAAACTTTGATGGAAAAGCGAATGGTTGGGGAGGGCAATGATGGGATGCTTTTAGAACGTAGCGATGTTTGGGCTTAAAAGTGCATTAGAGACAAATCGATGCACCACGGGAGAACAATGGCTGAGTGATCATCCCGACTTTGTCAAGGGATGTTGCGATCTGTCCAATCGAAGGATTACATCAAATTTTCGCTCGCGGCAATTGAGAAAGGCATCACATTGTGCAGGGAACGCGCCCTGCAGGTAACGAATTGGCAATCGGTGCCATTGGCCATCGGTGCTCCGTCCGTCGCTTTTCCCTTTTCTCTGTCCCTTCAGACGGGCCGACCCTTCGAGCAGATGATGCTCGTGTTCGACTTGGACCACATTTCTTCGGCCCACTACTCCTCCAAGCAGTTCGCCTCCTCCTTCACCACCCTCGTCCTCCTCTTCCAGGAGCATTTTCCCCTCGTTCTGCGAAAAATCCTCGTAATTCGAGCACCCGAAATGGTCCGTCGTCTGTTCATTGCATCGCTCGGCATTTTTTGTGGTCCCTTTTTGTTTAGGGGAGAATTGCGTTCAATTCGATGACGCCCTTTCTGTCAAATGCCATCAAATCGATGATCGAAATGCCTTCTGAGGAGGGGTGGCAGTCCGCCTTAAGCAAATACGTGGTGAGTGATCGGCCGGGGCTTCTTTGGCCTCCAAAATTGTGTTCCTCAGAATTTGGATGCTTGGCCTGTCCATTGGGGCGGTCGGATGATGGACCCTAACGGAGACCCAAAGTGAGTGGGCGACCAATCCGAGGCTAATCCGTCGCCCAAAAGGTGCCCCTCCAAAATCCGCTACGGCCTCGGCCCCGTCCCCGACTCGTTTTTCGTCGACCCTTCCCAAGCAATGCCCGACTATGACCAGTTGACCACCGTCTACGCGGGCGACAAACACCTGATTGAGCTGAAAGTGAAGGCGAACACGCGCATTGGGTGAGAACGCGGGGGGGAAGTGCCGGAAAGAGAGAGTGAAAGGGAAGGAGAATAGAGAGAGGGAGAGAAAGACGAAGAGAGAAAAGGGAGAGAGTGAGGAGAGAAACAGAGAGAGCCCAGAGAAAGAGAGAGACGAGAGGTTTAGAGAGAGAGAGAAACATGACTGATTCAGTTGGCAATACCTCACCGAGGAGGAGGACATCGGTTTTGCGGTGTACTTCGACCCCTCGGGCAATGCCAACAATCTGACGGAGATGGACTGCGTTTTTCCGTAAGATTCCCCCTCCTTTTTTTCCGTTTTTCCACGGGATTGCCCCCCTTTTTTTTCTTTCCCTCCGATGCGCTTTTCCCACGCCTCCCCAATTTTCTTCAGTTACATTCGATTGGAATGTTCCCAAGTGCCCATTTCGGGTTCCCTCCTTTGTGAGCAGTCGGGCCGATGTAAGCGATGAGAAATCGGAAGAATTGGCTTTTTGTGTCTGTCCCTTCAGACATAATCGAATTCGACAACTATTACTCGTGGTTCTCTGCTAAACAATTGCGGTATAACATCGAAATCGATGACAGGGGAATCGGACAATGAAAAAGCGGACGAATAAGCGACAGAAGTTGACAGTGAGAAGCATAGTAACACAAAGAACACCATAATAATAACAAGGACGACGATTATCAAATTCCAGCCAAATATTTCATTCGAATAAATTTTATTTATAATATAAATGTTGACTCATTTAAAAGGACGGAAATGAAAAGTAGAAAGTTCGGAGAATTTACGCCAACACATTGGCTTCCGCTTTTCCCTATTTAAATAGCTAAATTTGACCGAATCTGATAGTTTTTCAGTTAATCAATCCTACCTAAAAATTGAGAAATAAAATTTTTTTTAGTCAATTTGAAATATGTCACAGAATATAAGTGCAAAATTTTTACTTAGATTTGTGATCATCGATTTCTCTCGGTTCACTGTTTATTTGAGTGAGAAAAGAAAACCGAATAAAACGATGTTGTAATTGATTGCTTAAGAATGGCCAATGAATTTGCTTTGAGGGCCAAACCATCGACGAGTTATTCGTTTTCAAAAACAGTGAAGCAAAATAAATCGGCATCTGGGGCAGAAAAAAGTGTCAAAAAAACGAAAGGCAAGTGAAAATGGAAGGGGCATTATGTAGATGAAAAAATATAAATGCTAACCAATTTTGAAAAAGATAAAAAAATATTCTGGCTTTTAGTGCCACCAATGAAATTGGACGAATTCTGTGAATATTTCGGGGAGGATTTCACATATTTAATTGACGCAGGTGTTTTAATTTGTGTTGCGTTGCCCAATTAATCATTTCTCATTTAGCAAAAATGGGAAACATCGGACGCTTTCTCAACCGTATGCTTTTTCCTTTTTTCATCCCAGAGGGATTTTCAGTTTATGTGTAAAAGAACGAATGATTTACAACTCGAAAGAAAGCATCTTTAATTGTGCTAAATCCATCCTAATGTCAACAGTCCGATCACCTGACTTAATTGCCTAACGGTTCATAAAACGTTCGAACGCATTCGCCATCATGAACTCCTTCTTCCGGCTTTCAGGCACAACGTCGTCCAATGGGATGGAATAGTCGCGGTCACCAATGAGCACTCCCTAAATTTAGAATAAAAATAAAAGTCATTTATTTCATGGGTTTTCAGGTTTGGTAAAATTCGGTAGAATTGCAGTCCCGCAGGAAAATTAAGTTAAATTAAAACTCAAGAAAGGAAAACTTCGAAAAATTTTTTAGTTCGAATTCGGGTCCGGGCTCCAGAATTTGTCAAAATGGATGTCATATTGGAATTCAGTGACAACTAAAAAATTAAGGATATTTTCAGATTCCGGTTTTTCCAAGGTTTGGGTTCCGACCCCTGGATTCAAATCCCAATTTGTAGGAATCCAAATACCGGGTGTTATTTTAGGGGCGGGATCCCGGCCGGGAATAGGATTTTTACAAGAAATGAAAATTGCAGCAAAAATGCATTTGTCCTAAGAAATTGTCTAATCTATGGTTTTATAATAGCTGTGACTTTTTGGCAAGCAATAATTTTCAATGAAAACATCAAAATGAGGCAAAAGCTTTAGTTTAGATTAATTTTGATAGATTTAGGGCATTCTAATTGTGTAAAAATTCTAGAATAAATTGTAGGAAATGCAGCAGTTTATTATATTAACAATTCAAACCTTCTCTTCGAGGCGCTTGGCTAGCTCAGAAGGGCAGGAATGCATGTACTTGACGGGATACTCGCAAATTTCACGCATTCTCTGGTATGGGTTGTAATTTCTATAAAAATAAAACAAAATCATTGTAAATGTAAACAAAACAAAACATACTTCCCAAATTCCATATATGCCTTGCGACGAACTTCGACGTAAAAGAAGTAAAAGGAAAGGCCAATGAGACCACTGACCCCCATCGCACAGAAAACAAGAGACTTGGCCCGGATGTGAGCCATATAACGCAGCATGTGCTCTGGAGGGCGGGGTAACTTTGCAGCGGGTGCTGACATTGTTGATTGCACTTATAGATCTAAACTCATAAAGCCTTTTAAATATAATCGGAAACGGGTTTTCAATATTATGAAGCCAATTAACAATTAACCGACCAACCTAAGTTTTGGACTTTTTTTACATAGGAATTAGTATGGAAATTTGGTAATACTGGAGAATCTGGGCTCCACCCAAATAATTTTTTTTTTTTTTTTTGTTATAAAAAGACTAACCCCTGGTTTTCGGGTCTTCTGATCACGAATATGATATCAGACTTGCAAAAAGCATTGATTCTATCATCGATTTTGAAAATCATAGATTTTCGAAATTTTGTCAATATGGTCAAATGTTCCTAAAAATTGATTATTGGCAGGGTAGTAAGTGTTTTGTTTATTTGGGTTTGATTGTTCTATGATCATCTCATTGGCTAATAAAAAGTGCTGCTCATACAGTCATGGTCATATGTTTAGACTCACTTAGTGCTTTTTTATTGAATGCATGATAAAAGCTTAATTTTTGGCCAAACGGCTAAATTTTCAAATCAATGATTTTTGCAATGTGATCAGAAGCCCTGAAAACCCCGGATTGGTCTTTTCATGACAGAAAATTTTTTTTTTTTTGGTGGAGCCCAGATTCTCCAGTATTACCGGAAATTTTGAACTTTCGGACCATGTTATACATAGACTAAAACATGTTCAAAAAATTTACAAATACTAACTAGAACCCGGCGCGGGATGGAATCCCGCGCGGGTTTTGCGGACGCCAGTCCGCAATTTTTAATAACTTTTATTTATAAGCTGGCGTGTTAACTCTCACTATCTACGACAATGGGGCCTACAAAACACACACGGACAAAACCATTCAAACCAATTTGAATGAAGTGGATTACCCACAAAACAAATAATTTTCTTAATCTGTTGTGATCAAATATATTGGTCTTATTTTTAAGATTTAATAATTTGCTCAAATTGATCAATTTTTTTTTGTTTATTAAATAAACTAATTTATTAATAATTCAGCAATTAGTTTACAAAAAATAAATAAATAATAACTATTATATACAAAATCAATTAAAATTTTAATTAATTAACAAAATTATTTTTATATTTTTTTGTTTGGTTTTTAGAATTTTCGTGATTATAAATTAAACTTTTTTTTTAATTATGTTAAAAAGAAGAATTATGGTATAAACATTTTCAAATCCTGCAAACTAATTTTTTTTTTGGTTTTTTATATTCTATTGAAATACAATTTTTAAAGATGGTACCTGAAATAGGTTTGAATAATTTAAGAGTGTTTGGGCGCCGCGAAGCGGCGCCCAAACGCTCGTCTCAAATATTAATAAAAAATATATTTAAAATAATTAAATTTAATTAATTCGATAATTTTCCGGACTAAAACGGCCCTTTCCTCCAAAACCGGCTCACCACGGCGTGTTTGTATGTTTTTGACTCTAGGCCATATTTTTCATTTTCTCACTCCTTAGCAAGAAATGCTTCTCCGAGGACACCTTGCAAAGTTAACCCTTTTTGAACTCCTTTTTTTGTTCGGCCTTTTCCGGTGTAAATGCGACCATAACTCAGATTCCAACAACTTAAATCCAATCGGTTTTCCTCTTGTGTAAGTATTATCTCCACAATAATAAAACTGTTCCTTTGTAGAGTCTCAACTTGGGATTCATTTGATTTCCAAGCGGCTGCCCAAAAGGGTTCGTCGTACACGCCAATTTTTTTTTTTAAAGAAATGAGTTTTCAGCGTTCGATATTTTCCGCCAAGGGCCTGTCGGTTGGAATACTTCCTCGTCATACCGACGTCTGAATGCAATTGTTGAGGGTTCGCTTATTAGACAGAGCAGAGACGGTCGCAGGATTTAAGCTTGGATGGGATACCGCCCCTGAAAACTGAAATGGTGTTTTGGAGGGGGGGGGGGGGTACCAAAAAAAATTCCTATTTTACCATGAATTTCGGCAATGGTCAAGAATTGGTGTCCCGACGAAAAAAAATTAAAAATTTCGTAGGTGTTTTTTCTAGGCTTAAAAAATGCGCTGATCATTATTTAAACTCGCCTGAATTTCTAGTCGAGCCTTATTCCCGTCTTCCGAAGGAGAGTGGCAGGGGTGGTGGAGTCGTACCCCCCGCACCGCACCCCTCCCCCTGGGACCGCACCTGAGACAGAGCAATAAAGAAATATTACCAATTTGAAAAAAAATCATTAAGGACTTTCTGAGTGTGAAAAAAGACGATGCGATCGCACTGTTGGATTTGGTGGGTCTCCGGATGAAAGAGGCGAGACGACTTTGGATGCACTGGTGATGGATGGCCCAGGGCATAAAAGTGGGGCAGTTGCGGAACTACGGTCCGAAATACCTTATAAAGTAATTTAGATGCCTAACTATAAGTAGAATTTTGCGGTCGGGGTCGTTTTCGCGTGGCCGTTTTCGCGTTGGGGGAGGTGAATGTTATTGATGTCGTTATAGAGTGCGCCGTCATGTTCTAACTTAACTTTGTTTCGTTTTGTTTTAATGTTTTGCTGCTGGTCCATATTATATAATTTAAATAGCCTTAATTTAGTTTATAAACTCATTAAATTATAAAATAAAAACTCGTTAGTTAAACAAATTTTGGTAAAATATAATGTGAGTTATGAATTCTCTTTTATATGCAACCACGCGAAAACGGCCACGCAAAAACGTCCTGGCCCGAGAATTTTGTGTGTTATTTTAGTAAGGAAAGTTAGGGTTTTCTGCCTTTCCGAAAAAAACCCGGAGAAATGAATCAGGACATACCTCTAATTATTCGTGGTTAGACTGTTCATTGTCAGTCCCGAACTTGTTGGGTATTTCAATACTGTGTCTGGGTACTTTTCGGTTTTGTATACATACATCAAAATTTTAAAAATATGTACAAGTTTTTTTGATCGCATAAAGGTAATAATTTTTTACCCTTAAAATGGCAAAAAGCCTCAGATTTTCTTGGGACAAATTATTCCTTTTGTGCCACCAAAAAACTCAGTGCATCTTTTGTTGGCATATTTTTGAAAATTTTGAGGTGTGTATACAAAACCGAAAAGTACCCCGTGTCTGTTTACGCATTATTAATTAGTATTAATTAATTTAGTCGAATAAAAAGCGCCGCCAAGGTCGCGTGGGCTGTGATGAATTACACTGAACATTCTTTGCTTGCCGGAGAGAAAGGTTTCCCTTGGGCAAATTGAGGAGGAAAAAGCACAAAACAAACAGCAACAGAATTTGCACTGGCAATGGGCTTTGAAGAGGAATCGTTGTCCACCGAAGAATCGTTGGAAATGCATCGAAATTGGCTAAAAGCGAAATGCCAACCGAATTTTTGGAGGGTAATCTTTTTTTTGTTGTTGTAATATTTCACTGTTAAAATAACCCTTAAAAACTGCTTATTTGGCTATGTTCAGAATGTTCAACCCGACCCCCACTCGCAGTGCGGCCCATACAAACCGAATTGGAGGGAAGCGGACGGAGCCGACTTTTTGTCACCAACAAAACAACTCGATAATTCAATTGGATTCGGTTTTGTATTGCATAACAGCATGAAATTAAAAAAATAATATTTCGATAAAGAGGAAGAAGCATTTGGTGGCTCAAAGAACCACGACACAATTGGCATTGTTTTGGTCGATTCTGAGGGAAATGTTGCGGCCGGCACTTCTTCCAATGGCGCAAAGAACAAAATAGCGGGGTAAGCAATTCCCAACCCAATAATAGCAAATGATCCGTTAAATTCACTCTTTTATGTTTTTAGTCGTGTGGGGGACGCGCCCATTGTTGGTGCCGGGGCTTTTGTGGACAACGAAGTCGGCGGAGCAGTGGCCACGGGGGACGGCGATGTGATGATGCGATTTGTGCCAAGGCAATGCCAAAACGGACAACAAAACTATGCTTTTGTTCAGTTTTTTGGCAGTTGAACAAATGCGTTATGGAAAGTCACCTTCGCAGGCAACGCGCGAAGCCATTGAAAGAATTAAACGAAATTACCCAAATTTTATGGGGGCGGTGGTGGCGGCTAACGTCGGAGGCGAATTCGGAGCGGCATGCTCAGGAATAAAAGGAGGCTTTGGGTATTCGGTGGTCAATTCAAACCATGAAAAAGTGTGGGTGGAGAGAGTGAATTGCGAATGAAAAGAAATTAATCGTTTTGTTAGGCTCTCAACTAATTTATTTTCGTTTTTATTTAAAAAGAGAAATACCTGCTTAATTACATTTAATTGACAAATGTTCAAATTCATTAACGACACCACGGCAACCGTTCGTTCTTTGACTTCGCTTTGCCATTTCTCCGTTTTCTCTTCCTTAGGGCGGAGGGGAATCAATATTCGGCACGTGAGCTTTTTCGACGCGGGTGAAAGTGTGCATTGGCACAGCGCCTCGGGCATTCATTCGGCTGTCTGCTTGGCCATTCTCTTTGCTGCTTCGTCCTCCTTTTTAACTTACAAATTATTGAATTCTCTGGAATGCTATTTAATGGCGACTCTCTGTGCGCCTTTCAAATCGCTTCTTTTTCACTGTTTTGTCTGTCCATCGGTGTGTTTTCGGTACCTTCGTATTTCGATGACCCTTCACGGATAACGGATTACGAAAGTGATGAAAGTAGTTGATTCTCATCAGTCATTAGCTATTAATTTGTGCGTTCGTTCATCAGGCGAGGCATTTCCCAATTTGCAAAGTGCGTTGGCACAACTCCAAGCTCAGCAAGAAGCAAATGCAATTGGGCCGAGAGATGATCCACAACAATTGGTTGGGGCCGAGGAGGGGGGGGGGGGGGGGGAATGGGAGCAGAGGATGGGACGCGGCCGCGATTCGCAACCTCGGCAATTTATTCCGCGACTACTTTCCCGACCTACTTTAGTTAAGGGACTCGGTTCAGAAACAACTCGCCCGGCTGCTTCAGCTCCCTCCCCCAATTGGACATGTTGTCGGCATGGCTTTGGACCCACAGAATCGGCTTGTTTTATTCCATCGTTCGGGTCGCATTTGGGATGAGCAGTGAGTGGGCAAAACCACAAATAATAATGAGTGAGTGCTGATGGTCATTCCCTTTTAGTTCCTTCGACGAGAATAATCGGTTCAATCGGTCAGTGACTTATCAGTGCCACCGTTAATTGGTAGGCTAATTGGACTGACTTTTCCTCATCAGTTCACTCGGAGCAATTCCCAACGCGACCATTGCTGTCGTGGACAGCAAAAGTGGGCTTCTGTTGGAGTCCCATGGGCAGAATCTCTTTTACATGCCGCACGGACTGACCATTGACTCGGAGGGCAATTTGTGGCTTACTGATGTGGGCAGTCACCAGGTGCACAAGTTGGACAAGTTCTTCCGACCGACGATGAGTCTCGGGAAGAAACTTACGCCCGGGTGGGCTCATTCAGCTGAGAATTCGCAATCGTCGCCTTTTGTTCAGTTCGGATGCTGAACACTTCTGCAAACCGACTGACATTGCTGTGTCGACCAATGGCGACTTTTTCGTTGCTGATGGATACTGTAACAGTAGGATAATGAAATTCGACCGCAATGGCAAATTGATAAGCCAATTTGGCCACCAAAACTGTGAGTTTGTTGGTCGGACTATGAATAATCACACATTTAGCGGGAAATCCTCCTAAATCGGGCGAATTCTTCGTGCCGCATTCCATCGCACTAATCGAAGACTTAAACCTTGTCTGTGTTGCGGATCGTGAGAATGAACGCATCCAATGCTTCTCAGCTGGCTTGGAAGGCACAACTCACAACCGAAGGGCGTATGTGCCAACGGGCACATTTGTGACCAAAGCGGAAAACATTGGCCGAATTTATGCCATAAGAGAGAAAGGTGACCGACCGGAAAGGGAGTGGACGGACGAATTGGGGGGGGCGGGGGGGGGAAGACGAAAGAAAACGATGGCATCAGCAGAAGAAGAGAATGGCATTTGCCAAAAGCCGATGAGGAAGAAGGAACAAGCAAAACTATAGCAATGACAAAGAACATTCAGAACACTTTCTGGTTGGAGTGACCAGTTGGGACCGAAGTGGCCAATTGGAACCGCAAGTGTTCGTGATGGACATGAACACGGGGAAGGCGAACAGTTTCGCGAAGGTGCCGAGTGCGGGCGCATTGGCCGTGCATTTGCTTTTTGCTTTAGGGGTTGGCCAATGCCCATGCGGTCGCTCTCAGCGACGGCGGCGACATTTTCGTGTCGCAATTGGAGCCGCAACAAATCGTCAAATTCAGTATCCCTTCCGCCAGTGATGCGCAATGAAAATTGGAAACAGAGAGAAGCAAAACGAAGAAAGGGGCGGAAGAGAAACTAAATCAGTGAAAAAAGCTAATGGAAAACGAAACCAAAAATTTGAGAGGAAAATGGAGAAATAAATGCAATTAAATGAGTGATTAGTGAATAATGACAGTGGAAAATGAGGACAGAAAAAGGGAATGAGAGAAGTCCAAGGAATTCTTTAATTGTTTAAGCTTTTTTTGGTTAGCCGATATTTGCGGAACGACAAGCGGCTGAAATTTCAAAAAAAGTTGTCAATAAATTGAAATTAATGACGGTAAGCTGAAGTGCTTACTATTCTCAACTTGGAGAAAAGCTTACTTTAGCATAATTTTTTAACACTTTTCTTGATGGGAAAAAACTTTTTCAGTTACTACTCTTAGGCTAACCGAGCTTAAATTTTTATCTGGCAAACCTCACAATTAATATAAAGAACAGACAAAAATAAAAATTAGGCACAAAAACACCGAAATAGGCAAAGTTAGGCATTATAAAAGTCATCGTAGACACCCCAAACCAAGCGGAAAATGCTTTTTTCGTGCTTATCTGTGCGTATTAAGTGCGCAGAAATTTTAGGCATTTGCTAAAAATCGCGGTAATAGTTTAGATGGTACCCCCCTTTTTTAAAAATTTTTTTCAACTTTCAAAAAATCATAAAAACATGTTTCTAGGGGTTTTCGGGGTCGCTGATCACGAATCCGACATCCATTTCGACCGATTCCGAACCCCTGACCCGGATTCGAACAAAATAAAAAAATTGATTTTTTAACAAAATTCACATTTATTGCTAAAAATCGATTCAAATGCACGAAAAAGAAAATAATCAATGTTCGCCGCGACTCAAATGGACAGTGAACCATTCACAAAACTTTGTGAACCCAGCCAATCGCCTTGCCCATACCCAGAATGTTGGATCGATGTGGAAGAAATTGAAAAGGAATTTCAAACAGCAGCTTGGGAACAAGACTGAAACATACGACACCTATTTCCCAGAATTTATTTGGCGTCAGCGTTTTGGAGACCGTGAAAATGCGTTTTACAATTTTTGGTTGCATGTCTCTGAGTTTTATCCATGCGAACATTGATTATTTTCTTTTTCGTGCATTTGAATCGATTTTTAGCAATAAATGTGAATTTTGTTAAAAAATCAATTTTTTTATTTTGTTCGAATCCGGGTCAGGGGTTCGGAATCGGTCGAAATGGATGTCGGATTCGTGATCAGCGACCCCGAAAACCCCTAGAAACATGTTTTTATGATTTTTTGAAAGTTGAAAAAAATTTTTAAAAAAGGGGGGGTACCATCTAAACTATTACCAAAATCGCTTCCCTAGTGATGAATAATATGTACTTGGGTCCAGCAAGCGGATTCATTACCTTCACAAATTGGTTGCGGTGTTCGGAAAAATAACATTATAAAAAAATTTGGACCCCTAATTTTTGAAAAAAAAATTTTTTTCAGCGTCAAAGGCCCGTAAACCGTGTCCCGACATTTGCGGCCCCAGCCAATAACCGACATTTGCGGCCCATTTCTTAAGTGTTATTTCCCGACATTTGCGGCCCCAAATTACTCATTTAAAAATTTAACAAAAATTAACCACTTTATTCAATAAAATTTTCAATAGAATCTATTATGATAATAGGAATGACGAAATGTTATTAGGGCACCTCAGAGCTCTACAGTATCGACTGGCCGATACTGTAGAAATTCAGGATTAGTAGAATGGATGGAAAGTTCAAGCTTTGTTGGGGCCTTGAGCAAGCCCAATTTTGTTGAAAAATTAGAATAATGTTCTTTAAATTTTGAAAAGAAAAATTTGGTTAGAATCAAATAAATTGGAATTTTCAAATAACTATAACTGACCTCACTGTGATATATAGAGAAACTAGAAAGTGGTTAATTTTTGTTAAATTTTTAAATGAGTAATTTGGGGCCGCAAATGTCGGTTATTGGCTGGGGCCGCAAATGTCGGGGCTCCCCGTAAACTTCGGTCCGCAAATTTTTTTGTTTATTGCATAAAAGTCGCTTTTTGTAAAAAAAAAAAAATCATTTGGACTAAAAAAGGAAGGAAAATGTGACGAATTACCGGCAGATTGCCTTTTAATCAGTTTATTGCATTAATATTTTTTCAAATTCAACCAATTTCTCTTGATAATTTCCCACCCCTCGTTTTTCTGTCCTTTAAGGAATGATTCTCTGTAGAAGATAAAAAAGGGCCATTTTTGGAATGTAAATACATAACAATGTTTGGGTCTCAAAATGTCTGCAACTTTTGTCGGAAATTCCACCGCCATCCAAGAATTATTCAAACGAATTTCGGAACAATTCACGGGTTGTTTTTTGCAATTTTTTTCATTTATATTTTAAGTTTTTAGCAATGTTTCGCCGTAAGGCATTTCTCCATTGGTACACTGGCGAAGGAATGGACGAAATGGAATTTACCGAAGCGGAGTCAAACATGAACGATCTCATTTCGGAATACCAGCAATATCAGGACGCGGTGATTTATGTCCAGATATACGTGTTTATAACTTCGCTTTTTTATAGACGGCTGACGACGAAGTTGAATATGACGCAGAAGTAACGGAGACTGCTGAGGCTTAACCAAGACCAATCGATAATTTATTGTATTTGCATTACGAATTGTCTTGTTGCTTAATGAAGAGTGACTCTTGCTTTTTCTGTGTGTTCGGGCGTAGCGAGTTTAATTGGTTTTAGGTGTCCACTATTATTAAAAAAATATTTTGGTCGCGCTAATTCTGACAACGACTCCATCTTTCTTTCATTTCTTGTAAATGCATTTTCAACAAAATAAATTAAATTCCTTTGTATTTTTTGGCCGTTCTGGCGGTCAGAACGGTGAGACGAATTTGTAAGCCAACAGAGAATGATTAATCGGATCAGATTTTACGAGTTCCCGTCATCATTCATTTGTTAGCTCCGCCCGTTATTCATCAAATTGCTTTATTCCATCCTCGTTGAACTGGTTGTTGTTTTGTCGCTGCGCGGGTTCCCCGCTGGGCTTTTACGACGCCCCCCCCCCTGGGGGGTTTCAGTGATCACATTCGATTCGCCTAGGCTTTTAAGGGCTCCCCATTCGATCAGTGGTGAATATTTCTGCCTCAGAATGGCCCACTGATCAGTCCCTCCAGATTTTCAGAATGCTTTCGCCGCCCCCCTCCTTTTCCCATTCGCTAATTGTCCATCGCGTCGGTTTTTTGGCCATTTGCCTCTCGGCAATCGCAGTTTTGACTTCGGTGCTTTACCTTCGCCAAATGGTTTCGCAAATTAATACCATCCAACAAGAATTGGGGAATGGCATGGATGAGTTTAACATTCTGCAGGTATAACAATTGGAGCGGTACTGTGGGCAAAGGGCCAAAAGAATACTGTAGACAGAGGGTCAAAGGAATATTGTAGGCAGAAGGCCAAAGAGATAGTGTGGGCGAAAGCTAAAGGGATACTTTGAGCAGAAGGCAAAAGGGATACTGTAGGGAAAGGGAAACGGGCCAAAGGAAACGGAATGTTTTCAGGGCCAATTGTGGACTGATTTGGTGAGAGCGAAGCGCCAACTTGTTCCTTCGGCGGCAGGAAGCATTGTCAATTACGGCATAAATGGGCAAAGAAAGCGGCGTCAGGCGGAGCCGCGCTGCGATTGCATTAGCACCGGTAATTGGGCGTATTTTTTTACGTGATCACTTGTTTTACAACCAACGCCAATTTAGCACTTTGCCCCGCGGGACCGCCCGGCCCCCCGGGCATTCCGGGCGCGGATGGCGAGCCTGGGAGAGCGGGCGAAGCAGGCACCGTCGGACTGCCCGGACCATTACCGCAAATTCAAAAAACTGTTGACGCGGAGTCTTGCCGAGTGTGCCCGCCAGGGCCTCCCGGGCAGCCTGGATATACGGGACCACCTGGGCCACCGGGAGCAGTTGTAAGGACAAGCTATGATTGGTTATTGGAGAAATTATCTTTTTAGGGCCCATCTGTTCTCTCTCACTCTCTCTCCTCTCTCTCTCTCCCTCTCTTTTTCTATTGCTTTTCTTCCAATTTCATTCCCTTTTCTTTTCCCTTTCTCTTATCAATTTGAAATGATTGGTCAAATGGCATCCGTTTTCATTGATGGGAAAAGTGGGAGAAACAACTGAACGTTGGAATGTGAACAAAATGAGCATTTAAATTGGACTTTTCCGTCTCATTTCTTTCATTTCCTTCAAAATTCGCACTTTTCGCTTTACCCCTAAATTGGCTTCACTTTTCTTTCTCCATGTCCGCCAAACATTCCGTCTCTTCGTCCTCCGTTTTCACCGTCGATCGCAATTGGGCCGCCCGTTTTGTGAGAGTGCCGCGCCGACGGAATGCCGAACGGCACTTTCTTTTTGTGATCAGCTTCACCTGCTCTCTCGGGGGGCTTCTCTTCGGGTGGTGTTTTGTTTATCAATCACTCACTTTTCTGCTCATTTTTTCTTCTCTCAGTTATAACACGGGCGTGATCAATGGTGCCGTTTCATTTATCGAAGCTGATCTCCAGCTTAGGCCTTCCATGGTTGGCTTAGTCACCGGCTCTTTGCTCGTCGGCGCCGCTTTTGGTGCTTTTTTCGGTGGACACTTTTCGGACAAATTTGGGCGGTATAAAGTGACCTTTGTCAACGCATTTATGTTCATTTTCGGCACCCTTTTGTCCGCTTTGGCTCCGAGTTTTGAGGTTGTTGTTCCCTCTACTGTTTTGGGCTTCACCCCCTTCGTCAGGTGATGCTCTTCTCCCGGGTACTGCTCGGC
Organism: Heterodera glycines; assembly: GCA_004148225.2. Classification (NCBI taxonomy): domain Eukaryota; kingdom Metazoa; phylum Nematoda; class Chromadorea; order Rhabditida; family Heteroderidae; genus Heterodera; species Heterodera glycines. The sequence continues at coordinate 9,123,922 of CP049708.1, read as the reverse complement.
CTCGCTGTTGGCTGTGCTTCTGCCACAGTGCCTGTGTTCCTAGCCGAGCTGGCGCCATCTGAGAAGCGTGGCCAGATGGTAACTCGGAATGAGCTGATGTGTGTGACGGGACAGCTTATCGCCTTTCTCAGCAACGCAATTCTTGGCAATGTTTGGGCTGACAATTTGCACATTTGGCGCTGGATGCTCGTTTTGGCAATTGTTCCAGCATTTGTGCTTCTTTTCGGCACTTGGGCCTTTGTTCCGGAAAGCCCACGATGGCTTATGGCTTCGAACCTGCATAATGAAGCATTTGAAGTGCTGAAAAGCATCAGAACCAACGAAGAACAGGCGAAAGCAGAGCTTGAAGAGGTGCAGCAACTTATAGACGAGGACCGCAAACTGCACCAAAACGAGACAATTAGTCAAATAATTTCAGAGAGGTGCCTCCTCTAATTGCCATCTGAGATTCCTTTTAACCCTCGAAGATGGGCCCGCCAATGCCTTTTTATTGGCCTTGGCACCGCACTGTGCCAACAAGTCACTGGGGTCAATGCAATTATGTTCTACGGGACGGAAATTCTGCAGAAGAGTGGCATGTCCAACAAAGCTGCGCTGATCGCCAACATCCAGCAACCCCCCTTAAGCTCGTCTTCGTGTTGCTCCTCTCATTGCTTTATCTTCTGTTGGAGCAGTCCCAATTTATAAATGCCGTCGACGTTTTCCGTCCCGGCGTTGCCTTTGTCATTTGCATCAATTTGATTGGCATTCTCTGCGCTGTGATTCGATGCTCATAGCTTTTCATTCATTTATCTCTGGTCTTTCTTTTTTAGTTGGCTGGCGTGTGCTTTCAACGTGAACATTACATTTCGGCACAGATTAGCATCCTAATTGGGCTTGTCCTTCTCTTCCGATTTCCTCGCCCTTCTGATCAGTTTGATCATTTTATTATATTTTCCCACCACAAATATAATTTTTCAGTTTTTGCCATGGCTTTTGGTTCCCGTGTTCAATTCGCTTCACATTTCACTTTTCAACAGTTCGTCCACTCTTTTCTGATTGATGACCGCCGTTGGGAGGCCATTTTGGGTCCATTTTGGCCGTATCTTTTGGCCATTCTTTTTCATATGGCCGCTTGTTGTCAGGGAGAAGTCTTCCTCTGAATTGGGGGCCTGTCGCTTTCCCCCGCAGATGAATTGCTTCGTCCATTCGGCCGACCATTGGCACACTCCGCCCTTTTGGCCAGAAGAATTTGGCAGATTTTGCTTTTGTCAAAATGCCAACAATAATAGCTTTTGGTATGCCGAAACATCGCTTCTCATCTTTTCCTCCCCCCATTTGTCAGGTGTTTACGTACGGTCAATGCTTCGCATAATTTTTTGTATTGTGAATTTGTCACGGAGGAAATCGCTTTTTACGATTTGGAAAAAGACCCTTACCAAGTGAAAGCAAAACGTTTTCATTTTTAATTAAAATCAAATTCAGTTGGAAAATGCAATTTCGCAGCAAACGGACAATGGTAAAATGAAAAATTTATTCTTCAAATTTTAATTTTTAATCGTTTCACAGTCATTGAGCAGCTCAGTGCACAGCTTCAACTTCTCAAATCATGCGAAGACAAAGCGCAATGTGAGCATTACGCATCAGAGAAATGGGCAAGGAAAATGACAACGAAAAGCCAAAAACTGAAAAATAAGTCTGATAAGTAGTTATAGTCGGGATTTACCGACGCATTTTGTCTGTTTGGCGCACCCGCTCGACCTTCAGCAGAGGGTGGCCGGCTTTTCATTTAAATTGTTTTACTTTTTTTAATTATATGAGATAAAACAAATATATTTTTGTCGCAGAGGGAAGTTTGGAGAAGGATTTAAAAAAACAATTTTTATTCGGTTCAAACCCAATTGGAAAATTATACACGACTAACTCTACGTTTAAATAACTGTAAGAATTGATTAAATAATAAATATGACAGATTTTTCTTAATTAATTTTTTTTTAAATTTTCAAGTAAGAATAAGTTTTCAATGCATATTTTGTTATTTCTTTCATGCTGTAAAATTGGCTTTGTCGCTTTTGGGCGGAAAAGAGAACGAATGAAACCGGTGCCGAGGTTTTGGTGGGGGGTTCCAAAAAATGATTTATTGTAAAAATTATTCAAAAACTTTACATTTCTAAGCTATTTGAGATTTAATAGAAATCTTTCATTTTAAAAAAATTTTACTTCTATACAAAGCAATAATAATTATAAAGTTTTAATAAATTATTATTTTAAATTGGCGTTTTTAAAAAACAAACTTTTGCTGCGAATTGTCTGGAAATGAAGGGGGCGGGGGCGCGGGGGGAGGGAGTAAGCGAAAAGCGGCGGCGGGGGGGGGGAGGGGGCGGGGGACGTGGGGAGGCCAATGGCACGTCAATCATTTGTCTGCTGACAATGAACCCAAATTGGGAAGGTGACACTGACAAAGGCACTGAATGATGCGCGAGAAAGTGCCGAACAAAAGGCAAAGCGATGGATGGGCAGAAAATGCCCCCCGGCACAGAAGGGACGCCGCGACACCCTTCGCTTTTCGCCCCCCCCCCCTTTCAATGTTTTTCCTCCCAAAGCCGTTCGACTTCGTTTTTCCTTGGCACATTTGACATGAACAAATTGCAAAAGCAGTTCAGCTTTGGACAAAAGAAATCCGAGAAGGCTTTTGTTAGAGCGTGGGATGGCCCTGCAAAGGGAGGGACAGCCCAACAGAAGGCTTTGGCGATTTCCGTGCTTGGCGATGGGAATGGAAAGGATGATGGCATCCTTCGCCTTCGTTTCTCCGCTAAATCCAATCGTAACCCCCGAAAAAGCCCCCCCCCCCCAAATTCATTCCAATCTTACCACACATTTTTCACATTTGTCTTCCCACCCACCGTCGTAAATTTTATGACGTGCCAAAGTCGTCGTCGTCGTCTCAAAGTGCCGTGATGAATAAATAGAATTGGCATCGGCGACTGTCCCCTGCATGCCCCAGGGGTATTCTCCCTTAGAAAGTGCCAATGACCGATTGCCCTCCGCCCCCCACTCTTTCAGTTTTTACATGGCTCCCACCCTTGCAAGTTCGCAAAACTGCTCCTCTCTCTCTCTTTCATGTCAGCGTTCATTCGTTTTTCTGTCCGTTCGGACGGATATTTCTTTAACTTAATTTTTAATAAAAATTCTTCTGTAGTTTTTAGTCCATTTATGGCCTTCTTTCCTCTTGAGGTCTTTTTTTCCCTCATTTACTTTTTATTCTCTCCCCCTTCTTTATCTCTTCCTTCTCCCTCTTTCTCACTCTCTCTCTCTCTCTCTCTCTCTTACTTTCCTTCTTGTTTTCCTCACTTTCTCTTTTTTCCTTTACTCTTCCTCCTCTTCATCTTCATCCTCCTTTCCTTTTCCTCTCTCTCTTTTTCCTTTCCTCTTCCTCTTCATCCTCCTCTCCCTTTCTCCTCTTCTTCGTCGTCTCCCTCCCCCCCATAGTCAAGACTAGAGTTTTACAGGACCGGGACTGTTACTGAAAAAAATGTACAAATGAGTACCTAAGTCCCGGTTTTTTCTCGGTTTTCCCTGCCAAAAAGTCCCGGTTTTTTAACCCGGAAAATCCCGGTCCCGGTTTTTCTCAAAATTCTCGGTCCCGTTCAACCCTAGTCAAGACCATTCACCATGAGTTATCAACCACATTTGGCCTGTCTTGGTTCCGCGCGTGGTTAAGTCGTCGGGTTGTCCTCCGTCCGGATGGAAGACGATGTCTGTGGCTGCTCGGATTTGCTATTTTTGCTTTTTTCACAGTCCCTTTCCTCTCCCCAAAGGTCGCTTCCTTTTCCGAGGGTCTCTTTTTCTCTGTCCCTCCGTGGCAATGTCCGTTTCTTCTGTGCTCTCTCTCCCCCTTCTCTTTTGTGTTTGTATTCTTCAAATAATCGCCACAGCCGAAACAGAAGTGCCCAGTGATCCGCCCGAATTGACAAAAAGTGAGTGATCGGACGACGACGCCCTTTTGATCACTCATTTGAGGAATGTTCTCTTATGCCGATCTGATGAACAATTTTGGGGGGCCGAGCCCATTGGATTTTGTCAGTGGCAACAGTTTTTTCATTTTGGACGAAGAAAGGCCCAAAAGGGAGGGTAAGCGAACGGAGCATCGATCGGAGGCTTTCCTGATGACTCACCTTTTGTTTAGACGAAGCCGTCGAACTGCTGTCCGCTTGGAAGAGATCGTCGCCCTTTCAGCGGGGCTTTCTCAACGGCGTACAGCGCAACTATCTGACGAAGAAGGACCAATTCGTCGCCCCGGGCGTGCTTCGATTTGGCAAGCGGATGCCGGGGGTACATTTTAGGGAGAGGGAGGGGGGATGAGTGGCCGGGGCACGCGTGGGTAATGAAGAAGCAAACTAAGCAGTTAAAATGTGGAAAAGGGGCTTTATCAAAGGGCGGTTTGTGCCTCTGTAGCTCAATGGTCGAGCTGTCCATGGATTGGGTGGGGCGTGGGTTCGATTCTCTCCGAAATTTGACTTTTGCACATTTCTTAGTCACGAAAAGAAATAATGTTTAGGTGCTACGCTTCGGAAAACGAGGTCCACAGCACGAAAAGAAGGCCGTTGTCAGTGTCTCTTTGTTTCTGTTCCGCCGATTTGCCCTTTGGTATTGCAAATGCGTTCTTTGCCCTTGGCTTTACTTTCTCTGCTTTTCCTCGTTCTGCCAAATGCTTTCGATGCCTTTCTCTTCGGCGGTGGCGGCGGTGGCTGTTGCTGCTGTTGCGTGAGTTTTTACTGTTTAAATTCCATTTCATTTAATTTCTCTCCCACCGTTTAGCCTCCCCCAATTTGTTGTTGTGGTGAGTAAAGCGATCATTTACAGAGGCATTAATTCATCAGCAGAAGTGCCAATTTAATGGCCATAAATCATTAATTAAATTTTCATTTACGCCTTTCATTTTCTCTGTCTCCGTAAAGCGCCTCCGCCGCCCCCTCCGCCCCCGCCTTGCTGCTGTTTCGGATGCGGCGGCTGTTGTGGGGGCTACGGAAAACGCCGCAAACGCCTTGCGCTAGCGCGTTTTCAGAGAGCGGACAAATTGGAGAAATAGACGGAAAACATCAAAAGAAATTGAAATATTAATGGAAAAATGATGACAATTACTTTGCTAATGAAAGACAAAGAAAAATTCAAAATGAAAGTTAAGAATTAAAATTAAATGACGAAATAAAGAAATAAAGTTAACAACGAAAATACTTTTAAACCGATAATGAATTTATTTAATTATTCTAATGGAAAATTTTAAAATATTTATAAAAAAAATTTCGGCATAAAAATGCACAAATTCCATAAAGTCAACTAATTGCATCATAATGGTTGATAGTGGGAAGCTTTTTCCAGTAAAAACTTGGGTGGGATTGACCGTGACCAGAAAGACCGGAATCAGGATCTGATTTTCAACTGGGAAAAGGGCCAAATCTTGCCGATAAAATTTTTAAAGTTAAAAATTTCATCAAAAACAGTTATATTTTTGAATTTCTTTCAACATTTTTTTTCAAGGAAGATTTTATGATTTCCAAAAAAAGATTTTTACATTTGAATTTTAATTTAAAAATGATTTTTTTTAATTGTACATTTTTATTAAATTTAATAATAATTTAATGTAAATATGTACTACAAGTTTTAGTTTAATAAAAATACGGATTAATTAGCACCCCCGGGGGACTTAATCTGCTCTAGCATTGTCTAAGCATAGTAAAATACTGCATCCAATTAACATGGAAATAATGAACAGGCCTTCAGCAGCAAAGTATTGTACATTTCGCTGTCCTCAAAGGTGCCTTTGCGAGCACCGAAAGTCCATTGGACCCGGAAATGGCTTTCGGAGTCGGAATTCGGAATGTCCGGAACATCCCTCTGCTGTTGGTATGTAAACTTTTCATTTTCGACTATTTTTGACCACTCACTTTAAACAGTTCGAATAAAAAATTTCTTTGCTTATGTGGAATTTTTGAAAATGTTATGAAAAAGTGTAGGTTGTTGAAGATTTGCTGAAGTGTCCAGTCTTTTTCTTCTGTTGTGCTTCCGTTTCCAATCTTTGCGAATGTGGGCGATGACAAAAGTGCGAATGAGTGGTGGTGATCAGAAGAGGCGGGTCATTTCAGTACGGAAGAGTTATTCTAATGATTAATTAATTATTTAATTTTATAATTGAATAATAAGCTAATAATAATAAATATATTTGGCTCTATTTCAGTTTACACGACCACGAAAAAATACATGACCATGTAATATTTTGATAAGTTTCATACACCATAACTTTTTATAGAAGCACCCAAATTAAACATTCTTGGTAACTTTTGATAGCTTATAGTTTCCTCTATTTTTCTGTAAAATTTCAAAAAATTTCGTTGAGTTTCAAAGAAGTTGTGGTCAAAAAGGTTTACCAAATCAATTTTTGAAATTTACAAGCCACAACTTTTTTGAAACACAACCAAATTTTTTGAAATTTTAAAGGCAAATAGAGGGCCCTCAGGGCTATCAAATGATACCAAGAATGCTTAATTTGGATGCTTCTAGAAAAAGTTATGGCGTTGATCAAAAATTGATCATTTTTATGGTGATCAATTATTCAACCAAGTATAACTTTCTATATACAAATCGTAGACCCACCATTACAAAAGCAATTCGGTAGCAAATTTTGTGCTCTTTTCAGTGGGCTTGCCCATTTTCTCTAGAAAAAATTAACTCTAATTATAATTGCAGGGATTTGTCTGATGAAATGCTTTAACATTTGTTACCGCGTCTCGTGTGTTGTATTTTGCTAACACACAAACAAGAAAAATTTATTAAATGAATAAAGAATAAAATTAGAATCACAAAACAATAAATGAAGGCATTTGGTTGACGTGACGCTTACGTCTGTTCAAAATGGGCGCCTCTTCGGTGGCAACAGACACCTGGTCGACTTGTCATCACCAGTCAAGGCCCATCAAATCCCCTCCGCTCCTCTTCTCTTCACTCTGGCATGTTTTTCTCCCATCCGACGCTGGTGACCCGGCAACCAGTCGTCGGCTACTCCTCCTCGCCGGGGACGTCCATCCCAATCCTGGCCCTTTGCGCTTCAATTGGGCTCCCCTTCCTCCTCGTCCTCAACAAACACAACAGTTCAATCCGGCTACCCGCCCTTCAACTACATTCAATTGGGCCACTGCCCCTCCAACAAAAGCCCAAATCCCCACCGACAAACTAACCCTCCTCCAGTTCAATGCTAATGGCATAAGCGGCAAATTGGACAACATCATCCACGTTATCACCACAAACAACATCACAATTGCCGCTATCCAAGAAACAAAATGGACCTCCAAAAGCCGTCTCCCCAAACGCCCTGGCTTCACCTTCCTTCGCAAGGACAGACCCTCTGACAAGGGTGGCGGCGTTGCATTCATCATTGACGACCGCATTCCTTTCACTCCCCTCAATTCACCAGTCCGTGACAACATTACCGAAGCCATCTCCAGGAACAACTTTGCTGACGAAGTCGACTCACTCCTAAGACCCTCCCTAAACCAACGAACATTGTTCATGGCGAACGACGCCTCCGCTCGGCAATCCTGACTGCATCTGCCCATCACATCCCGGCCGGTCGCATACCGAAAATTCGTCCCTCCTTCCCCAGCGACATGGTCCACCTGGCAAATGAACGCGACCATCTCCAACTCACTGATCCCGCCAACCACAGAATTCACGATTTGACAAAACTATTTTGGGATTTTCACCTCAAAAAAAACAAGCAGATATTCTGATCATAAATTAATCTTAACAATTTTTAGATTGGATTTTTTAAATTTAAAAATTTTTTAAATTAAAAAAATTTTTTGAAAATTACGGATTACGTATTACGGATTACGCCAAATTACGGCCTTTTTGGACCTCCGTAATGACGGATTACGGATGGCCGTAACTGAAAAAATTGCCGTAATTACGGATTACGGATTTCCGTAATTGAAAATCAGTTACGTCCAGCCCTGAACACAACACTTCCCCCCCTCATCAAAAGATGGATCCGCAACTACCTTGGTGGCCGCCAAGCTCAAGTCGTTTTCCGAGGCAAAACCTCCTCCCATCGCACCATCCGCATGGGTGTCCCACAAGGCAGCGTCCTCTCACCTGCCCTATTCAACTTCTACACCGCCACAATCCCCATTCCTCCACCAGGAATTCACATCGTCACCTACGCTGACGACATCACCATTCTGGCCCGCGCAACCTCAATCGCAATCGCCAGCGATAAAATCAACGCCTTCCTCCCAACAATCTCCGCCTGGCTCACCTCTCGTAAGCTCGTCCTTTCCGTTGCCAAATCCACAGTCTCCATCTTCACCACCAGCTCCAACGAATGCCGCACAGATCCGCGTATTCACACCATTGACGGCCCTATCCTCTTCCTGCGCAACCCAAAACTCCTCGGAATTACCTTCGACCCACTCCTCACATTCAATGCCCATTCCGTGGAACTTCGATCAAAAATCCAAAAACGCAACAACATCCTCCGGGCTTTGGCAGGAACAACCTGGGGACAACCAAAAGAAGTACTCTTGACCACCTACAAAGCCATCGCTCGCAGTCTTCTCAATTATGCAGCACCGATTTGGTCCCCCCAACTGGCCGACTCAAATTGGTCCATCCTCCAGAGATGCCAGAACTCCGCCCTTCGCACAATTACAGGATGCGTTTCCATCTCCCCTGCCGACCACCTCCACGCGGAAACATCCATACTCCCTGTAAAGGACCACAACTTCCTCCTCTCCCGCCAATTCCTTCTGGCCACTCGGCAACCTGATCACCCCTCCTACACGGCCACAGTCCATCGACCACCACCACGACAAATGAAACACACGCTCGTGGAACGATTCCTCCCTGACGTTGACTCCGCCCTCCGCCAATGCCGCGGTAACGCCTCTTCTGCCAGCAAATTACTCCACACCCGCGCAGTCACGAAAATCATTTACAACACTCAACCAAACCGTGTGCTTGGCTTCCCCCCACCCTCCATTAACGCCAACGAAATACGCCTTCCTCGCGTAATACGCACCCGCCTGGCCCAACTACGCTCTGGATTCTCACCCCTTCTCAACAACTACCTAAGCAGAATTGACCCCCAAATTCTCGATTGTTGCCCTGCGTGCGGATCATCCACTCACGACACCTCCCACCTCTTCAACTGTCCCTCCAATCCAACCAATCTTCGCATCAAGACTTTGTGGTCAGCCCCTCCCCTGGCCGCAGCGTTTCTGAAACTCATGCCAGCCCCAACCCAAGAAACGCAAGGAGTCGGTTAATAACAACAACAACGTGACGCTTACGGCAATTTCAAGAATTGGAATTTCGATTTTCCAAATCATACCACTACCACTAACAATTTTACCCTTCGACCATGATTTGACCTGAAGAACATGTTCGACTACTTCGATGCTGTCCAAGTCTGCGTCTGATGTGTGGGCGACAATGACTTCTTCGTCGGTCCGGTGTTCAGAAATCAGCCGAGACCCATTTTTATTACCGAAAATGGCCAGAAGAGGCTTATGATCCGTTAACAGGGTAAAATTACGACCGTATATTTCTTTGCTGGTCTCTCATTCTTTGGTCCTATTTCTCATCTCATCCCCTTCTTCCCAGCGCCGAAGAAAATTGTGAATTGGGCAAAAAACCAAAATGAAAGCCAACGAAAAGAAGGGGGAGGAGGAGGGGAGCTTTTGCTTCCTCATCATCCACAATTGCTCTTTCCGATTGCTCTCGCTCTTTCATTTAGGCTTTTTTTTGCTAATCCAAGTCTCTGTCTCTCTCCTTTCCTTCTCTCCCACTCTTTTTGTTTGTTCCCTTCGCTCTCTCTCTTTCTCTCTCTCTCTTCGCTCTCTCTTCGCTCTCTCTCTTTCTCTCTCTCTCTTCGCTCTCTCTCTATTCCTCTTCCTCTTCCCCTTTTCCTCCTTAATGTAAGCCGGGTCCGGGTCCAAGATTTTCAACCGGATCCGGGTACCCGGTAAAACCGGGTCTTGAAAAAATCCAAAAAATAATTATTTTTTTCAAATCAGGTAATTTTTTTCTTTAAAATAAAAGGTTATACTTAGAGGCGGCCACGAATTTTTTTTTTTTGCAATTCTTAATGCGATTTTTAACAGATTTTGTCCAAAGAATATCTAAGTTTCGAGCCAATTTTTTTTATGAAAATAAGAATTTCTAGTCCGGCGAGTCCTATAGGCGCCGCCGGGGAAAAATTGGGAATTTTGGCGCCATAAAAACCGGGTCCGGGTCTGGGTAATGAAAAAACCGGGTATCCGGGTCTGGGACTCGGACGGGTACCCGGACCCGTATAACCCTAGTTGATACTAAAAGGCTAAATTCGCGCAATTATCATATGAACCCATGAATTTTGTCATTTGTCTTCTTTATTTGTATTTAAACATTTTTATGAAAATTTCCATTTTTGAAATTGAAATCGATTTCCTACGGATTTATGAATTTTTAATTTTGGTTTCGTTTCTCTTTTCACCCTTGCACCGAAACGACACTGCGCCGAAACGGTCGCGCCGAAACGATACAGAATCGGTGCTGTTAGTTTTCGACAATGGTGATCTCGACAGTGTTGTTTCGACGGTGATTGATTTCGGCAGTAAACTTCTGTTTTTAAAAAACTTGTTCTATATTGTATAAGTCTAGTTAAATTTTGAAAATTAAAATGGGGGTAAACCCTACTCATCTAAACCCTACTCTTCCATGCACAAATTCATAGTGCTTTTTGACATTCATATTTTTGCATAAATTTTGGCTTAATCGCCTGATTCTTTTTTTATTTTTGCCTTTTCTTTTATTTTTTGCACTTCATACAATTGAAAATGGCTGGCAAATTCATCGGCGGAAGAATGCCTTTTCGTCAATCACTTTTGGCTCCTTCCTTTCTCAGTAAGACTTCCTCTTCCGCTGATGGCTCTCATTTATCCGTTCGCTTTCTTTCAGCAGTTTCTCCCCTTTGGCCTTTTCCCTTCCGTCCCAATTCCGCTTCTTCCCATGCGCGTGTCTTCGATTCCGAATTCCCTTCTTCTCATTCTCCGAAATTGCGCTGTGTTTTGTCGGCTAATAATAAGACAAATTCGCGGGCCCGGCGTTACCACCACCCGCGGCCTCAGCTGGTCATCTTCGACAAGGACGGCACTCTGATCTGTTTTCATTCTCTGTGGGTCCCGTGGGTGCGAAGCTTTGCCGAAAAGTGAGACCCGGGCAAAGTGAACGGCACGACAAAACGAACCTTTTTTCAGAGTTGAGGAGGCGGGCATCGATGGCATTGCCCCGAAGGTGTTCCATGCTCTCGGCTTTTGTCCGGTTCTCAAAAAGGTCGTCTTCCTTCTCATTGTTAGCCACACTCATAAATTTTCGCCTAATTAGGTAAAGCGTGGTCTTCTCGCTGAGGGAACGATGCGCCAAATTCGGGACCGAGTTGTCCACCTATTGGTTCAAAACGGTCTCGAAAGGCGCGAGTCACTGAACGTCGTGGAAAAGGCCATCCACGGAACTTCGGAAGGTCCATTCGCAGAAAGAACGGTGCGTCAATTGCACGACTTGGAAGGACTGTTTGCAAGGCTGAAGGAGCTTGGCATCAAAGTGATTTGGCAACATTCGCACCGAATGTGACTGTTTGTTCACCCACAGATTGCCATTTGCACAGCGGACAGTCGGGCGGGAACGACGCGAGTTTTGAAGACTCTAAAAGTCGAACAATTCGTGGATTTGATCGTTTGTGGTGACGACAAAGGATCAGTGCCGAAACCCCAGCCGGACAATGCTCTGTTCATCTGCCGTCAATTGGGAGTGGACCCTAAGGTCGAATGCCCTTTGATGGCTTATCGTTAATGTTGCTTCTCCTCTTCAGAATGCCATGGTAATCGGCGACACTCCTGCCGATTTGGGAATGGGACGGTCTGCCAAACTCGGCTCAATCGTTGGTGTTCTGTCGGGGATTGGAGAACACAAAGAACTGAACGAAGCTGACCATTTGGTGAGCCATAACACATCCTTTCGTCTGATTCTTTCGCTGTTTAGGTTGAACATGTTGGAGAACTTCTTCCTCTGATTGGCTGAGATTTCCACGTTGTCGTGGGACTGCGCATAACCCAAAGTCGGATTGAATCAATCCTTTGTTCTGTCGATACGTCGTGCTTTTCCCTCCCCCCCCCCAAATTTCCCCCTTTTTTTTGTTTCCCCTCCCATTTTTGCCAACACATTCCGAATGAATGAGCTTACAATTATCAGTGCATAATAAACTGCTGAATGAATATACTGTTTTGAATGTAAATATTTTGCATTTCTCCTTAATTATGAGAGCCATCGATCGAAAAAGTCAGGCAAAAAAAAGGGTAATAGTTTAGATGGTACCCCCCTTTTTTAAAAATTTTTTTCAACTTTCAAAAAATCATAAAAACATGTTTCTAGGGGTTTTCGGGGTCGCTGATCACGAATCCGACATCCATTTCGACCGATTCCGAACCCCTGACCCGGATTCGAACAAAATAAAAAAAGCAGTTTGGGAACAAGACTGAAACATACGACACCTATTTCCCAGAATTTATTTGGCGTCAGCGTTTTGGAGACCGTGAAAATGCGTTTTACAATTTTTGGTTGCATGTCTCTGAGTTTTATCCATGCGAACATTGATTATTTTCTTTTTCGTGCATTTGAATCGATTTTTAGCAATAAATGTGAATTTTGTTAAAAAATCAATTTTTTTATTTTGTTCGAATCCGGGTCAGGGGTTCGGAATCGGTCGAAATGGATGTCGGATTCGTGATCAGCGATCCCGAACATGTTTTTATGATTTTTTGAAAGTTGAAAAAATTTTTAAAAAAGGGGGGGTACCATCTAAACTATTACCAAAAAAAGCACCAGCCGAAAGTCAGGGAGAGAATTTGGCACTTTAAAATCTGTCGAACTCGTGCAAATCTGGGATCATTCGAAAGCCCTTGACAAGCTAACAATAAGTCTAAAAATCACGGGATGAAGTCGAATCGAAGGTATCTGACCAATGGGACAACTGAGTCCCAGTGAAAATGGACACTTCAGTACCAAAGAAATGGATGAGCAAAAATAATTTGACAAGCAAACCGCAAAAAGGAGCATACGAAGACGGAGCAATTAGTGGGGAGAACGGAGGGGGAGGAAGCACAAATCGATTGGAATAGCATTTAACCCTTTCTAAGCGCGGCATTCACACTACAGTTTATCCAAAAGACATAATAAGTAGGGTGAGGATTCTTAGTTTTTTAACTATTTTTTCTGCGGCTTTATTTAGACGAGAAATGCACGAAAAACACATTTTTGCTCGGAAATTCTTCGTTTTAACGCCACTATTCATCACTAGGAATCACTATTTTGGAGCTTCGCCACTAAAAAAAACTATTTTGGAAGTTGGCCACTAATAATTCTTTGCCACTATTTTGGCGTTTCGTCATTATTTTTGCCACTATTTTGGCATTTTTGGAAAACTTCCCAAAATTTTGGAAAAATTTCACAAAAATTCTTCCCCCAAATTTTTTTTTTTTTTGTTCAATATTTGCTAAGAAAATATTTTGTAACTGCAATCAGTGAATAAAATTGTTTGCCTTAATTTTAAATTATTTTCAAATTAAAAAACAGCTATTTAAAAAATTACACCCCTAAATTTGGAACTTTTTCGCCACTATTTTTGCCACTATTTTGGCATTTTTTTGTCACTATTTAGTTAATTATTTTGGGATTTTTTATCACTAAAAATCCCATCCCTAATAATAAGGGCACTTTTTAAAAGACCCATAACAAAAAAAATAATAAAATTTAATAATACGCAAAAGTGTGAAATGATAAAAGAAAAAATAAATAAATAATAAAGTTATCATTATAAATATAGCTTGATTTCTCTTGATTATGACCAGGGTTAAGCCCGAACTCAAAATAAATTAAATTCATGCAAAATTCATTTAAGGAATTTAATTTCTTAATTTTTTGAGCATTTAGACCGAATAATCCTCGCATTTATATAATTAATCAGTAGGGATGCCAATTTTATGTAAATACATATTTTTTTCCTGGCTTCTCCTTGCTCTAAATAGCAGGAAAAACACTTTCTTTTTTGTGTTTGCGAACAAAAACCGGGACTTTTATTTGCATATTTTTACATATTTCGGGATTTTCTTACATATTTGTACATATTTTGGATTTTTTTCATATATATTTTCATTTTTTTACATATTTTGAAGATTTATAAAGAAAAAATAAGTTTGAAAATGTTGCCTAAAAATACCAAAAAAAGTAATTTTTATGTCATTTTGTGGCTATTTCATACTTTACGGGGATTTTCTTTCCCAAAAAATACCATTAAAAAATTTTTATTTACATATTTTGGGTTTTTTTGTACATATTTTGGGATTTTTCTTACATATTTATGTACATATTTGGACCACTTTTTGTACATATTTTTTGCAGCCCTATTAATCAGTATTTATTTTAAAAATTAATCATGCATGGATCAGCAAATTTAAATTTTCCCAAAAAAAAAAAAAGCTTTTTTCGAAAGTCAGCCTATAAAATTGTCATGAATTTTTTCATTTTTATTGTTTTTTCTAATACTTTTTTTTGCTTTTAAATTTAATTATTATTCTACAATTAGTAGAGATCGACATTTTGAAAAAAGCCTGTACCTGTACCTGTATTTCCAAATTGGCCTGTACCTGTATTTCCTGTACAAAAGTACAGGAAAATACAGGTACAGGAAAAATACAGGCTTCTCGAGGCCTGGATCCAGGCCTGTACCTGTATTTTTTTATTTTTTTGATAAAAACCTTTTTTATTAAAAAATTAACACAAAAATACTAAATTATTTATTATCTATTAAACAATAAATATTGTAATATATTTAAACTTTTTTCGTATATATTTTCATTTTTTTAAATATTTTGAGAATTTATGAAAATGTACCAATAAAAAATACCAAAATTAATTTTTAAAATACTAAAAGATGATTACCGTAAATCCGCTATTTGAAGGCACAGGCCTTCTATTGTTCAACCCCTCCAAAAAGGGGCCTTTAATTGGAGGGGGGCCTTCAAATAGCGGATGTACGGTATAAGCCTAATTAGGTTACATTTTGTGCCTATCTTACCCTCTACGAAAAATTTTTTTTCCAAAAAACAACAATTTAAATATTTTATTTACATACATATTTGTACATAATTTTGACATCCCTTATAATGACTTTTTTTGGTTTTTTAAAGGCGCGCTTTTTAAAAAACAATTTTTTGGGTAACTAGGGGAGGGGGCGGTGGTCCGGCGGTGCAGGTAGGCGCCGCCGGGAAAAAATTTGTAATTTTAAATGCAATTTGTTAACAAGATTTTGTCCAAAAAAGACAAAATTTTGCGATTTTCCACCAATTTTTTTTATAAGGATTTTAGAAGCCATCGGATAATTTGTAGATTTTACAAAAAAGAATTTTGAACAAAAAGTTTTTGCTCATAAGAAAATACAATTTTATTTAAAACATGCGCCAAATTGAAATGTGAAGGGCATTCGAATGATACCAAGATCGTTAGATTTGGTTGAAAATAAAAAAAGTTACAGCCCAATGGGCTGGCGCCAAAACGACCAAGTCCTCTTTGAACCAGAACATTTCGCCAAAATATTAATAAATTTTTCAAATTTGACACATTTCACTGATAAACAGGGATGCCAAAAATATGCGAAAAGTAGGCAAAATATGCGCATAAATATGCAAATAAAATCATGAAATATGCACAAAAAAACTTGAACATTAGGGGTGCAAATTAATTTTAAAAAAATTTTTTTTCTCATAAAGTTTATCGGTTGTTTTTGCAATTACAGATCAAAAATTTCTCGATTTTCGGCAGTGAGGCTTCCTGTTTACCCACTCGCGCATCCATTAAGATTTGGATTTAATTTTAGGCATAATAAAAATTTTTCCTAAGAGATATTAAAATCGGAAAATATTTGACGAAAAATGGCAAAATATGCAAAAAAAAATCTGAAAATATGCACAAAAAATGGCAAAATATGCATGAAATATGCATAAAAACTAGTGATGCTCGAGAGTCTCGGTCTCGAGTCTCGACTCGAGAAAAGTCTCGGTTTTTTTTGGTCTCGGTCTCGAGTCTCGGTCTCGGGTTTTCAAGTCTCGGTCTCGATTTTCGAGACTCGAGACCGAGACCGAGACTTTTTTACACCCCTAATGATTGTTGGCCTTTGGTAAACTTCTATTTTTATAAATTTTAGGTTCTTTTTTGTTCAAGTTTGTTAATATATGCGTGGTCCAGCGGGTTGTGTTCTTGGTTTTGTTCCTTATTTTTGCGTTGGATCAGTTCCCCTCCAAGTATTATTTTTTCTTCTCATTTTTCAAAATTATTGTTTTTTTTCGATGGGAGTTCAAACACAATTTTAACAATTAAAATCGTAAAAATGTCATTTTTGGACAAAATCCTTAACAAATTGCAGTAAAATTTTAAAAAATTTTCCCGGCGGCGCCTATCGGCACCGCCGGACCCCTGTTCCCGAAACATTTTTTTGAAAAAGAGCACCACAAAAAATGGTGTAAAAAAAGTCAATCATATGAAAAGGAAAAATGTATGGTAGCTTAAATAAGGAAAAAAACAAAAATTTTTGAGAAAACTCAAAAGATTGATTTTTTTCGATTTTTAAGTGTGTAAGAAAAAATTTTTGAAAAAAGTCTCGGGTCTCGGGTTTTTTTGGTCTCGGTCTCGGGGTTTTGGGTCTCGGTCTCGAGTCTCGGGGTCGAGTCTCGGTCTCGGGGTCGAGTCTCGGTCTCGGTCTCGAGTCTCGAGTCTCGGGAAATTTTTGGTCTCGAGCATCACTAATAAAAACCCAAAATATGCAAATAAAAGTCCCGGTTTTTATACGCAAACACAAAAAAGAAAGTGTTTTTCCTGCTATTTAGAGCATGGAGAAGCTAGGAAAAAAATATGCATTTGCATATTTTTGGCATCCCTGCTGATAAAAATGATATTTTTTTTTAATTTTTCCATCCTTTTTAAGACATTTCGCCAAAAATAGTGATTAAAAATTAATACAGGAAATACAGGTTTTTAGGCCTGTACCTGTATTTCCTGTACAAAAGTACAGGAAAAATACAGGTTGTCAAAAATTTGCCTGTACCTGTACCTGGATCCAGGAAAAATACAGGCCTGGATCCAGGTACAGGTCGATCTCTAACAATTAGAAAACAATTTTAATTTAATTAATTAGTTGGAGAAATAATTCTTTTAAATTTTGTTGAATTGTAACGGTTCTGATTAATTTCTAAGAAAGTATTTAACTTTCACAATCAGAATTGACCACACCCCTCCATTTTCCCATTTTCATTTGTCTCTTCTCATCATCAACAACGGTGGGTGGTATGAAGAAGTACGGAAAAGTACAAGTGATCAAAGGAAAAGCAAAGTAATTATTTAATTTAAATTTATTAATAATATATTATTTAAAGTTTAATTTGCTAATATATATTATATTGGCTACACAATTAAAAATTATAAATAGAAAAGGTAAATTAATATGACAAAAAAAATATAAAAAAATCTTTCATTCATTTAAAGAATTCATTTAAATATTTTTTAATCGCTACATAAGTAAAACTTTATAATATATAATCATATCAAAAAATCGGTGAGATTTTATTTTTATGTATTTAAATTAAATAATTTTTAAATAATTATTTTGCTTTTACTTCGATCACTTGCACTTTCGTACTTTTGTCTCAGCACGATCAACAACATTTGGATAGAAAAGCGTTGTTCTGTCCGTCGTTGTCTTTGTTTTCATCCACCGAATTTGAACTTTTTGGTGCCGGTGGAATCAGACAACCGCTGATCATATTGAAGACGGAAGCAACGTGAAAGTCTTCACGAAAGAGACGAACGGCACGCTAAAAGAAGGCCTCTGATCAGATTATGAAACTAATGTAATCTTCCGAAATTCCAACAATTATATTTATTTTATACTAACTCGGCTTAAAATAAAAGCCAGGCAAAGGAAAGTATTGCGAATTGCCTTTTATTGGGCTCATAAAATGCGATTGGACCCTTCATGGAAATTTTTTCAAAAACAAAACAATCAATCACAAAACAAAAAACAAAAACTTGATTGATATTTCTCTATTACAGATGAAAATTTTTAAATTTTCTCCGAGGGAAGTAAAAAAACAGAGAATGCGGCTAAGGTAAGCAAATGAATGGCATCGAAACGATCCCTTCGGCGTTAGTCCGTCGGTGAATCTATGAACTCTGATCAGTGTGATTGATCACTCCCCATTTCCTTTTCATTGTCAGTCACTTCAGCAAAGCACATCCATTGCCTTTGCACGCATTTCCACCCAAATTCATCAGATTAAACAGCTCCGAAATGCAAAAATTTTCCGTCATTAGTTTCACCGAAAACTGAAGGTTTGGTGAATATTGTTATGGTACCGTTATCTTTATAAGAAAGAATTATCAAAACAATGCTCCAAAATTGAAATCATTTGCAAAATCTATTATTAACAAATCATTTCTTTTTCATAATTTTTTCCAGTGGCATCATTTGGTGCCACCGAATACTCTCAGAGCAACAATTTTACATTAATATGCAAAAAAATGGCTTCCACAATGATGCTTTTAAAAATTTGTCCATATTTGGTCATTTTACACATATTTCATCGTTTTTGTTCATATAAATCCAGTCCCTATATTAATTATGACTTTTATAATTGTTGAAATTTTAACTTGAAAATTTTCATTTTTTATTTCTTTCATAATAAAATTAATTCTAATAATTGTGTTTCGTTTTTGTTTTTTAAAAAAGTACCTAATTATGCTTTTCGTCTCGTTTTTATTCACGAGAAAATTGCTGTGGGTCGCTCGCTTTTTTGATAATTGATAGTTTTTTGGTTTTTGAATGCGCAATCGCAGTTAACGGAAAAGCCGAATCATTGCAAAAATAAAGCAAGAAAAGGCATAGAACAAATTGATAGCCAAAGCAATAACAAAATAGCTAAAAGGCGTGGGCTTCTGCTGATTGTCGCTGTATTCACCTTCTGCTCCTTTCCTTCTCTCTCTCTCTCTCATTCCTCTCTAACTCTTCCCCTTTCCTCCTTTCCTTGTATCTCTCTCTCTCTCTCTCTCATTCCTCTCTAACTCTTCCCCTTTCCTCCTTTCCTTCTCTCTCTCTCTCTCATTCCTCTCTAACTCTTCCCCTTTCCTCCTTTCCTTCTCTCTCTCTCTCTCATTCCTCTCTAACTCTTCCCCTTTCCTCCTTTCCTTGTATCTCTCTCTCTTCTCTTTTTCCTCCTTTCCCTTGCCTCTCTCTTCCCCTTTCCTCCTTTCCTTATCTCCCTCTCTCTCTCTCATTCCTCTATAACTCTTCCCCTTTCCTCCTTTCCTTATCTCCCTCTCTAACTCTTCCCTTTTTCTTCCTTTCCCTTGCCTCTCTCTTCTTCCTCCTTTCCTTTTTCTTCCTTTCCCTTGCCTCTCTCTTCTTCCTCCTTTCCTTATCTCTCTCCTTCCTTTGTTCCCCTTTTCCTCCTTTCCTTCTCTCTTCCTCTTCTCATTTTCCTCATTTCCTCTGCCTCTCTTTCTCCTTCTCCTCCTCCTTCTCTTCCTTCATCAATTGTTTCTGACTCTGTCCCATTTCCGCCAGACTTCCTCTTCCTCTTCCGCCCGCCTCTTCCTCTTTTGCGTCTTCTCCTCCTCCTCCGGCATTGTCCCCGTCGCTGTTAGTGACCATTCCAAAAATTGCGGCGATGTTAAAGTCCTCCCGGAGAAATCTCACTGAATTCTGTTGCAAATAAGGAAGCAAAGCAAAAGGAAGCAAAAGCAAAAAAGGAAAGAGAAGCAAAAAAAGAAAGTGGGAAGGGAAAAGCAAAGCAAAAGTGATTTTGTCGGTTTGTTTGTTACCTCCAATTTGGGGATCAGCAGAAAAACATTCGCCCTAAAAGGGGACGGGGGGGGGTAATTAGTATGCTAATTGGTTGGCGTCTTTGTGACCTACGTTTTCAGCGTCACTTCAGCCTCAGACAACCCCTGGCTTCGGTAATGCATGTGCAAGTCCACGATGATGTCATTACGCACTTGAAGCGCCATTTGGAGAGATTCTCGGCTGATTTCTTCCGCTAAAAGCTCTAATTGCTTTTCGTTGGGTCGTTTAAAAACAAACGCACAATCCGACCAAATAAAAATGCCAAACAAAGCAATGAGTTCCGTCTCAGTCAGCCCAATGTGCCGCATATGTGCCACCACAGTCTTCACCAAGTAATGCATGGCATTTTCGAAGATCCTGGCGAACCGAATCATCAAAAGGAACGGAAGATGGGCAGAGAGTGCCGACCCATTAAAACCGAAAAGGCCCATTTTCAGGCAAGGAATTTGAGCAGGAAAACCCACTTGGCCACTTGAGAGGGGTCCCCTCTGACCAAAGTGTTGTTCTCATAAAACTTTTGCAATTCGCTCAGGCGAACATAACCCTAAAAAAGAGCTTCATATTGATTGTAAGCCGTGCCGTCCCACTCCGTCCGGCATCAGCAAACGATCGTCTTCAGCTCCAAACATTTTATAGGTCCGAAACGCGCGTTCGGCATTTGAAAACAAGCAGTAGAAAGTGTCGAACATTTTGCGCTGAATGCAAATGGTTCAGTGAATCGTCGCTTTTCCTTCTGTGCCTTATCTTCCGCTGGTAATTGTCCGAATGGGTGGAAGAAATTCTCCACAATGTCCATGATCAGACTTGCCTGGACAAGTTCCAATTATGACTACTAAAGTGTGCCTCTCAACCTCAATTTTGCAAATCTTTTTGGAGGTGCCAAAGTTGCTCTGGGGGCAGTCTTCATTGTCACGGCGACTGAGCGGAAAACCATCCACGAGGGTGTAACTGGCCTTTCGCAAGGACAGAAAATGCTGGTACCCCTCCAGCATCCTGCGCAGATACTTCAACTCCACGGCTTCGGCAGAAGCAGGGCACTGCTGCTGGGGTTGTGCCGTCATTTGCAAAGGGCCATGCCCGGGGAGACCGACCGAAGTGCCCAGTTGCTGCTAATTGGACATGCCATCAATGATGGACAAAGCAACAAATATATTTTACCCCCCCCCCCAGTCACCAAATTGGGGAAATTGCCCACAAAGTACGGAGAGAGCACCCCAACCCCCGCCCCGAAGTCGCCGCCGGCGTAGTGATGCTGAGAGGAGAAAGGGCCGAAGGCCGACGCGGAGCTGTGCCCGGGGGCCGCGTTCAGTTGGACAATGGTCGCAGCATTTGCTGCCTGGTCCAACAGAAGTGCGGAGCTGCTGGAGCATGGCGAAAGGGGTCTGTTTCTGAAAGAAAGTGCCGGGGAAAGCAATCGCTTCCATATCACCCGTCAATTCGGCATTACCTGCCGTATGCTGTTCCGAGTAAATGTTGTGCTTTCTGTTGTATTCCAATTAGTGCTTGAGGGCCACCAGCCGAAGAAGAGGAGGAGCTGACCGCATCCGATGCGCCGCGGGCGATTTTGGTTTCGCCGGAAGTGCCAGTGGAAGTGACGAGCAGTCTCTCGCGTTGGACACTCCCCGACCTTTTGCCGATTCCGTCCCGAGAATGTTGGACAGCCTTACAAAAGTACTTCCAACAAATGCCACTTCTGCTGTCTCACCGTCGTAAGCATTCCCTGCCTAAGACACTTTTGGTAGCGGCACGCCCTGCACATATTTCGGGCCGCTTAATTATTTCCCTTCCATTAATTGTTTTTCTCCTTTTTCCACCTTTGTCAACTTCGCAATGGTCTTTACGCTAAAAAATCAAGAAAAAACATTGCTTAGATAAAGCTAATTACCTTGCAAGAATATTGAAGCTTTAATGAAACAGTCCGACGAAAGAACGCGGCACAGGCGCGACAAGTGAAACGACCGAAGTGCAATCCTTCAACGAATGAAAGGGACGAATCGGGGAGGAAGGAAAGGGGGAGGGGTGAGAACTCCTCCCGGGGAGGGGGGAGATTAACTTCCGGACGGAGGGATGGAGAGAGAGGGGCGAGAGGGGGAGGGAAGACGAACTCCCGAAGAAAGACGGGGTGACTTTTGCTGATCGAGGGAGGGAAGACGAACTCCCGAAGAAAGACGGGGGAGAGAGGGGCGAGAGGGGGAGGGAAGACGAACTCCCGCCGGGGAGAGGATATAATAAGGTACAGCTGATAATGAGTTTACAATTGGGTACTGAGTTGTCATTTAATATTTTTTGCATTTCTCACCGTCCGACTCATCCCCACACACAACGCAAATGTTGCCCGAGGCCCCTCTCTGCTGTTGACCCTTTTCTTCGGCAGAAGTGGACGGTTCGCCCGTTACAAAACCGGCCATTTTCACTTTGGCAAAACACAAACTGTAAACTAAGAGAAGTGGTAATAAAAATAACAAAAAATGAATGAACTTTGAAAGTCGATCTTGCAAAAACAGCGGAAGGAATGAGTTGCGCCTTTTTGTCAGTGTTTAGTGGTGAATTAGGCTTAGGAATGAGACTTTTAAAGATGGCCCAAGAGGAAGGGATGGAGGAGGATTTGGATCATTTTGTAAAGTCGAGAATCTTGTGTTTACGTGAATATGAATGGGAGGGGGGGGAAGGTGACATAAATTGGCTGTTTATGCACTCCAATTTAATACCGCAACAAATTTGAGAAAAATTTCTCCCGATAAAAGTTAAATAAGCGGAAAAAAGAAAACAAATTGCCATCACAAGCCAAGTATAATTGGTACGCAATGAGTGGCAAAAAAGAACAAATTATGTGTACGGAAACAAAAATATTCGTTTTTTGAAATGACGAAGCGTTTTCCCGGTCATTTCCCCACAATCAGTGCGTTCAATTCGCCTTTCCTTCCCTTTTTTTTTGTACAATTTTTTTAGCTCAATTCGTTGACAACGGATGGGAAATGTTCGATTTGTTTGAAAAGGGCGTCCGCTTCAGTGTTTGGCCATCGGATGCCCAATTCATTAGCAAAGTTTTGCTCAGACCCAAATTCGTTTCGGGCGTTGATTTGCATGGGCCTGCGGGTTCAATGGCATTGGCACACCAAATTGACGAATTGCCGGCGGAGAATGCCTTTTTTGTCCATGCGAGGGATTACCAAAAAGGGAATTGCATGTTCGGTTGGGAGATAATTTTTTTGGGAGAGAAAGTAAGAAAAAGGGACAATTGATCGGAAGTGAAAGAATCGCATTGCATCGCATTCACTCCGCCGTTTGCCCCCCGGCCATAATTCGTTGCCTTTGCCTCTCTTTGGCGTCCCCCCCCCCTCCCCTGTCCCATCACTTCACTTCGTCTCCCAACCCATTTGATCAATTGATTAGTGTTAGGACAGACTGTGAAAGAAGAACAGACAAATTGGATGGAATTCCAAAAAAGGAAAATTGTTCACCAACAGAAAAGGGGGGGGGGGAAACACAAAATGCGCATGGAACACAAAAAAGGGAAGGTGAAGCGGCTGCTCCTCCTCCTCCTCCGCTGCTTTTGTTTGTTGCTGCTAGTGAATTTGTGTGCTGCTGCTGCTGTTGTTGTGCGTGTACTTTCGAAGGCTCTCTTCCTTAGGCTGATCTATTTATAAATTGAATTGCAATTGGATGGCCAGATAAAAGACGCTTTCGCCCAGCTTCCGATTATTTGGCCAGCTTAGCCCGCGCGGATAAGCCAATGACCGACCGCTTATCCCACGGCATTTGCGGCGGCTGCTGCCCACTCGCCGTGCTCAAACGAATTGATGGTTTGGCCGATGAATGTTTCGCCATCCAAACACCACTCAGCAGCCACATCATCCAACATTCTCGCCATCCACTGATCACTTTTTGAGCAATGTTTCTTTTCTCGCGCCTTTTCCATGTCCCATCCCAATCAGTTCAACGCGCATTCTCGCCATCCATCGAAAGGAAATTTAATTCCGCGTTCAAATCGACGGAGCACCGAAACGGCCTATTCATCTTCAGGTACATTCTTTATACTATGAGACATTGTTATAATGGATATGTAAATTAAGCAAGCGAAAGTGCACAATCAGATTCACCAGCACGGCGCAATTATGAGCCGGGGACGGGTGCTCATTTTATGGCCCAGTCGGGATGGAGCAATCGAGACCAGTGAGTACAAATGGACCAATTCAGTTCCGAGGGGGGCGGACGATGAAGCAAAACAAAAGGGGGCTTTTGTTTAGCTTCATTAATGGTGATAGCTAAAGGCACACCGATTGATTCTTGTAAGTCCGCTTTTCTCCGCATTTGTCCCACAGATACGGCCGTCCACGCCAACATTCGGTCGCCCCTGTCCCCATTCCTTCAGCCGTCTTTCCCATTTTCACGCCGGCCCCTCGACAAACTCATCAACAGCCCCTACAGCAGCAAAGACACGTCGGAAGTGTGCCAGCGCAAGAAGAGCCGCACCAAATCATTTTTTCTGATGGGCCAAAGTACTGGCGAAGCAATTAATCACTCACTGATTCTCTTCCCCTTTCACTGTGTTCAGCTACAAACGCATTTATCTGTTCGCACTGGTGCTCGTTTCTTTGATGCTACTTTCGCTGATCGTCGTTTTCGTTGTGCTTCTGCTCACCAACGGTTGCCTCTCCCGTTTGGTTTCATATCCCTTAATTCTCTGCTCGATGATCCGTTGCTTCTTTGACTTTCTTGGCCATGTAATATAGCATCCACCCTGTGCCCTTTAGTTTTGGTGTTCGTGGGTTTTTCTTCATCCAGTGCCCCCTCTTCCGACCGACTTGCAACTGCGCTTCCTTTGCCCCCCTCCCTCCCGCCCTTGCCAATCCCAGTGGAACAGCCGCACCTCGTCACGAGAACGGTGACTATCCAAGGCAACGTTTTATTTCTGGCAAAATGAACATTTAGTTCGAGTGCGAACTGTATGTCCTTGACCAGGTTGAATGCATGAACAAAACAGCAGAAAGTCATTGAATTTTAAAAGGAATGCGGCAAAATTCAGGCAAACCAAGCGTACAGTGACCCGAACAGTTTCGAGCAGTTCCAAGCCCAATCCATTGTTCAAAATGCGGTAATTAAAATTAGGGTTCCTCCCCGACCCAATGCGAAGAATTGCATCCCCAACAACTGAATCCAATCCCGACGGAAAATTTAAAAAATTTATGTTTTCGTTTTCTATGTAAAAAAATACTTGCGCTTGTATGATTCTAAGACAGGTTTTTAATTTAATCAAAATACCTGCCTAAAAAGGGACTCAAGGACGAAAATGGCATTTTTCGAATTTCAAGAGTCTTGGTTGTTTTAAATTTTCATCTATATTTTCAAAAAAATCTCTTGGTGGCACCTGTCGGCAGAACCTGTCATAACTCCCTACAAATTAAGAAAAAAGTAATGAAAATTTTAAGCTTAATTTTTGGTGACTTCCTAATTTGAACAAACGATATTTTAATTCGACTAATTTTTACTTGGTTGCTCAAATTGGTAAACAAAATCATCTCCCTTTTTTATATTCCGTTCTCGCTTAAATTTTCAGAATTAGCAGCCTTTTAATTTTTGAGTGAAATTGCTCGGATTCGTTGATTTCTTTTCAGTTGCTAAGCGTAATGGAACACTCGTCGCTTCGCGACCTGAGCCCCAATGTCATTGTGGAAAGGATCGAGAACAGGTAAAAACGGGAAAAAACAATTGGCACCGTTTTTCCACACTTTCCCCGCCTCTCCCCCAGTGGCGCAGATTTGCACGTCACTTTCCGCCTAAGCATTGTCATTTTGGAGCAACAGAACAACGCGTTCCAGGAACAGTCGGTTAGGAATCTTTTGCTGAGCGAGGCGGGCTTGTTGGAAGCGTATCTTAACAGAACGAACGTGGACCGAAGCCGAATTTCCGTTAAAAGGACAAATTAAAGGCTAATAACCTTTGGAATTACCCCCTTAATTCCCACTGTATAACAAAATTCATTCATTTTACCATGGTTTTTTCAAGTGAAATGAAAGCGGAAATTTAAAGCAATACAATGGTCAGTGAATAACAGAAACAAAAAAAATGGTGACGGACTGCTTTTGGTTTCATTATTGCGAACAATCACGGCATCAACGGGTCTTCCTGGTCCGCTGTTCCTCTCTTTGTGAGGCGACCACCCGAAAAGAGGCCGCCTGTTGGGAATGGGCATCGAACAGCAGCGAATTGTCCACGGGCATGTATTGGTGTGTGCACAGTTTAATTGCCTCCTGAGCAACGCAGCCGCCGAGGATAGCGGCCACAACGTGCGGCTCTGAGCCACCGTAACGGCAAACTTCAGCGATAGTTTCCGGTGGAACCAATTCGTCCTGGCTGGAGATCAGCTCGGCATTCTGCAAAATTCGGAAGTTTGTTAACTTGCAAAAGATAACAAACGACCACCTGAGTCTCAGAAAACAATTTCCCGACGATTTCCTTCAATTCCTTTGCATCTCCCTTCTGAGAAGAAGCAATGCTTCCGGGGAATCGCCCATTCAATGCACGGAAACGATCTGTTGCACGCCAAATTGCGTACCAACAGAGGGGGTGGACACGAGGGGGCACTGCACGCACATCCGCAGGTTCAATTTGGTCGAAAATGGACTTGAAATTAATTTGTATTAATTTTTAAAGTGTTTTTATTCATCAAAATTTAAAAAAACGGCTCAATGTCAGGCGGTGCCAATGGCCCACCAGAAAG
This sequence comes from Heterodera glycines, assembly GCA_004148225.2. Classification (NCBI taxonomy): domain Eukaryota; kingdom Metazoa; phylum Nematoda; class Chromadorea; order Rhabditida; family Heteroderidae; genus Heterodera; species Heterodera glycines. The sequence goes on along the minus strand of CP049708.1, from coordinate 9,097,244 downwards.
ATTTGTTGTAAAAATACCTTTAAATTGGCATTGAATTCATAACTCAACGAAGTTCCGTATTGAATGGCAATTCGCGATGCGCTTTTTACAAAGCTTTGACATCGTTCAAGTGTAATTTCGTTGGCCTCCGTCCTGCTTTTTTGTTATGAGATGACAAAACAGCAAATTGACCGACTGACTGTGGCAAAGAGAATGCCGAAGATTCGTTGGCATTTGCGTCTTCGGCAGAGCAATCCATCGAAGTGGCGTTCTGTTGCAGTTCAATTGGGTCTGAGGTGCTCATGCGCGACACTTCCTCACTTTCGTCGGTTGTCAAAGCTTCGTCGTCAGTGCTGTTCATACTCTCATCGGTCGAACTTAAAGAATTACTGGTAGCAAACGCCGCAGGGATATAATTAGACGAGGAGGAACTGCCGGCGGAAAGCAAAGAAAGCCGAGCGGACTGAATGTCCTTAGCCAGAGCGAAGAGTTGGACGGCATGTTCCATCGACTTATTCCTAAAATCAGTTACAAAAAGTTGATTTTCAAAAAAGGGGGAAGAAGATTGGTTAATTTTGCGAGGAGGACAAGCCATGCAATCCTTCCACAGAAGAAATGAGACTTTTTTACGAGTTGGTCCAACACTTTGAGAGGATTCCCCGCTCCAAAGGTTCCGCCCCAAACTTTTCTTTTCCTTTCTTTGATCTTCCCCCCCCCCAAAAAGGTCCCCTTTTTTTACTTTTCAAAAGCACTTTTTTGCGGCTCGCTTTTTTCAAGAAAATTTCGCGAACAGGGGGGCCAGCGGTGCCGGTAGGCGCCGCCGGGGAAATTTTTTGAAAATTCGAGTGCAATTGTTAACAGATTTTAACTAAAAACTGCCAACTTTTTACGATTTTTTTAGCAAGTCGACGACTTTTTTGTTTTTTAAAAACGTTTTTTTTTGCGGCGCGGTTTTTAAAAACTTTAGGGGACAGGGGGTTCGGCGGCGCCGATAGGTGCCGCCGGAAATTTTGACTAAAAAATTACCAAAATTTGAGATTTTGGGCTAATTTTATAAGAAAAAAATAGTATTTTTGGGGTCCGGCGGTGCCGATAGGCGCCGCCGGGAGAAAAATTGAGAATTTCTAACGAATTTTGTTAAGAAAATAGCCAAATTTTTCAGAAATTCCCCTCGCTACGACCCTCCCCCCTTCGCCGGCGACCTTCCCCTCACCTCTTTTACACCGGCAACCCCTCGTTCCCTTGTAACCAAAATTTTTAATTTTTTTTTTTGCAGAAAATCCTCGTAAATTTAGTTCGGGAATTGTAAACGGGAGGGGATTGGTCTCTTCACCTATACACCCCGAGCAATTGTGCGTATCGTCTCGAGTCGCTGGTCATGTCCGGCAATTGGCCCGAAATAGGCATTTGATTTCCGTTTTTGTCAATAAATTCACGCAGAGCAGCTGCGAGGATCCAAAAGAGATCGACCCATTCTCTGTTCGGTGCGTCGCCCGTCACAGCCGATGCTTTTCGGTCCAACAGTACTTTTTTGACATTTTCCGGCACCTCAACAAATAAGAGTAAATCAATTTAAACACTCATATTTCGATAGTTTCCATAGCTTTCATTGATTCTTACGTTGGATTTCCGCATTCCTTTCAACAAATTTTGCTTTGCTTCAGTGAAATTTTGCTCGTCCAACGACCCCTTATCGTCCGGTTGCCGCATCTTCATTAAAATCTGTTCAAATTCCTTCCGAGTTTTGAATGAAGTAATATCAGGAAACAAAGCTTTGTCATTGGCTTTTGTCTGGCTACAAAAAATGCATTATTTTTTACAATTAAAGGATTTTTGGAAGCGATAATTAAATTTGTGCATCCCTCCATTTTTGCAATTTTTTTCGTTTATAAGTCTTGAAATTCGTTTCCGGTAGTTTCGCTTTTTCGATTTAGTATTTGCATAAGCAGCGACACAGAAACCGCAAGAAAGCATATAATTTTTTTTGTCAAAAAAGGGAGAACTTTTTAACATTTAGTGAAATTTTGACCTTTTTCGCCATATGTCAATCGCTTTAAGATAAAGAAGCAAAAAGGGAGTGTGTGAGTGCTGCTCGTGGGTCATCGATTCGAGGTTAGTTTCATTGGCCAATTGAAGCAGTTCGGGAAATGGGAAGTCCAACCTAGTGAAAGGAAGGTATGTTAATAATTAGTGGTCGAGAGTTGCAAAAAATACCCCTCCCCAAACTTTAGAAAATTTATCTAAAAATCGAAGTAAACGATGAGAAGGGGCAACCGTACCTTCCCACTCCCCATAGCATTATGCTTACCGCAAGTCATAAGCAGCATTTTCTGCATGATTTTCAAAAATGTAATGTTCCCGAAAGGACAGTCGCAAATGACCCATCATTCCACAAACGTTGGCATATACAAAAGGAATGGCATGCTCAAAAAGAAATTGGTCCAGCTGACGCGCTTCGTTAGCAGTTAGACTGGTGCCAATCACCAGCGAAAATTGCAGAAGCATTTGGAAGTCCTGTCGTTTGAATTCCCCGAAAGAAATTGGATGATGCTGACCGTGCACAGAATGGTTTAATTCCTTTAAAAACAAACACTTAAATGGATTATATTTATCCAAAAAATAAGCACCTTCAAAGCCTTGACGAGACATTCGGCACGGCTCGAACCCAAAGAACCCTCTTCAACAAAAAAGTTCTGCCCAAAATCAGCGTGGTCCACCAACGCCTTGTCAATTATATGGAAAGAACCGATGCCAGCAAGGACGAGACTCTTGAGCGTTTCTGCAGCCAATGAGTTGGAGCCAAACACACAAACACGCGCTTGTTGGATTGACAATTGACCATCATCGCCCCAAAGGCGAATTTGCCTGTCATATCTTTTTTGTTGCTGATCCATCAAAGAAGTTTCATTATCCATTTTTTCGCTTAAATACGAAAAATAAAATTGCAATTGCACCATTTATGGGAAATAAAAAGTGAAAACGAAACTTCCAAGAAATAAAAAAAAAACAATCATAAATGTTTGTTTTTTTAATTTGGCCGATAATAAATAAAGGCGCTTAAGCATAAATAACAAATCAGTGAGGCTCTGGAACATGGCCATCGACATAAAAATTCCTCGTGATTTTCGGGAGTGTCACTCTGATGCCCTCCAAATCTTTGTTTAGAATAATCTGACAGGAGAGCCTCGAGTTGGGCTTCAGCAATGGGGCCATGTCGAGCATGTCTTCTTCATCTTCCACTGGAGCTGGCAATTTGTCGTAGTATTTTTCATCCACATAAACATGACAAGTGCAACACGCCAACGATGCCTCACAAGCTCCCTCAATTTCAATGTTATACCTAAAAAAAAGATGAGCTAATTACCTTATTCAAGAGTACCGGTGAGCAAGATACATGGCATTGTCGCCGACTTTTCCACGTATTTTTTTCTCCGTTCCATCTCTTGTCACGTAGGTTATGTTGACCACTTCTTCTTCCGACTTAGGGTCTTCGTATTCGAAATCACCCGATAACATTTTCAACGTTGTGGACAGTTTCTGGGTGTTTAGTGTAATAAATGGAAACAAAGACCGCTTCAACAGTGTTTCAGAAAAGAACGCTCGCAAAGGAAGCATTGAATTTTAACAAAAATCTAGATTAAAGCATTTAAGCAGGATTGGGATTCGTCTTAGATCAAATGACGTCCTTGGATCTGGACCACACCAAATGGAAAACAAAACTGTCTGGATTTGACCGTTTTAAAAGATTACATAAAGTGCCCATTTTATTCATTAAAACATGCTAAATTTGGTCACAAACCATTGGAATATCAAAGAATGGTCATTCTGTACAGCTCTACGAACATAAAAGTGAATTTTCAAATTTTCGACTTTTTTTTCGAATTCGGGTCCGGGATCCCGAATTGGTTGAAATGGATGCCATATTCGTATCAGCGACCTCGAAAACCCCCCATAAACATGCTTCCGACTTTTAAGAAAAAAAAAATTTTCTTCAAAAAGGGGGGGGGTACCAGCTATAGTATTACCAGTTCGTCGACAATGAGTATTTTAAAAATTATTTTTGAAGGTTTTTGCAAACCAAATTGGACCTTTAAAAAAAATGAAAATTGGGAATTTTTCGAAGGTTTCCTAAGGAATTGCTTTCATTTGAGCCATTATAATAAAAACGGCGCGGAAAACCAAATCAAAAAAAAATCAAAATTATTTATTTTATGTGTAAAAATTAACATTCATGTTTCTCTGAACAAAGTACATCATAAATTTTTCCTGTTCATCCATTTCCAATTCTTCCTCCGAGTTCCCATCATTCGTTTCGCCTTTCTTCAACAAATTGCTCAGCAAGATACCACAAAAAATCACAGTGCCTAACCATTGATTTGCAAGAAACTTTTGCCAACAATCACTTGGATCATCAACATGTAAAGTGCCCAATTGCCAAGCCAAATGAGACCCAGAAGCTGAAAAGAATTGAGATAAGTGACTCAAAAAGGACAAACCGAATAAAGCAAGAAAATAGGGCCATAACTGCTCTGAAACAAATCCCAGAAATAGCAAATTGCTAAGCATTCCAAGTGAGGCAAAAGTAAGCCACAAATTGCTATGGTCACCAAATTGGACAGCGGTGGACCCAATGCCAATCAAAAGATCGTCTTTTTTATCCTTAATCAGGTTAAATGCGTATTTGATTGGCGTTTAATGGATTTGCCTGTTGAGCATAAATCGTGTCGTAAATGATCGTCCAACAAACGCAAGCCAAGTAAAGCGGCACACACACAGCGGAAGAGAATGTGCCGGTTACAGCCGTAAATCCGAGTAGAGCACCCCAATTGAAAGTGATACCTTTAGCATAAGAAGGGGGAAGTTTATTAACAGATTTTGAATTAAATGGTCAATTTAATTATTATTTATTAGGCAAAAATCTTCGAATTATCATTTTTATTATTTTTTACAAAAAACCGAAAAGTAAAATCTTTTCTATATGTATACTTATTCAGTACCAAAGATATTTTGCCATCCCAGTCCCGGGTTTTTAACTTTTGATAGAGTGGTTGTCGAAAAATTATTTCGGATTCCTATTTTACAGACCGAGGTAGTCGACTAGGATGCTATAAAAACACTTTTTCTAATTTGTTTGGAAGTGACGATTTTGAATACCAAGAATGAGTTGTGGCCAATTGGTGTAACGCTTAGCCAACGGGTAGAGAGCAACGAAAAAAACCGAAGACGAACCAAGAACAATGCTTAAATAGCAAATTGTGGAAAGCATAAAAAGGAAAAGTGCCTGAGCCAATTGAATTGCATCAAAATGGCCAGAGAGACAGTGAGAAGACCGGAAAGGACAAAGAAGGCTTCCTTCTCAGTCACTTCACCACTGGCAAGAGGTCTTGATTTAGTTCGGTCGACCTGCAGAAAAAGCCGAATTAAAAAAATTTACTGACAATGATTTAACGAATTTGACAAAATTTTGGTCATTTAATTTTTTTATATGATTCTTCTTTTTGATTAAAGATAAGTATTAATGATTACTTTTACAAAGAAAAGAATCTATGATAGTTTATTAGTTATAAAATTTATATAAAAGAAAGGAGACAAATGGATGAGTCATATGAAAGGAAGGATTTTTTTAATTTAATTACTAGTAACTAACCTATTTCGAAAAATTAAGAAAATTTCACGGAAACAAAAGAAAGAATTTTTTTCTTCTTCTAGAATGAAATTCAGCCAATTAGTTTAATTACATTTCAAATTTTTCTTGAATTTTTTTTTGCGGCGACGTTTTGAGGTGCATCGCCCTCCATCACATATGCTTGTGCCTAATTGTAATGCATTGTTTTGAATACCGATGATGAAAAAGCAGAATAATTGACGAGATTTGAATCCAGATGAAGAAAATCGAAGAGAATTGTCAGATTTGAGTTTCAGTAATGAAAATGCCGATAATTCATTGGAATTGTTTAAGTTTAGTGATGCGAATAAGAAAAAAAGGGCTTCAGATTCTCATCCCTTACGAGTATTTCTGGTTACTGACTTGCTGAAGCTATAGGATGATAAAACTATACCAATTTGGTTGCTCGAATAGCTACTTACCCGTTTATCGATGTCTTGGTCCCAAAGATCGTTAAGAATGCATCCGGCACTTCTCATCAAAAATGCTCCGCCTCCGAAGAGAGCCAAAAAATATGGACTTGGAAGACAACCCGGAGGAGCAGCGAATGCAATTGACCAGGCACATGGCCAATAGAGTAGCCAAGTACCTAAACTTGGAAGAAGTGGTAATTAATATATTACAGATGCAAATTTTTTAAATTGATTGATCCCTAGGAAATTGAACCGACCAATCGGCTTGTCTGCACGTATCAATTTCAAATAAGAATGAATACGCGACCCATTGAACAGAGGGACCACGGAATAACTGCGGTCACTCTCGAATCTGCGTGAAAATTGCAGCAAATTCCACACCGGACTTGGTTAGCACCCACCTCGGTTCATACAAATCATCTGGTTTTGGCGCATTAGCAGAGGAACGGAGAGTTGGGTAGTGCCGACAAGACGGGAGATTTTCATAACCGACAAAGAACCGATTGAATAAATTTTTGCTTAGAATTCGATTCATACTAAAGAAATAATGACAACAAAAAAATTGAATTAGTAATAATTGGTTAAACATGGTTAATGATTGTTAATAATTGGACATTATAAAACGTTTATTTGTCGGGGCAAAAAATTGATAGAAAATAATAAGTGCGTGTCCAAGTAATCTCCGGTTGAACCGTTCTCCTAACTCATATAAGAATGCCGAAAATTGGCTGGGCTCGTATAAGCCTGGCCAAGGACAGGATACATTGAGGCTGCCACCCCTTGAGACGAATACTGAGTTTGAGTGGTCATTCCAAGTGCAGAAGGAGACGGGTGCTGCGGTTGGTATTGGCATTGTTGGCGAAGCAATTCGGCAAGCTTTTCGGCCTTTAGCCTTCTGAAAATATTTACCTCTTTATAATTTGTTTTTTTATTTTTCTATAGCTTATTTTATTTTTAATCATATATTATTAACTTAATTTTATAAAAATAAAACATAGATGAGCAGACCTCACGGGAAAAGCAAACTCCTTTCGGAAAAATGTTTACCTCGTATGGCCAATAACGCGTTTTTCCGTGAATTTCTTTATGAAATCATCTATTTCCATAGCCCCTTTGTAAAAAAGTTCGGCCGCTGTCTGACAAAATAATATGTGCTTTGTTAAAAGAATCAATGTGAATTAAAAATTCAAGGGAAATGGTGCAAAAAAATAAGAAAATTTAAATGAATGAATACGTAAAATTTTTTAATTCCTTTTTGGAGGATTTTTTTTTGAATGGGATAAAATAGGAAATCAAAACTGTAGCACAAATAGTACAAAATTATTGATACCAACCTCGCTTTCATCTTCCGCATTTTGTGCAAGATTTTTTAGAGAAACGCAAACGGAATCCAGAGATCTTGCCTCAGCAACCTTAAGTTAAAAAACTACCGAATCCTCGCTTAAAAATTTGTATTCCTAAATTGAAAGTATGTGCCAACCCTAAATAATGGGGGGTTTTAATTTTGATAAAGTAACTTTCCAGGGTTGATCTATTTCAGTTTACACGACCATAAAAAAGACGACCATAAAAGTTGACAAATTAATGCACCAAAACTTTTTCTTTGTTCGATTTTAAATTCCCTAGAATTGCCTAGTTTTAGCAGTTAAGCCCTTTTGAAAATCGGTTTAAAGTTGAAGCGACTTATTTTTAATATTTAGTCGTTTTAGCACATAATAAGAAAAGCTATAAACATTTTTGTGATTTTATCAGAAATAATTTTATCAAATGGTTTTTCATTAAGTAGGCTTATAACTTTTTGATGGTGGATGAAGGGGTAATACTACCGATGGTAGGACCCCTTTTTTGAATAAAATAATTAACTTTTTAAAACTCACTGAAAATATGTTTCTAAGGGTTTTTGGGGTCGCTGAACAAGAATGTGACACTAATTTTGACCAATTTCGAAACCCGGACCCATGAACAAAAAGTCGAAAATCTAAAATTTTCAAAATGCTCAATTTTGTTCCTAAATGAATAAAACATGCAAAATTTAGTCAAAAACTATTCTAACAATAAAAATGGGTTATTCAGTGCAGATTCTAACTTGATAATTTTGAAAATTTTATATATTTCGACTTTTTGTTCGAATTCATGTCCGGGTTTCGAAATTGGTCAAAACGAGTGTCAGATTCGTGTTCAGCGACTCCGAAAACCCTTAGAAACATATTTTCAGTGACTTTTAAAAATTATTTTTTTCAAAAGGGGTCCTACCATCGGTAGTATTACCCCTTCATCCACCATCAAAAAGTTATAAGCCTACTTAAACTCCATAAAAACCAATTTTCAACCAAATAACAAAGACACTAGCCAAACCATATATAATATCATTAAACTTCTCATGTTATAAAGGCTGCGCCCAAATAAAGGTTTAAACTCTACCGAATCCAATTTCGCCTTCATCTCATTCACTTCCCCCTTCGTTCTCACGGCATTGGCATGCGTTTCGCGCAAATGACTAAGAGCCTTATTCAGTTGTGGCTCAATGGACAGATTGTACTCGGCCAAGGATTTGCTCTGGGCCAATTTGATCTCTTTGTCATTAGGAAGAGACGAAACCTAGAAATTATGAACTTAAATGACCGTTGACTTCATAACTAATTCACCTGCGGCATACTATCCACCATCGCATTCAATCTTGACTCATCCTGTAACAAATTCTGCAATTGGTCCTCTGTGTAATTTCGAAGCTTCGACATTAGGGTAGAAACACAGATGTCCACAACGCTTTCATAGTCACGTGAATTTGCCATTTTAAAATTAGGCTATAAAAATTTTCTAATGTATCCAATTGCTTAGCATTTGCTTAGAGAAAGCTTCCCGAGTTTTTGAATGACAAGATTGTTCCAATATGGTTGGCAAAAACCTTCAAAAATAGCCATTTTTAATTTTTTGAAAAGCAAAAATTAATAAAAATTAATTTCAAGGAGTGGATTCGAAACTCACGCCTTTACATTTTTAAAATTTTCCGTTTTTAAATGCGAGATCCGTAATTCGCGACGTTTTTTCCGCGTTTCGCGATCGCGGCAATTTGAATCCGCGAGCGCGGGATCGAAAAATTTTAGTTTTAAAAAGTCAAATTCAATTTTCGAAATTTCGTTACTTTTTTTGAACCTGTGCAGAAGAATGGAATGGCCATTTTTTGTTTGAATTTTCAACTTCTTGTCAGAGTTCGAGTCCGTGATTCGGAAAAGGCCAATCCCAAATCCCCAGAAATTTGTTTTAATGATTTTTTTTTTTCATTTTCTGCCAGAAGGGGAGGTGAAACATCGGCAGTACTACCATTATTTCTTTAGTATGAATCGAATTCTAAGCAAAAATTTATTCAATCGGTTCTTTGTCGGTTATGAAAATCTCCCGTCTTGTCGGCACTACCCAACTCTCCGTTCCTCTGCTAATGCGCCAAAACCAGATGATTTGTATGAACCGAGGTGGGTGCTAACCAAGTCCGGTGTGGAATTTGTTGCAATTTTCACGCAGATTCGAGAGTGACCGCAAATATCCTGACGTTCCCCTTCTCAATGTGTTGCTACAGGCGTATGATTTTCAACCCGTCGAGAAATTTCAAGCGTACGTACATTGGGCCGCCAAACATTTTGGGATACAAATCGTAGAAAGGTGCCCGAGTTTGCTGTGCTTTTTGCAAATTTTGTGTTAGTTATGCTCTTGCACACACTTCTGAGCTTGTCAAGGAGTACAAGGCTGGCTCGACCATTCCCGTTTCGCAATCTGTTTTGAAAACGTACAGCAGAGTTGTGCGGGTTGGACCCGTCCCCGGCATCCAACTCCCCCTCTTCATTGCCCTTTTGCAAGCGCACGCACCCGTTGGGATGAAAATTGTTGTGAAGAAACATTCCCCGCGCGACGAACGCTGCAGGCATTTAATTTATTTTTATTTTTTTGAATTTTCATGTTTAGATATATTCCTGACCCACAATTGGAAGATTTTAAAGAAACGTTGCGTAATTTGGATGACCCTGTCGTCAGGAAACTTTTGGGTTGGGAGGCGTAACAACCGAGTCAATGGAAATGTACAGTAATTAATGCTTACTGTTTTAATTCTCGAAAATAAAAAAAGTGTCCAAGTTGGCCAATGAATTTACTTTTGTACGAGTTACCATGACTTAACAGTCGCTATATTATACTCTTCTGATTATATTTCGCTATCATTGTTTTGGTAAATCAATCATTACGATCAATGAAAAAGTTAAATTTATTACATTTTGCCTTACTTTTCTTTTTATACTCTTTTTTAAGTGACAAACTTTAGATGATAAGCAACGCTCAATTTCCCTCTATCCATTTTCCGTATATTGTGAAAATAAATGATAAACTGAGCGGCGTGAGACCGCTCGTCCTCGTCTTTTTGTCTGTCGCTGGCACTTGCTTTATTATAAAACTTCGGAATTTTTTCTGCTGCGACGAGAAACCAATCAGAAAACGGTTTTGTTCAACATTTTAGTTTTTCGAAATGTTTAATTTCACAGTTTGTCTGCTTATGTCTTTTCTTGGCTCCGTTATTTACCCTCAGTTGGTCGTAAAATTGACGAGGAATTAGCCAAAACCGCAAAAGAGCTGAATAAGTCCATACACGAACACGACAAAACGGGAGAGTTTTTAGTCAAGCTCGGGTGGGACCGAACTTCCGAAAGGGAAATCGTTGGAAGAATGGAAAGGTACCAAGCAATGGGCGGACACTTTGACTTCAGAAAGGTTCTTCGGTAATAGTAGGGCTGGTCCCCCTTTTTCGAAAAAATACTTTTTGTTTTCATAAGTCATGAAAACATGTTTCAGAGGGTTTTCGGGGTCGCTGATCATGAATCCGCATCCATTTCGAACTCCGGGCCCGAACTCGAACAAAAAGTCGAAAATTCAAATTTTTCATTTTTTGACTTTTTGTCTAAAGATGGTTTAAATTATCTTTTATTGGAGAAGTGATGATTTTTAATTGATTTCCTTGTTTTTAAACCATTTTTTGACAAAAAGTCGAAAAATGAAACATTTGAATTTCCGACTTTTTGTTCGAGTTCGGGCCCGGAGTTCGAAATTGTTCGAAATGGATGCCAGATTCGTGATTAGCGACCCAAAAAACCCATGGAAACACGTTTTCATGACTTATGAAAACAAAAAATATTTTTTCGAAAAAAGGGGGGGACCAGCCCTATACTATTACCGGTTCTCCCCCAGATAAAGCGGTTGTGCCATGTTTGACTTAGGGTTGTGTTTCGGGCGCTGTTTACACGGACATCGACTCGGAACACATGGCACTGCTGGGTCACGTCTTCTCCCAGTTTGCCTTCTCCAATCCGCTTCATCCGGACGTCTTTCCAGCAGTTCGCAAAATGGAAGCTGAAATTGTTCGAATGGTTGCGAATTTATTTCACGGCGATGACAAAACTTGTGGAACGGTGTGTTTTCATAATATTTGGTAGTTTAACACCATTCCTAAAATTTACAAAAGCTAAATGGCTTGCTACGAAAATAAAAGAAATTCAATGCTTTGACCCCTTCATAAACTTGCCCCCCCCGGACCAATTAAGATGACGAGTGGTGGCACTGAGTCCATCATCCTCGCCTGTCTCTCCGCTCGTAATTTGGCCCGTGTTCGTCGTGGCATTGTCCGCCCCGTTGTCGTTGTTCCGGAGACTGCCCATGCTGCGTTTGACAAGGTGGCTGCTCAATGAGCCCACTTTGGGTTTTGTCCGGTGATTGTCCGCCGATTAGGCTTGTTCTCTGCTCGGCATTCGTATCCGCCATGTCCAAGTTGATCGTCGCACGGGCCGTGTCGAGTTGACCGCGATGCGTCACGCAATTGACGGGAACACTTGCCTGGTGGAATGTGCCAGCTGTGCATTTCCTTCATTGATTCTGCATAATTTCAGCTGGTCGGATCGGCACCGAATTTTCCATTCGGCACTTTCGATGATATTCCGTCGATTGCCAAAGTAAAAAGTCATGTCTTCCCTGTCACTTGGCATCGTTTTAGTTAGGCCTTGAGTTCAAAATCCCCGTCCATGTCGATGCTTGTTTGGGCGGTTTTCTGATCGCATTTGCTGATCATTCCCCAGCTTTTTCCCATTTGCCCGCTTTTGACTTCACCGTTTCTGGCGTCACTTCAATTTCCTGTGACACTCACAAAGTATGCCAAACTTTTGTCCAATTTTGACGCTTTTTTTCTTTGAGTATGGTTATGCCCCGAAGGGTACTTCTGTAATTCTCTACCGTAGCCATGATTTGCTTCACCAACAATACTTTTGCTCGACAGAATGGCCCGGTGGACTTTACGCTACGCCGACACTTTCTGGTGAGAACATTCGCCGCTTCGAATAATAAAAATTTCTTGGCAACTGAATATCCTCCCTTTTCTGCTGTCCATTTGTCTAATGCTCCTCCGCCTTTTCCGTCTTAAGGAAGTCGGCCGGGTCTGAACATTGCGCTAACTTGGGCCACACTCCAACACTTCGGAGAAAAAGAATATGCAAGACGAGCCCACCTAATTCTGCAGAAGACCACACAATTGGCCGACGCTGTCGCTAAAGTCCCCGGAATTTGCCTTGTCGGAACCCCTGAAGTGTCCGTGGTCAGAAAATATTTGAATATCATCCCATATTTGCATTATGGCAGACTTACATTGAAAGGTGGCCTTTTCTTCACATCGCTTTAACATTCACGCGTTAGGCGACTGTCTGAGTAAAATGGGCTGGAATTTGAATTTCCTTCAAAATCCCGATGCGTTTGTTTTTGCTTTTCCTCTCTGTTTGCATTTCCTTTTTAGCCTTCATTTTTGTATCACTTACAATCAAACGGCTGACGGAGTGCTAAACGCCTTCTTAGTGGACCTTAAAAAAGCCTGCGAAGAAGTGGCCGCGTTGCCCGACCGAGGGGCAAATTCAAAAACGGTGCCACATTTGGCGGATGAGGCTAAATTTTGCCTAATTTTTTTTAAAGGCTGCGATTTATGGAATGGCAGCCAAAATCCCGGACAAAGGGCTTGTTGAGGAAGTCGCCCATTTGTACATCGATGCTTGTTACTCGATGCCATCGTTCACTTCCTCAACAAATTAATTCGACAACCAAAATTCAATGTTATTGATAGATGTGTTGTTAATCAGAAGTTTAAATAATTTTTATTGTTGCTTAGTGATTTTCGAGACTTGATCTCGACTCAAGAAAAGTCGCGGGTCTTTGTCTCGCCTTTCGAAACTCGAGAATTTATAGATTGGTCTTTGTAAACTTTAAAAATAATTTGTTTAAATAAATGTTAGTTATTTATGGGAGTTCTTTTTTTGATTTTCATTCCGGTCGCATTTATTTTCGAGCTAATTTTGTTCCCGTGTCGACCAAGCCCTTTAGCTCATGAATTTCGTGTGTTTTGATATTGAGGGTTGTCTCTGACCCCCGTCCCCACTTAATTTTTATTTTATGTGTATGGCCTTGTCATCGCTAATATTTCCTTGTTAAATGTTAATCATAGTCACCAAATTAAAACTGATCTCGAGTCTTGTCCCCTCCCCCCCCCCCCGCTTTCTTTGCTTCACAATTTATTTTTTATCCTATTAATTCGTTCCTTCTCCATGAAGCGTTTGTTGCGCGAATCGATTAATTTACTCCTTTTCCTGAGAAAAGCATTCGCCATCTGTCAATTTCTGCTTTTCCGTCATAATGATTTTAACAATTATTAAAATCCAATCAATTCTGCTAATTGTTTCCATAAATCCGACGAGTTCTTTGATCGGTACCAATGGAATGCAAGTGACAGAAGTGATCGGCAGGGCAGGCGAAGTATCTGCTCGGTGCGCTTTCACAGTCCATCAGAGGGGGCCGGAGGGCCCAGAAGTCCGAGGTCATTTTGGGGAAGGAGAAATAGGCGACACATTAGCTAATGGACCAATTAACGCCCATTAATTGGCCATTGGAGACAGATGTAACATTGGAGCAGCAACTGTTCTATAGAGTGCGTTGCGAGCCTCAGAAAGGACACTGTCTGAGGGTATGCAATTGCACAGTGAGCGAAACCCAACGGGGAAACGGAACGAAGGACGGGGAAAGGTGGGGAGGGGGCGGGACTCACTTGGTCATCGACGAGAGGGGCTGCGCCACGGAAGCGTCCCTCTTCCAACACGTCACGGTACCCCCCCCCCCCGACAAACAGTCATTTGTCATTCCATTTGAGTACGAAGACGACTTTACGGCAGGCATTTTCAACCCGTACCCAATTCGATTTCGGAGCAGCAGAAGCACCGGAGTCCAATTGCAATGCGCCACTTCTCTGATTTTGCTGGAAAAAGACGGACAGTGCCCCAGAGAAAGTTGCGACACAAAGGGCAATTCGGCAGCAGAAGAAAGGAAAAATGGATAAATGAATGCTATTGATATTTGTCATAAATTATATTTGTACACATCAGTTGCCATAAATGGAGGAGTGATTTTTACATCGATGGGAAATGGACGCGTCGGATCGGACGGACCTTTCATTCGTATGGGTTCAGATTGTTCGGGTTGTGTGAGAACAGTCGGTGGCAGTCACCGCTTCTGACCGTCTCGTCACCGGTGCTTCGGCCGACGTTCACCACCCTTTTGCCCCACGGGGCGACCAGCGACAGCAAATGCGCCTGGGTGTTCCTGCGATGCGTCGCTTCGTTGTGAGAGGCCGCCCTTTCGCTTACCCTTCCGCGCAGAGAATGGCACCGTCGCCATTTGCCCGTCGATTTTCCATTCGTTCCTTTTGCAGTGCCCAATTTGAGTGCAAAATGAACAAATATCCATTTGCTGAATCATTGACAGGGTGTCCGTTTGTTTTCATATTGTCTTCATTAACTCACTTTCTTTTTCCTCCGATTGCGCGTATTTCCACGGCGAAGGGCAAACGCAAAAATCGTCGGATGACCGATTTGGCGTTGTGCCCAATTGGCATTCGCTAGTCCTTCCGAAAGCGTTGCTCTGAGCGCCTGTCGTTGATGCGGAGGAAGAGCAAACCGACGAAAAAACTGACGGTCCCTCGCCGTCCAACGAAAAAGTACCCGAGGAATGGCCTTCTTAAATTTCGTTGGTGGAATTTGACTTTGCCTTCAACTTACTCTTCAGATTCGGGGCGATCATCGCCTGGAGAATGGCCATGGGAAGTGAGGGAATCGAGGAGGGAACAGCGAACATCGCCGCCTCTCTGCTGGGGCCTCCGTTTTTCACTTTGTGTCGCATCACAAAACTCAACAGCGACCCGTGAGGATGGCAATTCGATTGGAAATTTGTGGAATAACTTCGCCATTTCGTCCTATTTTGGCATTCTGTCGGCAAAATTGATGGGTCAGTGAAACTGACGCTGTTGTGACGCTTTGGTGCATTCATTTTGTTATTTTTGTCAAATTTCATTGATTTATTTGTATCACCAATCCCTGAGAATGAAATAAAGCGATCAGAATTTGAGAAGAAGAAGAAACGGGCGGACTTATCACCAATGACCAAAGAATACGCAATATGATGGCCAAGCATTGGGGGGGAGCACACGCAAACGACGCAATCGGTGGTCCTCCCCCCCCCCCACAACAGCAGCTGATAAATGAAATGGTCAAACTATTATTTTAATAATAAATGGAATAAATAAAAATATTTTGGTTTTTCAATCGAAGGAAGTGACAGTCGAAGCGAAATTGGAGAAGGAGCGCGCTTTTCCACCCTTTTAAGGGGGAACCCCCGCTAGCCCAAAATCGGCCATAATTCCCGAAGAGCAACAAAAGGCTTCGCCACTTTTATAAGAAAAGCAGGACAAAAAAAAATAAAATAAAATGGCGGCGCATCGTGCGATTGGTCTTATGTTTGTGGAATGAAATGGAAAGAGAGGGTCGAATAAAAGGAAATGCTTACGGGAAAGAGAAAAGGTTGCCGGACCGGACAAAAGTAAAAATGGAATGTGGGAAGGATGTGACGCAAATCAGCAGATCATCACAATCTCAGCCAACCGACCATTTGCAAGGAAAAAGGGGGGGGGGGGTGAAAGAGCCCACCCATCGTACAGCAAAAGAAGTTAACCACAGAGGAGGCCGAATTTGTCATTTTAATCAGCTACTCCTTCATGGCGATCGGATGATGAGACAAGGGGTATAACTCGGATTCCGAATCGTTCTGAGCCCGGGATCTGGTTCCGGTTTTGATGAAAATTCCAGATAAATTCTGTTTTTAATTTGACTTTTGGGAAAAGAAAATGACTAAAAAAGTATTTCAAATTGAAACATTTTTTTAAAGCGACTGGCTCAATTGTAGACTTTCAATCTTATTCAGTGTTTTCATTGGTTCACTCCAACTGGAACAAAGAAATTTTTATTCATTTGATATTTTTAATAGGTAAATTTTTTTATTGTAAATATTTTTTAAAAATAAATTTTAGAGTGCGCCGGGACCGGGCCGGGAATTCCCGGTCCTCAGAGGTCCCGGATTTTGAAAAGCTCAGGTCCCGGTCCCGGTAGGGCAACCGGGAAAAACAAGCACTGGTAAGAATGGGGGTCTGAGTGAAAAATTAGTGATGAAAATTAGAGTCAAAGGAGAAAAATAAAAAATAATAATTAATATATTCTTTAAAAGTAACACTGCCAAGTGTGCGAATGGCCTAATGGCTAGTCTCCTTGACTTTCCATTCTTCTTTCCCCTATAAGGTTTGCGCGCAAAATTTGGTTATTTTTTGACAAAAAACTGTTAGCAAATCGCATTAAAAATTACAAAATTTTTCCCGGCGGCGCCTATCGGCGCCACCGGACCATCTCCCCCCTTGTTCCCCAAAAGTAGTTATTTTTTCTTCTAATTTTCAAAATTATTCCCTTTTCGGTGGGAATTCAATCACAATTTTAACAATTAAAATGAGAAAATATTGTTATTTTTGGACTAAATTTGTTCACAAAGTGCACTAAAAATTTCAAAAATTTTCCCCGGCGGCGCCTATCGGCACCGCCGGCACCCAAAACCTTATTTTTATAAAAAGTTGGCTCAAAATCGCAAAAAATTGGCCTTTTTTGGTGAAAATCTGTTAACAAATCAGAATTAAATTACAAAAAATTTTTCCGGCGGCGCCTATCGGCACCGCCGGACCCCCTCCCCTCACACTTCCCAAAAGTTTTTTGGAAAAATGCGCCGCAAAAAATTGTTAAAAATCTGATTTTTTTATCCCGAATGCACTAAAATTTTATGATTTGCTAATTTCCTCCCCAAAATTGTTAAAACCGTTAATGGGAGACAAAAATATACTATTTGATACATTTTTGATCGAATAAATTGTAAAAATAACTGATTTGAAGCAATTTTGCAAAATGTCCTTATTTTTAACCAAAAATCTTATTTTTTGGCCTTGATGTTCTTATTTTGAAAAATTTTCGATCTGAACCCTGACTTAAATGCCAAAATATGGAAACATGGACATAAATCGCGAAATATGGAAAAATATGGAAAATATGCATATAGAACTCCTTCCTAGAGGCTTCAAACCAAGCTAAAAACATGTTTTTCATGCGTTTCAGGCCTCCAACAGTCCAGGAAAAAAATATGGATTTCCATATAATTACAAACCCTAGTCATTGAATGAACATGTAAAAATAAATGGACGCTAAACTGCAGCAGTAGAGCAAATTTATACGGTTGTAATTCGTCCGCGTAGCCAAAAAGTGACGATTTGACCGCCATGCAAAAAAACTACAGTCAGAAATTGAAAAAAATAATTTAAAAAGGCTTTTGAGCGCTTTTTAGCGTGCGGTTGAGTCCCGGCTCATAACTTTTAAATTTTTTTCTCAGTTGACCAAATCCAACAATATGTTTAGAAGCTTTTTCAAAGCTATTGCTTGGTAATTAGTAATTACTAATTAAATAATTACCAAAAATGTTATAAAAAGAAAATTGAAAAAAAGTCGAAATTTTTATCTGGTCCCGGCTGATTTGGACGACCCGGAATTTTTTTCAGCCTGAAAAGAGCAAGCATGCCCTTAATTCTATTTAACTATCCATTTCTAATAGTTCTGCATCGATTCAAACCGTTTTAAGCAATTTTGAATTAGTTGACTTCATATGATCAATATTCTCTACATATAATTTAATTAAAATATTTTTTATTTATTCAGAAGAAATAAAATATCCAACGAAGGGGTGACCACTTACACGTTAGATTTTAGTAAATTAATATCAAGTCCAATGAGCTCTTTTACAGACTACATTTTTGTTTAACTCAATCCATTTTAATTCTGAATTTTAAAGAAAAAACAGGAAACTTCTTGCTCAATTACAATATTGAGAATTTACATTCGTTGGCTGCGACCAATGAATTTCCAGCAACCTGATCATAGATGGGATGCCTTCAGGTCCAATGCTCGTTCAAAAAGGATTTTCCAGAAATCAGACTCTTATTATGTTCGCTGGCTTCAATGGTTGAAGGTAATCCGACGAAAAAGCACAAAATATAGGCATCTTTTCAAGTTCGGGATTTTTCTGATTGCTCATTGCACTTGTCTGCTCGCAACCTTCGTATCCAAGTCGATCGTCGTTATTCTTGCTACAAATATCGGTGCAAATCGTTTAATCGAGGGAGTTAAATTGTACGAATATTGTGCATCCGGTTAGTTTAATGCTTCAATATTTGTTTTTTCTATTTTGTTTAATTCTAGTGCCGTTGGCAATTCAAAACTTCGAACGCTTTTCCTGCCTTTGTGCTGCTCTTTGGCTCATCCAAGTGGTGCCGGACTTATTCGCTCTTTTCCAGTCACTTGTCAGATTTCGGCCAACTTCTGCTTCTGACCATTCGCTGTTTCCGATGGTATTTGTGCCCGATTGTGTTGCGTACGACTCCCATTCAGTTCATTCTGTTTGAATCTCTTCGTGCCGCTGGACTTTCTTTCCTGACTTTGAATGTTTTTCCGCTTTTGGACGTGCCCCGCTGTGTTTTGCTTGGCGCTGCTTTCCATTGCATTTCTTATCTTCTCCGAGTTTTTCGCTGTTTTCATAGCTCTGCCGACTCCAATCGTCCGATTGGATGGCGCCTCATGCGCATCATCGCTAGCATTCCTTCAGCGCTTATTTTCGCTGTTCTTTTCACTGGTGCCTACCTGTGGTATCTTACTCAAGCGCATTTGGAGTTCCGTTTCGGCGTTTTGCTTCCGTTATCCTTTCTGATGTGTGCAGTTGGACACTGGGAAAGTTGGGTGGACACGAAACACACAAGCGGCGTATTGCAGGAATTGTACGAGGTGAGAAGGACGAGCGTATCATCAGCTTATTAGCCAACCACAGCTCAAATATGGACTGAGAAAACTGAACGCGGAGACGCGCGTGTGCGCTTGTGTGGTCCGTTTTTTGTGTGCCGCGCTGATTTTGGGGTTTTCCCTTCGCAATCACAACATCCCATTTGGTACGCTGACTTCTCTGTTGCTCAACGGGGGAACGCTCCAAGGCCCTAAGTACTCAAAATTGTCTTTTTGGTCGCTTATTCGCTTTAAGACTTATCTTTCTGCTTGCGCTTGTTGTCATTTCTCTCAACTTTTATCTCCGCTTTTGCTTCCGCTTTTTGGCTGCGATGCGACTTGAACTCATTCCGCTTGGACACCCCGTCTTTCTCACGACTCCAATGCTTTTCTTCTTCTTCTATACATTTTGTCATTACGTTCCTATTTGTCGAATCAATGCTCTTTTTCAACATTTTGACTTGAGCATTTATTGCGTAAAAGGTCCTTGTTGATGTCATCGATGCGTTTAAAATGAAATTTTTGTAGGAATGCAACGGCAAGGCGTTTTCTCCGATTTCTACATAACATTGATTTGGCTTTTCTCATATATGAAATGGAGCTATCGTTTTATAAGTGGTGAGAACTTCGATCAGATGGACGAAATGTTTGTTCCGTTCTGTACTTTTTATTTACCTAATTGATCAAGAATTGTGTCGATGTCACCGATGATGAGTGGGCTTGACATTTGCCAATCTCTGGTTGTTTTCCGTTGCTCAATCGCTAAAAAGGTTCTCTGAAATCACAAAATGCAATTTTAATTTTAATTATCAAGGAAACTGATTGTGACTCCGATTACAACTACCGTGAAAGCATTTCAAGAATATTTAATGGCGAGATGGACAGAATCCTTACACTGTATGTCTGTGCGACGATGTGGCACGAGACACGGAACGAAATGGCACAGATGATCAAATCCATTCTAAAGTTTGACATTTTTTCGTCAAATTTTCGCCATTTTTTAGACTTGATGAGGAACATGCCATTCGTTTGTCGGAGAAAAATACCCTTGAAGGAACCAAATTCCGCTTGGAAGGTCTTTATTAAAATTGACAAGCTCGCCCCAATTGCATTTTTCTCACCTTTTTTTTGATCTAAGATTTATATTTTCCAGTTAATTTCTACAAAAATTGAAACTTTCCGTGATTTGTTCAGTTCATATTTTCTTCGATGACTCGTGGACTGATGACAAAGAATGTGGTCGCATTCCGAATGAGTACTTCAAGCTGTTGTTCGAAGTTCTGATGGAATTGACTCGGTTTTATTTAATTAGTCAATTGGTTCCGTGGTATTTTTGCTTTGTCTTGTCAAGTTCCGACAACGCTGAAGCGGACATGTACAGCCGTATTCTTCTGAACACTCCGTACGGAGGTCGACTTGTGCTGGCGTTGAATGGGGGCTCACTTCTTTTTGTGCATCTCAAAGACAAACGTTTGATCCGACACAAAAAGCGTTGGTCGCAAGTGATGTACATGTACTTTTTGCTCGGGCATCGAATTATGGACTCACATTTGAGCGTAGAAGACAAACAATTGCAGGTCTTTTGAGCCTAAATTTTGCCCTGTGCAATAATTCAATGTTCGCACCGATGCTTAGGCTGACAACACATATATTCTCGCCATTGATGGCGATTCCAAATTCGAACCAGCGGCAGTGATTCGTCTTTTACATCTGATGAACTTGAAAAGCGACGTTGGCTGTGCGTGCGGAAGAATCCATCCGATTGGAGAAGGTGTGCTATCCTTCCCATTAATGGTGAATTTCTTACCATTCCCAGGGGTCATGGTTTGGTACCAAAAGTTCGAGTACGCAATCGCCCATTGGTTCCAAAAGGCTGCTGAGCATGTGTTCGGCTGTGTTTTGTGTGCCCCCGGTTGCTTCTCTCTGTTTCGTGCTTCTGCTCTCATGGATGACAATGTGATGCACAAATACACCAAAACTGCCTCCGAACCACGACATTTTGTTCAATACGACCAAGGGGAAGACCGTTGGCTTTCCACTTTGCTTCTTAAGCAGGTCCAATTGCCTTTCTTTTTTCGGAATAATAACCATTTTAAGGGTTATCGGGTTGAATACGCCGCTGCTTCTGACGCCGAGACTTATGCGCCTGAAGGGTTTGAGGAATTTTTCAACCAGAGACGGAGGTGGACGCCTTCTTCCATCGCAAATACGCTCGATCTTTTAGCGGATTACAAAGTTTTGGATGCCATTGACTTTTTCATCATTATTTTTAGCTTGCATCAAGCAACAATGCCAGCATCTCTCGGCTGTACATTCTCTATCAAATGGTCGTCATCGTTTTCTCTTTGCTTGGACCTGCCATCATTTTCACTATGCTTGTCTATGCACAGGTTATTATATGACAAATTCTATTTAATTGCTACAAATTAATGCTCGAGCGTATGACCGGTGGTTTTTCAGGTGGCGGCCTTTGCCGTTGATTCGACGAGAGTGCTCTTCTACAATGCAGTTCCGGTGTGCGGCTTCATCTTATGCTGCTTCACCATGGATTCGTCCGTACAGCTTACCTACGCCAAAATTGCTTCCGTCATTTACGCCTTCATAATGCTGGCCGTCCTTATCGCCACCACAAACCAAATCGTATTGGAGACAGTCTTTTCGCCCACCTCCATGTTCGTGTTGGGCATGGTGCTGATCTTCTCCTTTGCCTCCTGCATCCACCCGAAGGAATTCGCCAACATTATTTATGGTTCGATCTTCTTCCTGATGATCCCTTCCACTTATGTCTTCCTCTCGCTGTACTCATTGATCAATTTGAACGTGATTAATTGGGGCACTCGTGAAGCCGTAGCAAAAGCGACAGGGCAGGCGACGTTCAGGGAGAATATAGCCGAGAGAGTGCTGCGGCGAGTGGCTAATCTCAACGACGACAATTCCTTCTTGACGCGCTTTCTTACGAGAGTTCGCAGTGGTGAAGAACCGAGCGAAAAAATACGGACACTTGAAAGGAAATTCGAACGCACTGAACGATTGTTGATGAGCATGAAGGCATTTATGGGGTGATGGGAGTTGGATAGTTTAAACATTTAGGAAATGACTGAAAAGGCAAGAGGAGAATCCGATGCCATGCAAATGGGCGGACAGCATTTTTGCATGATGGATGTGGTGCTTAATGAAGAGGGTGAACAGGAATTGCCTTTACGATCTGGATACGAGGTGACTAATGTGTTCATCATTAGAGAATTTTCGCGAAAAACTGGGAATTGGTCAAATGAAATGTTTGCTTGTACTTTACCTTCATCGTGCAGGCTGTTGCCATTCGTCGGCTGGACACTTTTGAACGGCGTGCCATTGTTACTGACCCATGCAAACGATCCCTTTGGATGGACTGTGAATACCTTCAGTGTTGCGATCGTGGGAAGTTGAGACTTGGGGAAGAGACTTTTTGGGACGAATTGATCGACAAATATTTGAAGGTGGGCTTTTGGGTCAAATGCAAATTGTTTCTTTTTTGTTCAATGGCTTTTCTTTAGCCAGTCGAGACCACCACCCAAGAACAGGCGCAAGTCGCGAATGGACTCGTCGCATTGCGAAACCGAATTGCATTTTCCATCATTTTGCTCAATTGTTTGCTTGTGCTGGCAATTTTCCTTCTCCAACGACACAAAGATGTTCTGTCCGTCAAATTCACTCCTTATGGTGGGCATTGTTAGCTCTTTTTCACTTCCTTTATTTTAAAGATGGATTTAAATGGACGAAAATGAATGAAACGACCGGGAAATTTGAAGACACGACTGAGGCCCTGAAAGTTGACCCGTTGGGTATCGGAATAATCTTTTTTCTGATGGGAATTCTCATTGTGAGACCTTTTTCAATTGAATTCACTAATTAATTGGAAAAGGTTCAAACCATTGGCATGCTCATCCATCGTCTAAACACTCTCGTGGAAGCACTGCACGAACTGAGTGAGATGAAAGACGTACAATACAACACCTTCACATTTACTGACCACATCAAAGTGCTCAATGAAGGTGGCTTTTCATCATGTGCCATTTGCATTTGTGTCTACTTTTCTAATTGAGCTCGTCAAATGATTGACACCGTTAATTACGACCGCGCCCACGGGGCTGATGGGTACACTCGCCACGGACTTGGGGACCAAAAAGTGCAAAAGAATGTGCTTTACAAACTCCAAAAGTGACAAAACAATCTTTTATATTTAAGTATTTTGCCTTGTTTTTCATCTTTTCATCAGCTAATCGATGTTTGTTATATATTCATGACATTTAATTGACAATTATTTGCAGTAATAAGAAATTTTCTTGGTTCATTTGTGAAGGAAAGCGGATCCTAACCAATTCCTAAAGGTGTGAGTGGGATGGGTAAATCTTTCGGGAATTGATGAGAAAATGGCCATTTATATAATTGGGAAGAAATTTGCGTTAGAATTTGCACAGGGAGTGAGTTGGCTGTTGGAGAGGGTAAAACGCCGGTTGGGTGCCTTAGCCGTGGGGCCTTTGTGCCGTCAGCATGGCATTGTGTGTCTTGCGGTACTCTTTCACGTAATAATCCAAAGTGTCGGCTAAACCCTGCGCGAATGGCACCGTACACTCCCAGCCCAATTCCTCGCGTATTTTGGTGAAGTTCTGAACAGCGGGGTGGCAAATGCCGTTCCTTCGATTGGGCTTACGATGTAATATCGCCGGTCGTGGTAGGGGCGGTCGGCGATCGGTTCGAAGGATATTTGGGAGGGGTCCCTTAAAATGGGGGGGGGGGTGAGTTGGCGGTGCTCAGTTGGGCGGTGCTTGCCTGTCCATCAGTTTTTGCACTTTTTCGTGCAGCATTTCCGTCTTAAGGGGGTTCGTTCGTCGTTCTGTCTGCCTTTGCTGTCTCTTACCAAGTGCAAATTGCACTTCTCGAACTCCGTCCCGATGTTGTACGTCTGTCCGATTCTTCCCCTCTCCGTTATGCGTCTTATCGCTTCCGCACAGTCGTCCACGTACATCCAACTGCGCGAGTGCATCCCGTCGCCCATCAGCGGGTACGGCTTGCCCTCCAGCGCCAGTCGGGTGAACTTCGGGATCAGCTTGGAGTACGCTTGCCGTGGCCCGTACACATTGTTCTAAAGGGCCAATCGCAGTGCATTTGGACGATGCCGAGACAATCCATGCTCACCATTCGGACCATCACATAGGGCAATTTGTAGGAGTGCTTAAGGGTGGGAAATTGACCTTTGTCTCCGCCTTTCCAAGTGCGTCCGTGCCCTCCCTCCCTCACATGGTAACTCCGGACGATCACCTCACACGCGGCTTTGCTTGCTGCGTAAGGATTTGTTGGGTTCAGCGGCGAATCCTCGCACTTCGGCGTTGTGTCGTCCATCGAATCTCCGTACACTTCGTCTTAAGGGAATGCCTCTGCTTAAACTTTGCGGCACAATGCCACACACCGGTACTGATATGGACCAAACGACGCACTCGCCCATAGAAATTAATCGCCTCGAGCAGTCTAAAAAAGTGGGAGAAGGAATGTTTTTAAAGGCAAGTCACCCTTTGGCTACTTGTGTGGGTCTTACGTTGTTGTGGCAATCACATTCTCCTGAATTGTGCCAATGCGATCGGTGTACGATTCGTCCACGTGTGTAATGGCAGCGAAATGGATGACCGTGTCTATTCGGTGTTCGTTGAGCACCGTTTTCACCAAATTTTCGTCCAACAAAGAACCGTGGACGAACACATATCGTGGAGAGAAGCGAATGTCGTCAATGATATGGTCGGGAGAAGCGCCGAAGGCGAGTTTGTCCAAATTGACGAAGCTAAAAGACAAGCAAATTGAGGGGGGGGGGCAAAGACAGCGGCGGATTCATTGCCAAAGGCACCTTGCTTTGGGCCACTTCTCGAAAATATAGTTGATGAAGTTGGAGCCGATAAAACCGCAGCCTCCCGTCACCAACACTTTTTGGGGCAGCACAGCAACCGTTGAGTTCCGAGTTTCGCTTTTGCTGAAGGGCCAATCGCTGTCCGTTGCGTTTAAAATTGTCTCGTCACTCATTGGTTGGCCGACTCGGAAACAGAAGAGTTGTGAAGACGGTGAAGGCGCTGCGGTTGCTTTGAAAACACTTGGGGAGGAAAGGCCTCGGCACGGCTTCAATCTCGTTTTTATTGGATGGCAAGTGAAAGTGCTGGGGGCAACTCGCAAATTTTTATGGCGCTGCTCCGCCGATGAGCTTTTGTCGACAAAGTCGTCGTTCGGAAATGGCGTCGTGGCGGGAGATGGGCGCGGATGAACGACGACTGTGCTCGGTCCCCTCCCTTCCAACAGCAACAATTCTGGTTTCCCAGGCATTCCCACCAGTGCGAACCTTTCCGCTCTTCAGAAGTTATGACGAGCCGAGGATGGGATGGACCGCGCGAAGAACGAGTTCATGTCCAGCGGATGGATGGTCAGTCGCCAAAGGGATTCTTCTCTGTATTTATAAGAATGTGGGTGGATATGCCACCACAGTATTCGGCGCAGGAACAAAAGCTTTTCCTTTCAGCTTAATCATTTTATGTGTCGTTGTGAAGATGACACAGAGTGATGGCAATGGAACAAGTTAACCGTTGAACCGGATATGAGAGAGGCGGGGCGGGAGGAGAGGAAGAAGAGGAGAACAGAAAGGGAAATGGGGAGGAATGGGGGGAGAGGGGGGAGGGAGGAAGAGAGTGAAGAAAGAGAAAAAGGAGAGAAGACGAGAGGAAGAAGGGAGGGTGAGGAGGAAGAGAGGGAAAAAGGGAGGAAGGGAGAGGGGAGGAAAAAACGGTACACCCCAAAACACAGCCGGCCGAAACACAGTCGGGGTTTTTTTGAAATTTTTTTGAAAAAACTTAGTAATTCATCAGTAAATTTTGAAAAAATCGCTGGAAAATTTTCGAAAATTTTTTTTCATCGAATTTTCTAAGGAAAATTTTTCTGACTTTTTTCTTGAAAAATTTCTATCTGAAAAAATTTTTAAAAATTTATTACCGGCTGTGTTATGTATCGACAGTGTTTCGGCGACTGTGTTTTGTCCTGTTCCGAGGAAAAAGAGAGGAAGGAAGAGGGGATGAAAAAGAGAGGAAGGGAGAGGAGGGTAGGGGGATGGCAAGCTAAGAAAGGAGGAACTGAGGGAAGAGGGAAGGATTTGAATGAAGGGGAGGGGGAAGGAAGGGCCGCTTCTGTTTAAGCGCAAAGAAATGGCCCCTGCCTCGAAGAGGGCGTTTTCAACGAAGCGGTTGTTTTTCAAATGATTTTCACAACGATTTGTTTACATTTTTTATTGTTTTTACGTCTTTTTATCTTTGGAATTTAAATAGCCTTGCATTTATAAGGATTAATTTATTAAAGAAATACATTCATGAGGAAGAGAAGGGAAGGTGAGGAGGAAGGGAGGGAAAGAGAGAAGGGAGAGAAGAGAAAGGGAAGTGAAGAGAGAAAGGAAGAAAGAGGAGAGAAAAAAGAGAGGAAGGGTAGATGGCAAGCTAAGGAAGGAGAAACTGAGGGAAGAGGGAAGGATTTGAATGAAGTGGAGGGGGAACGAAGGAAAGGAGAGAGGGAGGGATGAAGAGGGGAAGATGGTTGGATTGGATGAGTGGCAACGGGGAATGGGCACCAATTGATATAGATGATAAACTAAATACATAAGCACTTGTAGCCTTGGATCACCAACCACATCGATTGAACGACTTAAATGGGGGTTGGGATAGGTCAAAAGGAGAAGACAGTCAGTGGTGAGCGATTGTAAGTAAAAATCTATCAAAATCGGTGGAGGCAAAGGAGAGCAGCGATCGGTGTCGCATAAATTCATTTTACGTGATCGCCCGCTCCCTTCTGCTGGCGGTGTGTCTGACCTGTTTCTTTCAGTGATATCTTTAACATAAAATGCTACAAAAAGGTACGACTTAAAAAGGAAAGTGTACGACGTCGATTCATTGGAGTGAAAAACCCGAATCAGAACACTAAGAATTTGTCTCATTAAAAAATGTTATAATGCAAATTTTCATATTTTTAAGAAACTAACGGCTGTTTGGTGATTGATCGAAGCAATTACTTGGGTCCAAACGAGTTTCAATTTGTTAATCACCGAAAAAAAGGTCAAACTTTTAACGGCCACGCGAAAACGTCCTGGCCGTATTTTTGACCCTAAAATCTTATTTTTTGGCCTTTATTCTTATTTTGAAATTTTGAAATAGAAACCCTGGATTTAGACAAAAACACCCATAAAAATTGACTATTCTGGCATAATTTATAATCCTTAAATTTGGTCATTTTTAGACAATATCTGTGCAATTATACCAAAAAAGAATTGAATCGAGGCGATACATCGAACGGTCGGGGTCGTTTTCGCGTGGCCGTTTTCGCGTGGCCGTTTTCGCGTGAGGGCCGTTTTCGCGTGGCCGTTTTCGCGTGGCCGTTTTCGCGTGAGGCCGTTTTCGCGTGGCCGTTTTCGCGTGGTTGCATATAAAAGAGAATTCATTACCCCCACACACACACAGACACACACTATATTTTACCAAAATTTGTTCGACTTTTATTTTCTTTCGAGTTTTAATTTATTTTATAATTAAGTGAATTTGATAAATTTATTAAGACTTTAAATTATTACAATATGAACCAGCAGCAACAAATTAAAACAAAACGAAACAAAGTTAAGTTGGAACATGACGGCGCGCTCTATGTTTTCGACCAATTTAGCGCAGATGGGCTTAAGAAATTTTGGCGATGTGAGTTTCATGGAAATGAAGTATCGCAATGCCGACGCACGGATTCTCCGACTCGTCCACCGTTATAACGATATCAATAGCAACATTCTCCCCCAAAATGATCACAATTATGCAAATTTCAATGTGAATCCCGAAAACATTAAGAATTTCCTCATTGGTATTTCCCGAAACTATGAAATGCGTCCTTAGTTTGTTCCCGATTTTGTTATTTTTGTTAAATTTTTGAATTTTTATAAAATTTTATTTTTTTCGTTCATCACTGACAAATTATTAAAGAAGGTACCAGCCTCAGGAAATAAAAAAACAAAAAAAGTAAAGAAAATCTTCGGGTTCGGGATTCGAAAAATGGATGTTTGGAACATACCCGACCAATTTCAGTCGTAAACAGGCACTCACGCGAAAACGTACCCCACGCGAAAACGGCCACGCGAAAACGTACCCCAGCCACGCGAAAACGTCTCCACGCGAAAACGTCCTGGCCCCTACATCGAATAAAGGAATGTGGAGCCAAACACATCATTCAAAAAAAAAAATTTTTTTTTGTGAGATTTTTTGGAGCTAATTAAAAACAAACCTCCGCCCCCGGGCTCTAATGCACTTTATGAGTCTAATCAATTGACAATCCCGTGTTTTTATACAATAACTTTGTTCATGTTAGAACAAACCCTATCTTTTTGGTATCATTCGAAAGCACAAAGTCTGAATAATGTAATAATACGAGAAAACAAGAGAATTCTAACATTCCAAGAAAGTTACAAACGAAAATAATCAGCAATTACTTAATTAATCAAATCTTTTTTGGTAATTGCCTGAACGCTGCGATTTTATATATTTTAGCTTCGTTAGATTTTGTGCTTTCGAATGATACCAAAAAGATAGGGTTTGTTCTAACATGAACAAAGTTATTGTATAAAAACCCGGGATTGTCAATTGATTGGACTCATAAAGGTCGATTGGACTCATAAAGTGCATTAGAGCCGAAAAGCCACCCCCGCACACGGGGTCCGAAGGCTAGCTCAAACCAAGTGGAAAATTCGTAATGCTTAATATCGGTAGGGTACGATTCGGTGCCGCCGTTTCGGTGCCCGCCGTTTCGGAGCCGTTTCGGTGCCAGGGTGGGTTCACTGCCAATCAACGATTATGGCTACTCAAATTCTAACAAAGCGTGGAAGAAAAAAATTGTTACACGATGGTTTTCTGTATGTCTTCGAAAAATTAAACAAACGGGGTGACGTCAAGTTTTGGAAATGTGAATTTTTCGGACCCAGGACATCAAATGCAAATGTCGTTTGCACAATGATATGAATGACAATGTTTTGGAGGTTTAAATATTTAATTATTAATGTTAGATATGTAAATTTTAGGCAATCGGCATGCACACTTGTCCGTCTGGAGCCGAAAACATCAAAGTTCAAACACTTACGACATCGCTGAAGAAACGTGCGCATGAAACGATGGAGAGCCATTCTGTGTTACGGTCTATAACACTTGACAATGTCCCTACTCCAGTTTTGGCTCGGTTTCCGGATAAAGACGCAACAAATAAAGTTTTTTTCTTATTTCGATTTGCATAGCATAAAAAAATTCATAGGTTGTGAAGCGCGCGAGACAGGCTGAAAATGTGCTTTTGGCAGTCCCGACTAGCATCGCAGAGCTCCAAATTCCTCTGGCCTACAGTCAATACGAGCGATCAGAAAATATCACAGAAAATTTTTTGTGGCTGATTCCGGACTATATGCAGAAAACGGTCAAATTCACCGGTAAAATTTAACTATTTTCTCTGAAGACGTGCTTTCCATTTTATAGGATTCTTATTTTTGGGAGAGCGTCACACAGTGAATGGGCGGCACAAATGACTGATGTTTTCGCAGATGGCACGTTCGTCATTTCATGTCAACGTTGACACTTCAACCCAAATTGGTGCAGAAAAGTACTGGCAGTGAACCCATCCTGGCACCGAATCGTCCCGTTCCGGCTTAATATATCGAAACTGTGCGCAGAAAAAAAGGCATATGCCTCAAAATGCGGTCTCTATTTGTTAGCAACTATTTTCTTTGTTTTTAGAACCTAAAATAAACTATTTTGGCGTTTTGTAAATTATTAAATGCAATAAAAACTAGAGCCCGGAGCAGGACCGGATCCTGCGCAGGATTTTGCAGGATCCCAGTCCGCAATCCTGCATTTTTTGGAAAATGCAGGATTAATCCGGCCGGATCAGGTCCGGCAAAAAATTTTGAATTCCAATCCTGCAACAGGATCCGCAAATTTGATTTTTGTGCGGGATCCGGCAGGATCCGCATTACATTCTTTGAAAATTTAAAAGACGGAATGCCAAAATTTTTGAATAAATTTATAATAAAATCAATCAAAATAAATTCAACGAGCGGTTGGGCGCCGCTTCGCGGCGCGCCAACCGCTCTGTTTTTATTCTCAAATGATTTTTAAAAAGTTAAAGAAAATAATTTGCATTCTCTCTTTCTCTCTCTCTTTCTCTCTCATTCCCTCCTTCCCTATTTTCTCTCCTTACTCTCCCTCCTTTCCTATCTTCTCTACTTATTCTCTCGCTCACTCTTTATCTTTTCTTCTATTCTCTCCTCCTCCTCTCTCTCTCTTCCTCCTTTCCTCTCTCTCTCTCTCTCTCTCTCTCTTCCCTCTTTCTCCCTTCCTCTCTTTTCTCCTCAGTCTCTCTCCCTCCATTCCTCTCTTCCCTCCTCACCTCTCTCCTCTAATCTCTCCTCTCCTTACTCTCTCTCTACCGTTTCCTCTCTCTCTCTCCTTTTCGCTCTTTCTTCCTCTCTCTGTCACCCTTCTCTCTCTCTCTTTTCCTATCTCCTCTCCTCTCTCTCTCATGTCCTTTAAATTCTATAGTAGGGTTGCAACCCCGACCCCGCCCCGACCCAGAACCCCGACAATTTTGGCCATTTTTCGGGGTTAACCCCGACCCGAACCCCGACGCTTCCAACCCCGACGACCCCGAACCCCGACCCTTAACCCCGACTCGGGGTCGGGGTTAAATATACACCCCCTAAGAATGGTATTTTCGTGAGAGAAAAGAAAAAAATTATACAAATTTGAATTTTTTTAACCATTTTGCCAAATTTTTATTAAATAAAGTAATTTGCTTTTGTCCATTCATGTGTAATATTGGTGTAGTGGTAATTGCGTTAGCATATGCACTACTTTTGTCACACATCTCTATTTGTTTTTCTTTTCTTTCTGTATCAATTTATCTTTTTTTATTAGTTCTCTCCCTCCCTCTCCCTTTCTCTCTCTCTCTCCTCTCTCTCTCTCTCATACACTCTCTTTCTCTCTCTCCCCTCCCTCTCTCGTTCTCTCTCTCTCACACACTCTCTCTCTCTCTCTCACACACACACTCTCTTTCTCTCTCTCCTCTCTCAATCTCTCTCTTTCTCACTTCCTTTCTCTTTTTCTACTTTCATACATAATCTTTTGTTCTTTTTGTTTTCAAAAAAAATTCTGTTTTTCTTTCAAAAAATTTAATAAAACAAAACAATATAGTAATTAAAAAATTTACAATTAGAATTAAAATTTGTATAGTGCATTAGAATTTTAATGTTAAATATGTAGTAGTATTTAATTTAATTAAAAACAAATGATAAATAGGGCTGGGATTTTTATGTTTTAACATATTTTTTTTGCGGCTTAGTTATGGCGAGAGAAGCCCAAAAATAGCATTTTCTCCGAACAATTTTTGATTTAGAGCGACTTATAAAAACATAAAAACACATATTTTGGCGTTTTCGCACATAAAAACATATCGCACATATTTCGGGGTTTGGCACATATTTTGCACATATTTTGGCATTTTTGAAAAAAATATCTAAGAAAAACACAAAAAATTCAAAAATGCACCCCTAAAAATCAACTTTCTTGCCATTTTTATAGGCTCTTTCAAAATTTTCTTTATTTATTTCGTGTACCGAAAATCGAATTCTCCATTAATTCGTTACTGGATATCGAAGTTTCTTGCTGGCACTTACTCAACTGATGGAAAAATTATCTTTAAAAACAATTTATCAAAAAAGGACTAATTTTACCCCCAAACACCTCCAAATGTTTTTTATTTGCAATTGTGCGGGCAAAAATGAAAAGAATGAGTTTTTTGGAATTTTTATGCAAAAATACCATTGGTTTTTCCAATTTTTAGCACATATTTTGGCATTTTTTAACACATATTTAGGCCTTTTTTTGGTTTTTAGCACATATTTTGGGTTTTTTTAGCACATATTTTATTACATATTTCAGGATTTTTAGCACATAAAAATCCCAGCCCTAATGATAAAAGATAAAAATAAATAAATAAAAAGAAAAAAAAGTCCTTAACTTTTGTTGCATAATTTTTCTTTCATTTATTTACAAAAATTTTTTATTTGGCATTATGTTTATTTCGCGTTAATTTGAATCGACCTTTTTTGTGACGGAATGACACGACCCAAATAGTATATTTAGATTTTTATCTCAAATTTCACCTAGAATTTGCAAAAAAATTTCCCGCCTATCGACACCATTGGATCGACATTAATCCTGTAGAATTGAGTCAAAAGGTGTGACATTTGGTCATTTTTTGGTCAAAATCAGTTAATTAATTGATAAAATTTTCAAAAAAAAAAATTTCAGACGGCGCCTATCTGCATAGATCATGGACAGTCAAAAATACAACATTTGAACATTTTAAACGTGTTTTGAATAAATTTTGTAAAAATGAGGCTTTTCGACCCAAAATGAGGCTTTTTTGCCTGCCAAATGAGGCTTTTGAAAATTTTAATCTGGCACCGGTCCTGCAAAAATTTTTGAATCCGCAATCCTGCGCGGGATCCGCAAATTTGAAATTTCCGGGCTCTAATAAAAACGAAAAATACACCCCTAAGAATCGACCTAATTTATTTTTCAAAAATATACCCTAAGATTTTCAAAAATACATCTCCTAAGAAATGGAAATTTTTTTCAAAAATTCATCTCCAAAGTTAATTAATTTATTTTCTGGAAATGAATTTATGATTTAAAAAACTATTTATCTCAATACTGACTTGGCCTAATTTTTTTATTTTTTGTAATTTTTTGTCATTTTTAGGGATGGTAATTATATGCACATAAAATCGCAAAATATGCGCATAAAATATGCACCAAAAATCGTGAAATATGCACATAAAAAGTGAAAAATATGCACATAAAATTTTCCAATTGAGGGTGTAATTTCTCAAAATTTCTTCAAATTTGTTAAACATAAAGTAAAATCTTCAAAAATGGCTAAATGTGGTATTAAAAATCATTTTAGGAGAAAAAACACGATACAGCTTAAAATCTACTCATTTTAGCGAAAAATCAACCTGAAAAGCAAAATTTTGCTTATTTTTGACATAAATTAACCATTTTTTGAGAAAATTTATTTATTCAATATTTTTCGTGAAAATTTTGCTAAAAAATTATTTTTTTGGAAAATTTTCCGGTTTTTGAGGTCAAAAAGGCCAATTTGTCTGTTGGGGGCCGATCTATTAGAGGTTTTTTGCAAAAACGCCAAAATATGCACATAAAATATGCACGAAATGCCAAAATATGCACAAATATGCAAATATGCACATAAATCGCGAAATATGCACAAATATGCAAAATATGCATATGGAAATCCATCCTAGAAGCTTCAAACCAAGCTAAAAACATGTTTTTCGTGCGTTTCATGCCTCCCACAGTCTAGGAAAAAAATATGCATGTGCATATAATTACCAACCCTAGTCATTTTACACCAGGGTTACCCTTTGTCCTTATTTGTAAGATTTGTCCCTATTTTGAGGGTCCAAATCTTACAAATTTTAAATGTCCTTATTTGTAAGATTTGCCCTTATTTAAGCTCTTTGTCCTTATTTTCGTCTTATTTTTTGGATTTAGGGAGAAATTTAGTTTTTAATGATAATTTTTGAAAGAAATGTTTTTTGAAGCGAATTAATAAGCAAAATCTTAACAAGATTCAGTTAATATTCAAATTTTTCTCTCGGCGGTTTCTTATTCTCTTTAAAAAATTGGCTCAAAATCGTAATTTTGTCATTTTTTGAACAAAATCGTTAAGAATTCGTATTAAAAATTACAAAAATTTTTCCGGCAGCGTCTATTAGAGCTGTATCTGTTATTATTTCTAAGAAATGTTCTGATTTGGGGCAGTGCCTTATTTTCATTTAAAAGAGGAAATTTCTGAAAAATTTGGATTTTTTGGACAGAACTTGTTAAAAAATTGCATTAAATTTTCAAAACCGCGGCGCCTATCGACACCGCCGGACTCTCTTCCCTCACCTATACCCAAAAAATTAATTAAATTTCTCATTTCTAAGTCTGAATTGCGCAGAGAAATAGTTGGCGGTGAGTAATGCTTGGTTTTGTTGAATAAAAATGCATTTTAAAGTTTTGGAAGCGTGTTTTAAAAATGTCCTTATTTTTGACCCTAAAATCTTATTTTTGACGAGCGATGTTCTTATTTCGGGAAATTTTCAAGGGTAACCCTGTTTTACACCCCTAAAAATGAGTTTTTTTTAGTGCCTATTTTCCATTTTTTTAGTGCCTATTTTGGGGGTTTTTTAGAGCCTAGAGCCTACCTATTTTGGCAGTTTTTAGAGCCTATAAATCGTATCCCTACTTATGACATCGGCTATTCCGACAGAACCGTTGTCTCGATGGGAAAATGAAGATGAAATTATTGAAATTAATATGAAGCCCATTGTTTCAAAATTACGTGAAAGAGTACGATATTTAACGAACAAAGAACGACAAAAACTTTCTTCATTAGTCGAGAAATGCTATCACAATTTTCTCAGTGGAAAATCGGATGAATTCCCCGACGAAGCGAATGAGAATTTGAAAGTATGAATAAGATAAGTGGAAAGCACCCATCATTTTGTTTTAGGACATTCAGCACTCAATGTTTGAGTATCCATCGAAAGCTGTGATGGGCAAAGTGTTTGATTACTATCACAACCGAAGAAAAGCCGTGGCGGACATTCTTTCCGAATTGTCGTTGGAACCATTTGACTTTGTGGCTGCTCTCTGCAATAGTATTTGGACGCCTAACAATAAGGGAGACAGTGCCATTGACTTATCACGTGCCATCAAATTTCGACACCTCAGCGAATACCAACTCATCCTTCTGGTGGATTTTCTCGTAAACAAAGAGCAAATCACAAAAACTCTAATCATTCTGGTAGCATTTCCATTTTCCAAAATAACGCCAGAAATGTATTTTAAAGGAATTTTCAATTTTGCCTTCGGATGCTCTTTTAATGCTGACATTAATTTGGTCCGAATTGGAACGCCCGGCGGTGGCAAGAAAATTCGAGGCTTATTTGAGCTGTCCCTCTCCAACAAATGAGACGGAAGAGGACTACAAAAGAACGGATGAGCAGTTCCATCGGATGTTAAACGAACATTTGAAGCAGTATGAGCACGCAGCGGCAAATGAGCGCAATTGGTCGGGCCGACACTTTGGATAAATTTGAGGATTTGGCTTGCTTTACGCATTGCTAGCGGTTTTACGTCAAAAACTGAAACTTAAAATGCCCTTGATTGAGAACACATCATCACTTATTTTCTTTTCTTTCTTAAAAGTCAAAAATTTAGGAAAATTCTTTTGGAAGATTACGTCACCGACTTCAAGAAAGAATTCGAACAATGTTCAGAAAATGCAAACAGAATCAGGGCCAATTTGACCGAGATTCACCACTCAATTGTACACTTATTCACAACAGTACCTTTGAACATTTTTTTTAACTTTAGTGTAAACTCCCACAGCTCCAAGTCGAAACGGTTGTGTCGGACTCATCGAACTCAGAAGAAAATTTAGACGAAGTTTGTAATTAAATAACAAAACAACAAAAAGAAAAAATTAAGTCAAACTGCGAAATTTCAATGTCGACGAAGAAGGGACTGATCCCAAAATGGGCCAGGAATGAGCTCAGCCAGGCAAATTTGGAGGATGAATTGCGCATTCAAATCGGACAATTTTGTTTTGCGCCGAAGGACAAATTGTGCAAAAGCAAAACAAAAAATTGTGAATTTGGTTTCGTGAAATGTATGCTTAAGCGAAAATTGGAGGTGATTATTATGAAAATGAACGAATTAAAAAGTGGCGAAAAGCATTTAAGGACGACCAATTTGAAGTGCAAATGGCGCACAGAGAATCGGCTGATTCGGGTTCATTTCGTTTGCCAATTTATCGCCTTTTATTGAATGTTTTATGTCTCAGAACAGATCGTCGTTTCTTTCCACGCCGTTTCTCTCTCTGAACTTTCCCTTGGCGAGGCGCCGTCGGTCCGTTGCCCCGAGGGGACGCGAGTGGTGGCATTAAGCGAATTGGCAGAGAGACAGCTGAACGTCCATCCGATCAAATATTTCTCTGGCACAATTGGCGTGAAACCATTCACGCAGAATCGTTTTGAGTATTTGGTCAGTCAAAAGGGTTTATTGATAGAACGTCCAAGGAGTGTTTAGGTATTTTTCGACAATGGAATCGACGAATACGTCCGCCCGGAGGACATTCGGTTGCTTACGGACCAACCGACGGACCAATCCGGCAAATTCCAACCACGCCAAGCGCACACGAAGGTGGAGTCGACGAACCCAGCGAAAGCCAATTTCCTTAGGTAATCCGGCAATGTTTTTCTGAATTTTGTCGTCCCATTAGGCAGTATTTCAATGCTTACCCCGATTGGCCACTGATTCAGCTGAAGAAATTGGAGAATACGCAGAGAATAATGGTAATATTAATTTTGTTTCGTTAATTTTAATATGCAATTTTTCATTTGATGAAATTTTAAACGAGACTTTATGGCGAAAATAATTTTATTTTAAAATTTCTTAAATCCTTGTCTTTTTCACTGATAATTTACCCAAGTATTTATTTTCCTATGGAAAAGCCCGTGCCGATTTAAAATTCTTTTCAGGCAATTCGAAATGGGGTCAAAGAGTCAGCCTTCGTTTTGGATGTCGATCGCCAATTGAGCCTTCTTCGGTTCCCCGGGACGAATAAAGTTGCGTGGCCCTTGACGAAAAACGCGGGCCGCGACTGCGTCAATTTGTCCTGTCGAGGTCGGCCCCGTCTTTGTCAAATGGCGAATAACGGAGTATATTTTGTTTTTGTTGCAGAGCATTCGCATGTCGACGAATGGGTTTACCGGGGAAATGCCGACCGTTTTCCGACTTTGGCACAGGCCCAACACAACAGCGGAGCCAAAGACGCGCAGAAAGCACGCGCAAGTTGTGCCGCTGGCGCTTACTTTTCACTTTTAGCCGTCTTCCTGGCGCATTGGCTCGCGCTTTTCCTCCAGAAAACTCCCTTCTTCGCACTTCGAAATGGCTTTTCCGCAGCAGAGCTTAACTGTTTACCACGACCTCGACATGACTTCGGAGGTTTGGCATTTTGGGCTGAAAATACCTAACAATACGCTGCAGGGGGGCGTGCTGAAAATCATTTGTTCAGTTTTGTCATTGCTCGCCCAACGGGGCCACCTGTGCGTGTTGCGGTGTGAGTTGTAATGGAATTTCGAAGAACAACTGAAGCCACAATCAGGACAGACCAACGCATTTGTGGGGAAGTCGCCACTGTTCTCATCCGGCGCTTCCAAGCCCGGCGCGCGGAAGAATGTTCTGCCGGTATTCCGTTGGTGGAGCTGCGGCAGAGGCTCAATTCTTCCGTTGTTGACGATGGTTTCTCCAGTTGCAATGTGCTCGGTGGTGTTTTGCTGCAGAATATTGTCGTCATTGCTCGATGTAGCAGCACACACTGTGACATTTACGCTGGCACTTGGAGAGAGAACGACGGATGACTTTGTTCCGTTATTTGTACAGCTCGTTATGTTTTGTGTTGTTGGAGAAGAGCTTATTGTTTCTATTTTGAGGCTTGAAAATTCGAAAAAATGGTAAATTTCGCAGATTCTCAGGTATTTTTTAGGGTTGCTTAGAATTTTTTTTGTTTTCAAAAATTTAAAGAGATATATCCGCTCCGATTTCAGATATGCATAAAATCTTTTTAAATGCGAACTTAAGGCAATTCGAACACAAACTGCCAAAAAGAGCAGTTCCAAAATGCGGGCCATTTCGTTTGAAGATTTCATTCAAATTCCTACGCATTGTCAAATGGTCGACGCGAATTTCATAGAGCGGAAGCGCATCAGTGAGAAGGTTCCGTGTCGCGGTGGATGCCTTCCGTTCCTTCGTCCACTAATTAATTTTTTTTCAGATGGTCGACCATTGCGTGGCATTACCTCGGCGAAGGATTTGTCGTCCCTCGCCCATTCATTGCGATGGCAATGCCAATTGTTCTTCAGCGTGTCTGAATGGTGTCGAATTTGTGCCACTATCGCCAAAATGTGGCAAAATTTTCTCGCCTTTTTTGGCTCCAATGCTTTTCGGATGGAATCGAATGGTCGTTTTTTAGTGTTCATTTTTAAATTTCTTTCAATTTTGAAGTTGATTAAAATACGTACGGAAAACGGCAGCAAAAAGATGGGAATTCGAAGCAAAAGAGTACAGTACGGCACTCCCTGTGGCATTCGATTGAATGCAATTGAACAAGTGGCCGAATATTTGCGCAGAACTAAATTTCAGCAGGCCAAACTCAGCATTGACATGGTAAGGATCAGAAAGACTTAAAATTTCAAAAATCTTTTCACAAATTAAGTTCTCTTTTGACCCCCAAATCCGACCCGAAATCGTTGCAAAACCATTCGATGAAAAAAGCATTCAAACGGAAGATTTCACCAAAGTTTTTCTCATTTGTTTTATTTTTTTAATGTTTTTACTGCAGGGCGAAGAATCTATGCCAATTTCACTTGTCAATGCCATCGATGTCTCGAAAATCGACCCCAATGTTCGTTAGTTCTGGGGGGGGGGGGCAATTGCCTTTTGCCCGATCTCTGAAAGAAAAAATGAAATTATTCATGACAATTTTCACAATAATTTTACTTATAAAATTTAACCCATCAAAATTTTGTGGTACTGTCTTTGTTTTTGTTTATCTGCTCATTTATGTAAAAAATTGAAATGTTGCAAATTCCTCAGTTTGTGTATCGGCCACGGAGAACAGGGATAAAGCGAATGCAAAACGACGAGGGCGCCGAACAAAGCATCGACCCGTGCTTCTGTTCGGGCTGTTCCTGCACCGACGACTGTGCGGACAGCAAAACATGCGAATGCCGTCGTTTGACCGCAGTGGCACACGAACGACTGAGCAAATCACTGCAAATTCACAAAGCATGCGTGAAGGGATACAATTTCAGGCGGTTGGACGACAAAATTATCAGTGGAATTTACGAGGTGGGCAATTTGCTAGGGAATTGGGGGGACGGCGGCAAATGGGCAATCATTTGCATTATTAAAGAGGCAAATGGTAGTGATGCTCGAGACCAAAAATTTCCCGAGACTCGAGACCGAGACTCGACCCCGAGACTCGAGACCGAGACCCAAAACCCCGAGACCGAGACCAAAAAAACCCGAGACTTTTTTCAAAAATTTTTTCTTACACACTTAAAAATCGAAAAAAATCAATCTTTTGAGTTTTTTTCTCAAAAATTTTTGTTTTTTTCCTTATTTAAGCTACCATACATTTTTCCTTTTCATATGATTGACTTTTTTACACCATTTTTTGTGGTGCTCTTTTTCAAAAAAATGTTTCGGGAACAGGGGGGGGAAAATTTTTTAAAGTTTTACTGCAATTTGTTAACGGATTTTGTCCAAAAAATGACCAAATTTTGCGTCTTTGAGCTACTTTTTTAAAATAAAAGTAAGAGTTTTGGGTGCCGGCGGTGCCGTTAGGCGCCGCCGGAGAAAATTTTGAAATTTTTAGTGCACTTTGTTAATAGATTTAGTCCAAAAATGACATTTTTACGATTTTAATTGTTAAAATTGTGTTTGAACTCCCATCGAAAAAAACATTAATTTTGAAAAATGAGAAGAAAAAATAATACTTGGAGGGGAACTGATCCAACGCAAAAATAAGGAACAAAACCAAGAACACAACCCGCTGGACCACGCATATATTAACAAATTTGAACAAAAAAGAACCTAAAATTTATAAAAATAGAAGTTTACCAAAGGCCAACAATCATTAGGGGTGTAAAAAAGTCTCGGTCTCGAAAATCGAGACCGAGGCTTGAAAACCCGAGACCGAGACTCGAGACCGAGACCAAAAAAACCCGAGACTTTTCTCGAGTCGAGACTCGAGACCGAGACTCTCGAGCATCACTAGCAAATGGGCAATCATTTGCATTATTAAAGGGGCAAATGGGCAATCATTTGCATTATTAAAGGGGCAAATGGGCAATCATTTGCAGTATTACCGTTCGTTTCTTCCCTTTAGTGCAATTCGCTGGTGAGCCGCCCTTCTCTTTCCCCTTTTGTGATTTTCGTTTTCAATTAGTGCAAATGTTCCAAATCGACCTGTTACAATCGCGTCGTGCAGCAGGACATCAAAATCCCTCTGCAGGTGGCGCCGTTTGTCCAAATTGGACGTCCCTTTTGTTTAGCTTTTCATGACCGCTGACAAAGGGTGGGGCGTGCGCACTTTGGTGGACATTCCCCAAGGCGCTTTTGTCTGCACATATTCCGGAGAAATGTGTCCTCTTTCTTTGTCCGACTTCTTTTAATTTCTATTTTGATCAGATTGGACGAAAATGTGGCGGAATCGCAAGGCAAAGCGATCAGCGACATTTACCTGGCGGAATTGGACTTGATCAAAGTGGTGGAGGGGGCGAAGGAGGAGCAGGGCATCGATTTGATCTCGGACGAGGGCATCGACGAGGGCAGCGAAGGTGGCCAAAAGAAGGGTCGATACGAAAAGCAAATCCACTATCTTTTTTAATTGTTTAAGACAACGAGGACGGTCCTTTGCCACCACCGCAACAAGAAAATGTTGTCGTGTCGACAGAGGACGAGGCGTACTTCGAGCCGGATTCAGGAGAGAAATTGGTCGGCGGTGTCTTTGATGACGCCCCCTCGGCAATTGACGAAGAGTGAGAAAAGAAAACCGAATAAAACGATGTTGTAATTGATTGCTTAAGAATGGCCAATGAATTTGCTTTGAGGGCCAAACCATCGACGAGTTATTCGTTTTCAAAAACAGTGAAGCAAAATAAATCGGCATCTGGGGCAGAAAAAAGTGTCAAAAAAACGAAAGGCAAGTGAAAATGGAAGGGGCATTATGTAGATGAAAAAATATAAATGCTAACCAATTTTGAAAAACATAAAAAAATATTCTGGCTTTTAGTGCCACCAATGAAATTGGACGAATTCTGTGAATATTTCGGGGAGGATTTCACATATTTAATTGACGCAGGTGTTTTAATTTGTGTTGCGTTGCCCAATTAATCATTTCTCATTTAGCAAAAATGGGAAACATCGGACGCTTTCTCAACCGTATGCTTTTTCCTTTTTTCATCACTAACCTTAAAATTTGCAAAGTTCAGACTCTTGCGATCCGAATTGTCATGTCCAACATTGTCTCGTCGACACTCATGACCTTCGGATGCCGTGGTGTGCGTTTTTCACCAAAAAGTTAGTCAAGGCCGGGGAGGAGCTCTGCTGGGATTACGCGTACGAAATTGGTTCCGTGGAGAGGCAAGTGAACTGCAAATGCGGCACGACGGTGTGCCGGGGCCGACTTCTCTGAGGAAAAGTGATGGCAATTGATAGATATTAATTACACTTTGTCAGCAATTACCTCACTTTGTTTGTTTGTTATTTGATGGAATGGGAATGAACAGTCATTTCGCTTGCTTTGTTTTCACCTTTTTGGCTAACTTTTCGTCTGTCCGTGGGAAATTGTCCTCCTTTGGCTTGTCCCCGCCATTCCCCGCACAAATTAATAAATTATCTTTCCTTTAGCGGAGTGAGTGTCCCTTCGGGTGGACATTTGCCCGGGGAACGGCACCGACAAATTGCCATTGGACCAATGCGTCGGGTGTTTGGACTTGGAATAGATTAATTGCAGCTTACAATGCCGCAGAGGGCAAAAGGTGGGGGAGGGGGCACCGCCAATGTTTTGTGCTTGGGATTCCCCGAGAAATGTCCCCCCCCCCCTCCGTTTGTTCTTCCGTCTCACATTCTCTGCTCCCGGGACCAGCCTCATTAACTGTAAAAGCACATCCGCCAATAACTTGAATATCCGCCGCTGCCCATCAGCTGATAATCCCTCGCCCATTTCGATGATTGGCCGTTCTGTGGCCAGCTTAGCAAAACAAAGTGAGAAAGCGCAAAAGGCGGAGGATCAGAGAGAGTGGCGGTGGGACGACAGCGAAATGGCAAGCGAA
Source organism: Heterodera glycines (assembly GCA_004148225.2). Taxonomy (NCBI): domain Eukaryota; kingdom Metazoa; phylum Nematoda; class Chromadorea; order Rhabditida; family Heteroderidae; genus Heterodera; species Heterodera glycines. The sequence goes on along the minus strand of CP049708.1, from coordinate 9,054,899 downwards.
GCTGCGCAAAGATCACTCACAGATTGAGGGGTGCCGTGCCATCGTGAGCAAACGCTCATCACAAACTGGCGGATTGTTTGCTGTTTTGACTATTTCTCATATTTCCGGTCGTCTTCCCCACCCCTCCCCTCTCATCTTTCCCCTCCCTTTCCTTCTCCCTTTTTCCCCTTTCCTCCTCACTGTCTCTTCTCTCTCTCTCTCTCTCTGTCTCTCTCTCTCTCTGTCTCTCTCTCTCTCTCTGTCTCTCTCTCTCTCTGTCTCTCTCTTCTCTCTCTCTCTCCCCTTTTCTCTTTTACCCTTTTTTCCTTTTCCACTTTTCTCCTCACCCTATTTCCTCACTCTTTGCTCTCGCCTTTTCTCCCTTCATTTCCCTCCCTCCTTCCCCTTCCTCCTCCCACTCTTTTTCTCCCTTTTTCCTCCTCTCCCTCTTTTTCCCCATTTCTCCCTTCTCTTCCCTCGCTCTCTTTTTCTCCCTTTTTCCCTCCTTTTTTTAACTTTTGCCAACTCTTTCTCCATCCTTATTTGTCATTTATTTTCACCTCATTCCCACAATGCGCAGTGCGTGTTAATTTAATGAGTACAAACTGTCGCACCATTGCCACAGCCAAAATCATTGGCACCCAATTAAATGTCGGTGGGATAGAATGAGCGGATATTATCGGCGGGGGAGGGAGGGGAGGCGGATCGTCGGCACGGCACGCAACTTGAGTTCTGACAAGTATCATTCGAAAGTTTTAGATAAGTAGAAGCTTTGGCAATGGTAAAGATTATTGGTCCCAAAAATTTTTTATAAAATCCGAGAAAAGCGTTTAAGCGGTAATCCAAGGCGCTTAGCACGAATCTGGCCTTCTTTGGGCTCAATTTCGAACCCCGAAAAGTTCCGCCGAAAAAAGGAGAAAAATTGATAAAATTTGTAGATCTTCCTGATGTGTCGTTAAGTGGCTTATGTAAGAATACTTGCCAAAATCCCCCCGACCCTTCGAAACGGGCCAGTTGCGTCTGAGCCAAGTTTAGACCACCATAACTTTTTTCTTTATTGACCAAATCCAACAATGTTGGTATCATTCGAAAGCATAACAAGCTCTATCGGCTTTCCAAAAATCACAAAGACATACCGACATATGAGGGAAGATTACAAATCCTAAGCAATTTGACGTTACGTAAAAAAGTTAAAAAAGTTATAAATTAAAATATGCAAAAATTCTGACTTTTTGGTAGTGTTCATGTTGCAACTTTTTTATAAGTTGTTCAATCGCTTAGCAATATCTTATCTAAACATTAAAATTTGACAAACAAAGAAAAAAGTTATGGTGCTTTATGCTTGGCTCAGACGCAACTGACCCCTACCCCCCCCCCCCCCTCCTCCCCCCTATTTCTCTCCTCTTCCCGCTTTCCCTCCCACCTTCTCTCCTTCTGTCCAGCATCAATCCCAGAATTTACATCGCAAAATGCCCCATTTGTCTAATTGACTCTTTTCCCCGGAATGTTTTGCACCTTTCTCTTTGGTTCGGCTTTTCCTTTTTCTCGATTTGCCCTTTCCCCCTCCCTCCCTCTCCCACCTTCTCAATTACTCTCCTTTTTCTCAATTACTCTCCTTTCTTTTGTAGTTGCTCTTTTTCTCTTTTTTCTCTGTCCCTTTTCGTCTTGACTTTTCTTTCTGAACTATTCTTCAATTTTGTTCTATTTACAGTGAAAATGAGGCGTCTTCAAATTGTCAATTTCCATTGCAAAATTCGTTTTGTTTGAATTGCCTCAGGTGCCATAACTCAAAACAGTGGGCACGAAAACAAAACAATTAAAAAGAATAAAAAATGATTCGTTCGCAGTTACAGTACCCAATAATATTTGATTATTTATTCGATGCATAGCGCAACTTCTCAGCTTCAACAGCATTTTGCTAAGCCTGCTTTCTGGCAAGGCCAACTTCCTTCCGCTCCGGTGCCATCTTCCGCACCTTTTTCCTCTTCCGCTCCCTTTTCCACTCCCGTCCCTTCTTCCGCTTCCACACCCTTTTCCGCTTCCGTGCCACCTTCCGTCTCGACTCCCTCTTCCGCCCTCTCTTCCGCTCTCCATGCCCCGGGCACTGTTCTGCCATTCGCCCATTCTCTGATCGGCACTTCCCCTTTCTACAAAGCTCTTCCGACTTCTTCCTCTTCTCCGCCAATGCCACTTCCCGCGTTTTATCAACAAAATGTGTCCGCTTCTCAACTAAATGTCCCATCTGTCGTCGGTCAGCCCAATTCTTCCGTCTCCGCCTCTTTGGCCTCTTTGGTCCACCCGCCCCCCGTTTTCGCTGCTCCTTCCACGGCGAATTCTCTCCACACGCCAAACTCTGCCGCTGTCCGTTTCCCATTTTCCACATGCATTGGCCCGATGATGAGTCATTTTGAGATGATCGGAACAGATAATCAAATGTTTCCGCAAAATGTGCGACTTAATCCGGGCTTGGCGCTCTGCTCTTCCGCCCCTTTCGGAGGTGCCATTCATTGGGTGCCGAATTGCCTTTTCTTCCTTTCTAAGGGCACATCGGCACATCGCTTCCCTCCGCCGTCACTGTCTCTCCCGCCGCAGTCGCATCGGTCGGTGGCGGTGAGCTCCAACAGTTTGCAATTCCGCGCATATCGCAACAGTCGCAAGCTCAGCCCGTGCAGGGGTTGCAATTTGCATTGGGACAGTCGGCGATATTTGGCGGAGAATCGGCGAGAGACGGCGGAGGACAGCAAACGCAGGTGCAAACGAAGGGCAAAACGGAGAGCGATGCGAACGGAATTGAGGACTCAGAAGGGGGGGGGAGAGAAGGAATTCATTGGGGTGTATCGAACATTTCGAAAAGGGGAGAAATGAATTTGGGATACGCAATTGGAAGATGCAATTTAGGGAGGGAATTGGGCGGGGGAGGAGGGAATTAGGCGAAATAATCGGGAGTAGAGACCGGAAATTACAAATTTGCGGATCCCGCTGTGGTATTTAAACTCAAAATTTTTGCGGGACGGGATCCCGCGCGATTAATCCCCCAAAATCCCGCGCCGGTCTCTAATTAGGGGAGGGAATTGGAGAGAATTAATTCATTGGGGTTTATCCAACTCGTTAGCTTCAGCATTTGTTCGACCTCAGTAACAGCATAATATGCACAAATGGCAGTTCCATGGCCAACGCAAGTGTTATTTCAATGGCGGCAGCAATTTCCAAAGGTTCTCTTCTCTCGCAGTGCCAATCTCAGCAGACGACCAAACAAAGTGAACGTCCAAATGATTTCGATGGTCATTTTGTAGGGGCAACAGATTGTGCGAGTCGGCAGAGAACGTACGCATTGAGCGACTCGCCGGTGCCATCGCCGCTGAAGCAACCGGCCGAAGCGGCGGGCACTGTGAAAATACCGAAGGAGTGAGTTGTGCCTTCCGCTCGGCTTGAACACAATTTTTGTTCGAAAAACTTTCGTTTTAACGCCCCTATCCGACCCTAGGAATCCCTATTTTGGATGTTCGCCCCTAAAAATCCCTCCCTCATATTTTCCTTCTTTCTGTTCCTCTGTTTCACTCTTTAGAACCATCACTGTCCCTTTGGAGCGTTCTTGCGCTTCCGCTTCCTCTGTCGGTTCCGCTGGTGAACACCGTTCCCACCAGTCCCACCAAATAAATTGTCAAGTCAGTGGTTTTCGGTCGTTGCCTTTTTTGGCCCCTTTTAAATATTATAAATTGTTGGCCCTTCCATTTGGCCAATTCCCATCATTTTTGGTCTGTTATTTGGCTGCTTCAAATGGACTCCATTTCGGTGCTCGTACGTGCGCCGCTTGCGCGGCTTTTTTCCGTCGTTCGATTAGTGACCAAAAGCGATACATTTGCAAACGATCCCAACGATGTGTCATCCGAGCGATGGAAAGTAATTTTTGGGATGATAAAGAAAGGGCAGACAGTTCCATCTGAAAGAAGCAATTCGCTTTCAGCGCAAGGATATCGCAAAATGTGCCGAAATTGTCGGGTGAGTTGGCCATGGTTTTGTGCGGGGAATGCCGCGTAATGCGTCCATTGTTCAGATGAAGCGGTGCCTGGAGATTGGCATGTTACCCGAAAGTGAGTCACTTTTTGTGCCCTCCGACAAATCAAACGAACGAAAAAAGATGTACAAAACAAACGGAACAAACGCGACTTTTATTTTGCGGACGCACTGAGCAACGCGATCAGTCAGCAGCAGAGACAGCAGCAGAACGAACGGACGACGCAAGCGAACGGCGCGGGAACGGAGGGCGAAGCGGCGGAAAGTCCGCGGGGAGAACGGCGCCAGCGGACGGAGTGCCGCGGCCCAACCCCCGCGGCGACGGCACGGACTGACTTTGGTGAGCGGACATTCGGAAAAACAGCCAAAGGATGGCACGACGAAAATCTTTCGGCAGGAATAAATGTCTTTGGAGAAGCACAGCGGCAAAATGGCAACGAATTGCAGCAAAAAAGGACGAGTGGCGATCAAACGAAGGCGGAGAACGGCACGGCACCATGGGACATCACTTTGAGAGAGATGTGAAACAGCAAAAACGAAAGTGGAAGAGAAGGAAGAGTCATGACAAATCGAACAAAAGGCCAAGGGTACTTCCTGATTTTGTCACCCTTTTAATAGATTTAATCGCTTTTACCAAAATATGTATTTCAATAATTTGAGAAAATATTTAAAACAGTGTTTTAAGAAGAGCGTGAGATTTCCGTGCCAAGACATTTAGACCCATTTTTAGGCCAATAACACATCCTTGGCCACAAAACCTTAGCGATTCCCCCAAATTAAGTAAACTTAGACAATAAAAGCGTTGCGACCAGATGATTTCTTACGAGTAAAAATGTGTCTATGTTTATTCCTGTAAATTCAGGAGAAATATCGAACAGAAATAATTGCGCAAATATTTAATGAAAATATAAATCCGCCGGGCTTTTGTATTTTGTGCGATAATCATAGTCACAACGTTCAAGTTTTCTCATTGCGAGCTTCTTGCTTCTTCTGATAATCGCTTAGCGCTGCTTGGATTGCGTCTTGAGCCAACACTAAAATGGAAGAAATTAAAATATGAAAAATTGTAAAAAATAAACAAAAATTATTTGGTTCTAGTCGGTTTTACGCGTCCCATGACACTTTAAGCGTCCCATGACATTTTACGCGTCCCATCACATTTTACGCGTCCCAACAACACTTTACGCGTCCCATCACATTTTACGCGTCCCAACATCACTTTACGCGTCCCATCACATTTTACGCGTCCCAACAACACTTTACGAGTCCCATCACATTTTACGCGTCAAAAAATGTTTTTCGAACCGTCAATCGGAAACTTTATACCTTCCGAATAGTCTAATTGTTCTTGTTTGTATACTTTGATCATCGAAATGTGCAAAAGCAACTCTAAGCACACTTAATGATGTCAACAGAAATTCAACTAATATAAGAAAAAAATTTACAAAAGCCTAAGCTTAGGCCTAGTCTAACAATAAGCCATTGTTCGAGTTGCCTGTGTATAAGTTGTCATGATAACCTTAGGTTTAACAACGAAATTTATAGTTAAAAACTTTACTGAATACCTGACAAAAAAATAGTTTTTCTCTTAGTTATTAGGACAACTATAATACCATGAGACCAGGGATGGCACGGAATTCCGAAAATTTTTGGGGCCTCGGAATGCCATCCCTGCCATGGACACAAAATGTCATGGGACGCGTAAAGTGTTGTTGGGACGCGTAAAATGTGATGGGACGCGTAAAGTGTTGTTGGGACTCGTAAAATGTGATGGGACGCGTAAAATGCCATGGGACGCGTAAAATGTCATGGGACGCGTAAAATGCCATGGGACGCGTAAAACCGACTAGAACCAAATTATTTGTATTTGCGATCTTTTTACATGTAATTGGCATCTCTGTTTTTTCGTCATATTTTCAAAAAATAAGAGGTGGTCCCCGGAGCCGGGGTTCGAAGGTTACCCCCTTCCTTTTTTTAAATTTTGTTCGTTGGGCTTTGCGCAAGCCATTGGAAATTCTGCGTTAATTGAATTGAGGGGAAAAAATAATTACGTACAGTGAGTTGGGAAACAATGCACGGTAACTTATTCAGGAGGAGGGAAGGGGCAAAGAGGAAACCGATGAATTAACTGGTTATTAGTCCATGAATGATTGCCTGTGGGTCAGGCAGGGATGGCAAGGAATTCCGATTTCCGAAATTTTTGATAAAAGTTGTAAACTTTTGGGAATTCTTTTTTGAAATTTTTTTAAAAAATTAGCAATTTTTGTAGTATAATTTCTGTTATTAATTTCACTGAAATTTTCAAAGCTTTCCCAGCGGCGACTATCGGCACCGTCGGACCCTAAAAATGAAATTTCCGACGTGTTTGGGCCTCGAAATTCCGGTTTCCGATAAATTTTAGAGCCCTTTTGAAAACAAAAATTGTTTTCTAAGAATGGGGGGGGGGTGAACTTTACTATTACCTAGTTTTTTTTTGGGTTTCGAGGCGTTTACCACAAAACCAACCCATTCGAATTGACTTACTCGAGCAGTGCAGCTTAACTGGAGGCAGTGAAAGCTCCTTTGCGATTTGTTGGTTCTTTATTTTGCGCGCATATTCCAAATTCTGCCCCTTTATCCATTCAGTGGCCAACGAAGAACTCGCAATTGCTGACCCACACCCAAACGTCTTGAATTTTGCGTCAATTATTTGTCCGTTTCCGTCAACCTTAATTTCATAATATTCTAAAAAATCAATGATTTCAATAAACCATGATTTGAAGTTTCATTACATCTCCGCAAGCCGGTGCCCCGACAATCCCTGTACCAACAGACGGATCATTTTTGTCCAAAGAGCCCACATTTCTTGGGTTTTCGTAATGGTCAATGACTTTCTCATGGTAAGCCGCAATTTGCAGCAGTTGAATGTTACCATGACGGTGGAAGACCAAAGTGGGGAAAAGTCGCGTCAGCGAAAAAGAATTAATGATTTTGTTTTGCATTACTAAAAAAAATATACCTATCACATAATTTTAAAAAATTAATAATCCGATCCGAATGAGTGCTATCATCGATCAACGATCGCGATCAGAGGATCAGGCAAATATTAAGAAAAAACATATTGCCAAATCAATGCCAATTTAAATTATTCCCAACCCAAAGGGCACCAAAAACAGCTAATTTGTAAGAGCGCGCCCATAGGCGTCGGTGTCACCCAGCAGCTACAGTCAGCTAAATTTTTTTCCATGGAATATAATAATTTAACATGAGAATGAACGAATTTATATTTTAGCGAAAAAATTGAATATGCGTGAAATCGTCCATATTCAAGCTGGCCAATGCGGAAACCAAATTGGGTCAAAGGTTATCATGTTATTAAATCTGTTTAAGTGATGTTCTTTTAAATTAGTTCTGGGAGGTTATTTCTGACGAACATGGAATTCAACCAGACGGAACTTACAAAGGCGAATCCGACCTTCAACTCGAGCGAATCAATGTCTATTACAATGAAGCACATGGTTTCTTAACAAAGCCCAGTCTCGCCCACACACTTTAAATTTCAGGTGGCAAATACGTGCCCCGTGCTGTTCTTGTCGATCTTGAGCCTGGCACTATGGATTCAATCCGAGCTGGAGCGTACGGACAACTCTTTCGGCCGGACAATTTCGTTTTTGGACAGAGTGGCGCGGGAAACAATTGGGCAAAAGGCCATTACACGGAGGGTGCTGAGTTGGTGGACAATGTGCTGGATGTTGTGCGGAAAGAAGCGGAAGGCTGTGACTGTCTGCAGGGCTTTCAACTCACTCATTCACTCGGAGGAGGCACCGGCTCAGGAATGGGCACTCTACTGATTTCGAAGATCCGCGAGGAATATCCGGACCGAATTATGTCCTCTTTCTCAGTGGTTCCATCTCCTAAGGTAAATTTAAAAACTGTCGGTTTCTGTTAAAGTGCACTTTATAAATCAAATTGACTTTTATGAGTCCAATCAATTACTGACCTTTTAAGAAGTTACAAAACGATAAATAATCAGCAATTATTTAATTATCATATCTTATTTGCAATTGCCTTAAAATATAGAGTTTGTTCGAACATGAACAAACTTGTTGGTTAGTTGAAAATGCATTTGGACTAATAAAGTGCACTAGAACCTCTCTCTCTCTCTCTCTTAGTATTTTAAAAGTGGCTCAATGGCAGGTCTCTGACACCGTTGTTGAGCCATACAATGCCACTCTTTCCGTCCACCAACTTGTAGAAAACACCGATGAGACCTTTTGCATTGACAATGAGGCCCTCTACGACATTTGCTTCCGCACATTGAAACTTCAGAATCCGACTTATGGCGATCTCAACCATCTCGGTCTGTCTCTGCTCCCTTTTTAGCTATCTCTGCTGCTTTCAGTGTCTGTGACAATGTCTGGCGTTACAACTTGCCTCCGTTTCCCGGGGCAACTCAATGCCGACCTCCGAAAGTTGGCCGTCAACATGGTTCCGTTCCCGCGGCTCCACTTTTTCATGCCAGGATTTGCGCCGCTTTCTGCCAAGGGGGCAGCTGCGTACCAAGCCTTGTCTGTGTCAGAACTTACCAAGCAAATGTTCGATGCTAAAAATATGATGGCAGCGTGTGACCCGCGTCATGGCCGTTATTTAACAGTCGCGGCGATGTTCCGCGGGCGAATGTCAATGCGCGAAGTGGACGATCAAATGATGTCGGTGCAGAACAAAAATTCGTCTTACTTCGTCGAATGGATACCAAATAATGTGAAGACTGCCGTATGTGACATTCCGCCGCGCGGTCTCAAAATGTCTGCAACTTTTGTCGGAAATTCCACCGCCATCCAAGAATTATTCAAACGAATTTCGGAACAATTCACGGGTTGTTTTTTGCAATTTTTTTCATTTATATTTTAAGTTTTTAGCAATGTTTCGCCGTAAGGCATTTCTCCATTGGTACACTGGCGAAGGAATGGACGAAATGGAATTTACCGAAGCGGAGTCAAACATGAACGATCTCATTTCGGAATACCAGCAATATCAGGACGCGGTGATTTATGTCCAGATATACGTGTTTATAACTTCGCTTTTTTATAGACGGCTGACGACGAAGTTGAATATGACGCAGAAGTAACGGAGACTGCTGAGGCTTAACCAAGACCAATCGATAATTTATTGTATTTGCATTACGAATTGTCTTGTTGCTTAATGAAGAGTGACTCTTGCTTTTTCTGTGTGTTCGGGCGTAGCGAGTTTAATTGGTTTTAGGTGTCCACTATTATTAAAAAAATATTTTGGTCGCGCTAATTCTGACAACGACTCCATTTTCTTTCATTTCTTGTAAATGCATTTTCAACAAAATAAATTAAATTCCTTTGTATTTTTTGGCCGTTCTGGCGGTCAGAACGGTGAGACGAATTTGTAAGCCAACAGAGAATGATTAATCGGATCAGATTTTACGAGTTCCCGTCATCATTCATTTGTTAGCTCCGCCCGTTATTCATCAAATTGCTTTATTCCATCCTCGTTGAACTGGTTGTTGTTTTGTCGCTGCGCGGGTTCCCCGCTGGGCTTTTACGACGCCCCCCCCCTGGGGGGTTTCAGTGATCACATTCGATTCGCCTAGGCTTTTAAGGGCTCCCCATTCGATCAGTGGTGAATATTTCTGCCTCAGAATGGCCCACTGATCAGTCCCTCCAGATTTTCAGAATGCTTTCGCCGCCCCCCTCCTTTTCCCATTCGCTAATTGTCCATCGCGTCGGTTTTTTGGCCATTTGCCTCTCGGCAATCGCAGTTTTGACTTCGGTGCTTTACCTTCGCCAAATGGTTTCGCAAATTAATACCATCCAACAAGAATTGGGGAATGGCATGGATGAGTTTAACATTCTGCAGGTATAACAATTGGAGCGCAAAGGGCCAAAAGAATACTGTAGACAGAGGGTCAAAGGAATATTGTAGGCAGAAGGCCAAAGAGATAGTGTGGGCGAAAGCTAAAGGGATACTTTGAGCAGAAGGCAAAAGGGATACTGTAGGGAAAGGGAAACGGGCCAAAGGAAACGGAATGTTTTCAGGGCCAATTGTGGACTGATTTGGTGAGAGCGAAGCGCCAACTTGTTCCTTCGGCGGCAGGAAGCATTGTCAATTACGGCATAAATGGGCAAAGAAAGCGGCGTCAGGCGGAGCCGCGCTGCGATTGCATTAGCACCGGTAATTGGGCGTATTTTTTTACGTGATCACTTGTTTTACAACCAACGCCAATTTAGCACTTTGCCCCGCGGGACCGCCCGGCCCCCCGGGCATTCCGGGCGCGGATGGCGAGCCTGGGAGAGCGGGCGAAGCAGGCACCGTCGGACTGCCCGGACCATTACCGCAAATTCAAAAAACTGTTGACGCGGAGTCTTGCCGAGTGTGCCCGCCAGGGCCTCCCGGGCAGCCTGGATATACGGGACCACCTGGGCCACCGGGAGCAGTTGTAAGGACAAGCTATGATTGGTTATTGGAGAAATTATCTTTTTAGGGCCCATCTGGAGAGAGGGGCGTTTTCGGAATGCCAGGAAATCCCGGAGCCATGGGACAGCCCGGCGATTCGGGCAATCCGGGAGAGCCGGGGCAAGAGGTACAAGCGACAACGTTAATTGGTGGATAATAAATTCATAATTACACCGACAGGGACCATCAGGACTCCCAGGACAAAACGGAATTCTTGGCTCAAAAGGTGGGGATTTTCAAAATGGCAATTTTCAATTTGATTTTAAGGTTCGCCTGGAGAAATCGGCGAAGTTGGTCCGCCAGGGCCGAGAGGATACAATGGAACGCCAGGTAAACCAAAACGGGCGGCAAACCCGAAGTTCTAACAATTCAGGTCGTCCGGGTGCACCTGGTCTACAGGGCGTGGCCGGCGCGGAGGGCGAGCCTGGCCCTTCGGGAGTGCCGGGTTGGCCTGGACTGCGTGGAGCATTCGGCGAACCGGGGGGACCCGGACAAGATGCCAGGCAAAATGGCTGACTAATAGATTTCAAAGACGATCAATTACTTTCAGCTACTGTAAATGTCCGGAAAGACCGTCGGAGGGGTCCCAAAAGGGGGCGGGGATCGGAGTGGAGAAAGGGCCGCAGGCGGAAGAAACGCAACAGCCTCAGCAGCCTCCGCAACGGCTTTCGCCTCCGCCGTCCTCTCAATCAGCCGGATACGGAAGAAGGACGAAACTGTGAAAAGGAAGAAGCAGCGACTAGTGGGAGAAGAAGAGCATTTGAGAGAAAAGCGGGGAAAACAGAGACAAAGTGACGAAAAAGGCGGACAAAGTGACGAAAAGAAAGACAAACTGACGAAAAAGGACGAAAACGAGTTAGACAGCCTAAAATGTTGGATAAAGCCATTTGAAATTGCATTTGCGCATTTTTCTCCCGACAATCGGTCACGAGAATGTTGAGCGATGGAATGGATTTGCTGCCCATCGAAATAGGTCAGTGGAATCGATCCCCCCTCCCTCCGCTCCCTCCCCCCTCTCCCTCATCCCCCTCGTCGCCCTCCCCGTCCATTCCGATCCCTCCCACTTTTCTCAATTCAATCCACCATTAAAGCTCGTTTCCTCTCCTCGTTCCGTAATGATGATGAGTTTATCCCTAACAAAAATTAGCTGGACTCGCTTCCATTCCAAGTCAATTAAATCCCAAGGCGAAGTCGGCGAATTGTAAGGGCAAATGCCAACCAAAAGCAAAGGAAGTGACCGTCGTGCTCACGATCAGCAGGTCGCTTTGTTTTCGTTGACTTGCAATCCTTGGCAACACCGCAATTTCGTTAAGCTTTTTGACGAAAATGCCCCCGAATATTTCCCTTCGGCTTGCTGTGAGTTTCTCCACGTTCAGTCCGCCCTTTACTTGGCTTCTCTCATCCAAGTTTGGCACTTCGTCGCCCTCTCATCCCCCAATATCCCCCTTAAGCTCGTCTTCGTGTTGCTCCTCTCATTGCTTTATCTTCTGTTGGAGCAGTCCCAATTTATAAATGCCGTCGACGTTTTCCGTCCCGGCGTTGCCTTTGTCATTTGCATCAATTTGATTGGCATTCTCTGCGCTGTGATTCGATGCTCATAGCTTTTCATTCATTTATCTCTGGTCTTTCTTTTTTAGTTGGCTGGCGTGTGCTTTCAACGTGAACATTACATTTCGGCACAGATTAGCATCCTAATTGGGCTTGTCCTTCTCTCCGATTTCCTCGCCCTTCTGATCAGTTTGATCATTTTATTATATTTTCCCACCACAAATATAATTTTTCAGTTTTTGCCATGGCTTTTGGTTCCCGTGTTCAATTCGCTTCACATTTCACTTTTCAACAGTTCGTCCACTCTTTTCTGATTGATGACCGCCGTTGGGAGGCCATTTTGGGTCCATTTTGGCCGTATCTTTTGGCCATTCTTTTTCATATGGCCGCTTGCGCGATGATTTGCTTTATGACCGTCTATCGGCGTTACTGCCAATATCTGAGGGTATGTTTAAGAATACAGAATTGCTAATCTGTTAAAAAGGACAAACTTTTCTTTCCCTCTCCCTCCCTCTTTCCCTCTCTCTCCTATCTCCACTTCCCTCCCTCCATCTTTCCCCCTCTCCTACCTCCCCTTCCTCTCTCTTCTACCTCTCCTCCCTCTCTCTCTCTCCCTCCCTCCCTTCCGCTCCCTCTTGCCTCTCCTATCCCCTATTCCTCCCATTCCTCTCGTCCGGGCCATTTTCCCAATTTGCATCCCCATCCCCTCTCATCCCATGCCGTCCCCTCTTTTCTTTCCCACAATCTCGGCATTTTTCCGTTTTCTACCGACAAAATGTCTCACCAAATTTAACGCTGAGTCTGAATTCAATTTCCCATCTTCCAGCACAAATATGCGGTTGTGGACTGCTCTTCCGCCTCCCACCCGTCATCGGTCCCTTCGCTTCGTCCGCCCCTTCCGCCCGTTTCATCTTCCGCCCATTTCACTTCGGCTTCGTCTCCGCTTCCTCTCCACTGAATTCCATCGGAAAATGATGCTCATCCGCCGGAAGAAGATGATGATTGTCATTCTGTTTTTTGTGTGTCTTTCTATTTTAAGACGATTTGTCTCATCGGTCAGTCGCCCAATTGGCCGTTAAGTCGGCCAATTGTCCGTGTCCGCTTCGTCTCCCTTCCGAATTGTCACCACTCACTCCCAATTTAACTCGGCCTTTCTCTCCGCCGTTTCATATTCTCATCACTTAAATTAAATTCTTTCAGCTCCATTCCACGAAGAGTTTCAAAAACAAATTGAAGGACAAAGGCGGAGACAAAGGCTTAATTGAAAAGGGGAGAAAAGAGACAAACGAAGGGGGGGGGAAGACAATGCATCAGTGAATTTTATTCTTTTAGGGAATTGGTCAAAATTTTTTCGAAAATATTAGTTCGAATAATATTCCAAAAAATGATTTATTGTAAAAATTATTCAAAAACTTTACATTTCTAAGCTATTTGAGATTTAATAGAAATCTTTCATTTTAAAAAAATTTTACTTCTATACAAAGCAATAATAATTATAAAGTTTTAATAAATTATTATTTTAAATTGGCGTTTTTAAAAAACCACTGTCACCCCTTCACCCCACTTTAAACAATTGGCGCGCATTTTAACGCGCCTTTTTTGTTGCATTTATATTTGTCTGTGGTCCAAAGAAAAGTCTAAGGGTGACGAAGGGCTGGTAGAGTTGGGTGGTTTCCAAAAACCGAGCGATTCTAAAGAATCAAAGTGGGAAAGAAAAGGTGGGAATGGGACGTTCATTTCCCTCACCCCTCCCCATGTGCAAAAAAATGAAACAAATAAAACAAATGGAAAATGAAATTGAAAAGTTAAACAATGAAACGAATAGAGAACGTTAAGCGAAATTTTAAAATTTCCTGTTCGACTTCGTTTTTCCTTGGCACATTTGACATGAACAAATTGCAAAAGCAGTTCAGCTTTGGACAAAAGAAATCCGAGAAGGCTTTTGTTAGAGCGTGGGATGGCCCTGCAAAGGGAGGGACAGCCCAACAGAAGGCTTTGGCGATTTCCGTGCTTGGCGATGGGAATGGAAAGGATGATGGCATCCTTCGCCTTCGTTTCTCCGCTAAATCCAATCGTAACCCCCGAAAAAGTCCCCCCCCCCTATCCATCCCCCAATCTTACCACACATTTTTCACATTTGTCTTCCCACCCACCGTCGTAAATTTTATGACGTGCCAAAGTCGTCGTCGTCGTCTCAAAGTGCCGTGATGAATAAATAGAATTGGCATCGGCGACTGTCCCCTGCATGCCCCAGGGGTATTCTCCCTTAGAAAGTGCCAATGACCGATTGCCCTCCGCCCCCCACTCTTTCAGTTTTTACATGGCTCCCACCCTTGCAAGTTCGCAAAACTGCTCCTCTCTCTCTCTTTCATGTCAGCGTTCATTCGTTTTTCTGTCCGTTCGGACGGATATTTCTTTAACTTAATTTTTAATAAAAATTCTTCTGTAGTTTTTAGTCCATTTATGGCCTTCTTTCCTCTTGAGGTCTTTTTTTCCCTCATTTACTTTTTATTCTCTCCCCCTTCTTTATCTCTTCCTTCTCCCTCTTTCTCACTCTCTCTCTCTCTCTCTCTCTCTTACTTTCCTTCTTGTTTTCCTCACTTTCTCTTTTTTCCTTTACTCTTCCTCCTCTTCATCTTCATCCTCCTTTCCTTTTCCTCTCTCTCTTTTTCCTTTCCTCTTCCTCTTCATCCTCCTCTCCCTTTCTCCTCTTCTTCGTCGTCTCCCTCCCCCCCATAGTCAAGACTAGAGTTTTACAGGACCGGGACTGTTACTGAAAAAAATGTACAAATGAGTACCTAAGTCCCGGTTTTTTCTCGGTTTTCCCTGCCAAAAAGTCCCGGTTTTTTAACCCGGAAAATCCCGGTCCCGGTTTTTCTCAAAATTCTCGGTCCCGTTCAACCCTAGTCAAGACCATTCACCATGAGTTATCAACCACATTTGGCCTGTCTTGGTTCCGCGCGTGGTTAAGTCGTCGGGTTGTCCTCCGTCCGGATGGAAGACGATGTCTGTGGCTGCTCGGATTTGCTATTTTTGCTTTTTTCACAGTCCCTTTCCTCTCCCCAAAGGTCGCTTCCTTTTCCGAGGGTCTCTTTTTCTCTGTCCCTCCGTGGCAATGTCCGTTTCTTCTGTGCTCTCTCTCCCCCTTCTCTTTTGTGTTTGTATTCTTCAAATAATCGCCACAGCCGAAACAGAAGTGCCCAGTGATCCGCCCGAATTGACAAAAAGTGAGTGATCGGACGACGACGCCCTTTTGATCACTCATTTGAGGAATGTTCTCTTATGCCGATCTGATGAACAATTTTGGGGGGCCGAGCCCATTGGATTTTGTCAGTGGCAACAGTTTTTTCATTTTGGACGAAGAAAGGCCCAAAAGGGAGGGTAAGCGAACGGAGCATCGATCGGAGGCTTTCCTGATGACTCACCTTTTGTTTAGACGAAGCCGTCGAACTGCTGTCCGCTTGGAAGAGATCGTCGCCCTTTCAGCGGGGCTTTCTCAACGGCGTACAGCGCAACTATCTGACGAAGAAGGACCAATTCGTCGCCCCGGGCGTGCTTCGATTTGGCAAGCGGATGCCGGGGGTACATTTTAGGGAGAGGGAGGGGGGATGAGTGGCCGGGGCACGCGTGGGTAATGAAGAAGCAAACTAAGCAGTTAAAATGTGGAAAAGGGGCTTTATCAAAGGGCGGTTTGTGCCTCTGTAGCTCAATGGTCGAGCTGTCCATGGATTGGGTGGGGCGTGGGTTCGATTCTCTCCGAAATTTGACTTTTGCACATTTCTTAGTCACGAAAAGAAATAATGTTTAGGTGCTACGCTTCGGAAAACGAGGTCCACAGCACGAAAAGAAGGCCGTGCCGGGTTTGTGTGCAGGCCGTTCCTCCCTTAAGTTTGTTCAGCAGGTGTTTTGCGCTTTGGAAAACGAGCGGATGTGCCGGGCGTTCTCCGATTCGGCAAAAGGATGCCGCAGGTGCTCCGCTTCGGCTGACCCCCCCCCCCCCCCCCCCCCGTCGATTGTCCCCCGTCGCCACGCGCCCGTTAAATGCGCCACTTTTTGCCATTTATCACTGATTGCTTCCATATTTTCAAAAAGTGAAAAATAAAGAATGAATCGGTCGGAGTTTAGTCAACTTTCTTATTTGTCAGTTACTCATTGCTGAAGCTCGGCTTTTAAGTCCAAATTTTAGCTTTTAATGCTTTTTTAGATTTTTGGATAAAAAGGAAAATCTTAAAAATTGAAATTCGTTAATAAAACTGGTCGCGCTTGCAAATTCCGAGTTTTATTTTAAATTTTCATTTTTCTTTTTGGTAATTTAAATTTCTAATTTATCATTTGGTAGAAAAATTCAGGCTTAATTGTCTCAGACCCAGTTTTTGTTTTTGGTAGTTTTTAATGAGAGAAACAAGAAAAATATTTTTCACAGCTCAATCTCAAATTGGCGACTATAATCGCATAGGCTCAACTATTAAATTTTGTAAATTAAATGTAATATTAAATTTAAATAATTTTAAGCGAAATAATTTCAAATATTTGTTGAATTCGCAAATTTAAATGAAAATTTATTCAAAATATTTGGCAACGGGTTGATTTTTTATAAAAATTTTCTCGAAAAATGCTTCACAAAAATCATCTTACTGGTCTCTTTATTTATTCTTAGTAGAGCTGACAAAGGAAGGTCCCCAGGTGTCCGTGGGATTTCCAAATGAAATTTGGTGGTGGATAGAGCACCCATGGGTTCTTAAGAAAAATGTTTTTATTTTCTGCGAAATGAGTCTGAGTGCCGAATTATGACGAATAAACAAATTAAATAATTATCTGTTTTTTTTCGACGTGTCCAGTGGTGTATCCGTAGTGCGCTTGTCATCATTTTTTAAATCCTAGGTTCGGATCCCCTACATGCAAATTCATTTTTTAATTTTTTTTTTTTGTTGCTTTTTATACCAAAGTCAATTATCCAAAAAATGTTTTGATGTAAAATTCTTATTTTTAACCCATTTTGACACATAAGTTACTCAAAAAGTATTAGACAAAATTTAGATTTTATGAACTGAAAAGATATTTATTACATTATTATCTTTAATAAATTTTTTGTTAATGAAATAAAATTAAAAATAAAAGATCCGGTCCAGGTTTTACCAGTCCCGGTCCCGGCAGGATTAAATAAGCACTGGTAAGAATGGGGTATGGGTGAGAAATTAGAGAAGGAAATTGATGGAGAAGGAGAAATTTTTGAGAAAAAATTAAATTATTTATTCCATTTAAGCATTCATTCATATGCATATGTGGTTTAGTGTCTAAACCTTCTGAGTTTCATTATTTGTCTCTTGGATTCAATTCACCAACGGAACAGAAAATTTTTCATATTTTCTTTACATTATTTCAATTGAAATTTTCAACTTAAAAATTATTATTTTTTCTTTTTAAACATCCTAAAAACGCAAATTTAACCAAAGATTTTGACAAGCTGTTAACATATTTCATTCAAAATTTTGAATTTTTTCTCGGCGGCGCCTATCGGCACCGCCGGACCCTCCCCCCCCCCCCAATATCCCAAAAAGTTTTTTTTTGTAAAAACCGCGCCACAAAAAAAGCGATTTAAAAATTTTTATGGGTTTTTTGAATATAGGCAATTTTCGTAATAAAGTGCACTCAAATTTTTATTTGTTTTTCAAAAAATTTTTCTCTTGGAAAAAGTCCCGGTTGGTCTCGGTTTTTTTCGTGGTCCCGGTAAGTCCCGGTTTTTGTCAGAATTCCCGGTCCCGCTCAGCTCTAATTCTTAGTAAAAATTGAAAATTAGAATACATTTTTCCATCACTAAAATGACAATTCATTGATGAAATGTTATTTGGTTTTTATTCGTCTAATCTTTTTCAACCCAAAAATTTATGCTAATTTGTTCTGTGTTTTATTTCTTTATATAATATACAATTTCCAGGTGCAATTTGTCCTTTCTTTTACAAATTGA
Organism: Heterodera glycines; assembly: GCA_004148225.2. Taxonomy (NCBI): domain Eukaryota; kingdom Metazoa; phylum Nematoda; class Chromadorea; order Rhabditida; family Heteroderidae; genus Heterodera; species Heterodera glycines. Next base: position 9,036,931 of record CP049708.1, on the reverse strand, counting down.
AGCAAAATTCTAATTATAATTGCAGGGATTTGTCTGATGAAATGCTTTAACATTTGTTACCGCGTCTCGTGTGTTGTATTTTGCTAACACACAAACAAGAAAAATTTATTAAATGAATAAAGAATAAAATTAGAATCACAAAACAATAAATGAAGGCATTTGGTTGACGTGACGCTTACGTCTGTTCAAAATGGGCGCCTCTTCGGTGGCAACAGACACCTGGTCGACTTGTCATCACCAGTCAAGGCCCATCAAATCCCCTCCGCTCCTCTTCTCTTCACTCTGGCATGTTTTTCTCCCATCCGACGCTGGTGACCCGGCAACCAGTCGTCGGCTACTCCTCCTCGCCGGGGACGTCCATCCCAATCCTGGCCCTTTGCGCTTCAATTGGGCTCCCCTTCCTCCTCGTCCTCAACAAACACAACAGTTCAATCCGGCTACCCGCCCTTCAACTACATTCAATTGGGCCACTGCCCCTCCAACAAAAGCCCAAATCCCCACCGACAAACTAACCCTCCTCCAGTTCAATGCTAATGGCATAAGCGGCAAATTGGACAACATCATCCACGTTATCACCACAAACAACATCACAATTGCCGCTATCCAAGAAACAAAATGGACCTCCAAAAGCCGTCTCCCCAAACGCCCTGGCTTCACCTTCCTTCGCAAGGACAGACCCTCTGACAAGGGTGGCGGCGTTGCATTCATCATTGACGACCGCATTCCTTTCACTCCCCTCAATTCACCAGTCCGTGACAACATTACCGAAGCCATCTCCAGGAACAACTTTGCTGACGAAGTCGACTCACTCCTAAGACCCTCCCTAAACCAACGAACATTGTTCATGGCGAACGACGCCTCCGCTCGGCAATCCTGACTGCATCTGCCCATCACATCCCGGCCGGTCGCATACCGAAAATTCGTCCCTCCTTCCCCAGCGACATGGTCCACCTGGCAAATGAACGCGACCATCTCCAACTCACTGATCCCGCCAACCACAGAATTCACGATTTGACAAAACTATTTTGGGATTTTCACCTCAAAAAAAACAAGCAGATATTCTGATCATAAATTAATCTTAACAATTTTTAGATTGGATTTTTTAAATTTAAAAATTTTTTAAATTAAAAAAATTTTTTGAAAATTACGGATTACGTATTACGGATTACGCCAAATTACGGCCTTTTTGGACCTCCGTAATGACGGATTACGGATGGCCGTAACTGAAAAAATTGCCGTAATTACGGATTACGGATTTCCGTAATTGAAAATCAGTTACGTCCAGCCCTGAACACAACACTTCCCCCCCTCATCAAAAGATGGATCCGCAACTACCTTGGTGGCCGCCAAGCTCAAGTCGTTTTCCGAGGCAAAACCTCCTCCCATCGCACCATCCGCATGGGTGTCCCACAAGGCAGCGTCCTCTCACCTGCCCTATTCAACTTCTACACCGCCACAATCCCCATTCCTCCACCAGGAATTCACATCGTCACCTACGCTGACGACATCACCATTCTGGCCCGCGCAACCTCAATCGCAATCGCCAGCGATAAAATCAACGCCTTCCTCCCAACAATCTCCGCCTGGCTCACCTCTCGTAAGCTCGTCCTTTCCGTTGCCAAATCCACAGTCTCCATCTTCACCACCAGCTCCAACGAATGCCGCACAGATCCGCGTATTCACACCATTGACGGCCCTATCCTCTTCCTGCGCAACCCAAAACTCCTCGGAATTACCTTCGACCCACTCCTCACATTCAATGCCCATTCCGTGGAACTTCGATCAAAAATCCAAAAACGCAACAACATCCTCCGGGCTTTGGCAGGAACAACCTGGGGACAACCAAAAGAAGTACTCTTGACCACCTACAAAGCCATCGCTCGCAGTCTTCTCAATTATGCAGCACCGATTTGGTCCCCCCAACTGGCCGACTCAAATTGGTCCATCCTCCAGAGATGCCAGAACTCCGCCCTTCGCACAATTACAGGATGCGTTTCCATCTCCCCTGCCGACCACCTCCACGCGGAAACATCCATACTCCCTGTAAAGGACCACAACTTCCTCCTCTCCCGCCAATTCCTTCTGGCCACTCGGCAACCTGATCACCCCTCCTACACGGCCACAGTCCATCGACCACCACCACGACAAATGAAACACACGCTCGTGGAACGATTCCTCCCTGACGTTGACTCCGCCCTCCGCCAATGCCGCGGTAACGCCTCTTCTGCCAGCAAATTACTCCACACCCGCGCAGTCACGAAAATCATTTACAACACTCAACCAAACCGTGTGCTTGGCTTCCCCCCACCCTCCATTAACGCCAACGAAATACGCCTTCCTCGCGTAATACGCACCCGCCTGGCCCAACTACGCTCTGGATTCTCACCCCTTCTCAACAACTACCTAAGCAGAATTGACCCCCAAATTCTCGATTGTTGCCCTGCGTGCGGATCATCCACTCACGACACCTCCCACCTCTTCAACTGTCCCTCCAATCCAACCAATCTTCGCATCAAGACTTTGTGGTCAGCCCCTCCCCTGGCCGCAGCGTTTCTGAAACTCATGCCAGCCCCAACCCAAGAAACGCAAGGAGTCGGTTAATAACAACAACAACGTGACGCTTACGGCAATTTCAAGAATTGGAATTTCGATTTTCCAAATCAAACCACTACCACTAACAATTTTACCCTTCGACCATGATTTGACCTGAAGAACATGTTCGACTACTTCGATGCTGTCCAAGTCTGCGTCTGATGTGTGGGCGACAATGACTTCTTCGTCGGTCCGGTGTTCAGAAATCAGCCGAGACCCATTTTTATTACCGAAAATGGCCAGAAGAGGCTTATGATCCGTTAACAGGGTAAAATTACGACCGTATATCATCCTGTGAAACTTTTGAACGCCGAAGATCAAAGACGTCGCTTCTCGTTCAATTTGGGCGTAATTTCGTTCCGCAAGGGTGAGCGTTCTGCTGGCGTGCTCGATGACGCGTTCCACTTCATTTGGAACACATTGCTGATCGTAGCTCCGATTCCACTTTGACTTGTAACTGAACGTCGAAACCACGACGTGTGATTGAACACGTGGATGAGCTGAATTGGGCCCATAACTTCTCTCAATTTCATTTTTGTACAAAAATTCTTTCTTGTTCTAAATTTACATGCCAAGAGGAATCGATTGATGTCTATTTTGGGGACTAGGTTGTTTCGGCGCAGTAGTTTCGGCGCAAGGGTCGTTTCGGCACCAAAAAATGTAAGCCGGGTCCGGGTCCAAGATTTTCAACCGGATCCGGGTACCCGGTAAAACCGGGTCTTGAAAAAATCCAAAAAATAATTATTTTTTTCAAATCAGGTAATTTTTTTCTTTAAAATAAAAGGTTATACTTAGAGGCGGCCACGAATTTTTTTTTTTTGCAATTCTTAATGCGATTTTTAACAGATTTTGTCCAAAGAATATCTAAGTTTCGAGCCAATTTTTTTTATGAAAATAAGAATTTCTAGTCCGGCGGGTCCTATAGGCGCCGCCGGGGAAAAATTGGGAATTTTGGCGCCATAAAAACCGGGTCCGGGTCTGGGTAATGAAAAAACCGGGTATCCGGGTCTGGGACTCGGACGGGTACCCGGACCCGTATAACCCTAGTTGATACTAAAAGGCTAAATTCGCGCAATTATCATATGAACCCATGAATTTTGTCATTTGTCTTCTTTATTTGTATTTAAACATTTTTATGAAAATTTCCATTTTTGAAATTGAAATCGATTTCCTACGGATTTATGAATTTTTAATTTTGGTTTTTGCGCCGAAACGACCCTTGCACCGAAACGACACTGCGCCGAAACGGTCGCGCCGAAACGATACAGAATCGGTGCTGTTAGTTTTCGACAATGGTGATCTCGACAGTGTTGGTTTCGACGGTGATTGATTTCGGCAGTAAACTTCTGTTTTTAAAAAACTTGTTCTATATTGTATAAGTCTAGTTAAATTTTGAAAATTAAAATGGGGGTAAACCCTACTCATCTAAACCCTACTCTTCCATGCACAAAAAATGCCACAAAGCAGACCCCACAATGCAAAAATGCCACGACTAAGACCGCATAAAAAATGCCCGTCTAAGACCGCACAATCAAAAAAATGTCACGGCTAAGACCGCATAAAAAATGCCCATCTAAGACCGCACAATCAAAAAAAATGTCACGGCTAAGACCGCATAAAAAATGCCCATCTAAGACCGCACAATCAAAAAAAATTGAAGAGGGGCTTGCGATTTTTGAATTCTGCTAAAGAGCCTGAGATTTGCATCTTGGCACTAAACCCGACATTAGTTAGCAGATTTTATAATACGGTTCGATCTTAGATAAGAAATTGTTGTATTCTTGAATACAGTCCAGCAAGAGAAATTTGTATGCAAAAAGTGAAAGCGATCAATTTTTTGACAAAAATAATCATGCAAGTCTTATTTATTACTTACTTCATTACATATAAATTTTGTATATGCAAATGTATATTAATATTAATTCATATGTACAATAAATTATGTATATGTAGCAGATCAATTAAAAAGTACTGTTGGAATCAACTACTGTCGAAAACAATCACTGTCGAAAACATCTGGTACGATACAGACTCCTATTTTGTCGCAATTCCATGCGTTTTAAGTGAGTGGACGGTTCAGTCCCAAAGGTATTATTTAAAAAAATAATAATTTAGTTAAAATAGAAACATTTATTCTACCTGGCTAAACCCCCAGTCCTTACTTGGTTTCTGCAATGGTTCGATTCCCACACAGAATAAAATTATTTCTTATTCATTTTAATTGTAAAGATATTTTTAAAATTTAATTAGGAAATTTTCCAACTACCAAAAATAAAAACAATTAAAATATTTCTTTCATTTTTTTAAACATAGCCAAAAAATACAATTGTTAGTGCCAAATCTTTAATAAATGGTGACAAGATTTCCAAAAACCGCCGGACCCAAATTCCCTAATTTTTAAAATTTAATTCAAAAACCAGCAGAAAAGTGATCATTTTATAGACAAAACCTCTTAACAAAATACACCTAAATTTTCCCCGGCGGCGCCTATCGGCACCGCCAGACCCCTCTACTCAACAATTGTTGTAAAAAAATGCGCTAGAAATAGATCTCATCAAAAGTAAGGAATTTTAAATAAAATTTAAATAAATTGATTTCTCATTTTTGATTTAAAAAATGTGAAAATAAATTGATTTTTAACACACCGAGTCAAAAAACGAGATGAACCAATAAATAGAGAGTGCAGAGAAAAATACATTTCTCTCATTTAGGCATACTATTTCTTTACAGAGAAAGAAAAACTTAAAAAATGACGATATTCAAGGATAATTTTTGAGGGTCCGTATCGTTTTGGCGCCGACGTTTTGGCGCCGACGTTTTGGCGCCGACGTTTTGGCGCCAAGCCATAATAAAAAAAAGAAAAACACCCAAATTTAAAAATTTTCGAAAAATTTTGTAAAACAACAAAAAAAACGTATTTTTCGCGAAGGTAATACTGCCGATGGTTGTTGGTTGCCCCCCTTTTTGAAGAAAATTTTTTTTTTCAAAAGTCATGAAAACATGCTTCCAATGGTTTTCAGGGTCGCTGCTCACGAACCAGGCATCCATTTCGACCAATTCGGAACCCGGAGCCGAAATTCGAATAAAAAATCGAAAATAAAAAATTTCAGCAGAAGGGCACCGATGGGAAGTATGCGTCATTTCTTGCTGGACTTGAGCCACCGCGGAAAGCTAAGAAATACCAAGCGGCTGATGAGCGCCTCTTCAATTTGGTGCAGAATTACATCCCGGTGAACCCGAACAATGAAAATGATCACAATTACCACATAAATCCAAATTTTCATATTATTTTAGAATTTCTCCGTGGAATTTTGCGCAATTATCATATGAACCCATAAATTGTTTCCATTTCTTCATTTTGTTAAGTTTATTATATTTAACGAAAAATTTCATTTTTTGTTTCCATTTCTTCATTTTGTTAAATTTATTATATTTAACGAAAAATTTCATTTTTTTATAATTTTTACAATTTCTTCCTGCCTTTTTTTTCATTTTTGGCTTGGCGCCAAAACGTCGGCGCCAAAACGACCCTGGCGCCAAAACGTCGGCGCCAAATCGTCGGCGCCAAAACGACCTGGTCCCTTTTTGAGGGTCTTTGCCAACCAAATTGGACAATCTTATTATCATTCGAAAGCTCACGTTGAGAAGAAGCTTTTTCTAAGCAAATGCTAAGGGATTTGATGATTTAGAAAAAAGATATGAGCGTTCGAAATTTGGATTTTCTTATAATTTTTGTATTAGACTATAGACAATAATGAATTCACTATTGACAGGTGCAGAAAATTTTTCTCTTTCAATATGCAAAATTTGAAGTGGATTTAACAAGCAGAAAAAAAGTTAAACAGGATGAAGTGAATTCAGTTTTTCTCTATTAACAGAGATAAAAAAATAGTATGCCAAAATGAGAGATGTTTTTTTCTCTGCACTCTCTATTTATTGGTTCATGTCTCGTTTTTTGAAACGGTGTGTTAATTAATTGTTGATTGGTTAAATTTTAAGGTGGATTTAGTTTTAGTTTTTGGTTTTCTAAAATTAAAGAAAAACACTTTTATTTTACTATAATTTTTCACTTGAAAAAATCATAATTTTTTATTTCTTTTGGAAAAAATCCCCGTTTTGTGCCGGCCATTTGAAATAAAAATTTCGGCCCGACCATTTCCGTAAAATAACAATCAAAATTTTCGGTTAATTTTTTGTAAAAAAAATCTCGTCTCATCTCGTGTCTCATATTCTCGTGTTTTTTAGGGGGGGGGGGGGGTCGTCTCGTGTCTCGTATTTTATTTTCATTTTTGCAACATCCCTGGTCTGTAACTCTTCGGGGATTGGTTGCTACAAAAAAAGTCTTTTAAATTCTTCTATTACAGACCGTTGAGCTAACGATTTGTATATATTTTGGCCATTTCGGCTCTTGGCCATATGATCAATATTTACCGAATGTATTTAATTAACAATTGCAACAGTTTAAATCTTACACTTTTTGCACATTTTCTTAAGAAAAAAGCACAAATTTAAAAATTTTTCACTATTATTAAGCAATTTAATGCTGATTTTTAGGGGGTTTCTGTCCCGAATTTTCATAAATTTTGAATTTTACTAAATTTCTTTAATTATTTTTTTAAAAATAAATAAAATAACTTTTAAAATTAGAATTAAAATTGAGCTCTTTTTGAAAAGATAAAAGAGAAACAGTAATCACTGCACCACACGACAAGTCTCATCAATAGCAAAAGAAATTTATTTTGATATTTTCCTACAAAAAATAATTTTCGAAAAGTAAACATTTCGGATCGTCGGTTTTCGCCTTCGTTTCGGTTAAACGACAGTGAACAAAAAACTCTAAACGAACGTGAAAAGGACGAATGACAGCCTGCATTAAGGCATTTTGTGCCTTCCTTTCTTCTATAGCATTGAATTTTTCCTTTGATTAGATTTGAATAAGACTACAAATGCCCCCCCCCCCCCCTCTCAAAATGCCGAAGAGTCAATCCAATTCATCCCCTGGGGGCAATTGAGCGGCTTTCGCCATTCCCTGCGTATTCTTTTGGCTTACTTTTTATCCAATGATTCCACTCATATTTCCTTGTTCCATTGTCAAAATTTGTTCATCCGCACTCCAAAAAAGGAGTTGTAAAAATTCCGTTACTCAGTTTTCTCTTTTGTTTTGGGATTTTTTTTTAATTTCGTTTAATTACCGAACATCCCATACTATTTAACAAAATCTCAACCATTCATTAAATACCCTCGTCCCATCAGCAGTCTGATCCCTCTAATATTCGTAAATTGGTAATACTTTAAGCTTTTGCGGCGTCTAATCGGCTCCCCCCCCCCCCTCTTCCATTTGGGTGTTATGTTAATTTGGCCTTTCGTCCGTTAATTAATTCGCCCGTCGCTTCGTTCTTTAAGCTTTCTCATTACTTAATTATTCACGCCTTTCCCTTTGCTCTGCTCACTTTTCCTCTCTCTGTTGTGCCATTTGCCTTTCGTCTTTCATTTGCCGATATTTTTTCTTATTTTTGCCTTTCCTTTCTTTTTTAAATTCCAATTGCCCCCCCCCCCAATTGAACACATAATTTTAGCCACTCATTCCCTCTGAATGGAAATTGAGTGGCCATTGGTTCCTCCTCTTTTGCCTTTGCCATTCCCGTGCCAATTTACCATTCAGTCAGTCAGCTGTCCATAAGCCTCATTTTCCTTTTATTGGGGCAATTTATTGGAAATGAGAGAATGGCCGAAGAAGGTGGACAAAAGTGGCGGAATTTTGAAGGAAAAGGGAAAAAAATCAGAAAAAATAATTTATTTTTGTTCTTTATCCGTATGAAAATTTGCCTACTTTTGCATTTGAATGGCTTTTTTGGCATTTCAAAAGTGCCTTTTTTGCCATTCTTTTGTTGCTTTTCATTTGTTCCGCCTTTCCTTCGTCTTTTGTATCTTTGCCCCCCCCCCCCGAATTCCCACATAAATTTTTACTCACTTCGTATTCCAACATCCATTCTTCAAAACGCAAATGAAATGAGTTTAAAATAAAAATTCTTTAAACCCTTTTCAATAATTCTCTTATTTTCCCTTTTTCTTACTTTCTTCTTCAGCCCCAAATGGCATTTATCAGTCAATTAGTCTTTGTTTTGCCACTAATTCCCCCTCCCCCCCCCCATTAATTTGCCGTTCCGTTCGCCTCTCTCCGTTCTTTCTTCTTTAGTGTTTTCATCTCTTTTTGCTTTTCCTTTTATCAAATGTTCAAATGCTTAAATTAGGCTTTTACTCGTAATTACGCTTTTTCCACAATTTTCTTTTTCTCACAGTGCCGAGGGGGGGGGGGGGGACGCGTCGGCTTTTCCTAAGATAAGTTCCATTAGCCATTATCCGCGTTAAGCATCCAACCTCCCCAGCACTTCCCTCTCCTCCACGTGTTCCTTATCGCTTGCGCTGCTTTCTCCTCCGATTTGCAATTCAATGCGACGAGAAATGAAAGGGGACGGAAAGGATTGGTGGCATCATCGCCCGGGGGCAAAGGCTGCGCATGGGTGGAATAATTTGAGAGGAAATGCCATTGGAAGAGGTGGGGGGGGGGGGCGGCGGTCCTCGGGATGGACACCCCGAAGGGAAAATGGCGGCGGAAGGGAATGGGACAAAAGATTGCCTGCCCTTTGCCATTGCCGGCAAACACCAAGCAGAACATCACCCACTTGCTCCTCATACCTCCTTTCCTTCTCACGGCACTTTTCTCGCAAGGAACAGAAAAAAGGGCAAAGCGAAGGGGAGGTGCTAGGTCGTTTCTTAAAAACCGCCACATTGGGCGTTTCTTAAAACCGCCAGGGCGTTTCTTAAAACCGCCAGGTGGGCGTTTCTTAAAACCGCCACATTGGGCGTTTCTTAAAACCGCCAGGGCGTTTCTTAAAACCGCCACATTGGGCGTTTCTTAAAACCGCCAACTTATATGATTATGTATGTATATCCGTTAAATTAAATATTCAATAATATCTATTAATTTTTATTTGTTGTGCAAGTAAGTGTCAGCCGGAAATATTATTAGTCTAGCAGTGACAGACTAAAAATCTTTATTAAATTAATTTACAATTATTTACTTAATTTTTATTTGGTTGTACCAAAATCTGGTTTTGCAACTTTCAAAAAAGTAACAAATTACGAATTAGCAATTTTATATTCGAAAATTTTGCAGTTGATAATTGTTGCTATAACCACGATGTGTGCTACATAAATAAATATCAGAAACGTTACGATTGTGATATTAAATTTTGCAATTGCCTTAATGAATATCCTAATTGCTTTCTAACAAAAGTCTGTTCTCCAACTCATATCTTAAATATTTTATTTTTTAGAATATATTATGCTGGTCAGTTCATATTTTTGGAGAACGTTTTAAAGAAGGATAAAAATAATTATTTTATTTTACCGTCAATAGATATGCATATGTATTTTAAATTTTTTATTGTTATGTAAACTTCTAATATATATATATTTATATACATAATCATATGAGTTGGCGGTTTTAAGAAACGCCCTGGCGGTTTTAAGAAACGCCCAAAGTGGCGGTTTTAAGAAACGCCCTGGCGGTTTTAAGAAACGCCCAATGTGGCGGTTTTTAAGAAACGTCCCAGCACCGAAGGGGAGCGGGGAGAGAACGCAGGGGAAAACAAAACAAACAAACATAACCAATTTAAAATAATTTAATAAGACCAAAATAGGCTTGTTGTCCTCTCATTATGTCATTTGACCCCTGCTTCTAGCCCTCTCCGGGGGCAGGTAAATTGGACACCAGAAAATTGGACACCAAGCGGAAAACTGGACACCGTCGGAATTTTGGACACCAAAGGAAAATTGGACACTGGAAAACTGGACACCAAATTCCTCTTTAAAAAAATAAACACAGGAATTAGCTTGAAAAATAATTGGTGTGGATAAATGGATTAAGGCATTTAGAGTCGATCAAACATTAAATAGGCACGATTATTGATCAAATGTGGCAAAAAGTGTACGAAATTAGGCGATGATTGGTTAAGATGCCAAAAAATGTAGAAAATTGGCGATGGTTGTTCAATGTGCCAAAAATACGCAAAAATGGGAACCCGATCAAAATGAAAACTTTTTTCGTTATGAATGTATGATGGCGTTCTGCTGCTGATATTCAGATGGGCCTAAGGTTAGGCAAGGGGTAATATAAAGGGTATATTCGTATTCAGCGACCCCGAAAACCCTAAAAATCCTAAATTAGACTCATTTTGTTTTTATAAATTTTGAAAAATTTTGGACATTTCGTGGGGTTTTACTCTTTTGGACATTTCATGGCTTGGACACTTTGTGGGGGTGCCCTAATTTTCCATTGGTGTCCAATTTTCGGTGTCCAATTTTCCAGTGTCCAATTTACCGGGAGCCCTTCTCTCCTGCTGCGCTCGCCTCTCTTTCTCTATCGCTCTCCCTCTTCCCTCCGCTACTCGTTCCCCTCTTTCTCTCCTCCTTTCCCACCTCATCCCTCTCCCTTCTCTTTCCCCTTCCTTACGCTCTTTCTGCTTTCTTTTCCCTCACTATTCTTTACCTCTGACCAAAGCGGAAGACACCCATTTGAATCAGTGAAATGGACGTGGGAGAAAAGCAATGGAAATGCGGGAAAAGGACGACGCGAAATCTTGACACGAAATCTTATTATATCTCCTCCAAGAGACCAAAATTAAGAAATTGGGAAAAGGCAAAGGCAAAGAATATGCATGTTGGCATTTGTTTCGGCTGGGGAAAGGGCGCCCAAGGGGAATTACCCGAATTAATTCTGCCCGTAACCGCCCCCCCACGGCGCAACAAAACATCAATCCCCGGCCCCTCCCCTCCCTTCCGCCCTCACCGCTTCGTCCTCCGTCCTCCCTCGTGTCGTTGTACTCCCATCTTTCACAGTGCTCCCTCCTTCTTGGTTGGTCAACAACCGACGATCAAAATGCTTTTAGGCACCCAATGGGCCCTTCCTCGCCCTCTCCGTCCCTTTGGCCTTCCGCTCGTCCGTCTCCCCCCTCCGCGGTGCCCCTCCTGCTGGACTTGCTGGCGCTGAACACATCTTCCTCAGCCACGCTCCCTCTCGCGCTGCCTCGGCTTCCGCTTCCGTCGCCCGTGCCGCCCTCTTCCACCCACTCCTCCGTCCTGCACATGCGACTTGCACTGACTGTCACCCATTTGCTGCTCGTTTCGCTTGGTCAGTCAGTCGGCTTTTCCCTTTGATCCCCCCAATGTCCAGGAAGTGTTAATCTCCTTGTCATCTTTGTCATCTTAATTCGGCCTTACATGCGGTCCATCACCAATGTTTACATGGTATGAAAAGAAAGGCAACGAATGCCAAATCCCTCACAGATTTCACTTTGTTTGGCCGACTTCATTTACCTGACCAATCTGACGCTGGTCGCCGTCACTCAGCTCAACGACAAGTCGTGGCCTTTCTCTTCCTTTCTCTGCACTTTGTACGCCAACATTAACTTCTTTTAGTTTTCCCTCGTTTAGGTATCACGGGACTGAAACGACAGGTACCAACCGACTCGGCTAATGATGGCACAGAAATTGCTTTAACTTAACATATGCCATCATTTTTAGTACTTTACGCCACTTTTGCAGCTTTTCCTTAGGCAAATACGCCAGCGTAATGTTCGTCGTTCTGTTGGCCGTCGACCGTTACTGCGCCATGTGCAAGTCCAATTGGTGCGCTCGCTACCGCACGTACCGCGGCGCGGTGCTCGTGTCGCTTGCCGCGTGGCTGTTCGCCGCGCTGGCCGCTTCTCCGTTGTATTTCTTTGCCGAAGTCGCGCTTTTGACGCTTCGTTCCCCCGTTTCGCCTGCGAATCGCCGCGAATTGCACAAATTGTGCATCGCAAAATGGCCCAATTCTGATGTCGCTCGATGGTATGCCCACTTTTCTTTCGTTTTACGAGAATGGGACGGAGTGGCCCCTCGGGAGTACTCTCGACAAGCCTTTGTTTTTCGTTCCCTTTAAGGTACATTACCATTTCCTCTGTGCTGATCTTCGCCCTTCCGTTGGCTGTCATCTTCTTCTGCTACTATCACATTCTGAGCAAGCTTCGTGAAGCACTTAAATCATGCAAGCGGATGAAGCGCGGTGCCAGTTCACGCGCGCCGTACCACCGCGTGACCAGGTGGGTGTGCCGTGGCACCGCCCCCGTCTGATGGCTCCCTCCGTTTCGTTTTCAGATTGGTCCTTTGGGTGGTGGTGTTCCACGTGCTTTCTTGGTCCGTTTGTTCTCCTTCCCCTCTTTTGCTTCTGCTTCATCCCCCCCCCCCTCAGGTCGCCCTTTTGGCTTTTCAATTTGTTCTCCTCCATTTTCCGTCTTCGTATTTCCACTCAATTTGACCGCGTCGTCGTCAACATCATCCATCTTTTTCCCTACGTCAATTGTGCCCTCAATCCGATTCTTTACGTAGCGCACGCAGAAAATTTTCGAGTGGCGTTCCGTTCACTTTTTTGCGCGAAATTCGGACGACATCATGACGAATTGTTGGACGCAACTCGAACGGTCGTACCCGGAACCAACGGGTTTTCTATAGCCACGGCAGGCGGAAGTTCCGTTCTAATGGGCGGAAGCGCATTCGGAAGGCAAAGTGTCGCGGGCGAAAACCTTCAAATCAAGCAGCGGATGACATTCGCCCGGTGCTCAAGCAGTTCGGAGGGGGTTCTGTTGACGAGTCCGCCCACAGCGAAAAAGGACGTGCCCCAAAGGCCCTCCTCCGTCGCGGGGAAGCCGTGCCCATGCGCAGCGGGCGGGTCGGCGGCGTCGCTTCTTTTGGACTGTCCCAAATTGCCGCTGAGAGCGAACAGTGCCAAACATTCCGTAATTACGTTGGAATGCAGCGGTGCAGAACAAACGGGCGGCGGAGTGAGAAGACGCGAAAATGGGACAGAAGTTGGCACGGGGTACGCCTGTGAACGGAATGGACACAAAAGGGTACGGTAATGGGGATACGGTAAGGGAAGTAATTAGAATATGTGGAAAAGTGTTAGGCAATTAAAATTTGGAGGGAAGGAAAGGAAAGGAAAAGTGCCAAAGAGAGGAAAAGCCGAACCGACGAACATTCCCCGAATTTGTAAAAAAAAAGTCAATTCTGTTCACTTTCAGCTCAAAGAAATGCCGCAAATGCCTTCGAATTTGGCACAAAAAAGGCGAGTGATTCGCTTCTTTGAGCGTTTGGCCATTTTCACCTTCGTCTCGACAGGTCACTGCTTTCGGCAAAGTCGCCCCTTCTTTTGGACGATGGGCAAAACATTGGCGAAAAAGAGAAAAAACAACGGAGAGAGACGGAGACGGACGAAATTGGGGAAGCGATGGGGGAGGAGGGAGACGAATTTGTGTGAGAGAAAAGCCGACGGACGAAAGGGAGACGAATTTGGATGAGGGAAAAGCGGACGGACGAAAGAGAGACGAATTTGGATGAGGGAAAAGCGGACGGACGAAAGAGAGACGAATTTGGATGAGGGAAAAGCGGACGGACGAAAGAGAGACGAATTTGGATGAGGGAAAAGCGGACGGACGAAAGAGAGACGAATTTGGATACCGGAATAAAATACGGACGAAAGACAGACGAATTTGGATGAGGGAAAAGCGGACGGACGAAAGAGAGACGAATTTGGATGAGGGAAAAGCGGACGGACGAAAGAGAGACGAATTTGGATGAGGGAAAAGCGGACGGACGAAAGAGAGACGAATTTGGATGAGGGAAAAGCGGACGGACGAAAGAGAGACGAATTTGGATGAGGGAAAAGCGGACGGACGAAAGAGAGACGAATTTGGATGAGGGAAAAGCGGACGGACGAAAGAGAGACGAATTTGGATGAGGGAAAAGCGGACGGACGAAAGAGAGACGAATTTGGATGAGGGAAAAGCGGACGGACGAAAGAGAGACGAATTTGGATGAGGGAAAAGCGGATGGACGACGGACGGATTTTGTGCCATTGTGTGATTGTTTTTTGGGTACATTTTGATGTTTGATTGTTAAATTTAACCTTTTAAATGAGCATGGCTTTCATTCCCTAGCAAATAATTCTTCCTTTCTGCCTCTCTTCCCCCCTTTCCCCCTTCTTCCGTCTCCCCTTTTGCCTCGCTCTCTCTTCCCCTCCCCTTCTTCCATTTGCCTCCCCACCTTCCCCCTTCCGCCCTTTCTCCTAATCTCATTTTGAATCTCACCTTGTAAAATTTTAATTTTGCCTTTGGGTCCCCCCCCCCTCTTTCCTCTTCAAAAATGCTTTTCGCTTCCATCAAATTCGTACTTCTTCACCACTTGGCACCTCTGCTTTTGCTGCTCCTTCGGCTTTTGCTGCTCCGCTCTTTCCTCCTCTCCCAACCCTTTCCGCTTTACTTCACTCGTGCCTTTTTCTACCCCCACAGTTCTCAGTTAGTTTTGGTCACTTTTGATCACTTCGTTTTCCAATCATTTCAAAACAATCGATGTTTCTCTTGCAGTATTGACGGGCTTCGTAACCGCCATAATGTGGCCATTATTTTGGCAACTGGTGACCGTCGGTTGGCATTTTCTTCTTCCGAATTGGAAATCGTTTGTGGCACTTTCAACGGCCTTCAACGATGGAAATCATTAACGAGTGCAAAACTTGAGCCTCTTCATATTGGATATGCACATGCGCCGTGTCGATTGGCAATTTATCGCATCGTTTGCCACCCTTTCCCCTTCAAAAATCTGTCCCCGCGGATTGGGCTGAAAATCGACCAAAGTGACCCGATTAAAGTTGGCTTTCCGATCAGCGACCGATTGATTGTTTGGCTTTCAGATCAAAGTGACTTTTGCTGATCAGACTCCCCGTCAGATTGTCGTCTGTCCGGGACGCGTCTTCCTTTTTGAGCAGGTCCTCTTTGTTTGCTCTTCCCAAGTCAGCTAATTGAATGTCTCTTCCGTTCCGCAGTGGCATTTGCTGCTCACTTCGCTTGAACTGCATCGTCTTCATCGTGTTGACCTCGTCCTTGTCCACGTCCTTTCCGTCCATCCCTCAGTCTTTTCGCTTCTTCGTTTGTACGAAAAGGAGGGTTTGGTTTGGGTTCGGCCCAGCCTCAAATTGCCCTCCACCGAAAGTGGCAATTCGCCGACATTCGATGCAAATTCGGAGACATTGTGGAATAATCAGTTGGTCAATTTCCACGATTGCCTTTACACCTTCAAGGAAAGGTTCGTTCGTGCATTTGATCATCAGTCTTCCACTTCAGCTTCTATGTTCAGTTCCGCGTTCATTGCTTTTCCCGATTGGGATGACCTTCTTCTCACCCCCTCCCCATCCTCGTTTCTCTCTTCCACCTCCTTTCCTTCTTCCGTTCCCTCTTCCTCTGCCACCACCTCTCCCGCTTCCACCTTCTCTTCCGCCTCCTCTTCTTCTTCCACCTCCTCTTCCACCTTATCTTCCACCTCCTCTTCCACCTCGTCTTCCGCCTCCTCTTCCTCTTCTCCTTCCTCCTCCTCTTCCGCTTCGGCCCTTTCCGCTGCGCTTCTCCGCTTTGTTTCCGTTCACCCCTTTTCTGCGGCACTTCTTCCGAAGCGTTTTCCCGGTCATTTCCCCACAATCAGTGCGTTCAATTCGCCTTTCCTTCCCTTTTTTTTTGTACAATTTTTTTAGCTCAATTCGTTGACAACGGATGGGAAATGTTCGATTTGTTTGAAAAGGGCGTCCGCTTCAGTGTTTGGCCATCGGATGCCCAATTCATTAGCAAAGTTTTGCTCAGACCCAAATTCGTTTCGGGCGTTGATTTGCATGGGCCTGCGGGTTCAATGGCATTGGCACACCAAATTGACGAATTGCCGGCGGAGAATGCCTTTTTTGTCCATGCGAGGGATTACCAAAAGGTAAGCGAAGGCCAAAGGAATGGTCAAAATGATCCGATGAATAAAAATGTCAATTCTTTTCGAATTGAACTCATTCGGTTGGCAGTGATAGCCGACAAATAATTGCGGATTTAACTGTTAAGTAAAAAAAATATAAAGAATAGATTCAATAAATTTTCTATTCTGTCTCGACTGAGAAAGTCAATTTTGGCATAATATTTTGAATGTGTATTATTTCTTGACTAGAAAAGCTTCTCACAACGCCGAGGGAAAATTTTATGAATTTGTTTCATTCGGATTAGCTCAGAATTGGAACATCCAAATTAGGAAAATATTTTTTTTAATTTTTAGTCAGTTTATTGCGCAAATTTCGGTCCGAAAATGTCGAAATATGCCTGAGGTTCTCTTTTGCCCATTTCCCTTTTCAGAACCCTCGCCTCAATCAACGGCTCCCTTTCGCCTCCCTTTTGGTCTCAAATTTGGCCACATTTCTCCACCGTCACAATGCGTCGCTTTCGGATTTGCCAAAATCTGAACGATTTGTTCCGACATTAAACGAATGTCTAAGAAACATTGAAGCGAAAGTGAGGAGAAATCGGCACTCAAAATGTTTTAACTATGCCCAATGTCGGAAAGAACTGCTCGAAAATGTGGAGGGAAATGGCGGGAATGCGTGGGAATGTGTGGGGACGGACAACCGATGGAGCGCAGTGCAAAGAACGCGGCATTTCCGCTTTTATGTGATGGAGGACGAGGCGATGGCACAATTCAGTGGCATTCGATGCCTTCCGTGAGAAAGAACGGACGGACGGAAAAGACAAAGCGCGGGAAACAAAGGAAAGGGAAGGGGCGGACAACTTTTCAGGCGATTCGCATAAGATACGCTAGTGGTCTCCTACTGGCGTTCTTTCCCCTCCTCTCATCGGAATGGCACATTTCCCCCTCTCCCCCGCCCTTCGCCATTTTATTGTATCATTTGGCGTCTTTCGTCCGTATTCATAATTGTGCATTCATTAAATAATTACGCTGCTTCTTATTGATTGAGAAGTGACCAAATAAGTTCGGTAGGTTTCGTGTCTGTCTCTCTCTCTTTTCTCTCTCTCTCTTTTCTCTCTCTCTTTTCTCTCTCTCTTTTCTCTCTCTCTTTTCTCTCTCTCTCTTTTCTCTCTCACTCTCTCTCTCTTTTCATTTAACATCGAAATGGCCATTTACCATTCTCTCTCTCTTTTCTCTCTCTCTCTCTTTTCTCCTTAATTCTCGTCCTCCTCTCTCTCTTTCTCTCTCCCCAATCTCCCCTTATCTCTCTCCCCTCTCTCCCTTTCCCTTTATCTTTCCAATTCTCTTTCCCCACTCTTTCCCCCTTCTCTCTCTTTCTCTCTCTGCTCTCTCTTTCTCCCTCCCTTCGTCTCCCCTTATTTCTTTCCCCTTCATCTATCCTCTCTCGCTCCCTCTGTCACTCCCGCTCTCTCTATTACCCTTTCTCTCCTCCCATTTTTCCAAAGTGACCTTTCATATCCCTTAATTCTCTGCTCGATGATCCGTTGCTTCTTTGACTTTCTTGGCCATGTAATTGCCAAATGGCCAATTGCGTTCAGTGCCCTCAGTTTGGTATTGTCCCTCCTTCTCTCTTGCGGGATAACACGGCTTCAGCTCAAGGTTCATAGACCTTTTTGGTATTAATTGCCAACTTTTAAGGACCACATTCGGGACGGGTACACGCCCGAAAATGCGCCATCATGGGCAGAAACGGCGGAGATGCGTCGGTTTTGGAACTCAACGGGTAAATGATAAAGCGGGGGGGGGGAGGAAGGCAGCCCGATCATTTTGCTAATTGGAGGGGATCCAATGAGGACTTTCGTGCTGATCCGTTCAAAATTGCCTGATCGGAACTTACTCCGTCTCGACCTGCTCTCGCGCTCCGTCCGTCTTCATCAGTTCATTTTGCATGAGTTCGTTCCTCCGCTTGCCAATGCTTCGGCCCCTTTCACTTACTCCGATTTGTGTTCTCCGTACTGCGAATTTAATTTCCCTTTGGAGCTTTTTGTGGTCGGACAAAAAATATATTTAAACAAAACTAAAAATCGAAAATTGAAAAGGACGCATTGAACGAATCGGTGGCCGAGCACAGAACGCAGCTGAGAAACAGCAGCGAAAAGGACGGCCAAAACAACGCCAACAAAAACAATCTGAGCTTCCCCGTGGCATCCGTCCATTCTTTTCGTGTCCCTCTCGAATGGTTTTTTTTCGGTGTTTCACTGAAAGGGCCGGCCGAAAGGGAAAAGCCGGCGCAGAAAGTGGAACAACAAATGACCAACATGGACAGTGTGTACATGGTGGGCATTGGGCAAACGGAGGAGAGCGACGGACGGTCCCACCCTCTCCCGTTTCAGATTCAACTCACTTTCAGTGCCGACCGATCGACGCCAGCAAAAAGCCGTCAACTGAGTCAGTGGGAAATGTCGCTTTACGATTTCCTGCGATTTGACTACAATGACACGCTTTTGGATGTTCAGGTACAGCTTGGAAAGGGTGGAGATGGGCGACTGACCAACAGCACATCATAATAGGTAATCGGCATGGACATTTTGGACAACGAAATGACCCGCGATAACCACGAAACGGTGCCTTTCTTCTCCACCGGTGCCAATTCCGCCCCTGCCGAGTCAGTCGCCCCCCCCCCTCACTCTTTAGGCCTTCTGTTGGTCGTCGCGTTCGTTGCGGTGAATGTCTTCGGCACTGTCTTTTTCCGTCGAGTGCAGCTCAGTGCCTTTGGGCCGCTTCTGCTCGTTTTGGCCACTGTGTGTTGTCCCCTGTTGGCCATCGGCAGCACTTTCGGGGCCATGGCTCTGCTCGGCTTTCGCATCAACTCCTTTCTGCTGGTCCTGCCTTACCTCGTCCTTGGCATCGGTTGACCAATGGCACTTTCAAACAGTTCATTTCTCAGTCCCGCAGGTGTCGACGACGGTTTTCTGCTGATGCACCGTTGGTTCCAACTCGCCGAATCGGTCAAATCCGCCCCCCGAAGACTTCGCTTAGTATTGGCCGACATTGGCCCTTCCGTCACTGTCACCTCTCTGACCAATGTTATTTCATTTGGCATCGGCGCCTTCACACCAACGCCCGGTCTTCCCAAATTGCCCTTCCTCACCGTTTTCTCTCTTTTCAGAAATTCGCCTTTTTTGCTTCGGCACGGCGTTGGCACTCACTTTTGATTATGTGCTCCAAATTACGCTGTTTTGTCCGATAATGCAATTCTCTGCTTATTTTGAACAATCATCAGCAGACAATGATCATGAACTGAAGGGACTGAGAAACAAAGAAATAAAAATAATAGAGAAAAAAGATGAAAGTAAACAGACAGAGAGAGGGAAAACAGCAAAAGGAGAGGAGGAGGAGAAGAGAGAGGGGAAAATAAAGGAAGAGAAGGAGCAGAAGGGAGGAGGAAAAGAAAGTGGAGAGGGGGAGGAGAAAAGAGAAGGAAAGGAAGAGAAGGAGCAGAAGGGGGGAGGAAAAGGAAGTGAAGAGGGGAAAGGGAAAGAAAACAAGGCA
Organism: Heterodera glycines; assembly: GCA_004148225.2. Taxonomy (NCBI): domain Eukaryota; kingdom Metazoa; phylum Nematoda; class Chromadorea; order Rhabditida; family Heteroderidae; genus Heterodera; species Heterodera glycines. The sequence goes on along the minus strand of CP049708.1, from coordinate 9,016,966 downwards.
AGTGATTGCTTATCACTGAGGGAGCCGAGTAGCGGGAAGAGAAAATGGTCGCCGTTAGAACAAAAGAATTTGGATGGAAAAGAGCGCGAAATTGGTACGACTGCTGCTGATCTGCTCGATGGCTTTTTGGATTTCTATTGCACGCTGCTCAGAAACAGGTCAAAGGGCTTTTCCTCCTTTGTTGGCACTTTTATTCTCCCTTTTTCTTTGTCTCTCCTCAATTCTCTCTTTCTCTTCCATTCTTTCGTTTTCTCTCCTCTATTCTCTTTATCTCTCCCTCCTCTTCTTTCTCTTTCTCTGTGTTTTTTTTTATCATTTTTTTCTTCCGTTTGAGATGTTTCGCTGCTTTTCTGCTCTTCTCCACCCTTTGCTATTGGTACGGTTCGTTGCGTGGTTCTCTTTCCATTCAGTCCAAATTGGACACCCGAAAAATTTTGCCCAAAGGCTCTAAGCTTCAAGAGACATTCATTTTGTTGGAGCAATTCGGTGAGTCTTTTGAATTTGTTCCTTTTTTTACTTTTAATTCGCTTTTTTTCAGTTTGGGCCAATCATTTTACTGTCACCGTAAAAATTGATGGCCTTCTCAACGTTTCCTCCACAGAAGAAATGAGACTTTTTTACGAGTTGGTCCAACACTTTGAGAGGATTCCCCGCTCCAAAGGTTCCGCCCCCAAACTTTTCTTTTCCTTTCTTTGATCTTCCCCCCCCCCAAAAAGGTCCGTCTTCGTCGTTGGTTTGGCTGCGTGACTTTGAGAGATTTTGTCGTTACGAAGATGACAATTTGATGAAAATGGAAAGATTCATCAAAGAGTTGGAATTGGGAGAATTGGCAGAACTAAATGAAGAAACTGAAGAGGAAAAAGGAGCGGTGAATCGGACGAACGAAGTCACTTTGTGCCGCTTGGATCAGTTCTTGGACATGCCCTTCTACTCCCATTGGGCCCCATTCATCCGACAACACGTGGACAGGTAAACAAACAGAAGGATTCTCTGATCATTATCCCTTCTCCCTTTTTAATTATCCTTCATTCCTTCTCTATTTCTGACTGGTCACTTGGCATCGTTTTTTTTGTCATATTCATCCCTTTTTTCCACTACTCCGCTTACATTAATGATCTCTCTCCTCCCCCCTCTCTCTCTCTCTCTCACACTTTCTTTTGCTATTTCTCTTACTCACTCTCTTCTCTCTCTCTTCTTTCTCTCTTCTCTCTGTTCCCTCACTCTCTTTCTCTCTCTCATGCTCTCCCCACCCCTTTCAGTATCACTGGTTGTCCTTCAGTGCACTGCTTCATTTTGGTGTTCGCCTATCAAAATGTTTCTGGTTGGGACGTGCGTATTGAGCTGATGCAGCGATGGCGTGCCATTGCCAAGGCTCACTCGCGCCGAATGCCGTGGCTCAACTTTTCCGTTTGGGAGTATAATGCCCAATTCGTCGACCAAATGCTTTCGCTTCCCTCGGTCACCGTCCACTCGTTTCTGCTCACAATGTGCTGCATGCTCTTTGTCTGTGCTTTGTTTGTGCCCAGTCTCTTCAGCGTTTTGTTCGCCGGTCTTTCCATCTCTTCCATTTCTGTCGGAGTGTTCGGCTTTCTCTCGTGGCTTCACTTCGATCTTGACCCCGTCACAATGGTGGCGAATGCTCATTAACACTTTAATTACCCCCCCCCCCACCTCTAAGGCGGCCACTTTGATGTCTATTGGCCTTTCTGTCGACTTCACAGCACATATCACTTACCATTTTCGTCAGTCACACCGTATCGAATCCGATAATGATCATTTAACTGGCAACGAAAATGTGCGATTTGTGCCTTTGCTCAGCAAAGAGGACAAACTCAAGCATACGCTGGCAGCCGTTGGGTGGCCGATGATTCAGTCGGGTAGACAAGCTTATGTTGTTTCTCTCAGTCTGATCACTCCTTATTTCTATGTGATCACTTCCTGATTTTCTTTATCTGAACACTTCCTATTTTAACTGGTCACTTCTGCTTCCTTATCTTTTGGTTTCCTGATTCCTTCTCTGATCATTTTATACTTCCTTATCTGATCACTTCTACTTACTTCTCTGATAACACTTTCTGTGTCCGTCTGATCAGTCCTCCCCTTCCTTTCCCAGGTGTCTCTACCGCTCTCTGCATTTCTCCGCTGCTCTTCACCCAAAAATACGCTCCCGCCGTGTTCGTCTTCGCCGTGTTCCTCGTCTCCGCGTGGGGTCTTCTCCATGGACTGCTTCTTCTCCCCTGCGCTCTCTCTTTTCTTCCCCTCCGCGGCTTTTCGTCTCGTCCCTTTCACTGTGTTCTAAATTTTCTCCCTTGGAGGAGGAAATTGCGAATTTTGGAAGGAAAAGCAGCGACGAACGGCAGGGAAGGCGAAGAGAAATTGGGACAACTCGGGGGAGGAAGCGAACTGAGAGGGACGAAAAACCATGGTCAAGGGATATGATCAAAGGGATGAGAGAGAGAGAGAGAAGAGAGGTGATCAATTGGGAGAGAGAGAGAGAGAGGGGGGAGAGAGGGAGAGAGAGGGAGAGAGAGAGAGAGTTTTCAAGGGGGGTTCATTTGATAATGGTGGGAAATGGAAAGAGAGGGAGAGAGAGGGGTGATGAATTAGAAGGGATAAGAGAGAGTGAGAGAGGTGATGAATTGGGGATGAAACGTTGAAAAAAGTGGCATTTCTTACTTGTTTTTGTCCATTATTTTTTCCAAATTTCTCTTGTTTGGTTTTTTATTAAATTTAACAATTTGTCTCTTTGAATTTTCTTCACTTTTTCCTCCGTTTTTCAATTCATTTCTCCCCATTCTCTCCTCAATTTTCCCCTCCCAATTCTCTCTTTTCCTTCGCTTCCTCTTTTCTGCTTTTCCCTCAACAACCTGCTGCTGACCGCACTTTGAATTAGCGAAATGGTTCGAACTTAACCCGGACGAAATAATGGTGAAATTGGAGTGACTAATTCAATTGGGGCAGTCCATCGGCTGAAGGGCAACGAATTGAAAAAGTGGATCATAAATTGAAGCACAGCGTACTGTTTCAATCGCTGATTAAACCATGGATTATTTGTTTAACTTTCATCAACACTCATTGAAAGTCCCCCCCCCGTAGGTCTTGTATGCTTGGGCGCATTGCTTTTCCATCGGTGCTTAATTGCCCCCCCCCCCGGGGGATGCCCCCGGCACTGTCCCCTTTCTTCTCGCCTTTGCTCAACCAATCGCCTCATCCGGTAGGCTCACTATGTTTCCGGGCCTTTCTCTTCTTGCTTTGTTCGTCGCGCGTTAATTACGCCCAGCCCAGTTGAAGAAAGGCGCCGCAAAGGTTGTTGGTCATCACCGACCAGCGGCATAAGTCTCCGCCTTTGCGCCCGTGTCACAACACTCGCGGCGGATGCATTTCGGAAGAATTGGCGGAAGGGGGAGGGGGGACTTTCACCGGTCGCCACTCACTTTCTTTGACCCAAAACCTCTCGAGCAGTTCAACTCGCTTTTCCCTCAATTGCCCTTCCCCCCCCCCTTTTGCCAATGTCCCACCCTTTCTTTGTCAGTTCGCCACTTTCCCCGTCGATGAATCCCTTCGCTTTTCCCTTTTTCCCCCTTTGCTCACCCTTTCTCCTCCTCCTTCTGCTTTTCCCGGAGGGTCTTCGTCTGATCAGCATTGACAATGACATCATCGGGGAGCCAGACATTGAGTGTTTGGACCAAGAAATCCGTGTTTGGGTGAGGACGCGCAAATTCTTCCAAGGTCAGAGAGGGGGGGGGGGTAAATTATTGACCAACAAATTGAATGCCAAGGACGGATTTACACGAAGGGAAAGGCGGATGACCCGGAATGTGCCAAAGACGACTTTTCAACGAGGAGGACCAAAAAGGTCGGTTTGGCCGTGAGCTAATGATCAGTTTTTGGCCATTGTCAGGTGCACTTTGACCTGAGGTTGGGACGTTGCGGCATGAAAAGTCTCCGATCTGTGAGTCCAATTTCATTCCCTTCCCGCCCATTTCTTGGCCTTCTGTTAAGTTCGACCCCCGCGGGATGTATTACGGCGTCACTTTGGTCATCTCTTTTCACCCGTTGTTCATCACCAAAGTTGACCAGGCCTTTCATGTCAAGTTGGTCCTCTCAGTCTCGCCTTTTCTTTCCGTGGCCACACTTTTCCATCCTCAAAAGGTGCTTCTTTGAGGAGGCCCAGCGAGGATTAACTGCCGAATTGGGCGTCAGGTGAAGATTAAGGCGGATGGGTTGAAGAGAATGTGCAACATTTAGCATGCTCCCAACAACGGAGGTGGAGGCACGGCATGGCATCCCGGGCTGCAGTTACAGCATCCACAGGAGTTCCATCGACGATTTGGATGCTGGGAAGCCGGCAGGAAGTGCCATTCAATTTGCACGAGTGGGTGACAAAGTGTTGCACCAATGGCACTGCGACGACCGTAAAGAATAAAAGGGACAAAAATAAGCTCAATTATGGTTGCTAATCAGAAATGTTCGGGATTCTGATCAACAATTGCTTCGTCACCGATGGCGTCAGACAGAAACACCGAGTGATTGTAAGTGGCAGAAAAAGAAGGAACCCATTCAAAATGAGAACGACCTCCGCAAAGGACGAGAAGGGGTGCCCGGTCGATCCGATCGCAATCACCGGCATCCGATACGCCTCTGACCTCCAACGGGCTTATGCCGAGTCTCAAGTCGGCGGCCCATTTTCTATTGCATTTTGAATTCTTTCCGAAAGGTGTTCAAATTTGCCGACCGCCCCGGCGTTTGGTTCTTTTGCCAAATACAAATGTGCATGAAAAAGGTTCATTAAGTTGGTTGCTTGTTTAATGATTTCTTTGATTTTGAGGATGGAATGTGCGATGGGATTACGGTAAAAACTCTTTCGCTTCAAAATGCCATTCCTTCCCCCCCCCCTCCCCCGGCTCTCCAATTTCTCTATCTTAACAGCCTCCCGGCTGTGCCACAACCAGCGCACCAACAAAAGGAGTTCGTGGAAGAATTGAAATAGAAAAAAGGAAAGGAGGAGAGGATGAACGGAAAGGTGGGGAAGAGGAAGAAGAGGAGGGAAGGAAAAGGAAGAGGGAAAACAAACAGAAAAGGAGGAAAGGAAAACGAAGGGAGAGAGAGAAAAAAAGTGAGGAGAGAGGGAGAGAGAGAGACGGAATAATGATAAGAGAGAGAGAGAAAGAGATAGAGAGCAACAGGGAATAAGGAAGGAGGAAAGAAGAAATCGAGAGGGGAAAAGGAAGAGAGGGAAAGGGAAGAAGGAAGGGCGAAGGTAAGGGATATTACTGAATTAGAATTTCTTTATTAAGGAGAAAAGGAGGACGAAGAAACCACCGAAGGGACGGAAGGGAATAATTCATCCATTGAACAGCAAGAAAAAGGAGAGAGCAGAAAGGCGGAGGAGGAGGAGAAGGAAGTGAACGAGGAGCAGCAGAAGTTTAGCACGAGCAGAAAAAGTACGGAAAGGGCGGGGGAAGAAGCGGAGGGAACAGCGGACGAACGGACGGAAGAGGGCCAAACGGAAGGAGAGGAACTGGCAAATGGGACGACAAAACGGCTAGAGTCAGTGGGACGGAAGCGAATGGGGTAAGAGGGAGGGAAGAGGGGAAGAGGAGGGGGCAGGGGGAGGGGAGATTAATAACAGTTAATTGTCTGTCTAATTGCTTTTCAGCAGTCAAACGGTGTCACAAATTGCAGCACCTTCGAAACAACGACTGAGAGAAAAGTACACTTTAATGTTAAAACGATAGTTGAATATTTCTGCTCGTCCGCTATCCCTAACTGATTCAGTGCCTTTGGCTCTGTTTCTTCTTATGGCGGGTACGGAGTGCCGTCGCCAATTGGCACGGGCGAAGCCGAAGAGCAAGCGCAAGCGGACGGAGTCACCGCATTCGGACCGGGATTTTTATCTAATCAATTGGGCGAAGGACCACTCCGAGTTGGGCGCGACCCACCGGGTGAGAAGAGAGCTAGTAAGAAGCAATTTGGGTTAGCACTGGACTGATCAGGGAGAACGGAATCACCGGACGAATCGAATCCGACGGAGCCATCGGTCGGTGGACTGAAGGGACAGCCGCAGGCGGCGATGAGTGCCGAGTTCGAAACGGAGGACGAGCTAATCAGCAAAACGATAGTGGACAACATGCCAACGCCTGGGAGGACATTCACCGACGGCGCACCAATGGCAGAGAATGGGAAAATGAAAGGCACGGAAAGAGAGACAGCGAAAACAACGGAGAGCGGACAGAAGAAAGGTCAGCAGAGAAACCGATCAAAGCCAAGCAAAAACTGATCAACTGACAGTAGATTATTCGGATTACGAGACGGACGTGACAGTGCCGCCCAATCTGACGGATTTGCTGGCCAACCTTCAGCCGGAGGATATAAGTGCGCGAAACCTGCAAAGGATGTTCCGAGACTCAGTGACCGACCGAAGGACACTTTTGCATGGCTTTGATCTGCTGATTAGAAAAGTGATCAGAACGAAAAAAGAATAATTATCGAAACAAAGTTGCAGATAAAGAAAGAAGAGGGAGAGAAGGAAAAAACAAAAGGCAAAAGGAAAATGGGGCGAAGGGACAAAGAGAACGGAGGAGAGGCGACAGAAGCAGAGCAGAGCGAGGGACAACGCAAATGGGAGAGACTGGCAGAGAAGGTGGGTAAGCGAACAGCGCCTAATTAAGAGAGACTTAACAGCAGAGGACGGCCAGAGACTCGCCCATCGGCGAAATTCCGCCGATCGGTCGAATTGGGCAGGAAAATCACATGGGAAAATGGTTGGCTGAAGATCAACACCAAAAACCGACACAAGTCGAAGCGTCGTTTTAAGGCATGCATTTCGTCATTCTGATGGTCCCAATGACTCGCCGGTGATCGCCGGCCAACTTTTGATTTACGATTTGGACGAAAGGCCTCCTGCCACCGAAGAGGTCCCTTTCACAGCCGATGGGATGCTTTTGGCATTGGCTAACATTGCTTAAAACTCTTCTTAAAGACCAAAAAATTCAGAAACTGAGAAGCCCATCGGCAGAATGCGCTATCACTCGGAAAGGAATGACAATGGCACTGATCGGAGGCGCCTCATTGGCAGCAATTCTTTTGTTAATGGCATTTTTTGTTATGTCGATGTTGCCAAAACAAAGGACGAAGGGAAAGGAAGAGAAGGACACTTGTGACGAAGAGGGAAGAAAGAAGCGAATCGCCACGGGGAGAGATCACATCGGAGGGAAAAGCAGCGGGAGGGAAGACGGACGATGGTGGGGGAGGGGCGACGGAAGGCGGAGGGAAAGGGAGGCGGAAGAGGGGGGACGGAGGAGGAGACAGAGCGGCACAAAGCCAACGGAGGAAACGGCGCCGGAGGGGAGGCGAAGCGGAGAGTGAAAGGAACGACGGAAGGCGGAGGGAAGGGGAGGCGGAAAGGGGGAACGGAGGAGGAGACAGAGCAACGGAGGAAACGGTGCCGGAGGGGAGGCGAAGCGGAGAGTGAAAGGAACGATGGAGGGGGCGGAGGGAGAGGGGAATGGCCACCAGCGGAACGCTTCCCATCGGTCATCAATTAAGAATCATTAAAATGATCAAAGTGATCAGTTGACAGGGACCCCTTCCCCTCACCGTCTTCGCTTTTTTTGGCGATTGGAACAAATATTTAAATTTAAAATTTTGTCCATTTTGGCACTGACAATTTATTTTGCTGTTAGATGAACATTTTTTGAATATCATTCAATAACAAAGATGAGACGAATGGATAAATGAGTAGAGACCGAGCCGGGCCGGGCCCGGTACCGGGTTTTCCCGGGCCCGGCAACCCGGTCCGGCGATTTTTGGAAAAATCCGGGTTGACCGGGTTTTGAGAGGCCGGGCCCGGAACCCGGTCGTTTTTGAAAATGCAACCCGGCCCGGAACCCGGCATTTTTGACCGGGCTTTACCGGGATAGGATTTAATCAAAATTTGTTCTTTTTCCTTCGAAAATCTCTTTGGCATAATGTTTATAAATGTTTTTTTTCAATTTTCTGGTTTAATTTTTTCCATTCGAAGAATTCTACTTTATAAGTTTTTGACATTTCTTTAAAAAGTAAGAAAAATAATTAAAGCGGACCTTAAAAATCTTAATCTTTAAAAATTTGCTAAAAATCACTAAATTTAGTCATTTTTTGGGCAAAATCTGTTAACAAATCGCATTAATAATTACAAATTTTTCCCGGCGGCGCCTATCGGCGCCGCCGCACCCTCCTGTCCCCAAAATTTTTTGAAAAAAGCGCGCCGCAAAAAAGTCGCTAAAAAAATTTTCTAATTTTTAATTCTTGAAATTTTCATGAAAAATTTTCAAAGTTTTTTTTTAAATTTAAAGTTTATAATTGAAGATGTCATTTATTTACGCCTGAAGTGAAATAGAGCAGAAATTTAACACATGACCCGCTTTTTGGCCAATTTTGGAATTGAAATATATGTGAAGATTAAAATTTTTGCCAACCCGGAACCCGGTCCCGGAAATTTGAAAACCCGGGTTTCCGGGTTGACCGGGTTTTGAGAGGCCGGGCCCGGAACCCGGTTACTTCTGGAAAAACCAGCCCGGCCCGGCATTTTTGGAAATCTCGGTCTCTAAAAATGAGTAATGCCAACAGCAAAAAAGGAACAAAAAATCAAATTGAAAATATACAAAAGTACAGTCAAAATCCCGGCATCATACAATAGGCGACAAGACTACTATACACTATGTAGATCAGCCACATTAAGAAAAAGACGAGAAATGACAACATTTTGAGCCGTGAGGGGCCGCCCAATTCGCCACCAATGTTTGGGTGATAACGACGCCATTGCAAAAGGCCAAAACACACTAAAAAAAGAATGAATGCCAAATTTAAAAATAGGGGAAAACTGACCGACGGAACCGAACAAAAACATTGTAACCGAAGAGGCGAGAGAGCCCGCGTCGACCATAAACTGCGTCCCATTGGTCCAATGGTAAACGGCGGCAATTGCCCAAGCAAGGCCAATGCCTTAAAAGCACCGAGAAAGGCACTCTCACGCAAAGCAAAGACAAACCGACCCAAGAAAACGTTGACGGCATTCGAACCAGTGACATTGCCTAAAGGGAAGGGGTGGCACAGCCCGGGGCCACGAAAAACGAACCGATCGAAGAATCGGCCGTTTTGTCATTTGTGGCCGCCGTTTTGGAGGCAAAAGTGTCTAAAGGAACGACGAATAAGTGGTCATTAGTGAGAGCGGAATGTGCTTATTGAATGGCATAAGCAATTTTGGTCCGAAATGAATGAATGGGGCAAATGGCCAATGATTGAAATGATTTGCCTGGCAGCGAAGTGCCCATCGCCACCAAAGTGATCGCAGTGACAGAGTCTTTGAGCCCAATGGTACAACCGAACATTGCAGCAACGTCCCCAATTATTGCGGTTAAAACCCCAATGGCGAAAATAGCCACAACGAAAGTTAGCCATCCGTTGAAGTAATCGGTGGGAGGAATAAGCGCAAAAAGCAATTTCCAAAACAGAGAAACGTAATGCAAAGCCTTTTCCTTTGCACTGAAAGAGCCATCTGAAAAAGGACAAAAGAACGACCGATCAGTGGGAAAGACAAAGGATCGAAATGAGTCTGATCAGAAGGAAAGACAAAGGATCGAAATGAGTCTGATCAGAAGGAAAGACAAAGGATCGAAATGAGTTGTTCTGCCTCTGCGTGGTTGTTTGTCCTCGCTTCCCCATTCAATGTGCGAGTGTAGACGTTCCACTGTTCTGGTGGGAATGTTGGCTGTGACCAAGTTCCATTTGGCCTTGGTTGTCCGATGTAATTGTTGAGCAACCTAAAAATTGCACAAATTGTCGTTTTTTCAAAAATAATCAGTTTAACCAGTCAATGAGCGGACGAAGTGCAACGTCATTCCCCAGCTCCGTATCTAATGCGATGACAGCTGTCCTGATACAATCAGTTGGTCAACGCTTTTAGGAACCACAGGTGGTGCATTGACTTCATGTCGTGCCCTTTTAACGATCTTAACAATTCATTCGCTGTATTGTCTATCATTAATTGAACAGTACCTGTCTTGAACTATTCTGTGTAACGAAAAGTCCCGCTGGAGACGGCACATTTTGAAGTGCCTCGGAACGGATCACTGCTGGCGGTTCATATGTGGCGAGCGCACGCCGTTTTATTGCCGTCTTGACTTTTTGCACCTCAACGCTTGATGCATTTGCAGGACACGTATGCGGAGTCGCCAAACGTATGAATTGATCAGCCAAATTCGTCCAGATTCTTCCCTTGCACAGGTCCTTGAATTCGCATCTCCAAAATTTTGTCATCCCGTCCGCACTTGCTTTATCAAAAGTGTAAAGGTGCCCTTCATGCGTGATTTTAGACTTTTGCATTTTAGTATCAATTTGGCGATTCATTTCACCTAAACATTAACGACAAAATTATGCAAGATCACAAAAAATGAACGTGAAAATGGAGAAATTAAATTTAATATAGACTATTATTTTATTGACTTCATTTTTTGAAACAAAACAAAATTTTTTTTACTATTTCTGCGTTTCTGATTTTTGGCGCCGAAACGACCCTGGCGCCGAAACGGCGGCGCCGAAACGACCCGTTCCCCCTATCGGCGCCCCCAAAATTTTTGGAATAAGCGCGCCGTAAAAAAGCGTTTTTTAAAGCGAAAAAAAGTCGTCATTTGGCTTTTAATTCCAAAAATTGGGCTTTTTTGATGAAAATCTGTTAACAAATCGCATTAAAAATTTAAAAAATTTTCCCGGCGGCGCCTATCGACACCGCCGGACCCCCTCCCCTCGCTCATTCACCAAAAGTTTTTTGGAAAAATGCGCCGCAAAAAATTGTTATAAATCTCGTTTTTGATCCCGAATGCACTGAAATTTAGAATTTGCTTATTTCTCCCCAAAAATTGTTAAAATCGATTATGGGAGGTGGAAAATATAATATTAATACATTTTTGATCGAATAAATTGTAAAAATAACTGTTTTGACGCAATTTCGCAAACGTTCTGATTTTCGACCCTAAAATCTGATTTTTTGAGCCTGCTGTTCTGATTTAGAAAAATTTTCAATCGCATCCCTGTGGTATAGAGGATAGCGTTGTGATGGCATAATGTATGTTGATATTAAATAAATATTTATTAAAACAATGTTCGCTAAGAGAAAAATGTTGATTTTCCTTTCTCTAGTTATTAGTGCCTATTTCCAGGTTTTTGTCTGATCAGATCAGTCCGTATCTTTCAATTTCCCAAGGGAATGCCCACCTCCGTCGATGTCCTCAACCGTTAGAGCCTCTGCAAATTGCTGCTTCCAGCTGTGGGTGCCAACAAGAAAGCCGACATTGGCATTGGTCACCATTTTGTCGATGAAATTCTTGAACTCCTTGTCCTCAGTGATCAAAATTTTGCAGCGCGAATGTTCCCCTGAACAATGGCCTTTTGTGGTGCCATTGGTCCGTCACTGACCCAAAATCGGTCTTCCGTCGGGCTGTCCCTCCTTGGGCCCCACTTGGCCCTTTCCATCCCTCCATTCCGGCGTGCCCATCTCCACAAAGAATTCCTCCGACTTTTCATATTCGTCGTCATTAATAATTTCGATGTGAATTTCGGCTCTGCAATAATTCCTTTTGCATTTAAATTGTCCAAATGTGATTCATTCACACTTTGTCTGCTCATTCAGAAACAGCAATTCTTTCTCGTGAACCCTAAAGTCTTTTCCCGCTTTTGCGCTTCCTTCGGTCACTGTGAAGGGAATTCGAACGGTGCCGCGTGCCCCGCGGTGCCGTCGGACTTCGAGAATGAATTGGCCTTGGGTTTCCGGGACACGGAATACTTCCGAGGTGAAGGAAAAGGCGCCTCCGTGGTCATCTGCGTGATTTAGATGAAATTCAAAGCGAAAGTTCGTCTATAATTTCTACTCCCCCCCCCTGTGCCATTTCTGCTTCCAACAACACCCACCGTCAATGATCATCACCGTGGCACTGTCCGCTTGTTGCACAAATTGGGCTGGCATTTTTTGACTCGGATTGTTGGCACAAAAGGCATCCAAATTGGTCAGTTTCACCTTCAGCAGAGAATGCCAAACGATTGGTCCGTTTCGGCCTACTCACAAGGAATTGTTCGTCGTCCTCATACTCGTCGTTGTCGACAATGCCAATTTCGATGAATTTTGTGCTTTCATTCGGCCCAAATGTCAACACTCCCTGAGTCGGCACAAAGTCTTCATGTTCCAACGCACTGTCGGGCACTGTCTAACAATAAATGTTCAAAAAGGCACAATTATTTGAGTTAACAGATTTCCCACCGCGTAATTAACTGACACTTCCGTCGGCACCATTAATGAGCCCCTGTCGACGGTAACGCGCAATTCCACTTGAAAATGGGGCGTGTCAGAGTTTGTCAGACCATTCCCCTGTCAGACCTGTCCCAACATTCTCCAGAACGCAATATTCGACCGGGTCGAATCTGTCATAAAAGGCTTTGAGTCCGCTGCCCCCCCCCCCCCCCGCAGTCGCTCACCCGACCGTCACCTGCTTGGGCCTGTCCGGCTGCAGCGGCAATACGTCCGCCTGCTCCTCCTGCGCTTGCTCCCGGAACTTCTTCGACGAGATGTCCCCGTTGCCGGTCATTCTCCGAATCGCCTGAATTCGGTAAAAGGCGCGACTCTTTGGCACTTCGGTGAAAATTAACGAAGAGGCCAATTGCTGCAACTCCGCAACGGATAAATTCGGATTTTCATTTCGAAGTCTTTTGATTATTTCCAAGAAATGTTTCTGCTTCACAAGTGCATTCGAATCGCCATTCAATTGGTCCAAAAGCGCAACTCTACAAATTGGTCAATTTGGAGAATATAAGCGACAATTCAATGGCATTGGTTGCCCAATTTCAGTGCCATTGGCAATGATTTCCCGTGCCATTGCCAATCTTCCCCCCCCCCCTCTTCTTTTTTTCTTACTCCGTGTCGCTGCTCACTCCGTTGCCATTCGACTTGGCACTGTCTCTCCGCTTTTGTTTGCTCAGCCGGGGCGTGTGGCGAAAAGAAGTGATTGCTTTGGTGGTGAGAATGCGTTTGCCAAATGATTTTGCGTGTTTATTGGCGACGAAAGCGGAGACGACGGTGAGGGGAAAGAAAATCAACGTCAGAATGCCTTCCCATACCTTAGAAAAATGGCAAATTGAGAAGCATCAAGGAATTAAACGCACATCGACGACATTCGGAGAGAACACACAAAGAATGAGAAAAAGCCAAACGTAAGCGAAGGACGACCAAAGGACGGTGACCCAAAAGACGTCGACACGGTCAATGCGGCGGATTTCATTGGAGGGAATCACCTAAACAGCAGAAGGAGGGAGGAATAAGCGGGGGATGGGATGGGATGGACTGGCCATGATGCAAATGCCGACGATGATGAACAAGTTGAAGGCGGCACTGCCGACGATTGTGCTGCCAAAGGGACGGCGGAGCAGTGAATGAATGAATGAATGGACAACGGAGCTCCGTTTACCTGGGCCCAAGGTCACCCGCCTCGAAATTGTTGGCGAAGATTTCAATCACCGAGAGCAGAATTTCGGGCGCGGAAGATCCTTTGGAGGAAAGGGCGGTGAACGAATCCGACCCAATGCCCACCCAATGCCATCAGTGTGAGGTTGGACACCGTCTCATTCCAAACTCGGACCAACACTTTGACTTTGTCCCCCGTCAGTTTGGTCACTTCCATCTCCCTCTCCTGACTTGTGATCACCTGACAAATGAATGAGTGATTTCTTTTTTGCCATATGTATTTTTGAGAATGACCTCAATCGCGGCCATGAATCTGTCCGAAATGATGGAAACGCCAAAGAAAAGGTAAGCCATGGCAACCAAATAGACAAAGGCGCGGATGGCCCTCGTCACGGGGGGCACTTCCTATTGGGATCAACACTTTGCACCAATGGCACTCCCTTTGGCCCACCTGCGGCTCCCACACCGAAAGAATCAATCCGGGCTTGCACGGCTTGGAAGGCGCACATTTTGCAGCCGATAAATCCCTTCCCGCTTCTATTGGATCTTCGGGCGCAACAATTGTCGTCTGATTAGTTCGATCGTCCGCTTTTCTGGGGGCAGAAAAAGCAGTGGCCCCTTTCGCTTCATTGGCCATAGATTGGGCGGATGGGGGATAATGAGGCCGGTCATTGTCACTGAACGGACTGACAATGAGTGCCGGGGTTGAGATGATGTTGGCAGAGAGTGGGAGGACGAGCAGAGACAGCAGCAGAAAAGGGCACGGGGGGAACGGAGCGGCGAGGGAACGAAAGTGCCGAAAAGACATCGAAACGGATGGACGGAGGGAGGGAAAGAAGGGAGACGAAGAGACGCAATTAGCAGCAGAAAACGGCCCGGGGGAATTGTGCCCTCATCAGAGTCATTAATTGGGAAGGGATGAAAGCTTAAGACAAAGCAGGGCAACGAGAAAAAAGCAAAAATGGCGGAAATAAATTTAATAATGGGAAAAAGGCTAAGGGGAGGGGAGGGGGGGGACAAAGCCGCACTTTTGCATCCCCCTAGTATTACACTCTCGAGAGGGAAATAGTCATTTATTCTCGGTTGGAGACGGATGGGAGAAACGGAAAGTGTTGACGTTATGGATGCATTGGGCTCAAACATTGTAATTGCACACAGAACAGGAGATGTGGATGAATTGCAAATGTTCATTCGTAGTAAATGAAAGGCCGACGAAGGAACCAATCGATGGAATTGGAATTTGAGGGAGGGAGGGACCATTTCACAACCAGCGGTCGCCGCCATTCACGCATAAAATTGGAGCAACGCCAGGGCCGGTAAATTAAAGTATGATTAGGCCATAAGACCAACAAAAAAAGGCTATTCCCTCAAAAAGTTCCGGGTAATAGTTTAGATGGTCCCCCCCCCCTTTTTGACAGAAAATTTTTTTCCTTTTAAAAAGCCGTGATAACGTGTTTCTAAGGGTTTTTGGATTGCTAACACAAATATGGCATTCATTTAAGCCAATTTCGAACCCTGGACCCGAATTCGAACAAAAAGTCGAAAATTCGAATTTTTCAAAATTCAGTTTTATGATCTAAAATAGATTAAAACTAGCAAAGAACTAATTACGAATCATTACAACACCAAAAAACAATCATTCTGCACAGGTTCGAATAGAAAGTGAATTTTGAAAAATTCGAACTTTCAGCTTTTGTTCGAATTCGGGTCCGGGGCTCGAAATTGGCCTAAATGAATGCCATATTCGTGATCAGCAACCCCAAAAATTCTTAGAAACATGTTTTCAGGGCTTTTTAATTTCTGTTCCGTTTTGAGAATTTATGGGCCAAGGAAAAACATGGAGAAAAAAAAGCAAAGAAATTTTAACCTTAAACACTTAATTCATCAATTACCTTACATATTAGGGTCGGGAGGATGCAATTGAAACCCATTAAATGTTTTGTTTCGCATGCATTTGATGTTCACCGTCCGTTCATAAATGCGAAATCATTCCCACCAAAACAATTGAATCGAATTGAAATGCGCTTTAATCTTATGTAAATGTCTTTGTCCGCAAACTTCAATCACCGTGGAGATAAATTACATTAATTCCGCCCCATTCGTCCCCCCCCCCTCCCTCTTGAGCCCCCGCCTCCGTTCCTTTTTTGAGTCCGTCCACCATTCAACCGGTTCCCCTCCCCTTCCCTCCCCTCCCCATCATTAGTCTCTCTCTCTTCCTCAGCTTACTCATCAATTCGCAGCTGCGCCACAAATCAATCTTCTTCTTCGTCGTCCTCTTCATCAGCCCTTTCCTTTTGAGGGCAGACAAAATAAAACTTAAGACAATCCACCAAAAGAAAATCCAAATAATGCGTTGAAAACAATCGAAAATTGTGAAATGACAACAAATAACGTTCAACAGATGTGAGATGGTATTCAGATTCGCTTCTTGGTAAAAGCGGCATTTTTGGAGCGTTTAAAAATATTTGGGATTTTCCAAAAAGGAACTGACTACCACTCATTTTGCCAAATAAACAATTAAAATGCGGAGAGATCCATCGCTCGTAAATCATACGCCGAACCCACTGAATAAGTCTTGCTGCTTCGCGAGTTCGACCAACATTGGGTCATCGAAGAATTTGTTCACAGAGACGTCCTCGGAGAGGCCCTTTCTTCGCCTTGTTTTGATCATAAACTCGCGTGCCAAATGGGGGGCCGGTTGCAATTCGAGTGGACGAATGGCAATGCTTTTGTCGAGCGGATCACCGGGCACAATCTGAAAAAGGCAATGATGGCAAAAGTCATCAGAGAATTCCAGGGCAATTAATTACCTGCCAATGGCTGAACACACACATGCAAAATGCCTGTCCTTGGGTGTGCGTCCGCAAGTCCGTCTCGAAACCGAACGAATCGATCACCGGAATGAACGCTTTGATTGTGTACAGCGGTGAGCCGGGGATCGGCGCATCGGTCGTGACGTGACCACGTCGTTTTGACAGCACAGTGTAAATGGCTGTCACACAATCGGCGGGGGCGATCACTTCCACGAAATAATACGGCTCCATCAGACGAGGCGTTGCCATCTGATCGAAAGAAAAATCAGAAACGAAAATTGCATGGGGAAAGAACTCACCAAAAAGGCGGAATATGCGCAACGGCGGGAAGTTGGGATAATTTGTCCCCCGCCTCTGTAGAGCGGCTCCTTGGCTATCTGAGCATCCAACATTTTGAACTTGACATTGCGAATCGCTGAAGCAAGCGAAATTTGTTTTGATAGCCTTAAAATTAGCGAAGGACGAACGTTCTTCACAGAGGGGCCCTTCTCTGGTGGCCCATTGAAAGCCTTGGATGACGGACTCGCGAACTGTCTTCAGCAACTCTTTGTCCACCTCTGACGGAAGAGTGTCGTCCAGAAAAATGTTCGGACCATTTGTCTCGGGACCAAATGCCCAAATGGAACGCGCAGCGAGCAAATCCCATTCGTATTTGGTTTGGAAAAAGTCACCAAGTTGCTTTCTGAAGGGAAATCCAACGAAATGAAAGATTTTTTCCCCAGCGGAGGCATAAAATAAGGCCATAACTCATTAAACATTTTTAGTGTTAGCATAGCAAATAATAAACGTTAATTTGCGCAAGAATTTAACTTTTCCCAAGCGGTGACTAACTTTTGAAAACTCTAGCTAATCATTTAATGTGTTTATTATATTCAATCTTGTCTACGCCATATTTTTTGATTATTTAAAAAACAAAATAAAACAAACTAAAAACAAATAATTTGCAAAACAAAAAAAAACCTTTTCACATTAATAACTCTTTGGGTCGAGGATTAGTTATTTTTGCCAATGGGCCAATTTGTCGAGTGCCAAATAAACTACTAATCTGTAATCAGGGCCTACGGCCCCCAATCCCCCCCCCCTTTGTTAATCCCCTAAAGTGAATTGGTGAATTTGGGGCGCTGAGGAATTTGGACGCTCGCGCTGATGCTATCGGGGCAAATTCTGTGCGATGGCGTGCCCTTCTGCTGTTAGTCTCCCCATTGGCTGATCATCCCCTCCGGCACTGTTCTCGCCTAAACAATTTGCCCACCAAACGACGCCCTGCCCCCTCGACAATCCGCCCAAAACGACGCCCTGCCCTCCCGACGATCCGCCCACCCAACGATGCCCTGCCCTCCCGAGCGAGTATAAAAGAAATGATGAGCCAAGACTTTCCGTTGCTTCTTGCTTTTTCTTCTTCATTTCCGTCTCCTACCTATCACTTTTTTGTGCTTCGACGACCTTTTCCTCTGCTTTACAAAACCCAAAAACCACTTATTTTTCATTGCTTTTCCATTCGTTTTTTCGTTAATAAACCCTTTTTTTTGTGGTGAAGTCTTGCCTCTAGGCTTTTTCGCTTTCGTTGGCTTTACCATTTCCCCCTCGTTCCCATTGCTTCTCGCCCCCCCCCCCGTTTGCTTTACCCATTTTTCACCCTTTTGCTCCATTGGCTTACAGGGACTCAGTCCCATTGTGAACTTGGCTTTACAATTTGTTGGCTTGTCGGGACCCAAATCGGAACCCCCGGCCCATTTTCTCCTTTTCCTGGTTGGCAAGGCATTTACCCCCTTGTCCAGCACAAATCTTATATGAAAGCAAACATTTCTGTAAACCGACCTATTCCAACTGATCTTCACAATTTCGCCTTCGATATCCTCCGCCAATCCCTTCTCGAGGGGTTCGGCAATCATCGTTATTTTGTTCCTAAAAGAATTTTTGTATTTTTGGAATAATTTGTAGTAAAACTTTTGGTTGGGTGTTTGAGCAAAACATTTCAGGGACGAAGTTTCGACGACAGTTTCGCAGAAGGACACCACCGGGTCAGCGACTTTGATGTCGATTTCGGAGAACACCTTTAAAATATTTTACCCACGTCACTGCTGTTGTGTCCCCGGGTTTAAGGCTTCAAGCCATTTCAAATTACCATTTTAAGAGAGAGGAATTTATTGAAGGAAAAGCATTGACAAATAATTATATGTTAAAAACCGGGAATAGTTTGGCCAACAACAACCTCAGAGCATTTTGGGTGGGTCAGTGCAATTGGTTATTTGGGAAAGGATTGCCAAAGGCAAAGAACGGCACAGACTGACCCACTGCAGACATATCGCAGCCCTCGAGGGGGAAATAGAGTGGACTTATATACCAGAATGGGGATGGACTTTGGATAGGATGAGGGGTATGACGGCAAAAACACAAAGGGAATGAGAGAGAAGGATGGCATATGCAACAGAGGTGAATGGATAGAAATGGTACGATAACATTGGAAATGAGACTGCTGTTTGCTATTTATTCCTCCGACTGCGTTTGGCTTATTCAGTTTGCTGAATCATAAAAAAAATTATGCGGCAATAAAAAATTGCGACTCTTTTTAATGCCCAATTTTTGTAAATTAATGAAGGCGTTGATCAAACTTTGGATATTTATGGTTTTTGTTATTTTAGGTCGTATGAAGTGTAAAGAACCGAAGTTCCTCACCTTTCTCATGTCGTGCATCACACAGTCCATGTAAAGTTCGCCCGTTCCGAGCATCACGTGCTCCCCACTTTCCTCTACTCGGGTGGTCAGCAGTGGGTAGGATTTGTTCACTTTACGCAGCGAGTCGAGCATTTTTGGCAGTTCTGATGGATTTATGGGTTCGATGGAAAGTTTGACGACTGAGCAGGTGTTGAACTTGAGAGGACGGAAGATGAACAGCTAAAAAGAAGGGGGGAGACAGTGGTGAAAATTGTAAATGTTGTCAAAAGGCATGGAATTTTGAGCTTATGTAAGAGGGGCAGGCAGTACCGATTAGGTGGGGACGGGACAAAATCACGCCGCAGAAATTTCAAGAAAAAAATTTCAAATTTAGAAATAGGCGCAGCAGAAAACAAATTTTTTCTTGATTTGTTAAAATGATTCAAATTCGAAATTTCCTCGCGAGTCCCCCCCCCCCCCCCTCCTTTTTTCCCGCTGCGAAGGGTCCAAATTGTGGGTCCTTTGGTTGGTTAAACCCAATGTTCGTGTCCATTCGGCTCACCTCGTCCTGGTCGTAGTCCTTTTCAACGATGGTGCACGTTTTTGTCACAGGCTGATCGATGCCTTCCATCAAAACTAAACAGCCCGCGCCGACGCTGTTCACTTCAACAGTGTACCTAAATGTGGAAATAAATAAGAAACCCAAAAGAAAAAACAATGGAAAAGCTCAATGCCAACCTTGCCACGGGCAGCCACAGTCTCCCAACTGTCATAACCCTACAGTCTTCTTCGTCCTGGATGCTGTAGTTTTCGCCCAATATTTTCACCTCGTCGCCAGAATGAACTGGAAATTGACATCAAAATGCCTGTTTTGCACTTCCCCCGCCGTTTGCCCACTTGTGCCACTGAACACTCTTCCGAGCACATGAAATGCCGTAGTGTCCTGCGTGGCATAATTTTTAGTCGTGTGAATGTATAGCGGACCCTAAAAGTGGGAATTATTGCAATGTTTTGTCCGTTTGTTTCCTTCGCATTTCGACTCACATTTGGGCTACAATTGGCCAATTCCGTTGGCAATTGACTGGTGGCGTCTCCGCTGTAACAATGTTGCACCTTTCTCGGCCCATTTTCAATCGGAGATTTGATATTGTTGACAACCAAATCGACAAATGCTAAAGTGCAAAAGATTATTTTTTAATTTTCGCTACTAAAATACAGGTGAATGAGCCGAAAAAACGTTGACAAATCAAAGTGATGAGAGGACGAACATTCATTCTCTGCTCTTCTTTGTTCAACTTTATGCCCAAATGTTGTTGCAATTTGGGCAGACACGTGTCGACGTCGCCCACAACCTAAAAAAGCGAAACGACGGTCAAACAGTGAAGGAGGGGGGACCTGAGAGAACAGTTTGTACATAGGCTCCAGTATAAAATGCACAAATGAACGCGGCGTTGGCGTTGCTCCGCCCAATTGTGGCTTTTTGGTGAATTTTTTGAGCGCCGTGTCGAAAAACATATCGCCCCAAAGGCGACGCGAAAATTTCTCGGCATTTAATTGGCTATGTTTGGCAGCGTAAATATTAGCAAAACTTTCCAAAGAGAAGCAAATGCTATAGCGACCGCTTGCGAAAATCACATTGCCCATCAGAGGGGAGAAGAGGGGTATGTCATCCTCGCCGAATGTTCTGAAAAAGCATTTCGAAACAAGCGACTGAAAGTTTTTAAATGATGGAAATAAATTAAAAGCTTTTGTTGGGGAAAGAAACTGAGTTTTTAACTTACTGTACAAAATTGTTGATTTGGTCAAGTGTGAATTTCAGTTTTGCATAGGCATCAGCAGGCGGCAATTTCAGTTCCAAGATCAATCGGTCGATTTTGTTTAGACAAATGGTGATCGGAAGATGTTCTTGGATGGCATGTCGCAACAATCGTTCTGTGTTCATCATTAATCCCTCGTGCACGTCCACCATTATAACCACCCCATCAACAAGACGAAAAGCAGCAGTGCATTCATCAGAAAAATTGACATGTCCGGGAGTGTCAAAAATGTTCAGCAGGAAGGACTTGTTCCGAGAGTTTTGCATGACAAGTGTTATCGGCAGAGCTTTGATGGAGCACCCGCGCTGCTGCTCAATGAACAAAGTGTCGGTGAAGCGAACGTCTCGGTCCTCATAACGAAAGAAGTCCGGGTGGGTCTGCTCCACCATGCAGTCGATGAACGCGGTCTTCCCGTGGTGAAAGTTCCCAGCAATGGCAATGTTTCGGATGAGTTCGGGATGGTTCGTCATATCGACCAGAAAATCTTTCTTGTAGACAGTCTCGGGAAGAAGGTGTTCTTGCGCCTGGCATTTGCTTACATTAATTGTCTTTCTGCGGAAAAGTAATGCCGGCCACCTGAAATCGCCGCAGTTTGACGGGTTTGACGATTGGCTCTGTCAAAGGTTGGGCGTCCTCCTCCTGGACCAATGTCTCCACTTCCTCCCCATAAACTTCCAAGGCAGTGGCATAATATTTCTTGTCCTCGTGCAGCACAATTTGACTGCCAGGAACAACTGGCGATTCTCCGTCCTCTTCCTCATCCTCCTTTTGTGGAAGTGATTTTTGGTTTGAACAATCAAATTGACCTGCTCCATAATGTCATCTTTCTGCTCCTCCTCCTCCTCATTACCACCCACTGGTTGTATTTCTTCATCGTCGTCACTATCGAGCTCCGGACCGATGTAATTTCCAAATTCATCGTATAAATCAGAGTCCATTTTTAGAAAATTCTATTTAAAACTTCCAATTGAAATTTGGCACTTTTCCAGTTTAGGTTGCCCGATGCAAAAATCTAAGGTTGCCCGATGCAAAAATCTAGTAACAGAAAATATAATGCCATAAAAAATTTAAGGGATTTTGGGGTCGCTGACCATGAATATGTATGAATTCTGTTACAAAAATTATTATTTTAGAAGGGTTTTTTTTAACTTTTAATGACCTCTCTTCATGAAAATAATTAATTTAAAATTAAAGAAGGAATAAAATTTGTCAAAAAATGTAAAATCTTAAAAAAATTTTAATAACTTTAACAAATTGCAAAATCATTTCGTCATTTTTTTTTCTAAAACGGCAATTGTGAAGACCTATTTTGTTATTATCATTTTTTAGAAAAAATTTATTCGCTTATATTTTACCATGATTTGCAGAAATGCACTTGCGAAGGACAAGGAATATACAGGTGTTGAAATATCCGTTTCATAAAAGTCATTAATATTTTAACGAACCCAAATTTAATCCTAATTTAGTTTTAATGAAAAGACTCGATGAAGCAAAATCGCGATTCAAATCTCGACCTGACAAAATTACTGGAATTTATCTTGAATTGGCTGAATATTTGAAAAACAGCCTTTTTCTGGCTGATAAGGCCGAGCAGAATTATGAGAAAGTCATTTCATGGGGTCAAAATTGTTCAGAATGTTCATTCGACTGCTCATTGGCTTATCGAAGCTTAGCTGAGATTGCCATTGAGAGGGGTAGGAATTTTGTTTTGTTTGTTTATAGGTTTTTAAAATTTTAGAAGATTATGATTCCGCCATTAAGAAAATATCGTCGTCATTGGATTTTGCATATAAAACTGAGAATCCCGGTTTGATTCAGCAGGCTTTGCATCAGCGTGCCCATATTTGCATGTCGTGTGGATTGCCAGAAAAAGTACGACTCTCTTAATTTGAGAAGACTTCAGAAAAAATTGTTTTATATAACAGGCATTAATTTACGCAAAGGAATGTTTTAAATATTTGGAAGAAAACGGAGAAGAAATCGACGAATTGAAGAAGGACGGAGATTTCAAATGTCGGATGGCACATCTCCAAAATTTTTTGGCCGCAATTTATACGGAAATTATTTCTGCCGGTTCCTCTCAGCGGCAAAACAATTACGAAAAGAGAGCAATCGAACTTAATGAGAGAGCGGCAAAATATGCGAGGTTAAGTTTTGAATTGGAAAGAGTTCATTTAATGGGTCGCTGATAAACATTCGTTTTGGTCATTCCCTACCCTTTCTGAATGGATTTACTTTCGGCTCAAGTCCAGTTTATGCGTCCCATCGACTTTTATGCGTCCAATCAATTTTTTTATCTAATTTCAACAGCCTTCTATCCCTATACGGGTTTTTTACGGTTACATAAGGCTTATCAGAAATACCAGTCATAAATACATAAGTTGTGTTGCGAATATAACGATCGGTTTCCGTTTCGTAGCTAGATTCGTTAACACACGACCTTTGTCATAGATGTTGTTATTGTCAGGACAAATTCCGCAACAATGCCAAGGGTGCGCTCTTCGATATCCGAATTTGTCAATGATAAAGCCTTGCCATTCCATACACAAAATTAAAGGGCAGGTCAGCAGTAATATAGCTAGTCGAAACATAGCAACCGGAGTTTGAAGAACGGAGAGAAAAAGCGGCTAGTATTGGTTTTTACCGACAAATGGAGAGAGAAAGGCCGGCTGTCACTTTGCTATAGTGCATTTATTTGTTTCAATGCTTTTTGTCCCAGACGAACGTAGAGACGGCTGTTACTTGGCTATTATAGTGCATTTTTTGTTTTAATGGATTTATTTTAATGAAAAATTTGATTGGACGCATAAAAGTCGATGGGACGCATAAACTGGACTTGAGCCTTACTTTCACTCACTCATTGTCAGTAATATTTGTGCCGTCCCATTGCAGCGAACATGGGAATTGGACTCTTTTGTATCGGACCCTTTTGCTGAAGTTGGAACTGACCACGGGGAAGGAACGCGTGTCCGTCGCCCAATCGCTGTGTAACACCGCCGCGAAAGTCATTCCGACAAAAGTGGACGAGAAGAGATTCAAAAAGGAGGCCAAATGCCATCTTTCGCTGGTGCTTTTACTTTTTTGCTCCCATTTAAGTAATTTTCAGGAGAAATTGCGTCATTGCGAGCCGGGAAACTTTGGGGAAAGCAAAACGCTATTGTGGAAGCGATATGAAGAGCTGAGGAAGGAGCCGGACAGTGTCTCAGACGATTTGTTCGAAGCTGTGAAGAAGGCACTCATTTTCAGTAGGGATTTACGGCACAGCCAAAAGATAAATCCAAAATAATTGGGCAAGGAAATGTCATCCTCGCAATAGAGTCCACCCATTTTCAGTTTATAAAACGGAACATCGTATGAAAAGAGCGAATTCGGTGAATTTGAAGGATAACGCGATGAGAAGACGTGCCCAAATGAGTATTTTCGAAAAAATTGGCGACGAGGCGTCCTTTTTGGGGATGAATGAAATCGCACTTACCTTCTACCAACGAATGTTAAAGTCGGTTTGTTTATAAAATGACCTGTTCCAGCACCAGATTTTTGGCTTGACGTTGTACCGCTCCTGGGATGACTTTTTTGCGCTTCGATAGCTGAATTTTAATTTTTTTTTTTTTTCAAAAACGCCGAGTTACGCCCTGCATTGTGAAAAGATGTGGAATGTTAATTGCAACTTTTCCTGTTATTCCTCCAGCGATTTGGTGGGGGTGGGGGGTTCGACCTTCCCGCATATCCCATGGACTCGTGTCCCTGGATATTCTCCGTTTTGTTTTCAGGACTGCCGACAAAGCTGATGATAAACGGAAGGCTTGGTGTTCGATGGCCGAAACTGCGAGAGACTGTCGTTTGTGGTCACGGGCCTTGGACTTTTTCAAGGAAGTCAAGGCACTCGAACAGAAATTGGCATACGACGAGGAAGAGGTGGGACGTTTGGACGTTTTTCTCGCCCTTTTAAGGTTTTAGGCTCACAAGGGAACATTCCGAGCTGTGAGTGGGAAAATGCATATAAGCTATATATCATTGGATAGAGCAGGGTCGACTTCTATTGTCAAATTTTAATTTTAGCGGTGCATTTTGCTTCCTTCAGACAAATTCCCGACTTTTGAGGCCCTGTAACTCTTGAAGGAAGCAAAATGCACCGCTAAAATTAAAATTTGACAATAGAAGTCGACCCTGCTCTATCCAATGATATATAGCTTATATGCATTTTCCCACTCACAGCTCGGAATGTTCCCTTGTGAGCCTTTGTTTGACCCCCTCCCAAATTCTGCCGTTTGGAACTTTTTTTGCTTTTATAATATTCAAAATTAAGATGATCGACACGGATATTGCCATTGCAATTGTTTCAGCAGAAATTGAAGATATTCCGCCTCGAGAACGATTGGATAAGTTCAGAAAAGTCTACGGGGAGTGTCGAACTCCCTCCCAAAAGGCATTTCCAGCCTTTTTCATTAATAGCTCATTTCACTCATTTAGTTGAACATTTTGGGCGATTATTTGGCCTTTTTGAGTGCCAATGGTTCTCATTGCGCTGGCGGCGAATATGAAACGAAACTGAAAGAGAAGGCATTTTGGGAGAAGAAATTGGAAGAGGAGGACAATTCAGCAGAAAGCGGTGGCCAAAATGAGATGGAAAGTACGGAAAGAGACGAATTGGACGAGATGGACGAACAACAAATATTATTCGAAATTGCCAGTGAGAAATGGGAAGGGAGAGAAATGGGAATTCAGCGGACATTTGCAGGGGAAATGAAAGTCGTGGAGCGAAATGAAAAAATTGTGAAGGAAAGGGCCAACAAAAACACTTACGGCGAGTCCAATTTGCACGAAGTCGCCCGGTCGGGCGAATACCAACAGCTCAAGGAACTGATCGAGCGGGTTGTTTGTACAGTGAAGGAGGGTTAAACAGCTCATGTCTAAGGGTTACGACGTTAACCAAATGGACCACGGCGGATGGACGCCTCTCAGTGAGGCGGTCTCGGCTCAGAATTTGGCCAATGTGCGACTTTTGCTGATGAAAGGGGCGAGTCCGAACACGCGCTCGAAAGAGTTTTTGATGGACGAGGAGCAAAACAAAATTGTGAATTGTTTTTTTACACAATAGGCCGATCATTCGCCTCCATTAGACGTCGAGTGGCCTCACTCCGCTGATGGAAGCATGTTCCGTCGGGAATGCCGAGATTGGCAAAATGCTAATCCAATTCAAAGCGCGCGCTTGTGCCAAAGATGACGACGAATGGACAGCATTGGAATATTTGAACGAGTTTTTGATGAACACCAAAGGGATGGACAAGCAGCAGGAGGAAAAGCTGCGGAAATTTGGCGACTTAATAAGGCACCGACAAGCCGAAGGTGAGAACAAACGGACGATTAATTAATGGCAAAATATTCCCAAGAGGGACTCTCTTCTCGGACCTTTGAGGATTTCCTTGAACTTCTCCAGCAAAAGAAGGCGTCGCAGCGGAAAAGCAGCAAAACTTCTCAGAACAGTTTCACTTCCGAATCGAATGGGCAGCTGAGAAGGAAAAGACGGATAAGCGAAGACTCCGAAAATGGGAATTATTCGAAAAGCCAATTGGGCAAAGAGAACAGAAACGCATGGATAAGTGACGAGGAAGACGAGCGTGGGGAAGAAGCGGACAGCGAAGAGACGCGAAATCTGAAGGATTACCGCCGCTGCATCGTCGGACTAATGCGAAAGGGAAACGGACAACCGGCGGAGGGCGAGGGCGGAAGTCCGTTGCGCACTCCGAAAACGCCGCCGCTTCTGTTTAAGCGCAAAGAAATGGCCCCTGCCTCGAAGAGGGCGTTTTCAACGAAGCGGTTGTTTTTCAAATGATTTTCACAACGATTTGTTTACATTTTTTATTGTTTTTACGTCTTTTTATCTTTGGAATTTAAATAGCCTTGCATTTATAAGGATTAATTTATTAAAGAAATACATTCATCGAACTCATAAATGCGATTCCGTTTCTTCTGATGTCTTTCGTTGAAGCTGAACCGAATGCGGAGGACCCGCATTTTTTGTGGGAGGAATTGTATTCGAAGGAAAGGGTCTGCCGACCAGCGAAAACGCTACCGTAATTTTGAATACGATAGACGAATTCAGCGTTTTTTAGGTTAGATGAGCCGATATACTCGGACAAGGTTCGTTTCGTCTGTATAAGTGACACACACAACAAATTGGGTGAAATTCTGTCGTTGATTCCTTATGGCGATGTGAGCATTTAAACTTACCCCTTTTGGTTCTTATCCCTTCTCTTGCTACCATTTTTGGTTGGTTTTTGTTAGGTTTTGCTGCACTGCGGCGATTTCACCAATTTTGGAGATGGCGAGGAATTGGAACAGTTCAACTCCGACATTGGTTCACTACCGCACAAGTACAAAATTGTCATCGCTGGGAACCACGAGTTGGGTTTTGAGGATGGGGAGGACGTGGAAGGGCGTCGGGCGGACGCTTTGATGTGGGCGATGGGCTCGGGTCGACGCGGAACGCCCCGGGGCTACGAGCGGTAGGAGGAAAAGCCAGCGGAAGAGAACTCGAAAACCAAAAGGTTCAGCCTCACCAATTGCATTTATCTACACGACTCGTCCACTGAGGTGCTCCTTCCGCTTGTACCATCAGTATCAATTTGGCCTCTTTTTCAGGTGTTCGGTCTCACCATTTTCGGCACTTCTTGGCACCCTTTGCCCGGCTTTTCGTTCTATCGTCCACGAGGCGTTCCCATCCACAAAGAATGGATGAAAATCCCAACGGTACAGCCGAGGCCGGTGGTCGATGTTCTGATGACTCACACCCCTCCACTCGGTAGTCAAATCGAATGGCATTTGAGAAAAGCAAACGGGAAAAACAAAAGTCTCCACAAATAGTCAAACATTTTGCTTATCTAATCGCAAATCTTAGGCCATTCGGACGTTTTTGAGAACGGACGACGGTGGGGCGATGCGGATTTGCTGAATTGTGTTGAGAAGAGAGTGAAGCCCAAGTGAAATGCCATGGCCATCGAAGGCAGCCAATTCGGCAATTTCAGGGTGCACGTGTTCGGCCATGTGCATGAACAGCCTTTTTCCACTACAAATGGTGAAACGCTTTTTTTAAACGCGGCAATTTGTGCCCATGGACATCCGACGGAGGACGGACGAAAATGGCACCATTTGCCGAAAAATCCGCCAGTGCTTTTTGACTTGCCCGTTCCGGAAGGATTTTCGAAAACTTGAATTTTTAATCAGAACCACGAAAACGATTAAAAAGGTACAATAAGCAGATAGAAGTGACCGATGTGTGCTAAGAAAAGTGACATTTTGGCATTGGAATGCATTCATTTTTAAGGCGTATCACTCAATTCGATGAAAGCTGATCGCCCTCCAATTTCACTTTCGGTTCCGTTTTTTTGCTCCTCACAGAATCTACTCGGCTGAGCACCTGAACATTTTTATTTATTTGAAACTTTGAAAGGCTTTTCGTACACTACGAACCGAACTCAGCTGTTGCTGGAAGTCATCGTCTTCTTGCCGGCTTTGTTCGAGACGCTGAAAAATTTAAAAGTAAAAAGTCGCATTCTCTGAATTTGTTATGTCCCAGCAAAAATATTTATTTTCCCTATTTAACCAAACAGCCACCGAAGTGTTTCCACATTTCTTAATGGCTACCCCAAATCCGACGTGTGCTTTCGCATGCCTCGTGAAAACTCCGTCGCCGTTTCTCTCGGTCCTCTCTCTGTTGTCGAAGTGTTTCCATCAATTTGTCATTGTGCGTCTTCAACCTCTCTTCCACCCGGTCCATGTAATCATTGAGCTGAAATGCCTTCGTGCCGTTCTGTCGGTGCCAATTCCCTCCCTCCCTTCCCCATGACTGACGTGGTCCAATTGGGAGTCCAATTTTCGTATCTCTAAAATATTCCGGTTTTCGGTTGTCTGTCCTTCCCTCTGCCCGGTTAACCATCTTGGTTGTTCTCCAGCTCGGGAGTCATCTCGTACAATGCTCCCATTGTCCTTTGCGGCAGTGCCCCGGCATCAGCGCTTTGCCCTCTGTTCTGCCGCTGCTGCCCATTCTCCGCCGTCCCTCCCTCGCCAACTTCGCCTTGTCCCCCAATTTGTTGTCCACCCTTTTCCTTTATGTCCTTAGAATGCATTTCTCCGTTCAGTTTTTTGAAACTTAATAATCAAAATTAAATGCCACAAAATAATTTCGAAAGGGCAGAACCAAAGACAGAAACAAACATATTCAGCAGTAGGAGCAGCAAAATTGGTAATTATTGTGGGGAATCAAAGCTCATCAACGCTTACTCATTCGTCTTCAAAGGACGACAAACGATCGGCAAAGAGACAAAGGGAAGAAAAAAGGGGGAGGAGGACGAAATGATGATGAGTGACTGACTGTCGTCCCCCCCCCCGTCTGTTTGATTAGTTTTGTGTACAATGAGTGCTTCCTCTCCTTCCCTTTCTCTCCTCTCTTCTGCCCCCCCCCCGGCGTTTTTCCCCATTTCTCTCTCTCTCTCTCTCTCTGTCCTTCCGTCCCTTTCCTTCTTTGCTCATCGCCCTCTGCAATTTCTCTTCTCTTCACCTGTTGTTGTTCTGCTGCTCTTTTTTCAGTTTTATCTCTATGCTTTGATGCACAATTCCAATATGGAAATTCCTCCAATAAATTCCATTTGAGCTCTTAATTCTTAAAAGTTGTGCTCCCAGTTTATTTCTCTTTTGCTCAACAGGGAATTTCTAACTGAAGTGTTCAAATCACTATAAAACCAGTTTTAAGAGCATAGTAATTTGCTATTGTAAATTTTCGGCTTTTTTGGTGTCGACCTCAATATTGATCATAAAAAATCTAAAAATTTCGAAAAACGATAAGAATGGTTAAATTTTCTTAAATCCATAAAAAATATAGCAAGGAAGATAATATATCTTTTCTAGATTCCTAACTTATTCTCGTTTTCTGAATAAAAATTAGAGACCGGACAAGAGGGTCGGTTTCGGTTAAAAACCGAAAAAAACCGAAACCGAAAAACTCAAAAATTTGTCGGTCGGTCGGTTTCGGTTAAAAAACCGAAAAAAACCGAGCCGAAAAAACCCGAAGAAAAATTTTCGGTATACCGTTTCGGTTTCGGTTTTTTTGAATTTTTTATCTTTTCCCAAAAAAACAATAAACCATTTTTATCAATAGAAAAAGCGAAAGATCACCTCTGAGTAAAATTGTAGAGCTATTGAAGCTCTATCAATGGTGTATAAGTTGGGAAAATAATTGAAAAAGGCAGCCAAAAAATCAAAAATGTAGTCAAGTAAATAAATAAATAAATTTTGAATATGAATTTTTGATAAAATTTTCCATTTCTCAGGGGTGTATTTTTCGTTTTCTTGCATTTTTGTTAATAATTTTTTTCAAAATAGCAGAAAATATTTTACAATAAATTCTTCAAAATTAAAAAGAGCACAAAAAAAGCAATAAACTTATTATTATTAACAGGTATATCGCTCCAATTTGATTCGGTTTTTTTTCGGTTTTTCATAAAAGTCGGTCGGTTGTTTCGGTTTTTTGATTATTTCGGTCGGTCGGTTTCGGTTAAAAAACCGAACCGAAAAAAACCTAAAAAGTCAAAAATTTCTCGGTCGGTTTTTTTCGGTCAAAAACCGAAAAATACCGAAAAAACCGAAAAAAACCGACCGGTCCGATCTCTAATAAAAATATTCTAGATGGAATAATAGTTGAAGAAAATCAAAATAATTCAATATCTGTCGAGCGGATCCGAACCTCTAACAAATGTTATAAAATATTAGGGGAATGATAATTAGAGTGCTCATTTTGCAACATATGCTTTTTTTTTGCTAACTTGGGGCGTGATAATAAGCATGAAAAACGCATTTCTAACTTGGTTTTAGGCTTCCAGTCGACTTTTTTCATACTTTTTTTCTGATTTCTCGATTTTTTGATTTTTGTGCTGATTTGGCATTTTGGTGCTTTTTTATGCTGTTTCATCATTTTGAGCAATTTTTTAAAATATTTTCAGAATATCCCTTGGCCTTTTGCCTGCAATTTCTTCTCATCCCCCAATTTCCATCATTAAACTCACTATTTCACTTTCCCTCGTTTGTGGAGAGTGTGCGGGTGGGGGGGGAGAGGTTTTGAGGGGAGAGGGATGGATCATGGCAGACAATGGACGAGATTTTGGAGGTATTTTATAATCAGGGAGCAAATAAAATTTTTTTGACGACTTTTTTCAATTTTTGGTGCCTTTAATCTCTTAATTTTATGCTTTTTCCAATTTTTTGTGCTGATGTTGCCTTTTTTGTGCTTTTTTCATGCTTATTTTGGAAAAATTTGGTGCTGTTTACAGTGCTTAATTGGTGTTTTTTTGTGTGCTGAAAACTGAGCACTCTGATGATAATACGTTATTCATTTATGTTTTAAATTTATTTGGCGTTTTGTTCTTAATTTAGTGTTTGTGAATTGTTTAGTTTTCCTCCTCAGACTTTTGGTTTTAGCATTCAATGATTATCAGGGATTCCTTTTTTATGTAAGAAAAATCGCGAAATATGTAAATAAAATATGTATAAAAAATACTAAAATAAGTATGAAATATGTACAAAAACTCCCAAATATGTACGAAAATATGTAAATAAAAATTTTTTTTTAACGATTACTTTTTTGGAAAAATTTTAGGCTATGGAGAATCCAGGAAAAAAATATGTATTTACATAAAAAAGGAATCCCTGGTGATTATTATATTCTTTATAATTTTATTGCGTCTCTCCTCTCTGTTTTATTTGTTGTGTTTGAATTTTATCATTTTTTAAATGAAAATCCTACCAATTGAACTTAATAATCCCAAAAACCAACCTTTTTTGTTGAAAATCTGTTAACAAATTACACCCAAATTTCAAAATTTCCCCCGGCGGCGCCTATCGGCACCGCCGGACCCCCCTTCTTCCCCAAAAATTTTTTGAAAAAGCGCGCCGAAAAAATGTGATGTGAAAAGCAAATATTAATTTATAATAAACTATTAATTGTTTGAAATAATTAAAGAAATTTGTTTGAAAATTTTCATTAATTTAATTTAGCTTTAACTTTTGGATTTTATTAAATAAAAAACAAAATAAAAATTTAATTATTTTCAGTTGAAAAAAATTAAATTTTGTTTTTTAAAAATTTTTGAATTTTTAAAAATTCCCGGTTGGTTCCGGTTCCCGGTCCCGAAAAAAAATCGAGGTCCCGGTCCCGGTTTTGCTCAAAATTCCCGGTCCCGCTCTACTCTAAGTAAAAGATGAAATGAGGAAAAATTGAATATAAAAATATTTTTATTTAAATAAGTTTAAAAAATATTTTATAAAGATATATCAATCAATGAATGGTCCAAATTGAAAGTTTTAATATTGGGACGGATTAAACGGTCATACAGTATAATTTTGTGCGTGAAGTGGATTTTGCGACGAGTGAACAAAAAATTAAATAATAATAATAATCAGGTAGTTTGTGATAAAATGAGTGAGTGTAGAACGGTTGTATCATTAATGAAACAGAAACAAAGTGATTAGAAATGTTTGAATAACAATTAAAATGAGGTGAGAATGGTTGTATATGGTGGTGATGCCAAAAAAATTTATGAGCCAAGGGAAAAGGTAAGAGGCAATGCGAAATTTGTTGATAATGCAAAGTGATAAATTTCCGACCATCTGTTCGTTTACCACGATTATGGTCAGAAATAAGATTTTAAAGTGGCCTTTGAAAAGGCAAACGAATTTGCTTTCTTTGGTAAGTAATAAGCCATGCTTTTGACACAGTTAAATGGAGAACACATGAAATTTTAATTAGACAAATTTTTGTCGATAATATTTCTGTGCATTCAATTTAACTGTGATATGCGTAAAGCCAACAGTACATTGAGGCAGCATAAAAAATTAATTAATATGGAAGTTAAAAACAAAAGGGACATACGAAATTGAAAGGGGAACAAATAAAAGGAGGAATCAACCAAACTCAATCAACGTTTATCAGGGGCTTCCTCAAGTTAGCCAAGCTTAGTACAGTCAACAATGGTACGTACATCCCTGAGGTTGGCAATGAGAGGAACCGGCAAAAAGTGCGTACTACGCAGATTCGATGGGTAATTAATTAATGACCCTCACAGAAACAGACACTTATTACGCAATTGTGCTTTTGAATGGCCTACTTAAATTAATGGTTTCATTGCGTAACAAGAAGGGAATTTGACGGAAAATTGAGGTAGAAATAAATGGAAATTCTGAATTTGCGACGAAAGAAAAGAAGGGAATGAAATAACTAAACATCCGAAAAAGGAAATGATCAGAGCAGACAGAATATCCGGGGGAACGGACACAGAGAAACAAAAAAGGCATTCCTCCGCCTCATTCGTGTTTAGCTTGGTAGAGGTGGAGATTGAAATCGAGCGGCGAAGTGGACAAATGACCACAAATGTTGCATTTGAACATATTCTCACGAGCGTGGAATCCCCGGTGAACTTGGTAAAGGGCACTAAAATGGGCGTGGATTTGGTGCCAAAAAACAAAGATGTTGGAAACAAAGCGAAAGTATACCCAGCGAAGGGACAACTCAACAAAACTACGCAAAAAAGGAAATAGCAATTTTGAGGGGAAACTCACGCGTCTTTGAAGGCGATTTCGCATTGTTGGCAAAAGTAAGGCAAAATTGTCCCTGAAGGTCCCTGCAAATTTACGGACAAAAATGGTACCAATAAGGAAGTGAATCCGTTACCTGAGCACCACCAGCAAAGTTTGCAGAAACACTTCCCCCGTATTTTAAGCAACTTCGAGTTGAAAGTTCCTCCTCTTCCGCTGCATTATTTCTGACTTTGAAGCCGTTGTTCAGCCCGGGAATGGGCCCAATCAATTTTGGCATCACATTTGTGACCACACAAGTGCCCCCTGGGGGTTCGTCGGCATTCGATTGTACATGACACGGTTTTTCTTGCTGCAAATAAATTTGTTTTTTTCGAAAGCGATTGATAACTAATAACTTTTAAAATTAAAAAAATCCGCTAAAAGTCATGGCCAAAAAAAGAAAAAAACTGAGACATCTCTATGATCGCTTGTCAACGTGCCCAACCGTTATTAGAGCATGGTCGCCATTGTTAGCTGAATGGAATGCGTTGTTTCCAAAGGCAAACTCCCGCTTTAGTGATTTGCTTGTGGGTGAATATGCAAGTTGTTGTGAGTGACTCGATGGGTCGTTGTTGTTAGAAGCGGGAGTTGTAGTCGACGTGCCATCGGTGGTGCATCCCCCTCCACGGGCACTTTCCATGTCATTACCGTTTGATGCCGTAAGATCATTTCGGGGCGTTTGCCCAATAGTCGCTAGCATCTCCGTCATAGTCGTGGGAGTGAAGTGAATGTGTTGTTCGCCTTGAGGAAGCTGTTGTCGAATGCCTTCCATCGCTTCGCACTCCATGAGTCTTGTGCTTCCCCCCTCTTTTTCCGAAGAAAGCGTCGGAGGAAGTGAGGCCGAAACAGTCAATTCCATGGGCACCTCATCACCAGTCTGTTGCTGAGAGCCTGTGCTGACGACCGCAAGTGCATGACTAAGCAAGGAATGGGCAGCATTTTGGTGGTGAGGCTGGGGCGATGAAAGCATCTGATGCGGTTGGGCGGCTCCTTCGCCGCCGGGGATGAGTTCATGGTGAAGCTGAGCTGAAAATGTGCTGACTTGCCTTTCCCATTCTTCTTAAAACGGGACCCGTTAATCGTTGGTAAATAGAAGCCAATGCGTGCTGTTCGTTGCTGAGTGCGGCGGACATGGGCTGTTGAGTGACGATCAAATGGAAGAGCAAATGCTTAAATATGATTGGTTTTGTGACCGTTTTGAGTGTACCCAACGATGCCCCAAAAATTTTCGGAATTCGGAAGTCGGAATTCCGACCCCAAAAATGTCGGAAGTCGGAACTCGGAATTTTTCAAAAAAATATATAATAAATTTTTTAAAAAATATTTAATAGGCTAAATTTTTAACCATGTAAAAGGTAATTTCAAACTGTTTTTAGTTTATTTCTATATTTTTTAAAAAGATCAAAATATTTTAAGTAATTTTACATTATTTTGGATTTTTTTTTTGGGAAAGTTACACCCTTTTTTTGCGGCGCGCTTTATCCAAAGAGAATTTGAGAAACTGTGGAGAAGGAAGGGTCCGGCGGTGTCGATTGTTAATATGAAAACAGAAACTTTATAAAATTTTCTCATTGGCAATTCGGAAAATTGCCTTATTTCTTAACAAATTTCATTAAAAATTCAAAATTTTTACGATCGACTAATACAGATTTGTGAGGAATTGTCGATCGTAAGAGAAGAGGGGGTAGAAAACCCCAAAAATTTTGCCGGTTTTTAAAAAAAAATCCAACTTTTTACGTTCGACTTAAATCAACTTTTTCCCTTTCGTCTATAATTTTCTTTAATAATTTGGCTTAAAAGCATAAAATTGTAATTTTTTGGTGAAAATTTGTTAAAAATATGAAAATTTTGTCATTTTTGGACAAAATTCATTAACAAATCGCATTAAAAATTTCTCGGCGGCGCCTATCGGCACCGCCGGACCCACTTTTCCCCAAAAATTTTTTTTGGAAAAAATGCCGCAAAAAAGTGGTGCCAAAAAAGTCGTTGCCGGGGTGGAAACCCGACCCCGACCCCCAAGCGGAAATCCTGCAACGAAATTTTCCTAGGCGTCAAAATAATACTGGAGAAAATTTTTTTTGGCCCGAAGACAAGGGAGTAGCCAGGACCTTCGTTTCGGGGGGGGGGCAACTCAAAAAGTCGATTCTTAGGGGTGTATTTTTTCGTTTTTGTAAACCTCTATTTTTAGGGGTGTATTTTCGTGTTTTTTTTTAAATTGAATTGATTGCATTATTTTATGTTTCCTTTGCATAAACGCGTTATTTAAATTAAAATAAAATTATGCCGGCGATGTTTCAAAAAAATCATTTTTTATTTACTCTTCTACAAAAACTTGACGGTGAAATTGAAGAATGGCTCTGAGAATGTAAAAATATTAATAAAACTCATTTTGAGTCATACAAAAAGGTCTTCAGCAGGGCAAAAAATGGTCGATCGTATGGAAATGGGCTCTGACCCCCCCCCCATATGGGCCCCTTGTTCAGGTATGGTACCCATCATCCATTACCTTGTTCATCTCGTCGATGTTTCCAGTGCTAAAGCTGCAGTGAGGGCAGCTGACCACCGCATTCCGAATAAATCCGTTCATCTGCTCCAGCTAAAAATTGACGCTGGCCATCAAGTTGTGTCTTAAAACAGGAACGGACACGACCGACCTGTTGTTGTAGTAGTAATCGATGAGAAGTCAGCTCCATCTCGGCGGTATCGCCAGGCGGAGGCCCGTTGAGATGGTGCTGATGAATTGTTGTTGCCAGCGCTCCGATTAATTCCGTTCCTTCCGAGTGCCCATCCGATTGGAGAGTCCCAATTGGAGCACCATTCTCAAAAGAGGCCGTGTCTTCACGTCCAATCGAAGAACTGGACGCATTTTCAGGCCGATCTGTAACAAGAAGGGGATTCAGACGATTGAACAGAGGAAGAGGAATCAAAGTGCTAATTGTAAGGGATTCCCCGACAAACCCTCCCCGTGACTGTCACTGCTGTCCACAAATCCGCTGGGCCCAGGCGCTCTTTTGTGGCTGTACTTCTTCAGATGCATCTTCAGACTATGGCAATATTTGGTCTGATAAGTGCAGTCCTGGCAGCGGAACTGGTAGACAGGAGTGTGCGACTTCATGTGGGAATTCAGCATTGACTTGTTGACACAAGCTGAACGACAGAAGCGGTGTTTAATTGTAGTCCGTCCTTTTCTTACTGTAATCACAAATGGAGCACTTAAAAGGTTTCTGTCCGTTGTGGTTACGGTAGTGGTACTCCAAGTGGTGCTTGTATTCTGTCACAAAGTCACAAAGTTCGCAAGTCAACTGCTTTTGCTTGGGTATATGCAGGCGTGCGTGTGCCCATTGCTCCTCTTTACTGCGGCTGATGTTCTGACATGTCTTGCATTTGTACTGCTTCGGCTTCCCCGATCTTCGTGGCGTGTCCTGCTTCTCATCGCTGCCGTTCTGTGCTGCGTTTTGTTGGTGAATGGCATCACTTCCGATAAGCGACTGAAATGGCGCTTTTGCGTGTCTCTTTTTCGGTTTGCTTTGCGCTGCTTACCGCTTCTGGCCCAATCTGTAACTCTGCGATGTTCAGTGTGCCTGCTGTCGATGTATTCAGCAGGGCGGTGTGCCTTTCCGTCAGGGCCCTCAGCTGTTCAAGCGGAATGTGGCCGAAGTCCCCCACCTGCGGCGACGAATTGAGCATTTTTTTGTTGGGACCATTGTTCGCAATAACATCAGTGCATATCTTAAGGAGGGCGTCGGTGGAGTTGGAGAAGGCAACAGAATTGGTATTGGTGAGCATAGACTGAATGGACTCCAAGGCGAGTGTCCCGTTGGAATTGTCTCCCGCCGACAACATGCTAAATCAGAAAACTTCGTTTTTTGCCATTCTCATTATCATCCAATTGCCACCTGTTTAATATGCTTATGCCATCCGGGGGCATTCCTTGACTGGCAAGTATTTTCTGACTCAAACATTTATCGCCACTTAAATCGCCGTTAGAAGGTGGCGAATTCTGCTTGAGTGTCGTTGGTGTCGGGGGCGGCGATTGGATGTTAATGCCTGCAGCAAGCCTTTGCTCTCGCTTGTGCGACTGCAACATGTGCTTCTTTAGACGCCCTTCCGTGCGAGTCTCAAACTTGCAAATTGGGCATTGGTGCGTGCTGAAAATCATTTGTTCAGTTTTGTCATTGCTCGCCCAACGGGGCCACCTGTGCGTGTTGCGGTGTGAGTTGTAATGGAATTTCGAAGAACAACTGAAGCCACAATCAGGACAGACCAACGCATTTGTGGGGAAGTCGCCACTGTTCTCATCCGGCGCTTCCAAGCCCGGCGCGCGGAAGAATGTTCTGCCGGTATTCCGTTGGTGGAGCTGCGGCAGAGGCTCAATTCTTCCGTTGTTGACGATGGTTTCTCCAGTTGCAATGTGCTCGGTGGTGTTTTGCTGCAGAATATTGTCGTCATTGCTCGATGTAGCAGCACACACTGTGACATTTACGCTGGCACTTGGAGAGAGAACGACGGATGACTTTGTTCCGTTATTTGTACAGCTCGTTATGTTTTGTGTTGTTGGAGAAGAGCTTATTGTTTCTATTTTGATAGAAGAATTAGGGACAGAAGTTTCTGTGAACTGTTGATGTTGTTGGGAATTCGGTGTGACATTATCACTGACTGAGAGAGACGCGGGTGCAGGGGCCGACATGTTGGAGATCATGCTTGGACAGGAAAAAGTTCGAGTTTTTTGTTAAATACCAATGGAACATACTTGAGCACCGTCTCCATGTCTTTGAAGGTTCTTCAACCCCTTTTTTCGACTTTCAATGTTTGCCATTCCCGTGACAACTTCCTTTTTTTGCCTTCAACATTTTCTTCCACAAAAATAGCTAAACAATGAGTAAAAGTAAGTGATAAATAATTAAAAATATAACAATTAATCATGTATTAGGTTTCTTCACCTCCCCCTTCAGGCCATACATACACAGTTGGCCAGAGTTCATTATGCATTTAGCAAGAAAGACAACTGTAATGGAAGACGAGACGAGAAAGACAGCAAGTCATAAGACTGACAAAAATAACTGATAAAGAGCGAAAAGTAGAGTGATATAAAAGAGAGAGTCAAACGAACGAAGAGAGCATAGAAAATGCAGACGGAAGAGGAAAGAGTGAAAAAAGGACATCTTTTTCACTCACCTATTTCTTATAGGCAAAAAAATTCCTTTTTTAAGTTCTTTTCATTGAATTTTACTTTCTCTCTTCCCGTTCTCCCTTTCTTTTCTTTCTTCTCTTATTTCCTTTTCCATCGCTCTTTCGCACTCTTTCATTTCTCTTAGTCTCTCTCTCTTTCCATTGCTTTTCTCATTCTTTCCCTTCTCACTTCCCCTCTCTTTCTTCTGTCCCTTTTGTTGCCTGTTCGTTTCCAACCCTTTCATTATCTTTCTTCGATTCTTCGCAATGAAAAATACCTGGAGAAAGATTAGCAGAAGAGCGACAAAGAGAAAGAGAGAATGAATATTGAAGAAAAAGAATGGCAGAGAAAGAAAGTGAAAGAAACATAAAGGGAGAAACGACGGCTGAAGAAATAGAGGAAATTAGTGGCAGGCAACTGGTTTTTCTTTTTGAGCGAATGCACCACAAGAAATGGAAAAACACTCATTGCCTCTCCCCCGCCGCATGTCCTTTCTTTTGCTCATTTTTGTTTTGGTAGGGAATTTTGGAAGGGATGGGGGGGGGGAGAGGGTGAGACCGATAGAAAAGTGAAAAATGCATGGGCAAAGAGAGTCAGAGAGAGAGAGAGAACATGCACAAATCATCATTGCGACGATGAGAGGTAAAAAATAGGGAGGGAATGTGATAGATGGGAGGGAGGGAGGGAGGACAGGGACAGACGCTGAGAGAGGCGGAGAATAGAAGAAAAAGCAATTAGTTTTTTAATGTGAATATAATTAATACGAAATGAAAGTAAAGCTGAATGTTGTAAAGGATGAAAGGGTTAAGCGAAGAAACGGAATTATTTTAATGAACCGATTGGAAATAGCAGAAGAATAATTCGGAGGACGGATGATGGAAGAACGGCGGATGAGCAGAAATGGGTGGAGAAATAAAATGCGAATAACAAGAAGTACAGCGGGCAGGGGGCGTGGTTCGGCCAACCGGGGCCGGAGGGTGGTCATTCATTCCGCTCTCGCCCCCCCCCCCCTCCCCAAACGACCCGATGAGATGACCACCCCCGGGCGACGTTCCTAGCACGGGCTTTCTCCGACCGACCTTCGGCTGGATGCATATTTTGTTATTTTGTCGTCTTTACCCTGCCATTCTGTTCTGCTTTGTGTTCTTATGCCTCCTACTTTTTCTTCTTCGTTTGTTTGCTGTTATCTCTGCCCTCCCCTTTTTTCTCTGACCCTCTCAGTTTCACCATCTCTATCATTGTTTTTGCATTGGTCACTCCCACCTCTCTTGCCCTTTTCTGCTCTGCTGAAGGCAGAGTGACCAGGGCAGTGGTCATTCGGCGAAAAAGGGGACGGCAGCGGACGAGGGACAGCTGTGGAGATAGACAGGACACTGGCTGTCACCCCTCCCCTCCCCCTCCGCCGACCTCAGTCCACCGCCTCCCCTCGGGGGAGAGATATTTAGGCAAAAGAGGGCAATGGAACATAACGACGAAACAGCAAAACAACAAACAAATGTGGGCAAAAACAGGAGATGGTCGAATTGGATGCAGATGCAAAATAAAGTGGACGACGACGACCCAAATCTCCGAAGTGACCACTGCCCCCCGCCCCCCTCTCGCGCCCGCCCGTCACACCGTCAACTATACAATTCAATGGAGCCAGCCAGCCTCCTACGTAAACCTAAGTGGTTGACTTACTGAAATGTTTGTACCAATAAAAGTGGAAAAATAACCAAGTGTGGCAGTGTGGGTGTAAACGGTTTAAGCTGAACGCACTCTATGCTTGCTTCATTCCTTGGTGTTCAATGACCTGTCACCCCTCAAAAAAAAAACGGTGAAAGAGTCCATCCCGCCCAAGGGGACGTGCTGGTTGGTGCTAGGGGAAGAATGGACATTGGGCATCAGCAGAGAACGAATGACCCCCAAATGAATGTCCCTTCCCTCGCCCATCGTAACATTTATTCCCTTTGACCTTTTCTCTTTTATTTCGTTCCTTATTTTATCCTCTAAAAAGAGACAACTCAGAAAAGAAAAAGAATTTGCAAAAGCAAAACATAGAAAAAGCTGCTCTTATGCGAATTTGCATGAAAAATGTCCAAGAGAAAGGAGCAAAAATGTGCTAAAGTTACCAAGGCAAAGAAAGCACAAAAAGAAAATGAAAAAAAACACTAACCTAAACACACATTGGCATTGGTATAAACACTTACAAAAAGGAGAGATTAAAGGGAGAGGGAGGGAGGAAGAAGAAGAAGAATTGGATGAAAAGAGAGAACTAGAAGGGACGGCGAAATTCACCGCACGCCGTTTTTTATCCACCTCCTCCTCCTCCATATACTCAATTTAATCAGCCTTCGTATTCCTTTCGAAGTCGAAAATTCTTCACTCTTTTTTTGTCCGTTCTTTCTGAAGAAAATTTATCAACCGAAGAAATGGATCGTCTGAAAACACTTTGGTTGGAGGACAAATTAATGGCTGAAACCAAATCGGTGAGTTGAGTCTGTCTCGCTTTATTCGATTGGATTGGTATTTTGAAATTTACAAGAATGAACACATCATTTAGTCCCACCACAAAAAAATGGAAAATAGAATTTCATCCGCTAAAACGCCCAAAATACTTTCAATCATCTATTATAGCCTAACAATAAGCACAAAATTGTGAGTGTGGAAAAAGGGGGAGAGAGAATGAGAAAGAGATAAAAAAAGAGAGAGAGAAAGAGAGGAACCGGACGA
The DNA here is from genome assembly GCA_004148225.2 of Heterodera glycines. NCBI lineage: Eukaryota > Metazoa > Nematoda > Chromadorea > Rhabditida > Heteroderidae > Heterodera > Heterodera glycines. Next base: position 8,975,686 of record CP049708.1, on the reverse strand, counting down.
AAGAAAAGCAACTGAAATTGGCAAATAGCCAGGAAAGGAATGAGTAAAGCAAAAAAACTGACGGCAGCTATTATTTTTTGTATTTTCACACAAAATATGCTCATTTGTCATCCTTCTAATTATTTTAAATACAGTAAATTTGTGCTTTTACGCCCCTTTCCCTCGCGCATTTCTTGCCCAGAGGCGGAATACACTGCAATTCCTTCCTCGAACCCAATTTTCATTCGTAAAGTGGAAGCTTGTAGAGTGAGAAGAGCCAAAAAGAAAAGAAACTTTTAGAAAAAATAATGATAAATCGAAAGAAAGCTTTATGAAGTAAAAATAATAATGGGGAGGGGGGCGTTGAGAAAAAAACTAAACCATCCGACCGACTCAAAAAACTACTGCACTCTTTCGGTTTTAGTCTGGCATGTCGAAACATCGGCGGAATTAAAACCGAAAGAGTCCAAAAGCGCTTAGTCAATTGAAGCGAAAGTATTTAAGTATAAGCCCACCTTATCGATATCATAATGGTTCACAGGATACTGTGATGAAAAAATGAAACTGTACACAATGAAGTTGGAAGAATCGGTTATCGAGCGAAAAATTAAAAAACGAACCAGAAAGTAGAAGGAGAACAAACGGAGAAAGTAGGCCGATGCAAAACTGAAACAAAAACTCAGAAAAACGTCCCACGTTTTCAAAAAAGGTTTGCATGTTTGTGGCGAAGTGGTTTTTGTAAGATACACTGTGTTTCATTAGAATAGGGACACCCTATTTTTTGGGAGTTTGACCACTTCCCATGAACCGATCGATCTGAAGTTTTAACTGTACGTAGCAATTCTGAAAATATTAAGATTCTAACAATAAGACGACGAAATGACGACGGAAAAAAAATTTTACGAATTTTTTTCCAAAATTGGGGTGTTCCATTAGAATAGGGACACCTGGGAAAATTGAATTAAATCTCAACAACTATCAAAAATAAACTGATAAAATGAGCTAAATAACAAAAAGCAAATAATTGTTCATATTTTTGTTTGTTTTGCAGACAAAAATCTGCCTTTTAGGCAGAGTTGTATTGAATTTTCCAAGTTTTTCAGAGAAGAGAAATCAAGGCCTATGAGACTTAAATCAACTCAAACATGTGACCCACTGAATCAAACTGGAAGCAATTAACACTAAAATAACGTATAGACATCCCTTAAGCATTTTTTATTCACTTTATGTAAGAAAAAATTCATTAAACACAAAATTTTTGTGGGCGAAAAAATGTGAAAATCTGGGTAAATTCGTAAAAAAATTTCTAGGGGGTTGGTGAAAATTTTCCGTGGAAGATGAATATGATGAACAGAAAGAGCAAAAAATTCTCTACAAAATGGCCTTTGAATGATTGCTCTACGGCTAGTGTCCGCTGAGGGGCGTTTGGATAAATACGAATGTCGTAAAAAGTAAGGAAAATTTGATAGTTGTTGAGATTTAATTCAATTTTCCCAGGTGTCCCTATTCTAATGGAACACCCCAATTTTGGAAAAAAATTCGTAAAATTTTTTTTCCGTCGTCATTTCGTCGTCTTATTGTTAGAATCTTAATATTTTCAGAATTGCTATATACAGTTAAAACTTCAGATCGATCGGTTCATGGGAAGTGGTCAAACTCCCAAAAAATAGGGTGTCCCTATTCTAATGAAACACTAATGGAACACAGTGTAGTAAAGGGACAAAGGGCGGAAGTTCGAGTCAGTAGCGCAAACATGAATTTTTTAATTTATTTTTTGTCCAAAAAATTAAAAAATGAATAGAATAGAAAATTATTTTTGAAGGTTTTGCCCAACTAAAACGGACAAACTTAGTATCATTCGAAAGTTTTAGATAAGTAGAAGCTTTGGCAATGGTAAAGATTATTGGTCCCAAAAATTTTTTATAAAATCCGAGAAAAGCGTTTAAGCGGTAATCCAAGGCGCTTAGCACGAATCTGGCCTTCTTTGGGCTCAATTTCGAACCCCGAACCCGGACTCAAACATTTTCGAAAATTAAAATGAACATTTTTTCAAATATTGCATGTGTCGTTAAGTGGCTTATGTAAGAATACTAAAGGAAAAAGAGCGGATGTTCGAGTCCGCTCCGTGACATTAATATTTTTTTTATTTCTACAAAAAAAAAATTAAAAAATGACTACATATTTTACAAAAATTATTTTTGAAGGTTTTTTCCAACCAAATTGGACAATCATGGTATGTTTCGAAAGCTCTTGAAGAGAGGGAAGATTACAAATCCTAAGCAATTTGACGTTACGTAAAAAAGTTGCAAGACTTTTAAATTTCCATAATGGTCTAATGCAAAAACGGAATGTACTCAGATGAAAAATGAGCGGATTTATCTAGAAAAAAATTAAACAAAACGAAGTAAACCCAGTTTTCTACTTAGCAGAGTAAAAAGATACCATGAATGTTTATTTGTTTAAAAATGGGATAGTATGGTTGGCCTTTCGTATTAGATACTAAACCACTTCGTACTTTTTTGATTTGCACTAAAGTTCGACTCATACTAACAGTGATTTTTTGCCATTGTTATAAGAGGAAAGAAACTATTCGCTGGCTTATGGGCTTTTCACCGATTTTTAAGTGACCGATAGGTTTTATTTGTACCTTTGCTGATGGGCCATTTTTGGCTGTTCGTCGGTCGAGTCGCGATTAGAGAGGACAATTTGCAGGGAGAAATCAGAATTCTGCAAAAATACAAAGGCAATTAAAATCATACATGGAAAAGGGGGGGGGTCGACCCCCCCCCCCCCCCTTCGCCCGCAAAGTGCCCCAAAATGGGGGACCCCTTCGCATCGAGGGGGGCCGGTGCAAAAGAGGTGGGGGGGGGGGTCAGAGCGAAGGGGAAAAGAGGGAAATTTCTGAAAAATTTGGCTATTTCCTTAACAAAAATCGTTAGAAATTCTCAATTTTTCTCCCGGCGGCGCCTATCGGCACCGCCGGTCCCCTTATTCGCGAAATGGTGAGCAGATCGATGGACGAAAAAACGACTCCTCCGGCGGCGGGTGGAGAGACGACACCACCAGCCGGCCCTTCGGCGGGCTGTTGGTCGCCGTCGTCGTTTTTCTTCCCTTTCACTCCCTCCTCCGTTTTTTATCGCCGAATGCTCCTCCTTTGCCCCCTTCTTTTCCTCCACTATTTCCCTCTTCCATTTTCATCGTTCGCCCCATTTATTTATTCCTCGCTCCATCTCCTCTTAAATGACAACTAACCGATGAACAACAACAATAACAACAACAGCAATCGACGGAGAGCAGCAGAGATGGAGGAGACATACATAGAGATTTCAAATTGTAAAAGAATAATGAGAGAAAAAAACAGTTTTTTTGTACATATAAAATCAGGGTTGCCAGATCTGAGGATTTATCCTCATTTTGTGGCTTTTTGATAGGTCAATGAGGATTTTTTTGGAAAATGAGGATTTGAGGATTTTTGTGGCTTTTTGAGAAATTTTGAGGATTTTTGAGGCTTTTGGGGAAAATCCTCAGAATCTTTTAAATTTTGATATGTAAATTGCCATAATGTTTGGCAATTATTTAATTTGAATTTTGGTTTTTAATAGAGTATCAAACGGAAATCTCACCCAAATTTAGCCAGAAAATTACAATTTTTTTCGAAAATCCACAAAATTATGAATTTTTTAAAAATGAAAATCTGCTAAAAATATGGTCAAAATTCTCAATTTTTCCCCCTCCGGCGGTGCCTATCGGCACCGCCGGACCCTAAAAATCCTTTTTCTTTTTTTTCAATTTAACTCAAAGTTGCAAAATTTGGCCATTTTGTGGACAAATCTGTTAACAAATCACATTAAAAATTACAAAAATTTTTCCGGCGGCATCTATCGGCACCGCCGGCCCCTCAATTCCCCAAGTTTTTTGGAAAAAGCGCCGCAAAAAAATCAACTTCGATTTTTCATGCTCAGAATCTCACAAAATGCTTATTTCGAACAAAAAAAATTACTCAAATCGATCATGGACAATCAAAAATATAACATTTGAACATTTTATACGTGTTTTGAATAAATTTTGTAAAAATGAGGCTTTTTGACCCAAAATGAGGCTTTTTTGCCTGCCAAATGAGGCTTTTTAAAATTTTCATCTGGCAACTCTGTATAAAATAGTTAATTTGCATTTAAAAAAGCGATTTTTATACGGTATCCAAATATCCAAATCGTACTGTCCAGCAACAAAAAAAAATCCTTTAGAATCTTGGATTTGTGCTTATTTTGGCATATGTAGCAGCTTATTCTGTGCTTCCAGTATATTCTTTATGTGGACCAACACTCTGAATGAAGTTATGGACCACGAGAATTGGACAATGAATTGGTGATTAGCATTTTGGCCAAAATTGGAATCTTTCCGGTTCTTGGTACTGAGTCCTCACTTTATTATTCAACTAATTCCCAAGGAAAAAATCTATTAGTTTTGAATATTATGATTAGGGATGGGATTCTTAGGTTTTTACTTATTTTTTCTGCGGCTTTAACTCGACGAGAAACATACGAAAAACACAATTTTTGTTCGAAAAACTTTCGTTTTAACGCCCCTATCCGACCCTAGGAATCCCTATTTTGGATGTTCGCCCCTAAAAATCCCTACTTTGAGTGTTCGCCCCTAAAATAAGTTTTATCCCTTTTTTGGCGTTTCGCCCCTATTTCGCGATTTTTGGGAAAATTATTAACAAGAATGCAATAAAAATGAAAAAAACACTCTTAAAAATCGACCTAAAAATTTTCAAAAAATGCACCCCACCCTTAAATCCCGAAAAGTTCGAAATGTACTTCATTTCTAACTACAATCCGTGAATAAAATTATTTGCCTTAATTTTAACTAATTTACATAGAGAAAATATCAATTTTAATAAATTTCACCCCGTACATTTGAAACTTTTTCGCCCCTATTTTTGCCCCTATTTTGCGAATTTTTTGCCCTTATTTAGGTCCCTAAATTGGAATTTTTCCCCACTAAAAATCCCATCCCTAATTATGATTGTAACAAATTTCAGAAAAATTTGACTAATGAAAATACCTTATACGGCCCACAAATGACAAAATCGGCCTAAAGTCGCAGGCTAATAAATTTGGTTTAATTCTGGCTCGAATCCGCAAAACAAAAGTGGTTGAAGGAGGCGGGCGGAAAGTTTCAAACCGAATTTCTAAAAAGCTTCTTCGATTTGGTGCGCAAGTAAATTGCTATTCCAGTGCTCGTCTGTTAGTTTGGGAGTTTCCATTGCCACAAATATGCAAGAAAACGCTTCGTCGCTTGGCGTTTCATTCTGCGGTCATTCCTGGTGGAATGACTAAATCAGGTCGACCTCTATTTTTTATCATGGCAAATTGTCTTTAGGCGCCGGATCTGTTTGAATGCTCCAAACGTGTGGAATTTCCAAGGAAACCGACCGGCGCCGCGCTAGTTAAATCCATGTCTTTATGGTGTTGGTTTCGAAGCCGAAAATTCTCAGAAAATGCTGGCGAGATAATATGCCATAAATGGGTCCGTATCGTTTTGGCGGCGACGTTTTGGCGCCGACGTTTTGGCGCCAGGGTCGTTTTGGCGCCGACGTTTTGGCGCCAAGCTATAATAAAAAAAAGAAAACACCCAAATTTAAAAATTTTGTAAAACAACAAAAAAAACGTATTTTTCGCGAAGGTAATACTGCCGATGGTTGGTTGCCCCCCTTTTTTGAAGAAAATTTTTTTGTTTTCAAAAGTCATGAAAACATGCTTCCAATGGTTTTCAGGGTCGCTGCTCACGAACCAGGCATCCATTTCGACCAATTCGGAACCCGGAGCCGAAATTCGAACAAAAAATCGAAAATAAAAAATTTCAAAATTCTCTTTTTGTTTCTAAAATAGATTAAAACAACCAAAACGTTTTGGCGCCGACGATTTGGCGCCATGTAGGGAGGAGGTAGAAATGATGAAATCGTTATAATTTTTCTGACGAAGTCTATCAAAGAGCCGGATTTAATTCTTCATTTACTCTTTTTCGCTTTGGCTTATGTTCTCTTAATTTTGTATTTAAATGAATCGTCAAATTGATACGAAAAAACAAAAGCCTAAAATAACGCATGAAGGCCAGCTTCGGCCGGTGGTCTGATCGAATGAAAGAATGTTTCGGAGACGGCACATTCTCATTGGCACCTCCAATGTTCTACCAAATAAATTGTTTCCATTTCTTCATTTTGTTAATTATTATATTTAACGAAAAATTTCATTTTTTATAATTTTTACAATTTCTTCCTGCCTTTTTTTTCATTTTTGGCTTGGCGCCAAAACGACCCTGGCGCCAAAACGTCGGCGCCAAATCGTCGGCGCCAAAACGTCGGCGCCAAAACGACCTGGTCCCCCATAAATTCAAAGTTTTGAACTTATAATTTCTTAACACTCATATTGAGGCAATTTTCGAAAATCATTCATAACAAATTTTTTTACAATTTCCAATTTTTTTGTATGTTTCTTAATATTCACAGAAGAGGTTCGATTGGTAAAATTTCAGCTCGATTGGTCCATTGGAAGTAGGTGAAGTGGCACAAAAATTCTTGACCTTATAATTTCTTAACGGAGCATATATATGTATCATTACTAGGGCCCGGATTTATAAGTTTTTCCTTATTTTTTCTGCGGCTTTAAGTCGACGAGAAATGCACGAAAAACACATTTTTTTTGTTTGAAAATTTTGCGTTTTAACGCCCTTATTCGACCTTGGAAATCCTTATTCTGGGTGTTCGCCCTTAAAAATCCTTATTTTACATCTTCGCCCTTAAAATAAGTTTTTGCCCTTATTTTGGCGCTTCGCCCTTATTTTCGCACTTATTTTGCGAATTTTGGGAAATTTATCAACAAGAATGCAATAAAAAAACGAAAAATACACCCCTAAGAATCGACCTAAAAAATTTCAAAAAAATACATCCATAAGAATTGACCAAAAAAATTTCAGAAAAATACACCCCTAAGAATCGACCTAAAAAATTTCAAAAAAATACACCCATAGAATTGACCAAAAAAATTTCAGAAAAATACACCCCTAAGAATCGACCTAAAAAATTTCAAAAAAATACACCCATAAGAATTGACCAAAAAAATTTCAGAAAAATACACCCCTAAGAATCGACCTAAAAAATTTCAAAAAAAATACCCATAAGAATTGACCAAAAAAATTTCAGAAAAGTACACCCCTAAGAATCGACCCTTTACCCCTGAAAATTTTGAAATGTATCTTATTTGCAACTGTATTCAATGAATAAGATTGTTTGCTTTAGCTTTTAACTTATTTACATAGAAAAAACAGCAATTTAAAAATTATACCCCTAAATTTGGATTTTTCGACCTTATTTTCGCCCTTATTTTGCGATTTTTTCGCCCTTATTTACGGCCTTATTTTGGGCTTTTTCGCCCTTAAAAATCTGAGCCCTAATCATTGCAAAACTCCGTCTGTTCAAGACTTAAATTTATAAGTTTAAATAGAATTAGACGGGTCTCTTGGTATTTTCGGGCCCAATAACAAATAAGCCGGGGATCCCGTAAGTTTATGGGAACTGGCGAAATCAATTATTGTAGAATTCACAATTTTTTGATATTGTCGAAATCACGCGCAGACAGTGAAAAAAAAGCAAAATAGTTTACTGTCTAAATCACCTGGCACGAATATGGTGTATAAAAAAGTCATTTTTTTATTATGCCTATCATTTAATTTCATTTTTACACATATGTAACAAAGAATTATTAATAGAATTTACAAAAATTAGATTTTTGTTTCGGTGACTTTTTTTTTAAATATACAATGATTTGTTTTTGTCGTCATTTGAACTGAAAATTATAATTAAAGCCTAAATATATGGTTGTATTTGTAGCATTTTTTACGGGCTTTCGAATGGTCTACATAATTACTCTAAACAATGTTTTACATAAACACTGTGTTTTATTAAACGAATTATTCACAAATTATGGGTGGTCAAAAGTTTATCTACACCAGGGCTGGAGCGCGCACAGAAAAAAACCGCGGCCGCGCATCGCGCATCGCGCATTCAAATTGCCGCGGCCGCGACCGCGCATCGCGCAAAAAAAAAAAACCGCGGCCGCGCACCGCGCATCGCGCATTCAAATTGCCGCGGCCGCGGACCACGCATTTAAAAACAAAATTTTCAAAATTTTCAATTTAATCAATAAAATTTTCCCAAGTGAAAGTTTTTTTGAAAAAAAATTTGAAAATTTGACTTGCCTATATTAAAATATGTACTCATTGGGGGAGGCAGAGAATGACTGACTCCAAAAAGCATGTAACTGGGCGACCTTCGGACAATTGTATAAGCGGCATCGAAGTCAATGTCCTGAGGGGGGGGGGGAAAGTTGGCATTTGCTTATTTGTTAGGGTAATTAGTAAAAAGCCATTTCGAAAGGCCAATTCCCCTTTAACATGGGAACATTACGGGGGGGGGGGGGCGGCGGTGCCGATAGGCGCCGCCGGAATATTTTGATATTTTCAGCGAGATTAGTTAACATAATTTGTCAAAAAATGACCAAGGTTAATTTGTGATTTTAGGCTGTTTAAAAATTAAAGAAAAATAAAAGTTGGAATATTTTCTTTATTAATTAAATTTCAATTGAAATAATGTAAAGAAAATATGAAAAAACTTTCTGTTCCGTTGAGGAATTGAACCCAAGAGACAAACACTGAAGGTCAGAAGGTTTAGCCACTACAACACATAAGATTATGGAGGAATACTTTAAATGAAATAAAAAAAATATTTTTTTTTCTAAAAAATTTCTCATTCCTCTCCAATTCCCTTCTCTTTTCTCACCAACCCCCATTCTTACCAGTGCTTAAAAATGCGCGGCGCACCGCGCAAAAAAGAAAACCGCGGCCGCGCACCGCGCATCGCGCATTCAAATTGCCGCGGCCGCGACCGCGGATCGCGCAAAAAAAAACGCCGCGAATCGCGGATCGCGCATCGCGGATCGCGGCCGCGCTCCAGCCCTGATCTACACCCCCAAAAAATCAATATTTCGTGGGCCTAAAAATTTGAAATAATTCCTGCTAAGCTAACTTTTGGTGCTGATCAAAAATGTCTTTTACACCAAGTTTCGCTCCTTCATGGTGATCTGGCACTCCTAAATACACTGGAAATCGGGGAAATTTTCAAAAAAAATCCTAGGGGACTGGGAAAATTTTTCTGGAAAAAAATGAATAAGCCCATTGGAAAGAGCACAAAATGCTCTAACGAATTGCCTTTTGAATGGTGGATCGACGCCTTATACCCGCTGAGATATGGGCATTTCAATTTGGTGTTGATACATTGTTTAGAGTAATTATGTAGACCATTCGAAAGCCCGTAAAAAATGCTACAAATACAACCATATATTTAGGCTTTAATTATAATTTTCAGTTCAAATGACGACAAAAAACAAAATAAAATGGGGGTGTTGATAAACATATGACCATCTGTATACAACTCCCTGCACAATTTTCGCTTTTTTAAACATTTGTTTGTTATTGTTTTCCTAAATCCCCATTGATCATCGGTTTTTATGTTCATAATGTTTGCCTTTTGTGTATTTTGTACTTTTGCCCATCCGTTTCCGAGCATCACATGAACAAAAAATTATTATAAACTAAAATTGAAAGGACGTGAAAACATTCTACTAAGCCTTGCATTGATTCCGAGTCCGAATCATTTATCTTCACATATAACGCAAAAATTTAAGACAGTTGGCGAAATATAAATCTTTTCCTCCCTTCTCATGGCCGTATTCACTCATCCGCCGATTGGTTTCTCCGATGCCCCCCCCCTCGCCGAGACACAGTGACACTTCAATAAGGAAACGGAGCGAAGGGATTTTGAGGGAGGTTCAGAAAGGTTTCCAATTGTTCAACTTACATTTCGGGCTTTTCCCACGTGGGAGAGAAGCGATTGTAAAGTGCGCATTGAGCAGACAAAAAAAGCAAAGGAAAGAAAAAAGGGAAGAGAAAAAGAGGAGGAAACGGTAGGGGAACGGTAGCACAACGGGAAACGGTAGGGGGAGGAAAAGGCATGGCCAGTCATTCATAGACGGACACTGGAAGGAATACAATGCATGATATTCCTTGATTCTCTTCCCATCTGTTGCATCCGATGGGGAAATTGACGGACTGTATTTTTTAGCGGTTTTTAAAAAATTTTAATTAAAATTTTTGGGAAGAGCGATGCCGAAGCGCCGCCAGAATTTTTTTTTTTTATGGAATTTGTTAACAAATTTATTTATTTCAAATTGTCAATTGAGGTTTTCTTAAAAACCATCAAAATTTTCAAAAAACCAAAGGACACCGAAAAGCCTCATTTAAAAAAACTAGAGTGCCACGGGACCGGGAATTTTGGGCAAACCCGGGAACGGGACCTTTTCGGGTTGAAAACCCGGGAATTTTTGGCTGGTAAAACCGGGAAAAAACCGGGACTAGTCCCGGTCAAACCGGGACCTTGGTACTCAGTTGTACTCAGTTGTCCGCTACCAGGTCCCGGTCCCGTGGCACTCTAAAAAACTTATACTCTTTGGCTTCTCGAAAATACCTAAGGCTAAATACTCATACAGTTGGAATCACTAAACAAAAAGCTGAAAGGCTTACTCCCCCCCCCTTTACGACGGTTTCTTTCTTCTTCCGTACTCTTCCATCTCTATTACTTATCCAAGGCATTATTTTTCTGGAAAAATTTTCCCAGTTTTCCAGATTTCAAGACATTTTTGGGTCTACAGATCATGATGAAGTAATGATCTGATCAGATTGGTGTAAAAAATGTATTCGATTTCCTTTCTCTCCCTGCCTTTCCTATCACCAAACCAAATTCCCATTGCCCATCTTTTTTCAATTTGTTCAGCCTAAATACAGGGTGCGTTAAAAGTTCCGCACTTTTTTAAAACATCTTTTTTTTTCAAATATTTCATTTTTCTCAGAAACATCAACACTATCGTATTAAGCGATCTTTTTTACCCTTAATACCATTAGTGTTTATTTTATTTTAACAAAGATAACTTTTTTAAAGCCCCTGAAACAAAGCCAAGTCGCCCTAAAAAAGGACCTAAATGGTCGTGCCTCTTTTTTTGCACTTATTTTCATAACTTTTTTATAAAACAATTTTGAATAAATTGTTGATTTGAATATTTTAGCTAAATGTTAAGGCTTTCAGAAAAAAACAAACTTATTAGGTGTGACTAAATCTGGGGAGCTACATGGTTGCATTTAGGTGGCTTGAAATCGAGTTTGCAAATAATTCCTTTTAAAAGAGTGCCGGAACTTTTATCGCACCCTGTATGTACACTACATAGAGTGTTATGCCACATTTTTTAAAAATATTTAAATATTTTTCAATGATGATTAAAACTAGTAATTTGCCTTCCCTTCCTTCGTCTTCTCTTTTGACGCTTCTTTTGCCTCAGTTTGCTGTTCTTCCTTTCAACCTTCCCCATCTGTAAAAGCCTTTTCATATGATTGTCTCTCGAGATTGTCACGAGGTTTAAATGGAGTTTTGGGTGGGAAGGAACAAAACGAATCGGAGGGGGGGGGGGGAGTGTCCTCCCCTTTCCGCCGAATGTGCATAAATGAAAGAATGAATCACGTGTTCAGACATTCGCGGTCCAGGTATTGTGCCCCGGACATTTACAGTCAATTTCTTAAGGGCCATTTTCGGATATTTGCGTCCCAAGATAAATCAGTTTTTTGCGGCCAACGGAACACCAAATTGTCATTCTTTTAGAATTAATTTTTAAATAATTCATTAGTTTAATTTCACTTTTTTTTTGAATAAATGCATTCATAATTAAATTTTAATATTTTTCAATAAATTTTCACGAAATTGAAGTGCCCATACCTCAGCGGGTATAAGTCGTAGAGACTTGTAATCTTTTGCATATTGTAGAGCATTTTATTTCTTCCAGAGAACATAATTATTTTTGCAGAAAATGACTGTATACATATTATATATTTTCACTTTTGGACTATTTCTTAACAAAATGATTTTTTAAAATGGGGTGCGCCTTCAAAACGGGAAAAACACTCTTTTCGCATGTCTTTGCTTTGCTTTTCCATGCTTCGTCCGCCCCCTCCCCTCCAAATAATTAGCCCCCCTTTCGTCTTCTTATGACCGGCTTCTCCAATAATGGCCCCTTCACCATCACTGTCCTTCTCGCCCACCCACGTTAATTTATGTTTTATCGCTCTCTGTGTGTGTTTTCTCAAAGCACTGATGAGGGGACTTGGACCGGTGCCAACTTCCTTTGAGCATCATCAGAACAGACAACAGTTTCTTCTCTTCACATTCTCTGCTTCTCTTCCACCATTTCCTTCTCTTTCTATTTCGTCTTTTCTTTTCTCTCCATTTTCCTTCGCTGCCGTTTTCTCTTCCATTCTCTCGCTCTCTGATTTCTCGCACTTTTTTCGTGTTTTAGTCACAAGTCGAAAGCGCTTGCCCTACAAAGGACATTGAAATGTTATTTGAGAATTATCATCTTTTGCATCATTTATCCAATATACCATGTATGTTTATCAATCATCATACTATGGGACATTTCGGGACTGGGTTGTTTTGGCGCCGACGTTTTGGCGCCAGCCTCAGTTTTTTTATTATAACTTTTTTTCTTGTTGACCAAATCTAACAATCTTGATATCATTCAAAAGCCCTTCACACTATTAGCCTTACAAAAAACAAACAAAAATTTTAGCTTCTAAAAAAGTTATTAAGAAAGAAACTCAAAAATTTCGACTTTTTTTGGAATTTCATGTTATAACTTTTTTGGTAATTGTCTAATCGCGAAGCAATAGCTTAGAAATATCTTCTAAACATGTTAAGCTTTCGATTGATACCAGATTGCTGGATTTGGTTAACAACAAAAAAAGTTATAGTCCAAAAACTTGGGCTGGCGCCAAAACGTCGGCGCCAAAACGATACGGACCCGGGACATTTCAGTGTCAGACAAAATTATTCAAAACGCCAAAAAGGACTTTTTTTAGCGCTAATCAAAATTTTTAAATGAGCGGCGCAAATGAAATGCAAAAAAAAAACTAATCACAAAATAGACATCTAATTTTGTTTTTGTCAGGCAAATTTGATGCCAAGTAAAACAAAAATAAAAGCCGCAGAAAAAATGTGTAAAAACATAAAAAGCTCATCCCTAATTATCATGCCTTTTTTGTTAGGTTTAATTTTATCTCTCTCTCTCTCTCTCGCTCTCTTTCTCTTTCTCTCTCTCTCGCTCTCTCTCTCTTTCTCTCTCGCTCTTTCTCTCTCGTTCTCTTTCTCTCTCTCTCGCTCTTCCTCTCACTCTCTCCCTCTCTCTTTCTTTCTCTTCCTCTCTCTCTCCCTCTCTCTTTCTCTCTCTCTTTCTTTCTCTTCCTATCTCTCTCCCTCTCTCGTTCTCTTTCTCTCTCTCTCTCGCTATCTTCTGTCCCCTCCCTTACCAGTTTTTTTTATTAACTACCTTTACATATTACTAACTTCTCTCTCCATTTTTATCTCTTCCATTCTCCGATTTTCACAATGTCATTTTTGAACGAAACCACCGGGAAGGAGAGGGAATGTCTCACTCTTTCACTCTTCCCCTTCTTTAGTTCGCTTCTTTTCTCATGACGGATGGACACAATTGGCAAAACGCCAACGCGCCAATTCGCTTTGGGTGGCAGACTGCCCACACAATGAAAAAGCCCACTCAACCACTGTCAGCAACACAAATGCCTGTGGACATACGGGCGGAGACGGATTTTAACGCACTTTTATAAGCTGAAAACACATGCGTAAACATAAATCAGACGGCGGAGGGGGCTGGGGAGGGGACGGGGACGGGGGTCACTCATTGCGCCATTAGTGTCATCCCAACACAAACCTTTGCCATCATCCTCTGCTGCTGCTGGCCATCTCTTCCTTTTATTTTCCAAATTGGTCACATTTGTATGACACTTTTCTTTGGAAACATTCCTTTTCCATTTATTAATGTTTAATGTCGGTTCATCACGCGCTAATCACTCTTTCATTAAAATGTTCAGTCTATCGGACATATTTTATTGTTAGGAAGGAATTGGCAACGACCAATTAGTAATCACATCATATTTTCAAATTTAATTTCAAACTCCCAATTTTCTCGTTCTTCTTCAAAATGAGATAACCAAATGACAGTACCTCCATCCGTCCATTTGAAAGGGCACACCAACAAAAAAGCGGTTTGAAAGCCGCAAATCGCTGGTCCGTATTTGTGCAACTGTCCCTTCCGTCACATTTCCCCCCCCCCCGCCCTTCATCCCCCTTCCATCTGCTTGTGATCCTCCAATATTGTTCAGCTGTTGTTAAGCAATTAGCTAGCCTATTTGCCCACTGAAAAAGGTGTGCAGAAAGTGCTTCACTTTTTATTTTCCCTACGCTTCGTCTGGCATCTCTCCCGCCCATTCTGTTTTTTAATTTTAAAATGTTACTTAAAAGAATACTTAAAAAATTATTTTTGAACTTTAAATTCGGTTAATTAAAAATAAAATCCTTACAATTAGGTGTCCCAACCTCTAATGTGTTTTCTCTTTTCAGCTTTTCTGACTTCAGCCACCGAATTTTTGCAGTCGAATTCCCCTGGCAAATTTACGGACGCCGCCTTTTCCGATGAAAATGCCTGGCGAAATTTGGCAGCGGCGGTGGGTGAAAACGAATAAAAAACGAAACAATTGGCGCGCATTTTAACGCGCCTTTTTTGTTGCATTTATATTTGTCTGTGGTCCAAAGAAAAGTCTAAGGGTGACGAAGGGCTGGTAGAGTTGGGTGGTTTCCAAAAACCGAGCGATTCTAAAGAATCAAAGTGGGAAAGAAAAGGTGGGAATGGGACGTTCATTTCCCTCACCCCTCCCCATGTGCAAAAAAATGAAACAAATAAAACAAATGGAAAATGAAATTGAAAAGTTAAACAATGAAACGAATAGAGAACGTTAAGCGAAATTTTAAAATTTCCTTACTTATTCTTTGGTGCATAATAAATGACAAACAAATAGATCAACTGTTTTTTGAGCCCACAGCAGCAGAAGATTACCACGCAAAATGGCAGCTGTTCGTCCGTCTGTCTCTTTTCCTTCCTTCCCTTTCCCCCTTTTCCTTCCGTTCCTTCTTCCTTTTTCCTCCTTCCCTTTCCCCCTTTTCCTTCCTTCCTCCCCTTCTCATTTCTATCCTTTTCATCACTTTTCCTCCATATTTTTTCTGCTATATCCATCCCATTTCAGTTTTGCTCATACAATTGGCTGATGGGCCAATTAAAACGGCCCATTCGACCGAATAGATGACGGCGGATCCATTTCCGTCCTCCTCATTCCCCCACCCCTCCCCAACCAATCGCTCTCGTCGCTCTGTCCGCCACGTCCGTCCACCCATTCATTGTCAGCATCCAACCGCAATAATCACACACTATCCCATTATATTCTTCTTCCCCCACTATATTCTTCATCCTCCCCTTTTCTCATCACACGGTTCTGTTCCGCTTCATTTTCTATCCTTCTTTTTGTCTCTTTAAAAGTCATTCTTATCTTTTAGCATCGCGACATCCCTCCTCCATTTTCCTGTCATTTTCCGTTTACGTAATTTGATCCTCCTCATTTGCTCATTTCCAACTCACTTATCCCCCCCCCCTGCTTTTTTCTCATGTCTCTCGTTCCCTTTATCACATGTCTTACAATTAGACTTTTCCCGCGCATTCACATGATCGGGCACAGACGTAAATATGCTGCAAATGATTTTGTGCAAAGCTTTAGGTTTAATCCATGGCTTTTTACGTCAATCAAGGGAGAGAAAGTAATGGTAAAATGAAGTGGGTGGCGGGGTGGGGGAGGGGAATATGACGGGGGGGGGGGTGACCCACGCGTCAGCTGTCTTTTCTCAAATGACTTTCCATTCACATCATATGTCCCCTAACATGCCAAATACGTAAATTAATCCATGCCATGAATCAGAATCTTTGTGCAAATCATTTCTGCAATGCTTCAGCCACCATCACCAAAATTTCATAATTTTCTCCTGTTATTAATACCGTGGTGGACATTTGGGGGATTTGACATTTGTTGACCCGACGTTTCTTATTAAAAATAAATAAATTAGGCAAATCTTTATCAAGAACAATTTCAAAAGTCTCTCAAGGGCCAAAATATCACTTTTCAAGGATCGTATTTTAAAGCTGCAAGTGCCAAAAGTACAAGACGCTGCCGTGAATTTCTAAGTTTAAAAACTTGCGGATTTTTGTAAAAATTTGATCGAAAATTCTCAAATTTTGTGTGCAGACAGCCCTTATATTAAGGTATTTTCTGCAAAATCTCAAACCATTCTTCTGACAACTACATACTAAATAAAAAATCTTTTTTTTATACCGAAACGTAAACTTTGCACACAAATAGTCCTGACTCCCAGACGGGCAGTGCGCAAACGACCGACCCGACTCCCTCAATCACCCTTATCCTCCAAATATTCCTTCCATTCGCAACATCACTAAATCTCTAAATCTCAGTCCCCCTGCTCACCCACGTAAAGGAAGGTAGAGAAATGGAAATGAGAGAAAAGCAGACGATAGAGAAAAATGCGACAAGAAAGCGGGAAAATCAGCAGCAGGCGAAGGATGGAAAGGAAAGGGCGGTTGCCTCTGAGTCCGCCCCTCTCTTCTCTACTCTCTTCTCTGCTCCTAATATTTTCCTCATCTTTCTCTGTCAATTCTACTTGGCTCGCAGCCATCTTTGGCAGACACCGTTCCCCTCGCGGCGACAGTCAGTCATCTCTCGCCCCCTCGGCTCGCCCATTCCCTCCACAGTCATCCCCACCCCCTCCATTCCCTCCACCAGTCATCCCCTCACCGTCCGCTTAGTCTCTCTCTGCCCCTCTCCCCCGCTCCCTCTGCCTCTCTGCCTGCCTTTCTCTCTCTGCCGGTCGTCCGATGGAATGATTTGCTCGCCCTTTTTCTTCCCCTTTTATTCATTTTCCTTTTAATTCCCCACTCACTCGCTTCTCTCACCCACCCGTTCAGACTCCAAATTCCACCACATTTTCTTTTACACTTTTCACTCTGACTGCTCATTCCTCTGCTCTTTTTCCCTACCTTCCCAAATCATTCCTCTCCATCATCCAGCAAGTTCACCACATTCATTCCTCTGATCAAAATTCTATACCGCCTTCCACCCTCCTCGTCCTCCTCCTCCTCCTCCTCTTCTCTTCATTTAACGCCTTTGGCTCATTTGTCACCCATCAATCTCGTCTCGTTTCCTTTCCATCCATCCTTTCATTTCCAATAATTTTTTCATCCATTTCCGATCACTGAATTTTTCTCAATCCCCCCACCTTTCTTTTGTTCATTGATTGATCCAATTCTCACAACAATTTACCCCGTCCATCGATGGCTTTCCTGATCGGTCGATCTCTTCTCTTCAATGGTGTCTCTTCATCTATGTGTGTGTGTATTACCCGCTTGATTTTCACCGATAAGCTCCCCGTCGCCTCGCTTCCCCCCCCCCTCCCCTCCCTTCGTCATTTCATTGATACAAAAAATATTCCCCACCCCTTTCCCCACCTCCCGTTTCATCGCCACCATTCGACATAAAAATCGTACACCATCGCATTTCTGCCTTCTCTTTTCTCTCCCCCTTCGATCGGCCAAATCACTCACTCCATCTTCTCCTCCCACTCATTTCTCCTTCATACACTTGCTGTGTTTGATGCTTCCCCCCCACCTTTTCCATATTAAGAATTACATTAGATCGTGCTGCTGACTGACTAAAGAATGTCTGTCCCAACCCCCGGCCCTCGTCGTCACTCATTCACCGCACCACCTAATGCTAGCCCACTTGACAAAAGGAATTGTTGCGGAATGTTCAATTCTGAGATTTAATTTACCTTTTTGTTGACAATGCTAATTCTCCAAATTACGGAATTCCGTCCGCATTGTTTACTCAATAAGTTAATTAGCAATGTCTGCTCGCATTGTGCTGTTGATTGGTTTGCGTTTTCTCATTTCGTGCTGCTGAAAAAGTGTCCGTCCCTTTCCATTCGATACTTTTGCGTTTTTTTGTTGCGCTACTATCACTCATTGTTGGTATTTGTGTGTACTGTCTTGTTTACTATGCGCTTACTCATCACCCCAAGTGCCGTCATCCTCCTTCTCATTTTCAGCTCAGAAGAGAAGTGTTCCAATTGTTACGTTTTCGTTCCGTTTCGAAACCGACTCAAAATTCAGCTTTGAATTTGAATTCCGGTGTTGGCCTTTTCCTACCACCACAAAAAGCTTGCCCTTGATTATCAAATTTTTTTAGTTTTCCCAATCGATCCACTGCTTCGTTCCACTATTTCCTTCTCAGCAACTGATCCCCCACTGCCCCTCCCACTCGATCACATTTCTATTGTTCACAAGTTGTCATCGGTGGGGCTTTTAATTCTCCTCCAGCAACATATTCTCGAGTCAACGTTTCATCTCCGTTTCTCTCCGCAATTCAAATTGTCCAGCCATTAGCGACTTTTTACCGAACGAACAAAAGAACCCTTTCATCGCATAAGCAACAGAAAGTACGACGCCGTCACGAGAAAAGACAGCTGAGCATTTCGTACAGTGCACAATTCGCAAACCATCGAAGAACAGTATCACAGGAGAAGAAGCTCTGAGAAAAGCTGAAGGAGCAAAAGCCGATGCAGAGGCTCAAGAAAATGACCATAGGGGGCATCGCCACTTCGAATGTGCCCCAAAAACAACAGCCACAGGCAGTGTCCCCCGACAGCAATGGGGACAAAGAGAGACCGCGTAAGTTTGGGGTGGGGGACCAATACCCAGCGGGGCTTTCAAGCCGGTGATTTTTTAGTTTAAGGCTTTTGGGTTTTTTAAAAAAAAATTGACCCAGGTTAAGAATTTGATATGCGTTTTGCCTAATCCCTAATCTCGATAAAACATCTGTTTAGATTCACTTAAACTCTAATTAAATTAACTTATGTGCCAAATTTGTGGAAAATAAAATGTGTTCGAATATTTTAACAGGAGGAGGCAATTGTCAATACACATTGATGGGGGAAACATTCTGTAATACTTTGGCTAATGGGTGTTGGAACGGAAGTGGGATATTTGCTGGGATTGATCATTACTCGTCCGATTCACTAGCGCATTCTTAGGATATCATAGGAGGAAAAGTGGGGGTTGAAGAGAGAAGGAAAGAGTGGGGGAGGGGGGAGAGAGGGATGGAGGAGGAGAGAAGAAGAGAGTGGGAGAGAGGGGGGAAGGAATGTAGTGAAGGAGAGAAGAAGAATGGGCGAGGGGAAAGAGGGATGTAGAGGATGAAGGAGAAGAAAGTGAATGGGGGAGCGGGGAGAGAGGGATGTAGAGGGGGGAGAGAGTGGGGGAGCGGGGAGACAGGGATGTCTTCCATGGTTTGGTTTTTAGATACGAAGGAAGCGTAATAATTAAATTTCAATATTTTTTGCTGATTCTTTCATTTCCTGTTTAGCGTACGACCTGCACTTTTTCGAGCGCAATTACAAGCTGGGGCCTGAGTTAGGCCGCGGAGGGTTCGGCGTCGTCTATTCCGGTTTTCGAGTCGCGGACCGGGAGCCGGTGGCGATCAAATACGTGGCCAGGCGCAATGTTACCGATTGGGCCCAGCTGCGTGGCAAAGATGTTCCGTTGGAAATCGCTCTGCTTGAAAAGTGTTCCGCCTGCCCTGGAGTCATTCTGCTGCTGGATTGGTTTGAACGTTACGACGGCTTCTTAATCGTCATGGAACGACCTTCGCCCTACTGCGACCTGTTCGACTTTATCACTGTCAGAGGTGCCCTCGACGAATCGGTCACGCGCTTCTTTTTCAAACAAATTGTGGACACGGCCATCGCTTGTGCGGGCCGATCCGTCGTTCATCGAGACATCAAAGACGAAAATGTGAGCTGACTTCACCAATTATTTCCATTCATCCCAAATGCGTTAAGGTCATCATCGACATGAAGACAGGACAACTCAAACTGATTGACTTTGGGTCGGGCGCCTTTCTGAAGAACGGCGAATACACGGATTTTGAAGGTGGGCGGTGCCCCTTTTGTCTCAAAATAAGTTGAGAAGTTGGGCTTCGGTGGGGGGGGGAGTCCAATTTCGGTTTCCTTCCATTGGTTTGTTTACTCTTCGCGGCCCCTTCTGCTGTACTGATTGATCACTTGCAGTGGTCACTTTTGTCAACCTGTGCTCCCTTATCTGTCTTATGATCTCTGCCCTTCCTTTCGTTTCTAAACTCTCTCCTCCAATCCTTCGGAGGTCATTCAATCTCAAAAGATACCAATCGCGAGCGAGTTGAGCATGGATGAGTTGCAGTATGAGAGCAGACAGAGAGGGAAGGAAGGGAAGGTGCGCTTAATGGCGAAATATCGGCGAATCATTGCATTTTTGGCGACGGCGTACAATGGGAGACAGAGACTGAATTGGTTGGCATTTCGTTGTGTGTTCCCTCGGTCGATTTGCCATTGGTTTTGTCTTTATTTCTTTAATTCATGTCTTATCTCTCCGTCCCTTTTACAATGGAGCGTCTCTTCATTTCATAAGCCCACTTTCCCTCTCAGTCTTTGCTTTGAAATCAAATCCTTCCCTTTCTTTTTGCTTTTGTCAGCTGATACCCCCCCTTTTTCTGCGTTTTCCCATCTTTTCTTTCGTCACAACAAAATGAGGCTAAAAAAGTGCGTTTGGCAACTTTCCATTTTGCACTTCTTTTTGTTGGACATCAAATTGTAAAACATCAATTTTTGTGAAAAAAGAGGGGAGAGAAAGAGAAAATGAGTGAGAAGAAGGGAGGGAGGGGGGCGATGAACGAATGTTGCGAGAGAATGGTCGGATCATTTGCAAAAAGGGAAAAGTGTTGGATGAATCATCGCTAATTGAGGGGGAAATAAACAAAAGCGGGGGAAAGGGCCAATTGTGCGTCACTTTGCAACTTCCCACTTTAAGAGGGCTCCCGGACAGTGGACAATCCGTCAGTAAATTACACTAAAAGATAATAAAATGGCGTCGCCGAAGGGACCGATTGTGCCGTATCAAAAAAAGCAAAATAGGCAAATAAATTGATGATTTTTTGTAATTACCCTAAAAATCAAACAATGTGCCATTAGTACTGAAGGGTGTGGAAAGACAATCAACAGCCAATTTCGTTTTCTTCGTACACCATTAAACACTTTTCTCAAAGAAATGTAAGAAAGTAGGCATTGGAATTTTATTGATCAAATTTTCACCTATAATTTACAAGACGGCATTCGTGTGCGAGGAATGGCAAGAAAAAGCGCTTTGTTTTTTTATTTGCCTATTTTTTATTTTTTCTTGATACGGCACAATCGGTCCCTTCGGCGACGGCATTTTATTATCTTTTATTGTAATTTACTGTCGGATTTCCACTGTCTGATTGTCCACTGTCCAATTGTCCAGTCTCGCTTTAAGAGGGCTGTAGTGGGGTGATAAATTTCATGGAGGATGTGTGGGAAGAGCGACTCGAGACCAGCAGAAAGTGATCAACGGACTAAAAAACAAAATATTTTGGTGCAAAAATTGGAGGAACGATGCTGAAACAGAAAATTTGAGTCGCCATTTAATGTCGCCACCCAAACTTTCAGGCACTCGTGTTTATTCTCCCCCCGAATGGATTTTGCATGCTCGTTACGATGGTCTTAAGGCCACAGTTTGGTCTTTGGGCATTCTCTGTAAGAACTCCCACTAATTTATCATTTTTAAAATTCTTTTGCTTTAGTATATGATATGGTCGCCGGGGACATTCCCTTCCACAGGGACCATGAAATCTGTGGCGGTGTCGTTCGTTGGCGTCGCCAGGTGCCATCGGAGTGCAAGGATTTGATAATGCGTTGTCTTGAAGTGGATCCCGACCGGCGATGCACTCTTCACGACATCCTCAGCCACCCCTGGTCATTATAACGAAGAAAAACGAATTTGACAATTTTAATTGCACAGTTTAGGATGAACAACGCGAACACCCGCCCGTTGAATGCCGATGAATTTCTGCAGATCAAATCGCAACAACGCAAGAACGAACCTGCAGAAGAAGCAGCAGCGGATTCATCGGCACAATTCCATCGTCAGTTGAGCAGTCCACCGGAAAAGCCAAGCAGCAAAAGACAGCAATCACTGGGCACAAAAAAAGCCGAACAAAAGTCCGACAAAAAGCAGCCCAAGCAGCAACTGAAGCGGAAGACGGACAGAAACTCGAAAGGGGGGACAATTAACGGCGGAATGAGTTCCCCGAAGACGCGGGAGGAAATAATGCCGAAGGAGTGCCAACAACGCATTACGGGCGGGGAGCACATTTACGCTCCGACGGTGCCCGCCCAATACGGCACGGCTTCCGGAAAAAGCCCCCGTTGGAAAGAGGAGCACGCATTGGCAGACGATGAAAGCCGATTAGACGACAATTGGTTGTTTGGAGGATCGGAACCGTCTGAACGGACTTTCATCTGCGAGAACAACACAATTACGCCCTCCGCCTCCACTTCTGCGACCTCTGCCAGTACACAGCACACAAAGCGTCCATTGGCTTTGGCTCACGACTCACTCAGCAAATCGGCGGCGGTTCCCTCGGGATCGAACCATCCGACACCAACGGGGGACTGCACGCGTTTCCGCTACCAATACAATGGCTTTTGCTGTTGCGGTTGCAAAATGTGTTTCGTTGGCGGCGCAAGTTCCGAGAAAAGTGTGTTCTGTGTGTTTGGCTTCGTCCATTTGTCAATCCCAGCAGGTCTTCTTCCTTCGTCCGTGCTGTTTGGCGGTGGGCCCACCGTTCCTTCGCCCCACCCCTTTTCCTTTGGTCTTGCCGCTGTCGTGGACTCTTGCTGTCTTCCGGGGCAACCGTTGGTGCAAGAGACCCATTCTGATCTTCCCTCTTATGGGCAGTCGCATCGGAGGAACGTGCAGAACGGTGGGTTTTACTTGCAGACTTTGCCATTGCCAATTGTATCGGTGAGTCAAAGGGGCGAACCCCCGCGGGGGTAATTATGGAAAAACAATTGAAGAGCGATGGGAGAAGTCGGGATACATCTCCAAGGAGACACTGAAAGACGGGGAGGACAGAAGCGGAGCAACTCAACTGACAAGTGAGTATTAGAGGGGGTGAGAAGGAGGACGGTCAAATTGGGAGGACGGGACAAGGGGTACGGTATTGTTGGACGAGAGGGGCTGCTGAAGGGGGGGGGGATACGGGGGCGGGCGATCTTTGAGGAGAGTACGGTGGAAAGACACAGGGGTTACGGTGGAATGAGTCGCTTTCCCTGTCCCATATCGTATCATTGCCTCGTATGGCGCTTGGACCGAGACACCCTTTCAGAATGTCTGGTGTGTTGAAAGGGAATTTGTCCATTTCCCCGTTAATTCATTTCTCGTCCCTTTCAGAAAGGCCCTCCTCCCTGTCCATTTTTAATCGGAATTCTGGCTGTTGTTGTGGGGGCATTGTGAAGAAGTATGGCCAACCCGTGCTGTATCCGTGTACCACCACAATGGTCGCTCGACTTTCGGGGACTGTAGCGACAGTTTCGAACGCCAAACACTCCCACCAAACCGAGGGCAACAAACGACCCGCTTCTTCCCAGAGCCAACAACCGCACCAGCAGGGCAAGAAAACGGTGGACAGCGGCTTCTGCTCCGGCTCTTCAGGGCTGGCACTGTGCAGCGGAGGGGGCGTGTTGGCAAGGAGTCCGCCCGGCGCCAATTTCATGTTTGGCAGTTTTTGATCCCCGACTCCCACAGCACACAACATTTGCACTTCGTTCTTTGGTTACAATGTGCCTTCCCTTCTCTCTTCTCACAAACTCTGCTTTCTCTTGACGACTTATTCCTCCGCCGATCCCTTCGCGGCAATCAACGGGCCAGCTTCTCCACTTTTACAGCAACTTGTGTTCGCGTGGACGCAATTGTGGCTTTCCAACGCGGCGGGGGAATACGTCTCTCTTTCTCTCGCCCCTTTTGTTTCCATCCCTCGCTCTGTTCTCTCGTGGGCGTCACTCTCTCTCTCTCTCTCGCCCTTTGTTGCCTGTCTTTCAATCAAATGGTAAATCCTTTTAGCTGATCAAAAAGAGCTTTTTTTCTTCCGTTTCATGCTTTCCTTCCCCTCTCTCTCTTTTTCTCATACATGCTACTGTACATCTGTCCTACCTCCCTTTAGATCACAAATCAGATCAGCTACCCTTTTCGTGTGAATGTGTACATAAATAAGCATACCCTCCCTTCCGTTAGCCCCCCTCCCACCCTCCGTAACTCATATCTTATAATTGGTTGATTGCAATAATTTCAACAATGTGTACATATTTACATTTCAAATCACAAATTTATTCCATCTGATTAAATCTTTTGTACATAATAATATTTATTGGCGGAGGCGATGGAAAGATTAAAATAACTTGAGATTCGCAATTGGTTCGCTTTCTTTCCTTCTCCTCCCCAAGCTTCGCACAGAATGCTCAGTGCCCGTTTGGATATTCTTTTCTTTCGAATCCCACACCTTATTTATACGTTTTTGTTGTTTTCAGTCTATGGGACAAACCCATTAAATGATGATCGAATGAATAACTATATTATTTATACGTTGACTTTTTGATTGTCAAGTTATAAAGACAAATTCGGAGCTCAATCGGCTTTTTGTTAGTAGCAAAATGTTAATTAATGGATGTGCTCCTAATAGGCTTTTATGTGGGGAAGAGAGAAGACATTCTAAATTAGAGAAAGCAAAAAGGCATACACATCATGTAGGAGCTAACGAATAAGCGTATGCAAAGGGTGGAGTGGTTTTTTGCACATTCAGTAGCGGAGAGATGGACGGGGTCAGCTGCTGAAAAGGCCGTTTCACTCCCCTGCTGCTGTTTTTTGCGAGGGGAGAGAATGGGTGCGTGGGGGAGAGGGGGCGGGGGGGGGGGTTCGATTGGGTGGTGCCTTTTGGTGCCAGTCGCCAAAGGGTGAAAAGGACGGAAGCGGAACATTGGGGGGGGGGAGGTGATAAAGGAAGAAAGAAAGGACGAACGAACGAAAACGAAGAGAAAGAAGGAAGGGACCAAAGTGTGAAAAGAATTGTGGGACAGTGAATAAAAATGGAGCTTTGGATGGACAAAACTGAATCAGTGGGAAATTTCTGACAAATGAGAGCAGTAAAATTATTTCTAACAGATTTTATCCGCTAATTTCCCAAAAGGGTTAGCCGACATTTGCGGACCGAAATTGCGGCTGAACTGTCTAAAAACAAAAAAAATAAATCATTTTTTCAAAATTCGGTGACCTAAATTAGTTTTATATGTGATTTTTCCGAGTTGAACATCACCCTTAAAGACAAATCTGATCTTCTTAGGCAATCAACACCGAAAGTATTTAAAAATTTATGATATTTTAAAAATTTTTATATTCTTTGATAAGTATAGTATGTAGTTGCTGCTCGTTTTTAATTTTGGATCCACACTTTATGTACACGGCGATTCAATTTTGGGCTCCAAGTACAATTAAGTTGGTTTTTTCGTCTTAGTGGTCTGTGAGTTAGTCAAAAAATGGGGGGTCACAGGTTCGAACTTTCTATTTTCTGTAAAAATCAAGAAAAACATTTTATCCAAATGTTATTCAAAATCGAATTGTTCTTCTTCCCCATCGCTTTCTTCGTCCGTCTCCCGTCGGTCACCAATTTCTTCTCGTTGTTCTTCACGATCCTGAGGCAAGGAAATATATTTGGAACCCAATTTCACCAAACTGACCCGCTTCATTTCGTCGAGTTTTCCCGTGTCGAGAAGCCAATTTGAGACAAAATGGTGCTCCAACAATTGACGCATTTGTTCTTCGTCAGGCATTGTTTTCCACAGCTGTTCCAAGCGCCTCCACACGGAATGCAATGCTTCATCGCCTAAAAAAATTCGGGCTAAAATTTCAAAATGCTTTTTGACCCTGCTCGTCCAAAAGTGCCAAAAATTGGTGTTGTCGGGCGAAGGGCACAAAATGGTTCAACAGCAAGTGGACCTTAGGTTTTAAGGCGAGCAATGTGCGCATCCGTGGCTGATCGTTGAGAAATGTCCGAAATTGGTCAATCGACGTTTCCAATTCGTCCAAATCCCGTGGCGACAGTGGCTGGGCCTTAAATTTTATTTTTATTTTCAAGAAAGACAAAATAAAAGCACTTTTGTAAAAGTTTATCTTTGCCAAGTGTCCCATGGTTTTGCAAATGATTTGAGGCCATTCAGCTGAGTAAAGCCTCTCCAATTGATCAGCATGAATGCCACGTCGTCTTTTCGTTCCTTTCGCTCAAATTTTTTGTAAATAAAATTTACACACATCGTTTTGTTTCAACTTTCGGTGGGGGTCGAATGGGCGCCAGCCCCCTTTTCTTTCCCTATGTACAATTATATTTTTGAACATTATTTTTGCAAATAATTTAATAAATTTTGGGGAAGGAACCGGAGTCTGGTTGGGAGCCAACCCGGAGTGACTCAAACACGGAAAACTTCCAAACATTTTTGCACAATTTATCATTTCATATTCGTCTTTGAATTAACCGACGGAGAAATGTCTTTTAATGTTCTTGTCGCGGATTATGTATGGAATAGTTGATAGATGGAGCCCCTAGACCAGCGGGACCGAGACCTCTACGAGATTTTACGGGATTCCCGCTCCTGCTGGAAATTTCAAATTTTCTACTTTGTTCGAATTCGGGTCCGGGGCTCGAAATAAGTTGAAATGGATGTCAAATTTGTTATCAACGACCCTGAAAACTCCCGTATTTGCCCCGCGGGATTCCAGGTCACGCTACCGGAAAATTTTAAATTCGCCCGTAAATTATTTTTTACCGGTCTCTAGTGTGCTTAAATGTACATATATTGTGGGAACCGGCCACTTTGGCGCAGGCCATTTTGGCGCAAGACTCTATATCATTTTGATTTCACAGCAAAATTAAATAATCTTGGTATGATTTTAAGTGGCTTGATAGTGCCTATTAGAGTCGGGGGCGTTTGGGCCCCAGTTTTTGGGCCCCCGCGTTTGGGCCCCCGTTTTTGGGCCCTCGTTTTTGGGCCCCAGGGTCGTTTGGGCCCCAGGGTCGTTTGGGCCCCAAGTACAGAAAAATGAAAAATCACAGTAAAAACAACTTTTTAAATTTCAGCATAAAAATGTAAAATAAACATTTTAAAAATAAATTCAACAATAATTTTAACAATAAAAAATGTAAAAATTAACAGAAATTCACGGGTTGTTCATAAGGTAATTTGGACAATAAAACAAAAAATCACGGGTTCATTCGATAGTTGCGAGAAATTCCCCGGAGAAACTCCAAAATAATGTGAAATTGATTGGGATTTTGGTGGTAATTGTGATCATGGTCGATGTTGCCTGCATTCATCGGGACGTAAAGACGCACCAAATTAAGAATTCGTTCATCTGTCGCCAAAAACTTTCGCTTTTTTGGTGGTGGCTCCTCTCCGGCAATGAATGACGCGTATTTGTCTGCTCACGACGTAGCACGTCAATGAAGTGAAAAATCGACGGGTGTCGGCAATTGAAGGCGCCCTGTAGACGATGATGCTCCGCCTCGGAGTGGTTGTTGGTCCGTGCATCGGCATTAAGCGTGCGTGTGTAGACGTTCCATTGTTCAGGGCGAAAAGTTGGTTGTGACCATGTGCCATTGGGCCTGGGCTGTCCAACGTAATTGATTAATAGCCTGTAATTTCAGTGGGGTTTAAATTTTTAAAAAAAGTTCACACACCAGTCAATCAGCGGTTGGAAAACCGCCAAATTTCCGAACTCCGTATCAAGTGCCGCTACCGCCATTCTAATGTCACACAAGGGCACGAACGCAACAGACGTGATCATTCGAGCGTTCTCGGCAAACACAGAATCGGTGCAGTAGCGCTGAAACAGCTAATTAAAAAAAAAATTATTAAAACCTGCCACAAATTTTGTTCCTTCAATTTCTTTTGCAAATTTCGCACAAAATGGAAGAAACAAAAATTGATTTGACACCCTCCAAATACAGTTGTGACCGCATTGCTCACGGCCAATTCGAAATCAATTGTGAACGATGTAGGAGCAAATGTTGGCCATGCCTGATGTAGGAGCTCAAACATACGAATGTATGACGCCTGCGACTTCGATGTGAGCAGAAAATGGCACACTGGTATGATCCATTTGCCTCGTCTAAACATTGCAAAAAAAAACTAAAAAATTTCTAAAAACTAACTAACCTAGCCAAAATTGTATAAATTTGATAAAAAAGTGGCGGCGCCAATGAAAAGGTCCCGTCACCGAAGCAAGCTTCCATTCGATCTGCCCACCGGCCAAATGACTCGCGTCCGAACAACAAAATTCTATAACAAAAGAAAAATAAGAAAATAATTGTCTTTTTACCTCTGTGGGTTCTCATTTCCTCGTTCATAATATACGCCGCTGTCTCCTAACAGGAACTGTTCATCGATGCCGTCCGTCGGTGTGTACGTCTGATACGCCGGGCTGATTATAAGCTGCTCAAGATTTGCAGGAACGACGGGAGGCGCATTCACTTCTCGGCGAGCTCTTTTGATTAACTAAATTGGAATTGTTTTTATTAAATGAAAAATATTTTGTTTTAACATCTTTTGCTGCTTGTTTTGACACCAAAATTGCCGACGGAGACGGGACATTTTGAAGCGCTTCTGCTCTGATGACAGAAGGCGGTTCGAAGGTGGCAATTGCGCGCCTTTTGATTGCGGTCGTGACCATCTGAGCATCAACACGTGACGCATCTGCTGGACATGTGTGCGGAGTTGCGAGGCGAATGAATTGGTCGTGGAGGTCCGTCCAGATTCGGCCGTTGCATTTGTCGGTGCTGTTTTTGAACTCGCATCTCCAAAATTTTGTCATCCCATCAGAACTCATTTTAGCAAAGTAAAAGTGGCCTTCGTAAGACAATTTTACTTTTTGTTTTTTGGTTGCAATTGGGTTAGCCATTTCTGAAAAATGTCCAAATCAGAATGTACATCAAATTGGTTAACTATTAAAAAATAATAGGATTTGGAATAAGTAAAATTGTAAAAAATGAGCGAGTGTTAATTAAACCTAACTTATGCCAAGTGGCGAGGCATCCCTCAGGCTTAGTTTTTAGAATCTTAATTTTAAAAAAAGCACATTTTCCGATTTTTGGGTTGGGGCCCAAACGACCCCGGGGCCCAAAAACGGGGGCCCAAACGACCCCGGGGCCCAAAAACGGGGGCCCAAACGCGGGGGCCCAAAAACGGGGGCCCAAACGCTCTGGTCCCTGCCTATTAACCTGCAAAGTTTCAAAAAATTTAGCTGAGAAACAAAAAAGTTATGGCCAAAAGAACTCAAAAAATTGCATTTTCCTGGCCATTTTGGCGCAGCGCGCCATATCTTTTTTAAAACCTAATATAATTTTTTGAAATTTTGCAGGCTAATAAAGAACATTTAGACCTATTGATTAATATCAACATTATTTTATTTGGTCGAATTAAAAAAAAGTTATGAATCTTTAAACTTGTCTGCGCCAAAATGGCCTGCGCCAAAATGACCCCGACCCTATATTGTGGTTGCCTGTATTCAATTTTTGCACATTTATTATCAGGTTTATTACACACATTGAACAATGAATACAAACACTGTACAAACACACAAATAACGAATATGAAGCAGCACATTAATGGATATTACACATACATACATATTTTGATCACATTAGGAAGGTCGCTGATCACATGGAATATGTACAAAATATGGGGAACGGACTTCACACAAACAACAGCAAGCAGTAGGGGGGACTGATCGTGAAGGGTGAGGTCGTGCACCGTCGTCGTTCTCATCGCTGGCTATTCGTCCGCTTGGGTCGTCTCCGCTGTGCTCTGTTCTCCGGCGTTAGCGGCTGGCTCGGCGGCGTCCTTCTTCTTGTCCTTTTTGTCCTTCTTCCCGTGCTTGTCCTTCTTGGAACGGCGGTTGCTGTCGTCGCTCTTCCCCTCCTTTGATTTGTGTTTGTCCTTGCGCTTCTCCTCCTTCTTGTCCGCCGCAGCTGCGCCGTCGCCTTTCTTGTCCTTCTTCTTTGCCTTCTCCTCTGCGTCGCCGCCGGTCGTGGCTTCTTCCTTCTTGGGCGCTTCTTTGTCGTCTTCGCTCTTCGGTTTCTCCATGTACGTCTTCGCGAAGCACTGAAAATTTGAAAAAATTTTGTTTGAGATGTAAAATTTGGACCGAAAAACAACAAAAAAAAACTTACGATTCCCGCCCCGAAGGCTGCAGCGCCGACGAGAAAGTGAGAAGTCATTGTGTTGTTGTTGGGCGCACTGAAGTCGTTCGTTCGTTGATTGGGTGTTGTGTCAGCAGCAAGTGTGCAAATGGACGAAAATTCCCCCTTTTATATTCATTTTCTGTTGCACTTTTTTTCAGTGGGAAATTTGAATATAAAAAGGCGTGAAATTGAGAGAAATTTCATTCTCGTCACATTCTTAATTCTATTCTCTGCACTATTACATCTGATTGCTGCTGCTCACCGACTCCATCGACAACGACACGCGATGGAAGAACTCGTGGCGCTCTCCCCTGGAATCCGCGTCGGCCGCTGGACGATCACAAAGAAGCTGGGCGCCGGAGCATTCGGAGCCGTCTACCTGTGCGTGAACGACCAAGGAGAGCAGGCCGCGCTGAAGACGGAGCCGGTCAACACGCCACATCCGCTGCTCGTCATGGAGGTAGGCGGGGGAGGAGGGGCGGAAAATTGGCAATTCAATTTAAATTTTTTTTTCACCACCCAGGCTCACGTGATGACCAAGCTGGACGCCCTTCGAGACGGAGACGGGAAGCACTTCTGCCGCTGCTTGGACCTCGGGCGCGATGAGCAAAGGGACCAACAATCGGGACAAATGAAGAAGTTCAACTACATCGTCATGTCACTCGTCGGTCGTGGCCTGGACGGAGTCGTCAAGGATGCCGGTGGCCGCCTCAGCCTTGGAAGCGCAGTCGGCGTCTCGATCCAGATGCTCGCCGCTCTCAGAGGACTCCACACCGTCGGCTACCTCCACCGCGACATCAAGCCGGGCAACTCGACCATCGGACGTCCGGAATCAAACGAAATCCGCCTGCTCTACCTGATCGACTTCGGAATGGCGCGCAAATACACCAGGGACGACGTGAGTTTGAGTGAAGCGCTTTGAAAAAACAAAAATAATTTGTTCCCTTTCCCCCCTTTTTCAGGGGAGCCAACACCGCCCGCGCGCTGTCACCAACTTCCGCGGAAGCCCCCGTTACGCTGCGATCAGCGCTCATCTCGGACGCGAATACAGCCGCAAGGACGACATCGAATCGTGGTTCTACTGCATGATCGAGCTCTTAAAAGGCGCACTTCCATGGGCCAACGTGGGGGAAATGAAAGCGGTGAGCGAATGGGGGGGGAGGGATAATCAGAATTCTGATTTCATTGTTTCTTTTTTACAGATAGGCGAGGCAAAGATCAAACGCCAGAAGAAACAACCGGAAGCCGTTCGACGCCAGGCAATCGCCGACTTGCTCTCCGGATGCCCGAACGAGTTCGGCCAGGTCCTCAAATACATCGTGAGTTCGTTCGTTCGTTTTTTCCAAAATTAATAAACTAACAAATTAAATTTTGCAGGACGACATGAAGTACACCGACAAGCCCGACTACGACTGGATCATCGCGACATTGCGCAGCAGCCTCAGCAACGCCGGCGTCCAGGAATTCCCCTACGACTGGGAGACGGGCAAGCGCAACGCGGCACCGGGCGCTGGAGGCGGCGGAGGAGGAGGGGGAGGAGACAGCTACTTCAACTGATGAGCCGTGCAGCAGCAGCAGCAGCAGAAGAATCGCCAAGAAGCGTCACCGTGCTGAATTGATCATATGACCACTATTACTGTATTGTATGTATTATTTTGTGTCCATGCTGCCATCCCCGATATACACATGTATTGTATTGTTGACATATGTATTGATTGAAATTGTTGTTGCATAACTGTGTTTGTACATATGACTTTTGGCGAAATAAAGGACATTTTGTATGTTTCCTCAAGTTCATTTTCTCGAAAATATATGTAGCATAGGTATTTTGATCCTACTTATAGGAGAATAAGACCATTTAAAAAGTGAATGGGGAGGAAAAACGGAGCAAATCCAAATCGAAATGGGCAATAAAAATGCCAATGATTGCACAAATTAGGGATTTCGATCGAAATTTCTAAATGAGCAAAAAATTTTTCTGTTCTAAAAAGTCGTGAAAACACGTTTTATGGGGTTTTTAGGGTCGCTGGTCACAAATCTAACATTCATTTTGATCAAATTCGAATCCCGGACCCGAATTTGAACAAAAAGTCGAAAACTCCAAATTTTCGAAATTCTTACTTTTGTTCCTAAATTGATCTAAATAAGCTAAATTTAGTCAAAAACCATTGAAACATCAAAAAATGGTCATTCTGTACAGGTACGAACATAAAACCTATTTTGAAAATTTTGAGTTTTCGACTTTTTGTTCGAATTCGGGTCCAGGATTAGAATTTGATCAAAATGAATGTTAGATTCGTGACCAGCGACCCTAAAAACCCCATAAACGTGTTTTCACGACTTTCTAGAACAGAAAAAAAAATTTTCCAAAAAGGGGGGGGACTATCGGTAGTATTACCTAAATTTCTTCTAATCGTTTTTACGTTTATTCGATCAAAATGTATTAAAATATTTTATATTTTTTGCTTCCCATTATCGATTTTAACAATCAAAATTATGAGGAAACGTGGCATTTAAAAATTTATTGCTCGATACATCACATATATACAATATACATACAATAATTGGGGGTCGGGGTCACTTCGGCGCGGACCATTTCTGCGCCGCAAATTTTGAAATGCTATAACTTTTTTATTTGTCAGTCAACTTTAGCCATTCTGGCATCATTTGAAAGCTCTATGTGTGCTCTATATTTACATGCCAAAATAGAAATTAATGATTCAACAATAAAAAAGTTATGGCACGCGGCGCCGAAAAAGCCAAGAAAAAGTCAATTTTTGAGATAAAAAAACATTTAAACCATATTTTAGACTAAAAATGCGATATCGAAAAATCTGAATTTTCGACTTTGGTTCGATAGCGCTTTACAAAGATGTTGAACGAGTTGGAATTGATGCTGACATATTTTTGTGGTGGAAGGAAAACGGACTTCGCTTTCCTGAGTTGGCAAAAATTGCTCAAATTGTGCATTCAAATTATGAAAATGAAATGATTAATGATGATTAAAAATATTGAGTCATTTTACCTGAATAAAATTTAAAAAATTAACCTTAAATAGCGAAAAGAAAAAATTGAAAAACCCCGACCCCGAACCCCGAACGATTTGGCAACCCCGACCCCGAACCCCGACACTTCCAACCCCGAACCCGAATTTTCAAACCCCGACGTCGGGGACGCAACCCTAATCGAAACTATTACGAAAATTAATTTACAATTAGTTTATTTTAAAGAATTTTAAAAAAATGTTTAAATTGGCTCAAAAAATTACCACAATTGATTATTGAGAAAAATTATTTTATGGATGTGTTTTTAATTAATTCTTTGTTATTTTCGTAAAAATTATTTGTCTCTCGAAAATTTTTTTGTCGAGTTTTGACTACCTTTTGTTGGTAACATTTCTAACCACCAACTCCCGTCAAATGACCACGGACTACCTTCTTATTCTACGGGTAAATGGTGGTCATTTAACCATGACCATGACTCTCTTTTTTACCCGATAGAATAAGATTATAGTTCATGGTCGCTTGACGAAGGTTGGCAGTCAAAACGGCACTTCGTGGTCATTTTCTTATTCTACGGGTTTACCACCAATTTCGTGGTCATTTGACCCGGTCTTTAACCACCTTCTTATTCTACGGGCCCAGCCGATTTGTTTCTTCAGCTGATTAGTCCAGAAGCCATTTATTCGTTGAAGTACATACATAGGTAAAATATTTAAATATATTTTTGACTGAGCGGCGCAAAAGTCGCAACACGCTACCGCACACCTGGACTACCAAACTTTATGACTTTTCAAAATTTGACCTAAAATACTCAAAATTGACACACCATTTCCTCCCCCCCCCCAACCCACCCATCCTTCGTACATCATTATGCAACACGTTGTTTTTTCTCGACCTCATCATATTCATTGGTTTACATAGCCAAAACTTTTGCATTTTTCCTTCCACGAAAGTTGTGTAATTTGTTCAGCATTTGCTCTGCTGATTGTGAGTTGACGAAGTGCAAAGACAAGCTGAGCAACGCAGGGAGAGAGAACCAATTCCAATCCGCCGGTTCTTTCGCCTTCCGGCGATTCTTTTGCAATTTTTCCTTTTCCTCCAGAAAATAGGTTAAGCCCCTGCCAATCATTTGTTTATTTTTAGGATCAGTTTTTCCGCAAATTTACAGTGAAGCAATCGGAAGAGTGAAGGAATGAATGTGCTGAGGAAGCATTTGTTTCGGTTTGCTCTTCTGTCCGATGGGTGCCTTTCCTTCAGTCCGTTCACTTTGCCTTCTCTTTTTGCCTCAAGGGCCATTCTTCGCCCATCTCTCACCCTTTTGGGTTCACCGCCTCCCCGGAGGGTTCTTGATGCGCAAAATGGTGTTAAATCCCTGCACTGCTCACCTTTTCTCAGATTTGGTCGAGTGCCGTTATGCAATATGGCGGAATAATTAAAAAGGCGGCGAATGGAAAGGGCCGGGGAGGGCAACGCTCGTGTGCTCATGCCGAATTGCGGTGCCGTCGTGCCAATGCTGGCGGGCGCCCCGCCTTTGGCCCCAGGCAATGCGCCGTCACTTCGCACCGAAACCAAATCATCCTACGGATCGCCGCCAAAGTGACCACGCTGTTTGCCCGAGGCTACTTGTGCTGCTTTTGCCCTCCTCCTTCGTCATTTCGTCACCTTCGGCATCGCTCTTCGCTTCCCTTCTCTCTGCTGCTGTCCTCATCATTCTCCAATGGACTTGACGATGATCCTTCACGCCCCTCGCCCCGCCCGTTTTCTCTCTTCCCCCCTTCCGTTCGTCCGTCACTCTCTCATCGCCAATTTGTCACTCCCCAAACATTGCGTCGTCTTTCGTTGTCAATTTATTTGTCCATCTCATGCCAATTCATGCGCATTCGTCCATTTTCGGATGGAATACATAAATCACTGCTTTTATAAGTGATTTAAAATAGCAAATTTGTATGCATTTTCTCTCCACTTTTACTCATTTTCATCAGTAAAAACCCAACTCGTACTGGGATGCAGAGAGAGAGAAGGAAATTTTGCGATTATTTGCCAAGAAAATGGAAAAGCGCCGTTTGAGGCTAACAAATGGCATGGCATTCAGTTGCCCGATTCTGTTCACTTCCTCCTAATAATTGGTTGTTTTCGTTGTGCCACCCATTCGTCGCCATTGCTAATGCTTTTGGGACCAAATTAAAGGATTTGCTGATCCATGCCCACCCCCCGCCCCTCCCCAATGACGGATTATTACACTTAATCCTACGCCCACTCTCCGTTAATTACCATAACCCTGCGTCTTCGTCCCGCCTTCGTTACCATAACCCTCCTCAGTTTCACACCGCCAATTCGTTACCATAATCCTCCGTCTTCGCCTAATTTTTCCGTCTTTTTAATTAGACAAAGTGAATAAAATAAATAGAAAAAGATAAGCGATAGAAAGCTAAATACAGGATATAAAAAACTTTTCAAAAGTAAAAAACACTCCCCTAAAATGGATGTTTTCAAAAATTAAAAAATTCATTTAAAATTATCAAAAATTATATTTTAAAAAATCAAATTTCCATTTAAATCCTACTTACTTTGGCAGATTTTAGGTCCGAAAACATCGCCCTTCTCATAAAATATCTTTTTTATGTCTTAAACAATTTGAATGATTTTCTAAAAAATGAGAATAAAATTGAAAATAAACAAAATGTCAGAAAAAAACTTGCATGAGGAAAAATTGATGAAAGCATCACAATGAAATCAGTCACTAATCCTTCCAATCGCTGGCGGACAATTGACACCTCTGGGAAATTGCCTTGAGGGCAAAATGACCACCGGCGGAGGAAATCCGCCGAAAATGCCGGGGGGGGGGGAGGAAAAAGTGACGAAAAGAAAGAAAGAGAGAAACGGAAACCGATTCCATCGAAACATTTGCAATTTGATTTGCGTGTGATTTTTGGGGTTTTTTTTTGTAATCTCCAGTGATCACTGATTGAGCAACTGATCACCAACCATTGATATCACTATCACCGACAAATTCTCATTATTAGTCATCACTGATCAAATGGGAAATCAATCACTACGACAGAGAAATAGAAAATGCAAATAATTAAATATTAACGAATTTGATTAAATTGTAATTTTATAACGAAATAAACAAATTCGCCACACGGCGAACTTATCGAAAAGTAATTCATAAGCACATGGAAGGGTGATCTGCTGATAGGTTTTCTTTTCATTTAGCATTTTCTTACCTTTTGTCTTTTGCCAGTTTTTCCTCCTTTCTCTGACTGTAAGTCGCCCATTTTTCCCCCGGGGGAACGTTCGGTCGTTTCTTTTCTCTCCGCCCCTCCGGCGCCCAATTGGGCGGTTCATTCGCATTTGCGTTTCTTTCTCCCCTTATATTATTACTAGTATTAAGAGACAATAAATGATTTTTAAGTTGACCAAAAATGCATCTGCTTTAATCTCGAAGGTTGATCCCAAAGATGGCATTAAATTTTTGAAATTTAACATCGAAATGGCCATTTACCATCCCTCATTCTTCTTGACCATTCCTCTCAAATTTTCTTAATTCTCGTCCTCCTCTCTCTCTTTCTCTCTCCCCAATCTCCCCTTATCTCTCTCCCCTCTCTCCCTTTCCCTTTATCTTTCCAATTCTCTTTCCCCACTCTTTCCCCCTTCTCTCTCTTTCTCTCTCTGCTCTCTCTTTCTCCCTCCCTTCGTCTCCCCTTATTTCTTTCCCCTTCATCTATCCTCTCTCGCTCCCTCTGTCACTCCCGCTCTCTCTAACTCATCCAATCAAATCAACCACAAAAATAAATTTCCTGGCCCATGCCGCGCCAAGCCGCTTAACTGCTG
Organism: Heterodera glycines; assembly: GCA_004148225.2. Classification (NCBI taxonomy): domain Eukaryota; kingdom Metazoa; phylum Nematoda; class Chromadorea; order Rhabditida; family Heteroderidae; genus Heterodera; species Heterodera glycines. The sequence goes on along the minus strand of CP049708.1, from coordinate 8,938,628 downwards.
TGGACGGAAGATCCCTTCCCATTCTGATTGTTGGGATTGCATTTGCTCCCCTTTTATCATTCCGCGCATCCAATCAGTCCTTTGAAGGCTACACGGGGCAATCCTTCTGTTTTTCTATTTTCAATTCAAATATTTTTGTCGGTGTCGTTAATAAAGCGATAATAAAATGTGTCTTTTTTCCCAATTTTAAAATTTGTGCATTTATTCGTTCTAATCCATCGTACGCTTAAATAATCATTGAACTTTTTTGGCACTTTTAGTGCCATAAATGCTACTGCCACCACCGTTTTTCAGTTTGCAGATGGTCGATGAAAGTGCCGCCCCGTCCTTCGTTCCTCCGAATGACTGTCCGCTTCCGTCCGTGCTCAACTCCTCCGCTTTGTCTCTGCCGTTGCTGTCCGGCCACGCGTCCTTTCCTCCGGCGTATTCCGCGCATTCACTCGCCCCCGCCCACGGTCAGTAGCTGCCCCCGCTGCACGGCACGTGTCCGAATGCCTTTTCAGCGTTCCATTCGCCCTTCGGATACTTTCCGTCCTCGCGCGCCGACCCTTCGCCGTCGTCGTCACACTTTAATTACCATCATTATGCCAATCCGTCCTCGTCCTCCGCCTCCTCTTCCAATGCTAATGCCAACCTTAGTCCCTTCGCTTCTTTGGCTTGGGTGGCTTCGGTCGCTGCGAATGGCCTTTCGACCGTTGGGGAGGGCAGCAGAGGGAGGAGGACGACGAGAAGCAACGATTGCAGAAAATGGTTGCAAAATTCGAGTTGCAGAGATTTTTCGGAAACAAAGCGACTTTCAGTGACAGCGACGAACGCCCCCTTTCCACCGCCGCCGCTTCAGTCCCATCGGTTAGCGGAAACAGCGAATTGAGCAGAAGGGGACGCCGGGAAAGGACGACGTACAGCAAGGTGAAACGCGGAACGGATGGAGGCAGGGGGGGGGGCAATGGTCAAATGGACCAATCTAAGACATTCCCCCGCCCATTAGTGATTGGATGGAAAAGCACATGGCCCAAAGGCACTAAATTTTGTAAGGGGATAGAGAGAGAGAGTGGTAGACAAGGAGGTGATCAATTGGAAGGGGACCAATCCATCAAAATATTTGCCATAAACACAAAAAGAATTGGCAATGGAAATGTAAGTGGAAATTTTGAAGCATTAAATTACGCCGCTGGCGAATTTTTGATGGGAAAGGGCGTGGGTGTGGTGGGATTTGTGCGCAGATTTGGGAGGGGGGAGCCCATTTAACTAATGGAAAAGGAAAGTTGGGAGGGACAACGGAGGTAAGGGTAGGGAGGGGGGAGAGGGAGGGAGGGGGAAGGGAAAGGAAGAAGAAAGGAAGAAAGGGTGAGAGGGAAAAGAGGAAAAGTGCAATTTGAATAGAAAAATATTTTTGACATAATGCCCGTCCGGGTAGCAATTGTCGGACTGTCTTTAATAAAAGTGCCGCATTTAATGGAAGTAATGGTATGACAATTCCTGAAACTATTACAATACAGGAACAGCTGAAGATTCTCGAAGAGATTTTCAAAAAGACGACGGTATGGCCTTAACTTTGCTCATGTCGCGGCATTTCCCTTGCTACCCAAGCAATATCCGGACGTGAACATGCGCGAGGCATTGGCGACGCGGATTCAGCTGCCTGAAAGTCGCATTCAGGTGGGAATGGGACTGAATCAGCAGATAGTCTCAATGTTCAGGTCTGGTTCAAGAACAGACGTGCCAAATTTCGGTGTGCCATTCCCAAGAAATCGAATAGCAATCGAATTGTTTAGTGCCAATAAAAAAAGCGAGGAAATTGCGCACAAAATTCATCAGTTGGCATCGGCGAAGTTCCCCTCGGGCAATGCCAATGATTCGCCGCCCCCGGCCGAACCGACGGTGGCCAAAAATGAGTCGCTGAAGAGGGCACAGATGGAAACAGCAATAACATTGAGCACCGCCTCGGGGGAACAGCCGGCATCGGAAGCGGAGGAAGCGAAAATGGCGGAGCCAACAGCGGACGATTTCGGCACAATGTTCGCCCCTTCCGCACTCAAATTGGAGCCTCAAACTACCCATGCCATCGCCTCAGCCTCCCTCCCCGTTTCGGTGGACAGAACAACGATGGCATCTACTCTTTGGGATGGCAATGGACTGGCAGCGGTGGAGTCGACGAATCATTTAACGACGGGCGGAGCAAACGGAACGGCGATGGATTGGTTGGCAGCGGCACAATGGCACAACCAACAGCAGCAGCAGAATACTCAATACCAGCTCTCGGTGAGTGTCAATGGCAAAACACAAAGTTTAAAGTAGAACCGGACGGGCTTTTAGGGAACATTCCGAACTTTAATTGCTCAGATAACTTTAAAACGATTTTTATCGTGTAGAATATAGTCGATTTTCTATTGTAAATTTTCGGCTTTTTTGGTGCAATCGCCAGAAATGATCAGAAAGAAGTGATCAAAGTTCTGAAAAATCGAACAAAAAATTAAATTTCAAAAATTCATAAAATTTTTTTAAAAATAGTTCAAGAACCGTAAACTTTTTTTTTTAATGATCAGTACAAAATCCTCTATCTATAGTCACCGAATTCCGGACTCTAGGTAACAAGCCTTTCACACGGAAACATTCTCACTCGCGATTGGTGCTTCGGAAATTTGCGTCAAATATGTTATTTACCGTCCTGCTTCTGATAAGCTGTTATCCCTCCGGGTTCTGATAAGCCTTCGTTCGGGTCTGTCCCGCCCGTTTTCTCGTCCATCTCAGTCCCCCGTGACCTCTTCTTTTAACTCTTTTCAGTACTCCGCTGGTGCCGCTTTTTACGGATACCCTTGTCCTTCTTATTACGCTTCGTCGCACTTTCAAAACGCGGGCGTTGGAATGACTTTGCCCTCCCCATCAGTCGCACTGATGGAAATGAACGGAATGTCGCGAGTAATGCGGCAAAATTGGAGAAGCAATGAAAGAGGAAATACGAACTGAGCCCAAATTTAACTGAAAAATGCGTACATTGTTCACAAAACAATTTATTTATATTAAAATGCTCAAAATTTTGAAATTCGATGCCTCTTGGTCTGTTTGAGGTTTTAGCCTATTTTTTTCCTGAATTCCCAGTGGCCTGAAATACATGAATTCTCTCTCTTTCTCTCTCTCCTCTCTCGCTTCTCTATCCTCTCTCTCTTTTTTTAATCTTTTCTCTCCCTCTCTCTCTCTCCCCCATCTCTCGATCTCTCTCTCCTCTCTTTCTTTCCCCGCCCCCTCTCTCTATCTCTTTTATTTTTATTTCTCTCTGTCTAAATCTTACTCTATTTTTCTTTTTTTTTTCTGCGCTCTATCTCCTCTATCTCTCTCTCTCTCGCGTTATCTCTCTCTCTCTGCCTTGTTTGTTTCTCTCTCTCTCCTCGTTTCCTTCAACATAATCTTTATCCCTGACTTTTGCATATTCACTATGGGTCAACTCCACTGTGCAGAGAAAAGCCTAGTACTATCTCGTCGTTTCTCTTTTTCTTTGTAATTTCTCTCACTTTGGCGTACTATCTTTTCTTTTTTTATTATGTAAAAAACAACATTTACTTCGACACATATAACTTTTTTTATACTCATACAATTTTTACCAAATTTTGCATATCGATAGAGAAAAAAATTCTGCATCTTTCTATAGTGAATTTAATTTTGTTTATGCTCAAATTCAAAAGTTACATAACATAACACAAAAATCTATTTCTTTCCCTCTCATTTTGGCGCACTATTTTCATGTCACTAACACATGAAAAAGCATCAAATTCGCGAATTCTTACAATTTTGGTTTATATGCTACAAAATCACTTTGGACATTTAGAATCAGTAGAAAAATAATTAGTTTTCGTATTTTGGTTGAAAACAGCAGTTTAGGACTTGAGTTATAACCTGATAAAAATTTGAAATTCTCATAACTTTTTCCTGAGATGTCAAATTGCTTAGCATTCGCTTCTAACACTGGGCTCGAAACGGGCCAGTTGCGTCTGAGCCAAGTTTAGACCACCATAACTTGTTTCTTTGTTGACCAAATCCAACAATGTTGGTATCATTCGAAATCTCTTAACAAGCTCTATCGGCTTTTTCCCTCCAAAAATCACAAAGACATACCGACATAAAAAAAAGTTATAAATTAAAATATGCAAAAATTCTGACTTTTTGGTAGTGTTCATGTTGCAACTTTTTTATAAGTTGCTCAATCGCTTAGCCATATCTTATCAAAAGCTTCTAAACATGTAGAGCTTTCGAATGATGCCAAATTTATAAAATTTGACAAACAAAGAAAAAAGTTATGGTGCTTTATGCTTGGCTCAGACGCAACTGGCCAGACGCAACTGACTCCTACCGCACTGGGCTTGACCCATAGGGGACCCACGCGTTTCGGCGCTCCCGTTTCGGCGCCAAAAAAAATTATAAAAATCAAATACTTGGTTAAAATCAACAAAAAATATGAAATTCAAAACTTAGTTAAAATCAACAAATCAAAAAACCTAACGCTTTATCAATATATAAAAAACAATAAATAAATGGTAACAAAAAACAACAATTTTCAAGGGGGGTTCATTTGATAATGGTGGGAAATACCTCGAAGAAATTCCAAAATAGTATGAAATTGATTGGGCTGGGGAATGGGTGGAAGATAATCATGATCATTCACTGCATTCAATGGAATGTAATTGCGAACCATATTCAGAATTCGTTGGTCTGCTGCCAAATATTTTCCTCGCTTTTTCTCAGGTGACAATCCAGCGATCGCAGAATTGTATTTGTGGTATGCAATTTTCTGTTCATGTCGAAGAACATCAATGAAATTCCACAACGATGGATGACGACAATTGAACGCGCCCTGCAAACGGTGGTATTCCGCTTCTGCGTTATTGTTCGTCCTCGCATCTCCATCCAATGTTCGTTGGTAGACGTTCCACTGGTCCGGGCGGAACAATGGTTGCGACCATGTGCCATTGGGACGAGGACGCCCAACATAACAATGTTTTTTTCGCATTTGTTGTCTAAATTACCGTTGCGGGTTTTCATTTCTATCTTCAAAATACACACCGGATTCGCCCAACAAAAAGAGCTCCTCAACGCCTTCCATCGACGTGTAGGTCTTGTATGCTTGGGCGATCTCAAAATTCAAATTGGTCGGGACTGCTGGTGGTGCATTGATTTCATGGCGCGCCCTTTTGATTAACTAGTTAGTTTAATTTTAAAAAATTCTCGTACGTCATTCGCGGCCTTTTTTGTCACCAAAATTGCCGCTGGTGATGGCACGTTCTGCAATGCTTTTGAACGAATGACAGATGGCGGTTCTAAGCTAGTGATGGCACGGAGTTTGATTGTAGTTTTAACTTGTTGAGCCTCAACATTCGAAGCATTTGCGGGACAAGTGTGTGGCGTTGAAAGACGAATGAAGTTATTGTTTAGGTCCGTCCAAAGACGGCCTTTACATTTGTTGACGCTGTCTTTAAATTCGCACCTCCAAAATTTTGTGCTCCATCCACACTCATTTTGTCGAATGTGTAAAGATGTCCTTCGTGAGGAAGCTTCACTTGTTGTTTTTTTGTTTCAATTTTTGAAGTCATATTCGATGAAATTGAAGCGCCGAAACGGGAGCGCCGAAACGCAGTGGACCCACCCATAGTGCATATTTATTCCGGTAGGGGTCAGTTGCGTCTGGCCAGTTGCGTCTGGCCATTTGCGTCTGGTGCCGGTTGCGTCTGGGCCAGTTGCGTCTTAGTACTTAAGGGGCCAGTTGCGTCTCAAACATTTTTAATAGAGTAAAATGGATTAATTAAGTTTTCTGTATGCTATATTTTCATTTTCACAGATACATCGACAACAAGAAATATTCAAAAATTTATAGAAAAAATAAAGAAAAGTTTTAACAAAGTTTCATTTACCCATTTGGTAATTGCTCGAAATTCCCCTAAGCATTTCAATAATCAAATTTCGGATATTTTGGTTTTGGCCATATTGGTGATCATTAGGGCTGTCAAAATATGTACAAAAAGTGGTCATAATATGTAAAAAATCCCGAAATATGTAAGAAAAACCCAAAATATGTACCAAATATGTAAATAAAATTTTTAAAATGGTTATTTTTTTAGAAAAAAAATTCTTCGGAAAGGGTGAAACAGGCACAAAATGCCATAAAAATGACCTAATTAGTAGGGCCGGGACTTTTAGTGACTAAAAATCTCAAAATAGTTAACTAAAATAGTGAGGAAAAAGTGCCAAAATAGTGACGAATAGTGACATAATTTTCAGCCAAAAATTGAGCGAAAAATAATTTTTATTCACTTATTGCAGTTGCAAATGAGGTACATTTCCTTTATAAAATTCTCTTAACAAATATTGACATTTTTTAAATCAAAAATTTTGTCAAGAAAAAAAATTTGGGGGAAGAATTTTTGAAAAAATTTTCCAATTCTTAGTGGTGTATTTTTAAAAAAAATTTTGGTCGATTCTTAGGGGTGTATTTTTCGGAAATTTTTTAGGTTGATTCTTAGGGGTGTATTTTTCGTTTTTATTGCATTTTTGTTGAGAAATTCTTCAAAAAATGTCGAAATAATGAAAAAATAGTGACAAAACGCCAAAATAGTGATTTTTAACTATTTTAGTGACGAAGTCGCCAAAATAGTGATTTCTAGTGACGAAAAGTGACGTCCAAATGAAAAAATTTGAACGCAGAAATGCGTTTTTTGAGCTCCTTTCTTCAAAACAATTGAGCAAAAAAAAAGTTTTTTCACTAGAAATCCCGGCCCTACTAATTAGGCCTAGAATCACATTTTAGTATTTTAAAAATTAGTTTGGTTAATTTTTATTTTTCACAAGAAATTTTAATAAATTTTCAAAAATTCTCAAAATATGAAAATATGTACGAAAAATTTGCCGAAATTTTGGATTTTTTTTTTGAGAATTTCCGAAAATTTCTGTAAAAATCCTAAAAATATGTAAAAAATGTATGAAAAAATCCGAAAAAGTCCAAAATATGTGCCAAATATGTATAAAACTCTAAAATATGTAAAATATGTATAAAAGCCCGAAATATGTAAAAACATGTAAATAGAAGTCCCAACTTTTGCTCGCAAACACAAAAAAGAAAGAGTTTTTCCTACTAATTAGAGCATGGAGAATCCAGGAAAAAAAATGTATTTACATAAAATTGACAGCCCTAGTGATGATCATCGTCGATTTGCGGCTGCGTTTTTTCCTCATTGTAGCGCTCCGGAATCCTCAAAATTTTTCGCCCCCGCCCCCCAGGGTTCGCCTATAAAAGGCAGCCCTCACTCATTTTCCAGGAATGAAGTGAACAGAAATTAATCGATTTTGAGTAGTGTTAATTTGTCCCTTTTTTCTCTTTGCATTTTTATGTGTTTTTATTTTTCTAATAAAGTTGGATTATAATTTCCTTTTCGTAAACGGAATTAAGGAAAAATTCTTTTTCCTTAAAAAAGCCTCTCTTGTTTGGTCGATTTCTGTCTTTTAGACAGAAATTCTTTAAAAACTTCCCCAGTCGTTGGGAAGAGCAAATTTTTGCGGCACATTTGCCGACACTCCCGTATCTTTTCCCTCTGAAAATTTTTTCAAAGTTCTATTTCCTTTCCGGCATTTTTTGGCTTCGGATAAATCAAAAAATTTTTCTGAACTAAATATTTGAGACGCAACTGACCCCTTAAGTACTAAGACGCAACTAGCCCAGACGCAACTGGCCAGACGCAACTGGCCCGTTCCGTATTTAGGGGTCCGTATCGTTTTGGCGCCGACGTTTTGGCGCCGACGTTTTGGCGCCAGGGTCGTTTTGGCGCCGACGTTTTGGCGCCGACGTTTTGGCGCCAAGCTATAATAAAAAAAGAAAACACCCAAATTTAAAAATTTTGTAAAATAACAAAAAAAACGTATTTTTCGCGAAGGTAATACTGCCGATGGTTGGTTGCCTCCCTTTTTTGAAGAAAATTTTTTTGTTTTCAAAAGTCATGAAAACATGCTTCCAATGGTTTTCAGGGTCGCTGCTCACGAACCAGGCATCCATTTCGACCAATTCGGAACCCGGAGCCGAAATTCGAACAAAAAATCGAAAATAAAAAATTTCAAAATTCTCTTTTTTTTCTAAAATAGATTAAAACAACCAAAACGTTTTGGCGCCGACGATTTGGCGCCATGTAGGGAGGAGGTAGAAATGATGAAATCGTTATAATTTTTCTGACGAAGTCTATCAAAGAGCCGGATTTAATTCTTCATTTACTCTTTTTCGCTTTGGCTTATGTTCTCTTAATTTTGTATTTAGGTAATGAATGAATCGTCAAATTGATACGAAAAAACAAAAGCCTAAAATAACGCATGAAGGCCAGCTTCGGCCGGTGGGCTGATCGAATGAAAGAATGTTTCGGAGACGGCACATTCTCATTGGCACCTCCAATGTTCTACCAAATAAATTGTTTCCATTTCTTCATTTTGTTAAGTTTATTTTATTTAACGAAAAATTTCATTTTTTATAATTTTTACAATTTCTTCCTGCCTTTTTTTTCATTTTTGGCTTGGCGCCAAAACGTCGGCGCCAAAACGACCCTGGCGCCAAAACGTCGGCGCCAAAACGTCGGCGCCAAATCGTCGGCGCCAAAACGTCGGCGCCAAAACGACCTGGTCCCGTATTTAGGGAACGGGTCGTTTCGGCGCCGCCGTTTTGGCGCCAGGGTCGTTTCGGCGCCAGGGTCGTTTCGGCGCCAAAAATCAGAAACGCAGAAATAGTAAAAAAAATTTTGTTTTGTTTCAAAAAATGAAGTCAATAAAATAATAGTCTATATTAAATTTAATTTCTCCATTTTCACGTTCATTTTTTGTGATCTTGCATAATTTTGTCGTTAATGTTTAGGTGAAATGAATCGCCAAATTGATACTAAAAGGCAAAAGTCTAAAATCACGCATGAAGGGCACCTTTACACTTTTGATAAAGCAAGTGCGGACGGGATGACAAAATTTTGGAGATGCGAATTCAAGGACCTGTGCAAGGGAAGAATCTGGACGAATTTGGCTGATCAATTCATACGTTTGGCGACTCCGCATACGTGTCCTGCAAATGCATCAAGCGTTGAGGTGCAAAAAGTCAAGACGGCAATAAAACGGCGTGCGCTCGCCACATATGAACCGCCAGCAGTGATCCGTTCCGAGGCACTTCAAAATGTGCCGTCTCCAGCGGGACTTTTCGTTACACAGAATAGTTCAAGACAGGTACTGTTCAATTAATGATAGACAATACAGCGAATGAATTGTTAAGATCGTTAAAAGGGCACGACATGAAGTCAATGCACCACCTGTGGTTCCTAAAAGCGTTGACCAACTGATTGTATCAGGACAGCTGTCATCGCATTAGATACGGAGCTGGGGAATGACGTTGCACTTCGTCCGCTCATTGACTGGTTAAACTGATTATTTTTGAAAAAACGACAATTTGTGCAATTTTTAGGTTGCTCAACAATTACATCGGACAACCAAGGCCAAATGGAACTTGGTCACAGCCAACATTCCCACCAGAACAGTGGAACGTCTACACTCGCACATTGAATGGGGAAGCGAGGACAAACAACCACGCAGAGGCAGAACATCACCGTCTTCAAGGCGCCTTCAATTGCCGTCATCCATCGATCTGGCACTTCATTGACGTTCTCCGCCGTGAGCAGAAGGGCACCGATGGGAAGTATGCGTCATTTGTTGCTGGACTCGAACCGCCGCAGAAAGCGCCAAAATACCAAGCGGCAGACAAGCGCCTCTTCAATTTGGTGCAAAATTACATTCCAGTGAACCCGAACAATGATAATGATCACAATTACCACATAAACCCAAACCATCATATTATTTTGGAATTTCTTCGAGGCATTTCGCGCAATTATCATATGAACCCGTAAATTGTTTGCTTTATCATTTTATTATTATTGTTATTATTTTACAATTTTATGAAAAATTTGAAGTGAAAAAAATCTGGTGAAAACTTTATTAGTTTATTGTTATTCTACATTTTTGTCAAATTTTAAAAATTTTTAAATTTAAATCGCTCAAAAATTTCCCACTGATTCATGATTTTTTAATTTTGGCTTGGCGCCGAAACGACCCTGGCGCCGAAACGACCCTGGCGCCGAAACGGCGGCGCCGAAACGATACAGACCCTAGTCTCCTTGACTTTCCCTTCTTCTTTCCCCTGGTTCAATCCCTCTACATAAATCAGATTATTTTCAATTTTTTTTTGTATACTCGTGGGTTTCCTATAAAGAAAATATGATTCCTCATAGTTTTTTTTAAATTGATACATATTTTATCATTTTTTAAATGAAAATCCTACCAATTGAGCTTAATAATCCCAAAAACCAACCTTTTTTTGTTGAAAATCTGTTAACAAATTGCACCCAAATTTCAAAATTTCCCCCGGCGGCGCCTATCGGCACCGCCGGACCACTTCTTCCCCAAAAGTTTTTTGAAAAAGCGCTCCGAAAAAAGTGATGTGAAAATCAAATCTGAATTTCTATTAATATTCGATGATTTAGTCCAAAAATGATTAATTGTTTGAAATAATTGAAGAAAATTTGTTTGAAAATTTTCATTAATTTAATTTATTAAATAAAAAACCAAATAATTTTGTATTATTTTCACTTGATATAAATTAAAATTTGAATTTTTTTAAATTTTTAAAATTTTTTTGAATTTTTAAAATTTCCCGGTTGGTCCCGGTTCCCGGTTTTTCTTGCGGTCCCGGTCCCGGTCCCGAAAAAAAATCGAGGTCCCGGTCCCGGCTTCTCAGGTCCCGGCAAGTCCCGGTCCTCAGGGATGCGATCTGTTCTGATTTATCAGAAATGTTCTGATTTGGAGGGTCCAAATCTGATAAAATAAAAATGTTCTGATTTGTCAGAAATGTTCTGATTTTGGGGTAGCGACCAAAATTTGTTCTGATTTCTTAAATAAACTCATAATTTTTGAAATTTTATGGTATAATGTCACTATTTTATCAAGAAAATAAGCTTTTTGGCAAAATTTAAACAATTTTCTGGACAAAATCTGTTGACGAATCTCATTAAAATCACAAATTTTTCCCGGCGGCGCCTATCGGGAGTCTGTATCGTTTCGGCGCCGCCGATTCGGCGCCGCCGTTTCGGCGCCAGGGTCGTTTCGGCGCCAGGGTCGTTTCGGCGCCAAGCCAAAATTAAAAAATCATGAATCAGTGGGAAATTTTTGAGCGATTTAAATTTAAAAATTTTTAAAATTTGACAAAAATGTAGAATAACAATAAACTAATAAAGTTTTCACCAGATTTTTTTCACTTCAAATTTTTCATAAAATTGTAAAATAATAACAATAATAATAAAATGATAAAGCAAACAATTTACGGGTTCATATGATAATTGCGCGAAATGCCTCGAAGAAATTCCAAAATAATATGATGGTTTGGGTTTATGTGGTAATTGTGATCATTATCATTGTTCGGGTTCACTGGAATGTAATTTTGCACCAAATTGAAGAGGCGCTTGTCTGCCGCTTGGTATTTTGGCGCTTTCTGCGGCGGTTCGAGTCCAGCAACAAATGACGAGGGGGGGGGCATCGGTGCCCTTCTGCTCACGGCGGAGAACGTCAATGAAGTGCCAGATCGATGGATGACGGCAATTGAAGGCGCCTTGAAGACGGTGATGTTCTGCCTCTGCGTGGTTGTTTGTCCTCGCTTCCCCATTCAATGTGCGAGTGTAGACGTTCCACTGTTCTGGTGGGAATGTTGGCTGTGACCAAGTTCCATTTGGCCTTGGTTGTCCGATGTAATTGTTGAGCAACCTAAAAATTGCACAAATTGTCGTTTTTTCAAAAATAATCAGTTTAACCAGTCAATGAGCGGACGAAGTGCAACGTCATTCCCCAGCTCCGTATCTAATGCGATGACAGCTGTCCTGATACAATCAGTTGGTCAACGCTTTTAGGAACCACAGGTGGTGCATTGACTTCATGTCGTGCCCTTTTAACGATCTTAACAATTCATTCGCTGTATTGTCTATCATTAATTGAACAGTACCTGTCTTGAACTATTCTGTGTAACGAAAAGTCCCGCTGGAGACGGCACATTTTGAAGTGCCTCGGAACGGATCACTGCTGGCGGTTCATATGTGGCGAGCGCACGCCGTTTTATTGCCGTCTTGACTTTTTGCACCTCAACGCTTGATGCATTTGCAGGACACGTATGCGGAGTCGCCAAACGTATGAATTGATCAGCCAAATTCGTCCAGATTCTTCCCTTGCACAGGTCCTTGAATTCGCATCTCCAAAATTTTGTCATCCCGTCCGCACTTGCTTTATCAAAAGTGTAAAGGTGCCCTTCATGCGTGATTTTAGACTTTTGCCTTTTAGTATCAATTTGGCGATTCATTTCACCTAAACATTAACGACAAAATTATGCAAGATCACAAAAAATGAACGTGAAAATGGAGAAATTAAATTTAATATAGACTATTATTTTATTGACTTCATTTTTTGAAACAAAACAAAATTTTTTTTACTATTTCTGCGTTTCTGATTTTTGGCGCCGAAACGACCCTGGCGCCGAAACGGCGGCGCCGAAACGACCCGTTCCCCCTATCGGCGCCCCCAAAATTTTTGGAATAAGCGCGCCGTAAAAAAGCGTTTTTTAAAGCGAAAAAAAGTCGTCATTTGGCTTTTAATTCCAAAAATTGGGCTTTTTTGATGAAAATCTGTTAACAAATCGCATTAAAAATTTAAAAAATTTTCCCGGCGGCGCCTATCGACACCGCCGGACCCCCTCCCCTCGCTCATTCACCAAAAGTTTTTTGGAAAAATGCGCCGCAAAAAATTGTTATAAATCTCGTTTTTGATCCCGAATGCACTGAAATTTAGAATTTGCTTATTTCTCCCCAAAAATTGTTAAAATCGATTATGGGAGGTGGAAAATATAATATTAATACATTTTTGATCGAATAAATTGTAAAAATAACTGTTTTGACGCAATTTCGCAAACGTTCTGATTTTCGACCCTAAAATCTGATTTTTTGAGCCTGCTGTTCTGATTTAGAAAAATTTTCAATCGCATCCCTGTGGTATAGAGGATAGCGTTGTGATGGCATAATGTATGTTGATATTAAATAAATATTTATTAAAACAATGTTCGCTAAGAGAAAAATGTTGATTTTCCTTTCTCTAGTTATTAGTGCCTATTTCCAGGTTTTTATTTTTGGAGTCTAAAAAACTAAGAATTTTTGAAAAAATTATTTTCATCTACACTTCAGCACCTATTTTGGATTTATGCGTTGCAGACTAAGAGATATCTATGGAACCAATAAAACAATGGTTACCGATTCCCATTTTTGGTTTTATTCTTTGAGCTGATACTAGCAGCAATTGTCTCGTTTTACATCGGTCCAAGCCGTTTTGAGCAGTTTTGAGTTCGAGACATATGATACAAATTTTCAGCAATTTTAATTAGGTCCCTAAGCTTAATAATTAATATGTATTTACTAATATGAGTGGTAATACTGCCGATGGTTGCCCCCCTTTTTTGAAATTTTTTTTTTTTGTTTTCAAAAGTCATGGAAAATGCTTCCAGGGCTTTCCAGGGTCGCTGATCACAAATCCGGCAAAGGTGTAGAATTTCGGTCCCGACGGAAAATAAACTTAAAAATTTTATTTTTGTTTTTCCTGGGGTGAAAAAATGTGCTGATTACGAACCTGAGTTCAGATTTTGTAAAATCACTGATTTTGTCTTTGATTTTTCATCAAGTACTTTATTTTTCCGAAAACTTTAAGAAAATTAATCGGGCGTAAAAAACTCATACACAGAATTTGTAGAGTTCAAAAATAGCTTTGAATATGCTATTGAATGTTTGGAGAAGTTAAGTTTTTCGTTTTTTTGAAATTTAATTACTGGCCCTTACGGGTCACGTGAGACGGGGTCTGGGGTTCGAGCCCGCTTGGCAGCAGTTTATTTTTTTGTGAGAATTGAAGAAAAATCATAGACAAAATGATGGCTTTTGCAAAATCTGAGTTCATATTCGTGATTAGAACATTTTTTCACGACAAATTCTTGTTAAGAAAATTTTAAAAATTTTGGAAAAAATCAAGGGCGCTGCTGTAAAAGTTACCGATTTTGAAATAAAAGGGGGGACCCTTTTGTTTTGCAAAATTTTTTTAAGATAAAAAACCATGATAATTTGTTATCCGGGGTTTTAAAGGTCGCTAATCACGAATCTGACATGTATTTTGACTAATTTCTAATCCCTAACCCGAACTCGAATAAACATCGAAATTTTGAATTTTTCAAATTATGATTTTTTGTTCAAATTTAGATTAGGAAATCGGAATTGATCAAAATAATTGAAAGATTCGTGATCGGGGACCCCAAAAACCCCAGAGAATAAATTTTTATGACTATCACAAAAACTTTTACAGTAGCGCCAAATCAAGTACTTGATGAAAAATCAAAGACAAAATCAGTGATTTTACAAAATCTGAGCTCAGGTTCGTAATCAGCACATTTTTTCACCCCAGGAAAAACAAAAATAAAATTTTAAGTTTATTTTCCGTCGGGACCGCAATTCTACACCTTTGCCAGAAATCCGGCATCCATTTCGACCTATTTCAAACCCAGACTCGAATTCGAACAAAAAGTCGAAAATTCAAAAAATTTCAAAATTCACTTTTATGTTCGAATCTGTACAGAATGATTATATTTTGGTGTTGCAATGGTTTCTAGACAATTTTTCTTGTTTTAATCTATTTTAGAAACAAAAAGCGAATTTTTAAATTTTCGACTTTTTATTCGAGTTCGGGTCCGGGTTTCGAAATTGGTCAAAATGAATGTCTGATTCGTGAGCAGCGACCTTGAAAACCATTGGAAGCATGTTTTCATGACTTTTGAAAACAAAAAAATTTTTATTCAAAAAAGGGGGGCAACCATCGGCAGTATTACCATAAGATTGTTTTAGATGCTTCTTTTTGGCAGCAAAAATCTTTCTACCCTTAAAATAATTTTAAGAAAAAATGCCACAGCTGCGGTTCAGGCAGAAAGTCCAAAACAACAAAAGGTTAATATGAATAAATTTATGTTTTTATATCATAAATAAATTAACTTTAGGTCGAAGTTACGATTGATGACAAAAAAGTGTTGGTGGATCCTGGCATGACAATTCTTCAAGTAATACATTAATAACACAAAACAAATGGATTCGAGTGAAAAGGCATTTCATGAAAAGAACCAAACATGTGTTAATGCCTCTATTGAGTTTTTATAAGGTTTTTTGAAGGCCTGTGCTTTGGTTGGTGTGGACATTCCGCGCTTCTGTTACCACGACCGATTGTCAATCGCAGGGAATTGTCGGATGTGTCTGGTCGAAGTGGAAAAATCTGTGAAGCCGGTCGCTTCTTGTGCTATGCCCGTGATGAACGGAATGCGAGTCAAGACGAATTCAGCAGCGACCAAAAAAGCTCGCGAAGGCGTGATGGAGTTTCTGTTGGTCAACCATCCCCTCGACTGTCCGATTTGCGACCAGGTGACGAACAAGCGGATATTTTCATTGGAGGCTAATTATAAAAAATAAGTTAATTGTAAGTAACAAATTTTGCAGATTAACTTTCGTTTCAATATGTGCAATGATAAACAACATTTAAATTAACTTAATACAATTCTGTTCTGGTGCCTAATCATGTCGTTATTTTTTTTTTTTACAAAAATAGTTATTTAATAAAGCTGGGATTTCCATTCAGGGAGGCGAGTGCGACCTTCAAGACCAATCGATGGCTTTTGGCTCTGATCGAAGTCGACACCAAAATGAATATGACGGGAAAAGGTTGGTCGAGTGCAAAGTGGGCAAAAAACAATAATTTTCGAGAATAGTTCTGTCCATTTGTCAGAGCCGTGGAAGACAAAGACATTGGGCCATTGGTGAAGACAATCATGACCCGTTGCATTCATTGCACGCGTTGCATTCGGTTCGCCAACGAAATTGCCGGGGTGCCCGACTTGGGCTCGACCGGCAGAGGGTCCGACATGCAAATCGGGACGTACGTTGAGAAGCTGTTCGCCTCTGAGCTTTCCGGAAATGTCATCGACTTGTGCCCCGTGGGTGCACTGACCAGCAAACAGTACAGGTACACCCATTACTTTCAGTCTGTACAATAGCCGAGCCTCAAAACAGACTCATTGTTAGTCTGACAATGAGGTGGCAAATGTCACCGCCGGGGACTCATTTTGACAAAAGGCGGCACATATTTTTTCTATCACCATGAGCAACAAAAAGGTCGACTGGGGGAAAGGGGTAATCCCTTGAAACTAGTAGTTTTTCCCGGCGACGCTTCCCCCCCCCCCCCTATTCCTCAAAAATTTTTTGAAAAAGGCGAAATGCAAAACAAAAAAAGTGCGAAAATTAAAAAAGGTCGCCACTGAGAAAAATTTGGACCTTCGTTTGAAAAATCGATCCAAAATACCCCCTGCCTCAATCTTTAGTCTAATGGCCCTTGGTGCTTGTGAGCACCCCCTTTATATGATCCCTTATTGATAATAATGCGCAACAATTCCTCCATAAGTTTCGTTGCCCGGCCATGGGAAACTCGGAAAACGGAAAGTGTTGACGTTATGGATGCATTGGGCTCAAACATTGTAATTGCACACAGAACAGGAGAGATTTTGAGGATAATTCCACGAATGAACGATGTATAAGTGACCAAGGCATAAGTGAATCAGTCGACCATTGCCATTTTGACAGGAAGTGAACGAAGAATGGTTGTCGGACAAAGCCCGGTTCATTTGCGACGGGCTGAAGCGGCAGCGACTGTTACAGCCGATGCTCAAAAATGAGTCGGAAGTTCTGAGGTTGGTCCATAGTTTGCCATTCATTGCCCATGCTCCTGTAAATTCAGTCCCTGCAATTGGGAAGAAGCCCTCTTCACAGCGGCACAAAAACTTCGTCAGATCACTCCAAATGCAATTGCCGGGTTGGCCGGCGGCCTCGTCGATGCAGGTCCTTCTAATCGCCAAAACGCAATCATATGTGGATTTTTAAGAATCTCTAATCGCATTGAAGGATCTGCTGAATCAAATCAACTCGGAAAATGTTTTCAGTGAAGGGGAATTGCCAATTCTGAGCGGGGGGACTGACTTGAGGTTGTCATTTAAGTCGAAAATTGCAGTCACAGTCATACGTGTGCAAGGGGGGGGGGTCAGGAAAAGGGTCGTGCGTTCGGCGATGCCCCCCCCCCTAGGGGGGGGTCAGCGTCAAAAGTTTTGCGGTTGACCATTTTTGCCCCGTTGAAGACTTTTTTTGCTTTTCAATTCTTTTTTTTGCGGAGCCCTTTGTCAACGGCCGGCCAATTTTTTACGCGACCGTCTTTTGCATTTTTCATGCCAGTTTTTTTGCGTTGCACTTTTTTCAAAAAACTGGGGAACTTTGTTAACAGATTTTCACCAAAGAATGACAACATTTTTGCGATTTTGGGTCAACTTTTAAGAGAACTTATGAATTTTTAATGAGATTAAAAAAATAGGCAAGATTTTAGGAATTATTCAGCCCCTCTTGCGTTCGAACGCACGAGGAAAGGATGTCGAATGCAGAAAAATTGGAAAATTTTGGCGGAATTTCTTAGGGAAATAGTCAATTTTCAAGTCCCCACTTTTGCGTTCGACAGATCGCCCTCAGGGTTAGTCGAACGCAATGCGCGACCCTTTCCTTGAACTTGCCGCTCCCTTTTCTCTCTCTTTTTTCTTTCCCTTTTCTCTCTTTTTTTTTCTTTCCCTTTTTTCCTTTCTCCCTTTTTTCACGACCCCCCCCTGACCCGCCCCCTTGCACAGCTATGGTCACAGTTTCACTTTAGGTCCAATTATCTGTTCAATGACAAAATTGCAAACATTGAGAAATGTGATGCACTTTTATTGGTTGGTACTAACCCTCGTTACGAAGCACCTGTGCTCAACGCCCGAATTCGCAAAACGTAAGTGTGGAAAATGCCTCAAAATATAAGACTGGTAAAAAACGGATTAAATTAATTTAAAACTCTTGTCCAATGTTTGCAGACGCATATTTTCTTATAAGTTAATTTTGTTAGACAATTTCTTAAACTATGTTTGCCTGTTTACATATGCGAGGATGTTTTACAAACTCATTGGGAGACTTCGTACCATGGGAAAAAATGTAAATTCGAGTACTTGCCCTAATATAATTTTTTTTTAATTGCTTTGAAAATATGTATTTTTCCTTTCCTTCCTCTCTTTCAGATATTTGTATTCGGACATTGAAATTGGCCTTATCGGTGCGAATGTCGACCTCACTTATGACTACACTTATTTGGGGCCCAATTCTTCCGTTTTGGACGATCTTTTAAATGGAAAGTCGTCATTTTCAAAGGTTTTTTTCTTCCCCCATTATTTTCACGGTCAGTGTCAAATAAGAAATTGGAAAATGCGAAACATCCGATGATTGTCGTCGGAGCACAAGCATTTCAAGGCGAAAACTCCTCGTCCCTCCTTCAAAAACTTCATCAATTGGCCGAAAAACTCCGTTCAACTTCACAGACGAAACAAAACACCAAGGGTTTGGGGGGAGGTGAA
Organism: Heterodera glycines; assembly: GCA_004148225.2. Taxonomy (NCBI): domain Eukaryota; kingdom Metazoa; phylum Nematoda; class Chromadorea; order Rhabditida; family Heteroderidae; genus Heterodera; species Heterodera glycines. The sequence continues at coordinate 8,920,051 of CP049708.1, read as the reverse complement.
GCCATGGGCAACGCCGTATTTACTACAAACATTCAGGCAACGGACAGCCGAAAGTGCTCAATTTGCTTCATGAGTTCGCTGGCCACGTGGCTGCGTTTGACCTTGGCTTCCGTCCCTTCAATGAATTAAATTCGGAAGTGAAGAGATCCATCAAATTGCTTTATCTGCTCGGTTCTGATGAAAAACCAATTTCGAGGAAAGAATTCCACCCGGATGTTTTCGTCATTTACCAAGGTATCTTTTCAAAATTGTGCCTGAAAACCCTCTTCCAAGGTCACCACGGAGACAATGGCGCAGAAGTGGCTGACCTTGTTCTGCCGGGGGGAGCGTACACTGAAAAAGAAGCGACTTGGGTGAACATGGAAGGCCGTGCCCAGAGGGGGTCACCATTCCCACTGATTAATTGCTCGGAATGATTGTTCCTTTTTTCAGTTACCCCGCTGTTGTCCCGCCGGGAGATGCCCGCGTCGATTGGAAAATCATTAGGGCTCTGAGCGAAGTGGCGGGTCGCAAATTGCGCTACGATTCGCTTGATGACATAAGACAGCGTTTGTCTGAGGTGCTTCTTCTACCCATTTTCATTGTCAATCTTTCCCCAATCAAACAGATCGCGCCCCATTTAACTCGTTATGGCTTGGCTGAAGATGCGAACTTTTCTCGTCAAGCATTAATTCTTTCTCAGGCATTTTAAATTCGCCCTTTAATTTCCAATCGAATATTTCAGAAAGTTCCCATCTCAGCATCCAATAAAAACTTGGAGCCGCGACAACGTTCGTTGTCCGATTATTGGCTGACGAATTCAATTGCAAGAGCCTCTCCGACCATGGCCCAATGCGTCAAAGCTTCGCGTAATACTCAAAAAGGACAAACGGAGGGGGGCAGGGACGGTCCCAGGATTTTGGCTTGGGGGGGGGGCACCTCCCCCCGTGCGACGACCTTTTTTTTTTTGCTTTTGCTTTTCACACCCGTTTTTTATGTGGCGCGGTTTTTCCAAAAAAAAATTTTGGGGGACAGGGGGTCCGGCGGTGCCGATAGGCGCCGCCGGGAAAATTTTTGCGGTTTTAAATGCGGTTTGTTAACAGATTTTGTCCAAAAATGACCAAATTTTGTGATTTTGAGCCATTTTTAGCAGATTTTCATTAAAAGTTTGTGGATTTTTTGAAAAATTTAGCGACATTTCTTGGGGAAGGGGGGGGGGTACCAGCCTTCAATTATTTTGATCAATTCCGATTTCCTAATCTAAATTTGAACAAAAAATCATAATTTGAAAAATTCAAAATTCCGATTTTTATTCGAGTTCGGGTTAGGGATTAGAAATTAGTCAAAATACATGTGGGGGGGGGAGGCAAAAACAACAGTCATACAAAAACAAACTAATAAATGGAAAGTGACGTGAAGAGAAATATTTTCCTTGGTAAGGACTGCTGGGGAAGAGATTACACAATCATTTGGGACAATCTTTCAAAAGGAGGCGAACACCATCAAAATGAATGTGACAGTGAGCATTATTCTTCCCTTTGAATTAAGGCGACTACGCCGTTCAGCCTCACACGGACCCGCTGAGACTGGCGAACCCCCACGCCTAAGGAAGGGAGCGAAGAAGGAATTCGATTTAATTAGGTCGCTTGTAAATGTCTTATTTAAATTCGTTTTGATTCTGTTTTCCATGCGAATCAAAAGTTGTAAATTGAAAATAATTCTCTATTCGTGTCAAAATGACAATAAATATTTGTTGTGCTTATTTACCGACGTCACACAAATTCACTGTCAGGAAAAATGGTGATGCTAACAGTGCTAAAAAAGGCAAGGAGAAAGGAGCAAGAAATGCGAGTGCTCATTCTCGGCCTGGACAACTCGGGCAAAACGACTTTTTTGAAGAGAATCAGTGGAGAAGAAATTGGTGAAATCGCACCAACCTTTGGTTAGTGCAATTTAATGGGGGTCAAGGCAGTTCGTACAATGTTATTGTATTAAAACCCGGGATTGTCAATTGATTGGACTCATAAAATACTTTGGACTCATAAAAGTCGATTGGAGTCACAAAGTGCATTAGAGCCAAATTTTGAACTTTTGAAAAAAATGTTCGAAGCCGGGTTTGGAATTAGGCAATCATTAAGAATTGGTGTCCCGACGAAAAAAAATTTTAAAAATTTGTCGGGTATTTCTAGGCTTAAAAAATGCGCTGAAAATACCCGACAAATTTTTAAAAATTTTTTTCGTCGGGACACCAATTCTTAATGATTGCCCGGAATTGGGCAAAAAAAGGTCGGATTCGTATTTAGCGCCTTAAAATAGCTCTAGAGAAGTATTTTCTTAATTTTCAAAAAAAAAAAAAATGCGGGACAAATGATCTAGACCTTTGCCGTTTACTCGATAATCAACTGGCCTCACTAATATAGGGCTACGATTCATTTCTGTTGTTTTCTTATAATTGGGGGTTTTCTTTCTATTGGCTATTTTGAGGCTTCAACATCGAAACACTTGAGTTCATGGGTTGGAAATTGAACTGTTGGGATGTTGGCGGTCAAAAAAGTCTCCGTACGTATTGGCGTAATTATTTTGAACGAACTGACGCTGTGATTTGGGTGGTTGATGCTTGCGATGTCTGTCGGTTGGATGACTGTTTCAATGAATTGCATTCACTGATCAACGAGGAATGTCTGCATGGAGTTACTCTCTTAGTACTCGCAAACAAACGCGATTTACCCGGCTCGATAAATGCTCATGAAATAGAAAAGGTCGGTGGTAAATGTGAATTCGGCGTGGGAGAGAATATGGAGGGGGGGGGGGGGACGGCAGCTTTTCTATTTTTGCGTCATGACATTAACAAACGCAAACCATCGAGTTTAGATTCTCCGGTTGGAAAAGATAAAACACCACTGGCGCGTATATGAAACGAGCGCTTACACTGGTATAAATTAAACTACGATTTCGGACATTGTATTTTACTATTAAGGCCACGGACTGCTCGAATCTCTGGAATGGATGGTTCAAGATGTAAATTCAAGGGTTCTCGTCCCGGATTGAAATTTATTGTACATCGTTTATTTGGTTTAAAAAACAACACTAAGTTCGGATTTGGAATTTTCCTGCTTTGGTGACATATTTCACTCCTTTGAATGGCTTGTACGCTTCGCCATATATGTCTAGACAAATCACTTTTAATCCGGAAGCAGCGAGTTGACTTATTTTGAATTTTGCCGTTATTTGTGGAGATTCCAATTGCTCTTTTGCACTGTTACCACTTGTCGACACCTAAAGTCGCAATTTACTCAAAAACCTTTTTTTGTCCAACCGTTCCCTTGAGAGTCGGTGGCTTGCCAATTTCAATTTTTCCAACTGTCCATTGTAGAAGCCGTGTCGTGGGATCAAATGCGACTTTGCCGTGACTTGCCATTAAATTACAATTTTGCACACCCTTAGGCATTTGACATTCGAGCGCAACGTCTTCCAGCATTTTGCCCATGCTTTGCTTCGGGCTGACCATCAGTTCGAAACGGCCAGCTGTGCCGTTTTTTAACAAAATGTTATGACGAACATAAAGAGGAATAGCAACGACGCTAAAACAGAATACATTCATAATCCGATTTTCCATTTTTTATACCTTTGATGGCTTATGTGGTAGGAAAGGAGTCGAAAATTCCCATCCGGTGGGACAAAAGAAAGAATTCGGTCATTCTCCCAACGACGAAATCGGATGCATGGATGAAAAGACACATCGTCCAAAATGCGAGAGTTGGACAATGTCATGGAAAGGTCGGGCATTCCCGACAATTTGCAGCAGCAGTCAATCTTCCAAGACGGACAATGAATGTGGTTTTAGTTGGATCCCCAAACAAACATGTCCATGGATTTCGGCAGAGATTGTGGCCCCTTGTTTGTCGATTATGGCGTCTATTTCTTCGATTACGTCAAAATATGCTTAAAAATAATGGAAAATTTAAAATAAATATTGGCTCTTTTGCACTTTAGCTGTACAATTCACTTATAGGCGGTGATTAAAATTTTCAAAATTTTTAAATACATTTTTCGCCATACAATTATCATATTTCATTACATTTTCTTTTTCATGAAAAAATTTTTTGATTGGATACATAAAATGTAATAAAGCCTAATATTTTCTGTGTTAGTAATCCTGAGTTATTTTAAGGAATTAAATTTGGGCCAATTCGCTACCCTTTGACAACAAACCCACCCAAAATTAACACTCGCCTTCATTGTTTGCATATTTTACAGCAGCTCTTCTCCATGGAACATTCTGCAAAAATACCAAATCCAAATTTTATAGCAATGTTAGAATCACTGATAATTGGCCTGTTGGTAGGATTTCTGAAATGTTTGTCCGTCCTGTGACTTGGTTTTTTAAGGAACGTAAAAAATTCGGAGGTTTGATCATATCCTGCAGCACATTTAACTCTGTGCACAATGGGTAACCATAATCGAGGATTTCGTCGAGCAACTCAAAAGTGTAAAAGATGAAGCAACAAATAATGCATGGCCACACTGACCTCAAAAACAATGACAATATTTTCTTTAATCGCAGAGTCCGAACATTCGTCAAAATATTCGGTGAAAATAGCAATTATCCTGTGCAGAACCTCAATAACCATTAATGGAGGAGCTGAATGTTTTTGTTTTTTGGAATGAGACTTATTCATACTTTCTGTGACGCAAATTGCTATGAAATACAGGCTGTTGTGGTGGACAATGTAAAGGTAATGGTGCGGTGCCGCAATGACCGGAGGAATGTTTTCGGCATTTGGTGATTGTTTTTGGACATCAAAAAAATAATCGCAAATTGAACGATGGATGACGGATTTGTAGTGCTTTTCCAATATAACATCACTAAAGAAAACGGATTAAATGATGGATCACCCTTTGACTGAAATAATAAAACATTGATGAACTCACTGAGAAGAATTTACAATGAAAATGCTGTTGATCATGATTCAATTTTTATATTAAACCATCTAAACATTATTTGCATAAAATTTCGGGCGCTATATGGAAAGTGGGCCTTTTTGAAACAAAAGGGGGGGGGACCCTTTTGTTTTGCAAAATTTTTTTGTGATAAAAAACCATGATAATTTGTTATCCGGGGTTTTAAAGGTCGCTAATCACGAATCTGACATGTATTTTGACTAATTTCTAATCCCTAACCCGAACTCGAATAAAAATCGAAATTTTGAATTTTTCATATTATGATTTTTTGTTCAAATTTAGATTAGGAAATCGGAATTGATCAAAATAATTGAAGGATTCGTGATCGGGGACCCCAAAAACCCCAGAGAATAAATTTTTATGACTATCACAAAAAAATTTTGCAAAACAAAAGGGTCCCCCTTTTGAAAAAATTTTCAAAAAGGCCCACTTTCCATATAGCGCCAAATTTCGGATCTATTATGGTTTGTCCCCCATAATTTTTTTTTTAAATTACAATTATTAAAGAGTCGGGTAGAACATTTTTCCTTAAGTTTTCGGGGTCACTGACCACGAATACGGCATCCATTTCGATTTGAATCCCTAACCTGAATTAGAACAAAAAATCAAAAACTCAATTTTCAATAAAATTCAAATTTATTGCACAAAATGCACAGCAATGGAGAAAGCCGGTAAATTTTGGAATTGGAGGCGGGCGACGGCCAACGAACGGCTATTTCGTGGCATTGAATCGGTTTTGTGTAATAAATTTGATTTTTATTGAAAATTGAGTTTTTGATTTTTTGTTCGAATTCAGGTTGGGGATTTGAAATGGGTCGAAATGGATGCCATATTCTTGATCAGCGACCCCGAAAACATAAGAAAAAATGTTCTACCCGACTCTAAAAATTGTAATATTTCAAAAAATTTATGGGGGACAAGGCATAATAGAGCCAAAATTTCTTTGCGTTATTTTAAAATTACCTACCTATTCAAATTTAAATAAAAAACCAAGAGGCAAATCCGAATCATTAACCTGTACAATAACAAAAAAGATCGAAAATGCATTATTTCTTTTTCGGATTTCCTTTTATGATCATGTAAACTGCAATAGAGCCCATTTTGCTATTTGTCACAAATCTGATTAAAAAAATAATTAGAAAAAAAATCAGACTGGGCTTTTCATATTTTCCATATTTTAAAAATGTTTTTTTTGATATTTTTTCACAATGAATGATTCATGGATAAAAAAATATCTGTCGTCGCCGCTTCAATCAACGAGTTTTTCGTCAAGTGTCCAAACTTCGTCGAGTTTTACACAATTTGATAAGGCATTTTTAAATGCATAACGGTTTTAATTTATGTTAATCATTTTAAGATAAATGTTCAGAATTTGAGTTTTACGCCTTTGAGTGTTCCGTTGCCTTCCCCGCTCCAAAATGTTCAACATTTGGGCCTTACTCCATTAAGCAGAAATGCTAGCATTCACAGAGAAAAGAATCGAAAACGCCCTTTCTCACCGCTGGAAAATGACCTTGGGTCGGTGTGTTCAATCGCCAAAATTAAAAGTGAGTTTTTCCATCGATTTACTAATGAATGCGATTTTTGGTCCAAAAACTCCGCGTCATGCAGTCAAAATTCTCAAAAAAATTGACTACGAAGACCGTGCTTCTTGCTATTTGGTGCAATGGAATTGCGGAAGTGCGGAGGAAAAGGGTCCTTCGACGACGTGGGAATGGGCCAATAAGCTGTCACCGGTAGCAAAAAATTGTAGTTGTTGGTTTTTATCAGCGTGGAATTTTGGTGACAGAACTGCAGAAAATTGGCCAAAGTTTTTGAGCAATCAATCGCAAAAGACGCGAAAAAAGCGTGGGAATTCACCGACTACGAAGTGGAGGCCATTTTGGACAGAACGGTGCAGGGCGAACTGCGCTATTTGGTCAAATGGGTTGGCTGGCGAGTGCCCACTTGGGAGAAGGTCAAATATTTGCTGCCGGATTACAGCGAATTGGTGGAACGCTTTGAGCAACTAAATGCGAAGGCGAGCCGAGTTCAAATCCAATCCAATGGAAGTGATTTCCAAATATTTTACAGGCAATTGCTATTGAATTCGAAACTCCAACAAACAAAAATTTAACCAAAACTGGACAACAAACACTCCGTTCCTAAATCCTTTACCCAAATATTGAAAATGCCTAAAAAGTTTTCGGAACTTTCTTTATTGTTGTATGCAAAATTATTAAAAGAACAAATCGCTTAAGGATATACAATTCTGGACGGATACGAAGAACACGGGGGAAGGAAAGAGACCAATGGAGGATTTAGAAGATCCATCCGAAGGCAATGACCAAGGCCAATTTCCTCTCACAATCAGCCATAAATTCCCAACTTCGTCTTCCCCAACTGCTGAAGTCGTTGTCAAAGCGGCCAAAGTTTTGAACAAATTGGACAGAAACAAAGAAAAAGCGTCGTATTTGGTGTTATGGCCGGATGAAGCGGGAGTGAGAAGCAATGAAAGCCCAAATAGAAGTTGGGACCAGCGAATTTCGTTGGTAGGAAAAGCGGACGAAGCAGCGGAAGAAAGAAAGCCATTGCATTTCAGGGAAACGTCGAAGCAATTTTGGAGTTTGAAGAAGCCGTCAGAAAGCGAAAGGCATGGGCCGAAAACGCGGTAATGTACGAAGTGGAAAAAGTGATGGGACGAAGAAAGAATTCGGGGAAGGAAGCGCCTCAATATTTGATCAAATGGAAGGGATACGACGAGATAAGTTGGGCGACCATGGAAAGTCTGCAAATTGGCTTCAAACATTTGCTGGTGGCTTACGCATTGGAAAGGCCGAGAACACTGGAAAAGGTGGGAAAAGCGGTTTTTTTTTTTAAATCAACAGCGGGCGCGTAGAATTGTAATAATCTTCGTTTCCATTGCATAAATTAACGAAAGGGCATTTGCTTTCCCACCATTTTTATGAATAAATGTCCTCCCCCTCATTCTTCCTCCACGATTGATAATATAATTTTATAATCCTCTTCAGAAAAAAAACAAATGAATTTACCGCAGTAAATTTCCTACAAAAAAATGATTGTCCAGAGGCGCGCATTTTGCATCAAACTTTGGCCGCAAAACGGAAAAGTACCATAAAATTTCTCCATATAGAAATTATTAGGCAATTCTAACTGCATCAATTTTCCGCCTTGAAACCCCGGTACTTTTCCGTTTTGGGCCTACAACTCAAAATTTTAAAAAAGTCACATTCAATAATTTATGAGCAACGCCGAAGAGGAGAGGTCCTTTATCGCTACTTTAATTTATGCTATGGAAATTGTCAAAAAATGTACATTAATCGCGCCCATTGCTGATATTTTTTTAAAATTTTGAGGTGTAGGCCCAAAACTGAAAAGTACCGAAACCCCTTATACAGTTTTACTAATAAATTATATTTATTGTGGCAATTGCCTTTTTATAAGGGGAGGCGAGAAGCGAGTGAAATCCGACGAAAGAATGTCACAGAAAAGACGAAGGCCGAAATTAAGAAGATCAACGAACGTTTAAAAGCAAAAATACTTTCTGATTTTCACATTTTCTGATGCTTTGAAATTGAAGTTGGTTAAAAATTAAGAGAATTCGAAATTCTGCGGCATGGAAATTTTAAATAATTTATTTAATTATTCGGGAAATAATTTGTGAAATTGGCCAGTGGATAAAACAATAGAAAATTGTGGCGACCGTAAAACTCATTAAAATTGCGGGGGGAAGGGCGATGATTAAGCTAAAAGGTGATTCTGTCTCTTGGAAGGCAGTGATACGCGTGAAGAGAAAAACGATGGGCATGTGAGTGAGAGCGACGGAGAAAGTCAGACGGGCGAACACAGCGAAAATTCGATGGATGAGACGAGGCCGAAAAAAGCTGAAAAGAAAGAGAAAACGGACATTTGGACAGAAGTGGACAAATGGACATCATGACAGCGGACATTTTACTATTAATTATTATTAAAAATAGCTTTAGAATGAAATAAAAAATTTTCGATGCTACGTAAATAAAAATGTAATATTATATTTATAAGAACATAATTCCTCCAAAATAAGCCCAAAAAGGGAAAAAATGAACAAAAGGGAATTTAATTGCTGTTTGTTGCATATTTTATCGTTTCCTCGTCCCCTCCCTTTTGTTTTGCTGTCATTTGCTCCTCAGTCTGTACCCAATGTCCTAATTTGTAAGTCCACCCAATTACCCTGAGGGGCTGCTAGATCTCTGCGTTGGGTCAGTCTGCTTTTAGATTTTGATTGGGTCTGATTGACCTAATGGCTGGGTTAATGCTAAACAATCCGATGCCTCTTATAGCTCACAGATTTTTATAACAAAAATAAAAAATGGGGCACGGGAAACTCGACGACATATTAAAGACCTTTTTATGGAGAGGAGACAGCTGAGCATCATCAGTCCGATGCCACAAGCGAACAGTGTTCGGAAGGATGCCGTGTAGAGAGTGTTGTACAGAGTGACTCCGTCGTTTGGGTACCAATACTCCGGCAGAATCCCATAAACACAACCGACCGCAAGACAAAAACCCGCACAGAAAAGCTTTTTTTGCTGAGTTTTGAGCTTTTCGGCCCATTTTGGCGGCGATGAATCGGTGAGAGACAAAGAAAACACACCGAGGAGAAGGCCGACAAGAAAAGGACCACATTTTGTCATGGGACGCATGTACATTTGGACAAGGGACACATGCTCAGGACGGACGGAGACGAACTGACGCATTGGAAGAGGAAGAGATGGTTTAAGCAAGCGAATGGGTCCGATTTCTTGGTATATTTTCGATAACAATTTTCTTTACATAACATTGAGTCTTATGCTATCTGACAATGAGTATGCCAATGTCCAAAGCAGTGAACCCACCGGAATGTCCACGTCACTTTTATTGCATATTCCATTGGAGACGCATTTGAAAGCACGAAGACACATCGAACCGATGATCAAAACGGCGACGACAATCAAACCGACGCTTTGTCGCCGGAAGAGCAAATGGAGGAGAAAGGGAGCGATTAAATGGCATTGCCAATCAAGGCCAAAGTGCCACAAATAGCCGAAGCAATTGGGACGACTCCAATTGTTGAGAAGCAGCGCGAAAGAGAAGAACTGAGCTCCAGTGCAATTCGCTGCTATTGTTTGATGGAAGCTGAGAAATTCATTCATTTTTATGGACGACGTAAAAAAATTCCAATGGAAAAGGCAAATTTAACGCACAGGGGAAAAGCAAGTCGACTCATTTCAGCAGCCAAAAAAACGAATGCCATTGTTGTTGGAGCGAGCCGAAGCCAACGATGAAGCAGAAAGTTGAGAGAGTTTGGCCAAAAGCCAAGGTCGGATTGCCACCGACGATGCCACGAGCGGGCGGCCAAAAAGCCGGAAAGAACCAAAAAAACTTCCACACCGAGAGCAGAATTGCCTTAAGTGATTGCAAAAACAACTGCTGAATGATCAATTGCTCTGAATTAATTGTATTAAAACGAATTATAGGTTTCAAAAGCTCTAAACAACCAAAAATGGGGCCAAAGATGGGAAGGGAATGGACGGACTGTCTAAACAATTAATAAGTCAGTGATTTAATTAATTGTTGCAATTAATTGAAATGTTCGCCGTGCGGAAGTCCCAAAAGCACATCGAGACGTCCTTCACTGCCGAGATGATTGCTTATCACCCAACAGATGGCACCGATTCGGAATATGTCGAGAAAGGCCAAATAATGTTCGGTTGGGTTGGGGGCACGGAATAAAGCGATCAGAGCACGGCGAGGGCTTACCAACTGAAGAAGCATTTGCAACAGGCGATAACCGAAAATGGCATCAAAATGTGCCTTACTTTTTCCCTTTTGTATTTTCTCCTTTTTCTCTACCATGGGATTTAGGAAAAAATGGACTGTATCTTACCGGGGCCAGAAAAGCCTAGATCGGGACCTTGATTTTCAACCGAAACTAAAAACTTAAAAAAATACAGTTTAAAAAATTTGTTAAATAATTAACTTTGGGTAATGCGCTGATCACGAATCTGAGCTCAAGTTTTGAAAATCATTGATTTTTATCTAAGATTTTTTGTCAACTACTTGATTTTTTCGATTTTTAAAGTTATTTTTTTAAAACGTTTAGCAATGAATTTGGGTTAAAAAATACTCTGATCACGAATCTAAGCTCTGATTATGCATGAACCTTCATTTTGTCTATGATTTTCATCAAGTGTCATAAAAAAATAAACCGCAGCCAAGCGGACTCGAACCCCAGGCCCCCGTCTCATACGACCCCTAGGGATTAATAATATATTTCAAAAAATCGTAAAAAATTGAAAATATTGAAAACTTGACTTCTCCATACATTTAATAGCTCATTTGAAAGCTCTTTTTAGTATCAGTTTTATGTCCGACTAATTTTCTTAAAATTTTGGAAAAAATCATGTAGTTGATGAAAAATCATAGATAAAAATCAAAGATTTTCAAAACTTGAGCTCAGATTCGTGATCAGCACATTTTTTAGCCTAGAAAAAATACCCGACAAATTTTTAATATTTTTTTTGGTCGGGACACCAATTCTTAATGATTGCCAAAATATTAATGTCGCAGAGGGGAACAGACCTAACCATATAATAATAACGATATTTTAGTAAAAATCTGTAAAAAAAGGAACAAAAATTCCAAAATTTGCAGGCAGCCAAAAGTTTTTTGAAGAAAACTAGCCAAAAAATAGTATAAAAAGAAAGAAAAGTCTCAATTTAAGGCTGGTCCCCCTTCGCAAATTTTCTCTACCGATATTTTCATCTAAAAATCAATAAATAAATATTGACCAATAAATCGATCGTTAATTTTTCTCTCCAAATTAATTAATTTATTTACATCAATTAAAACACCTGAAGAGATAAATTGGCTGAAAAGGAAGGAAACAGCTCCAAAAGAAGAAAAAGGAGAAGAAGCCAAGCGAAGAGAGCCGAAAAAAGCCACGGAAAGTGCTGAAAATGGTCATCGAAAGCAGCAGCAAAGCCAAGAAGCATAATGGAAAAATGGAAAAAGAGAAGAAATGAGAGAAATGAAAGAGAAATCAGCAAAAATAAATAAACAAATAAATAAATAAATGGGACAAATTTGAGGAATTTAAATCGCTTTATTTTTTATGTTTAACAGTCCAAACCAATGGTCCGCCGATCTGTTCTTTTTATAAGAATGTTTTTGTAATATATTTTACATATATATTCTTTTTGGGGGTAGTGGCCGAATTTTGTTCTGATTTTGATATTTTAAAAAAATTTTGCTTTTTTTTCAAATACAAAATAATGTTCTTGTTGTGTTGATTTATTTATTTCTTCTAAATTTTAAAAATAGGTGAAAAAATAATATTTATCGGCCCCATGGGCAATCCACCAATTTGATCAGTAGGATTTCTAATTTTATGTGTCAAAAATTGCAAACAATGCACATAAAAAAGTGTAAAATATGTCCATAAATCTAATCAAACTGATGAACGAATTTGTCAAATTTCTTCTAATAAGCTAAAAGTAAAAAATAAAATAAAATAACGATTAAAAATAATTTATTAAATATTTAAAAGAAAAATACGAATAAAGCTCAAATTTATTAATTTGAAAAAATTAAGTAAAAGTCAAAAGGGCCCGTTTTAATAATAGGGGCTGTTATAATAGAGGTTTTCTTAAAAAAATGCCTAAACATTCAAATAATCGAGAAATATTCACGGATATGCATATTTAAATGGGCAATTTTTGGATTTTAAAATAGGGAAAACTTTAATGAAGAAATTGGAAATACGAAATTGGATAATTTGCGGAGGAGAGAAAGGAAAGGGAACAAAACAGAAAAAAAGAAATTAAAGGGAGGGGGGGAGCACAGAGCAGAAACTATTAATTAATTAATTGAGCGTAATCTATTATGTATATTGCCATTAATTGCTCAGATTTCGGTTTTTAATTTTAAACATTGCTAATATAAGTGTTTAGTTTCTGCTCTGTGCTCCCCCCCCCCCCTCCCTTTAATTTCTTTTTTTCCGTTTTGTGTCCTAAATTGTCTCCAATTTTGTACTTCCAATTTCTTCTCTTTGGGCATCGCGTCTTGGAGAAATGAATGCGCTTATTTCCAAGGTGTACTTGGGAAACGGCGTTTTATCCATGAATATAAAAGATGTTACTATTTATTTGAAGGATTTATAATCTTTTTCGTATTTTGCCATTTTATACGAAAAAACATTAAATATTTTAATATTTTTATGAAAAAAACAAATATTTTATAAATTTATTTATATTTTTAATAATTAATTGTTTAATTTCCTTTAAACTTTATAATCGTGTGCAAAAATATTTTTGCACTTTTTATTCTTTGACCAAATTTCCAATTTTTGTAGGTTGTGTTTAATTATTCGACTCAAAATCGGCACCGTCAGACCTTTGCTCGCCAAGTCTTTTTTTACGTAAAAATATCATAGGTGAAGAAAAAGGAAGCCACTAAAGTCCGACTCGAGAAAAGCATGCATTTTGTAACCACGAGTCTCGGGGTAACCATCTCAGTCTCGAGGATCGCAATCTTCTACCTCTAAAATAAAATTCTAACCATATCCATCGTATAGATATCCCACTTTACTATTGTAAACTTACGGTATTTTCTCATGACCAATAAACTGATCAAAAAAACTGATTGGCTTCATACCCAATAATTAGACGAGCCAAAAGCGAAAGCTCTTCGAAAAATTTTAAAATATGAATTTGAGTCGAAGCGGACAAAAACAAATAAAGGAAAGTTAGGTGAGAACCGGAAATGAACGGCAAAATGGGGACAATGGGAGAACGATTGGGACAGGGAGAGAATGTTTCCGAAAATAACTGACAAACGAAATTAATGAACGGACGGAGTGACCACTCAAAAACAAATCAGAAGAAGGACAACGCCATCCCATCTGATCAGAGTCCGCTCATCAGCTGCTGCTTTCTGTCCGTCGTACCATTCATTTCCCATTTCCCCCCATTTGCCCTTCCAAATTCCATTGGCCATTTGAATTGAAATTTGTGCATTTTCGGCTATTTCTTAGCTTAATTTATTTATATACACATATTATTTAATAATTAATTTGTAAGGGATAATTGGTTAGAGAGAAGAGAGAGAGAGAGAGAGAGAGAAAAGGAGAGAGAGGAGGAAAGAGAAGAAAGTGAGTGACTCTTCCCTTCTGTCCCTTTTTGTTTTAATGACAAGAATATCCCTTGGCCTTTTGCCTGCAATTTCTTCTCATCCCCCAATTTCCATCATTAAACTCACTATTTCACTTTCCCTCGTTTGTGGAGAGTGTGCGGGTGAGGGGGGGAGAGGTTACTAACGCGGGAGGGCAAAGGTGCGATAGGCAGCGATTGGCCAACGTCGGCAAGCGCCCGACGCTTCGGCACGACGAATGAATGCCTCGGCACTTCGCCGAATGCTTTCGCCGTCCGATTGGCTGTCTCCTGTCCTGTCCACCCTTCTCACTTTGCTTCTCCTTTTTGTTGCTCATTAGCAATGCTTTCCCTTCTTTTTGCTTCGTTTGCACTTTTCCTTCAGAGGTGGGGGGGGGACAGAATTGGCCGATCGGAAAGGGACAACGGAAGAGACTCATCCGAGCAGATGCGGCAGTACTCATCAGCAGAGGAGCAGGCGGGGGAGGTTTGGCCGGGAGAACCGACAAATCCGCAAAACGAGGCGAATTGACCCGATCAGTCAGTCGTTCTCCTTCTGTCGGTTGTCCACTCCAATCGATTGTCGCCAGACGAATGGCCGTGCCCCCCCCCCCCCCACAAATCCCAAAGAACGGACGGATCAACAAGAAAATGAATTTTGAACTCAATTCAACCCTTAATCCTCTGTCGAAATCTCTCTCTCTCTCTTAATCCATTTAGGTTTGGCTCAGTGAATTAAATGTGCGGCATTTGGGTGAGTGTCCGTCCTCCGTCCCTTTGCTCGTCCCATCGTTCGTTCACTTTCATTTCCCAGGTTATTTTGGGCGCCGAATATGTGCCGACCAAACATCAAAGAGAATTCCTGCAAATTGTCGGGAGGGGTCCCGACTTGACCATTATCAGCCGAGTGTCTTCCAAAGTTTGGCTGGGCTTCCACCGTTTGGCCATTGTCCAGGTGAGTCCCAATCAGGGCTGGGCGTAACTGGATTTCCAATTACGGAAATCCGTAATCCGTAATTACGCCCAGCCCTGGTCCCAATTCTCCTCATTTTCCGCGGATAGCCCGGCGACTCTCCAAGCGAACAGCCCATTTGTGCGGACGGTCTTTCGGTGGTGTGCAACGGCGAAATTTACAACCATCGGACGCTGAAGGACAATTCGCTGCTGGACAATTCGTCCGTTCGGTCTGTCCTCTCCCCCCCCCCCTTTTGTTCGCTTCACTTTTCAAATGCCATAGGAATGGCGGCAGTGATTGTGCCGCAATTCTTCACGCTTTTCGCTCTTCAGGCAACGATTTACGTAAATTAAGTGGGAATTGCATTCATTTCGTTGCTTCTCCGAAGGTCGTTGTTGTGCTTCGTTGGACGGAGTGTTCGCTTTTGCTATGGCGGACAAAAAGTTCCTTTATTTGGGCAGAGATCCAATCGGCGTTCGCCCCCTCTTTTATGGCTTCGCTGGTCAAGGTCATTTCGGCCTAATTCTCGACTAAAAATTGTTTAAGCTTTGCTAATTGGTTCCGAGGTTAAAAGTATTGAGAAACTCTGCAGAAGGGTCAACTTTTTCCCCCCGGGCTTTTGCGCACAAATTCCGCTGGGCTCAACATTCTCAACAGATAATCAGCAAATCGCATTTCAACAATTCTTTCAAATCCCTTCAATTGTCAATTATTCCATCAGTGCTTTTGATGCAAAAGTCAGCAAATTTAGCATTATAAGAAAGGTTTCACGATGTTTAGGCAATTATCCGCAAATTGTTGGTTGAGGCGGTCGAAAAGAGGCTAATGGGCAATCGCCAATTTGGCTTTATGCTCTCCGGGGGGTTGGACTCGTCGCTAATCGCCGGTAATTGTGCCATTTGTCCGCTTCTTCAACTTCCGTTCCCTTCAGCGTTGGCAACTCGCTTCCTCCACTCGAATGACTTTTGCGCTTCTCCGATCGCATTTTCAGTTGGCTTTGAGGACTCTCCCGACCTTGTGAATGCTCGTAAAGTGGCCGAGTATTTGGGCATTTGCCACAGAGTGTTGGTGATCAGTGCTCGAGAGTGTGTCGAGGCTATCCCCGGTCCGCTTTTTGCTCTGTCCGCTTTATCCCCCCCCTTCCGTTCAGAAGTCGTCTTTTCCTTAGAGACATTCGATCCGCTCGTCGTGCGCTGTGGAGTTGCCCATTTTCTGCTCTGTAAGCACATCGCCGCCAGCAGTGAAGTGAAAGTGCTTCTCTCAGGTACGCTTAACTCTCCCAAAGTTCGCTTCATCGCTTTTCCAGGCGAAGGGGCGGACGAACTGTTCGGCTCTTACGCTTACATGCAGCGGGCGCCGTCCGCGCCCCTTCTCCAGCGTGAGATCGTCCGTCGTCTCCGACTGCTCCACCAATACGACGTCCTTCGCTGTGATCGGTGCTTCGTTTGTTCCGCTTTCCCTTTGCTAATTTGTCATTCAGTTGCACTTCCTGCCATGGGCTTGAAATTCGGGTCCCTTTCCTCGACAAAAAATTCGTTTCTTTTGTTGCCCAACTTCCGCCAAGGTTTTTCCATCAATTTGTCCTTCATTTGCCCTTAAATTTCAGTTTCAAGCTCATCCCGGGCAAAACTGAGAAGTTTCTTCTGCGCAATGCCTTTCAAAACCTTTTGCCGGGGGAAGTGCTTTGGAGAAGCAAAGAAGGCTTTAGTGAAGCATTGGGGAAGGTGTTAATGCTATCCGAAGAGTCCCGTGCTGTTTAACCGATGTTTCTTCAGGTTGATCTTGGCGAACTTCTGGGAAAGCACGCAGAAGGACTCATTGGGGTAAAAGTTAACCGTTCAAATCATTTGGCCATTTCCGCTTTTGGGACACAAACTTCGCAAATCGGACAATGCTTTTCCCACTCCAAACACCGCAAACGAAGGAGGAGTTTTGGTATCGGATGATATTTGAGCAGAGATTCAATTTACGGAAGCTGAACAACGTAATTCACACCAAAGTGTACAGGTGAAGAACAAATTGAGCATAAAAAGAGAAATTGAAACAATTGAAACGTTTAGAACGGCCGCTTGGCAAATTGGCGCCGGTAGTTTGGACTCATCTTTGAGCACATCGGACGAAGAACGGACATCGACGGAAGACAACGGAAGTGGAGACGAAAGCAAAGAAAACCACCGCCCATTGGGAGAGGAAAGAAGGGAAAGGGAGGAAAAGCAAGAGCGAAAGGGGGAAGAGAAAAGGATCAGACGGAGGTCGACGGGAAGTGCCAAATTGGCGGGGGTCGCCTGAGGGAGGGAGACGGAATGAGTGCCGGACGGCGGACAATGGCAGACCGAGCAACGCGAGGCACGACACACAGCGCTTTGACCGTCCGATCGCTTTGGAATGATCAGTGATGGCAGTCTTTCATCAAACACTCTATTTTCCTCTCCTTTTTTTTTGTTAATACATAGTCGGTTAGAGTCGGCATATCAAAACAAATCGGACCTGTGGACGATCAGTCACATTCGGTCTCGGTGAATTAATGAACCACCAAATGATGTAGATTTCCCTTTTATACTTATGAAATAAATATGTACATTATGTCCTCAAAATAAATGCAAGAAATAAATAAGGAGTTACAATTGGCTAGCATCCACCGCAAAAAATAATTAATTAAGTTAATGCCATTCATTCTCTCGTGCCTAGTAATGCTTACAAAGGAAGGTCTCCAGCAGCAGGTGTCCGTGGGATTTCCGAATGAAATTTTATTGGTGGGTAGAGAATCCCTGGTTTTTTTTTAAGAAAAAATGTTTTTAATTTTTGCCAAATGAGCAAGAGTTCGAGTTAAAAATGCAAATGTTTTTAATGAATGAACAATGGTTTTAATAGTGTCGGTTGTGGAGCAGGGATGGAGTTCCGAGGCACTAAAAATTTCCGGAAGTCGGAATTCCGATGCCCCAAAAATTTTCGGAATTCGGAAGTCGGAATTCCGACCCCAAAAATGTCGGAAGTCGGAACTCGGAATTTTTCAAAAAAATATATAATAAATTTTTTAAAAAATATTTAATAGGCTAAATTTTTAACCATGTAAAAGGTAATTTCAAACTGTTTTTAGTTTATTTCTATATTTTTTAAAAAGATCAAAATATTTTAAGTAATTTTACATTATTTTGGATTTTTTTTTTGGGAAAGTTACACCCTTTTTTTGCGGCGCGCTTTATCCAAAGAGAATTTGAGAAACTGTGGAGAAGGAAGGGTCCGGCGGTGCCGATATGCGCCGCCGGGAAAAATTTTGTAATTTTTAATGTAAATTGTTAACAAATTTTGTCCAAAAAATGGAAAATTTAGCGATTTTGAGCAAATTTTCAAGAAAATTAAGTTTTTTTTTGAGTCCGGCGGTGCCGATAGGTGCCGTCGGAAAAAAAATTGAAAATTTCTATGCAATTTATTAACATAAATTGTACAAAAATTGCTAATTTTTTGAAAAAAAACTCAAAAAAATTCCGAAAAATTCCGACTTTTCATCAAAAATTTCGGAAGTCGGAATTCCGAGGCCCCAAAAATTTTCGGAAGTCGGAAGTCGGAATTCCGACCCCAAAAATGTCGGAAGTCGGAACTCGGAAGTCGGAATTCCGTGCCATCCCTGTTGTGGAGAGTTAATGCCCAGTTTAAATCATTTTGGGTCCCAGGATCGGATCCACTATACGCTAATTTATTTTAGATTTCTATTTTTGCTTTTTATGTAAATTAAATTACAGTTTTTAAAAAATTTTTTTGGAGCCTAAAAAGTTTAAAATTTTTTTTAAATATTTGGCGTTTTGCCCAAAATTATTAAAAAATTCAAAAAACGACAATACACCCCCTAAGAACCGACCTAAATTTTTTTTCAAAAATATATCCCTAAGAATCATTTCAAAAAAACACCCCTAACAAATAAGATGAAAATTCGGTACTTTTGGGTTTACAGGACAGTTTTAACATGCATTTTCAGATGCCTAAATGTACTCATATTACATTGTTTTTTCAGCATGGAAATTTTTAAAGACTAATCGTGACTTATTTACTCTTCTACAAAAACTTGACGGTGAAATTGAAGAATGGCTCTGAGAATGTAAAAATATTAATAAAACTCATTTTGAGTCATACATGTGAAATTCGAAAATTTATATGGATGGTACCTTCATGGGCATCTGCCCATGAGGTACCCTTGGTACAGGAAGCTGTCATTTCGTTGTCCACTGTACAACTCCAGGGGTGCACGGTAGCGTTGGTCTGAGCCCGGATTCGTGACCAGCACCTTTAATAACTCATTGAAACTTATTTCATCAATGATTAAAACAAAAAAAATTTGTTGAAAATCTATGTTAAAACTGTCCTATAAACCCAATAAGTACCGAAAATTCTCAAAAATTCATTCACAAAATTATTTTTTTATTTTTTGATAAGAATTTTTGATTTAAAATCTTATTTAGGTATCTCAATATTGGTCTGGCTTAATTTTCTTGCTTTTTGAATAAAAATTGTCATTTTACAGCCCTAAATTTGAGGCTTTTAGTGCCTGTTTTTTTTTGGTTTTTTTAAGAACCTAAAGCCTACCTTTTGGCCGATTTTTAGAGCCTATAAATATTAGCCCTACTCTAGAAAAACCAAAAAATTTTTTAAATTCATTCCTGTGAGACTCCAATTCTCCAGTATTACCACTAAATCATTGGAATTTTCATGTGAATTTCAGATGTCGTTTCTTAATGTTCCAGAGATTCTAAAGCAAAAATTAATCGAAGTTGAAGGGACTTTGAAAGCAATATCGCCTCAATCTTCGCATGGAGAGAGTTTGCCAGCACCAGCGCAATATGCTGAACCTTTGTCCTTTAAAAAGGGACGTTTCTTATTATGGAAAGGTGTTTGCATTGTGTTGTTTTAGTATAAACCAAACATTTGCAGGTGTCGAGACTGGCTTTCTTTATCTCACTGGGCATCCCAACCCCGGTTCATTGACTGTCTACGACTATAAAAACGGAACGGCTAACGCCGTACTTTGCTTCAGCCATCAATTTGGCCCCACAGCTCTCATCATCGACGCCATTTACTTTCCGCTTAGCACTGACCACCCGGGCATTTTGGTTGCGGTTACGGACCGCTCTATGGACCAACACGGCGACTATTTGGCCTATTTTTCGCTCCTTTCACATACCCTTTTGAATGCTTTTTATGTGCCACAACCAATAACGTCCATCTGTTCAATTCTCGATGGAAGTGCACAAAGGGATCAATTTTTGAGGCTGTCTAATTCATTCCACAAAGTGTTTTTGGAATTATTGGATTATGCAATAATCTGTTAAGGATTGGCCACACATTTTGCTCGTTGGTTGCCGTTACGGCGATGTCATTTTAGTTTATTTGGACTTGCAAACGCAAAAGTTGTCTACTGAAGCAGTTCAAAAATCCAATTCACCATCTACAGCATTGTCGACTAAAACTGAAGAGATTCGGCCGATTCGTTGTAAAAAGAATGTGCACCTAACGAGTTGAGTTACTTTCCTGAATTTGATTTATTTTCAAATTTAGAAATTTTTTACGAAGACAAAATGTTTGTTTTCCGAGCCGACGATGGAACGACCAAATGTTTAGCAAAGGGTAAATGCTGATAAATGGAAAAAGCCAATGTTTAATCCAGAAAAGGTGATGGTCTCCGCATTGCATTGGGAGGAAAAGTGCGGTTTGGTTTTGGTCGGTTTCAATTTCGGCGGAGTGATGGCCGTGTCGCTGCGCACTTCGAAAGTCTATTCGCTGCTTTACATCGATGGCTCTGTGCTTAATTTTGCGTTCCAAGAGCCCGAAGAAGACCCAAGGCCCATCCTTTTTCTGTGGATAGCTTTTTCTTCCCCTCGGTTATTTTGCCATTTTCTAAACCATTTTTATTAATTCGTCGTTCCTTATCGTTTAGCAGTGGAACTTCTTTGCTTTTATGCAATGTTAACTTTCCAAAAGATGAAGAAAGAAATAAACTTTCTCTGCAAGTGGAGGAGTACACTTATTTGGAGCCCCAATTCGCGCCATATATGAAGGTAATTGGCCTTGTTTTTTGTTAGTAATGCTCTCCATATCGAAATTTTGATCACAAATTGTTATAATTGGGTCCATTTTTTTGTGATAACAAATTACAAAATCCAGCATTTTTTTTTTAAATTTTCTCAGTGCCGCCTATTAGCACCGCCGGGCAACATAATAAAAATAACGCATTATTTTTTTTTTTGACACCAAATCTTTTTGTTTTGAGCTTCATGTTTTGGTTTTGAAATTCCTCTGATATGATTGCTGGTGTACCACAAACGGGAAATAGTTGCTTTTGGCATTTTTTTTTTGTTTGTTTGAAATGGGTACACCCCAAAATCTCGCCGGGACAAAACCTCGCCGCAGAAATTTCAAAATTTTTTTTTCAAACTTAGAAATTTTTCAAGGAAAAAATTCTTAGAAAATTTTTTATAAGAAAAATTCAAAAAAAATTGTTTGTTAAGTTTTTTTTGAAAATTTTTCGATAAAACAGTTCAAGAGTTACAAGGCCTCAAAAATCGAAAAATAGGCCTAAGAACCCTTTTCCAGCTTTGATAACTTTCTATTAATTTCCAACCTTTACATTTATTATTATTTTTGCTTATTTTCACTAAAGAAAAATTATCATACTTTAGTCTAAAAAAATGGTTTTAAATGATTTAGTTATATTATACCTTAATTAAAATTTATTTATTTTCATGTTGGATTTGAACCCGAGCTCCAAAAATGCGAATTTAACCAACTGAGCCACCAATTTTAAGTGAAAACACCAAAAATTCTGATTTTGAGGCTCCAAACTTTTTTATTTTTCGTCAGACACCGCTAATATTAAAAATTCACACTAGAAGTCGATCCTGCTCTATAAAAAAATTTTGAAATTTCTGCGGCGAGATTTCGGGCGGCGAGATTTTGTCCCGTCCCCGTTTGAAATTTTCTCAAGTTGTAATGACACATACCCCTTAAATTGTTATCGCTTCCCCCGTCCTTTTTCTCCAGGTCGCTTCCCCAAAGAATACAAAAAATAAATAAAATCTAACAATAAGAATTTCTGAAAACCCGAAAAAGTGGTAAATTTCGCATATTTTGAAGAATTTTCGTTCTCTTAACAATGAGTTTTTTTAGGTCTTACAATTAGTTTTTGAAAATCTCTCGATGGGGATGGAAATGAAGTGCACCTTACCCCCCCCCCCTTTCTTTCCTTGTTTATTTCTGCTTTCAGTGGCCACTCGTCAACTGCGTTCGTCTACACACTATGCGCACCATTCAATTGCAAAAATGCCTTTTCAATGGCAACTCCGATTCGGACCCTTCTTCCGATGGTTCCTTGACCGTGAAAGACTTGACTCACCACGTCAGATCGGACACTTCGCTTCTTTTTGTCACTTGGGCGGAAATGGCGCACCATGAGGAAATGCGTGTCAATGTTAGTCAAATGAATTTTGATGGGAGCACAAAATTTGTTTAAGGGCGCTCTGTTTGACCTCAACGCTTTTTACGCGAAGCGAATGATCCCGAAGATTCACCCCGACTCGACCATTGCACGACAAATTCCGTTTATTTCCCGCTTTTTCTCCCAAGGACCGCTCTTTTCGAACCAACCATTTTTGGTTGGTCGTAATTTATTAAATAGTGTTAGGCTTAACTAACTCGCAGGAATGAACAAAAATGCTGATTTGTTAATGATTCGCTTTTTCTGTTAAGGACATAATTCCGAACGCCGTTTATCGCTTCTCTCCGCTCGCTTTTCTCAACGAGTCCATTGACCAGCTTTACTATCCCTCCACTTATCACTTGAAAAACTCGACGCTCACTTCTGGAAGCATTTTCCAAGCAGAAGTTCGGCCTATTCAAGTCCAAGTAATTCGGTGGACTTTTGTTAGTCATTCGATGAGACTTTTTCAGCTGATCAACGAATTGTCTCAGAATTTCGTGAGTTATTTCGAAAACCCAACACGTTGCGTTGGATGGATACACGCCATCGGACTCGCAAATTCTGCCCCTTCTACAAACATTGTTTTGTTCGTCCGTTTTTCTCCGATTTTAGCAAATGCTTTCAGAACGAAGAACGTGTCTGTCTGTTGCGTGTGGTTATGCATAGTTTTTTCCCTGGCGTTATTTCTCTAATTGAAAATTCTACCGGTGAAATTGAACTGCTCAAATTCATCCAAAAATGGATATGGAAAGAGCTCGAAATAACCAAAGCCAAATTCGACGAACTTTGTGAGTTGTCCCTTTATTCATTGAATGAGTGTCGTTTTATTCTAAGGCTCACCGCTTTTTGCGAACCCACCTCACGATCTTTCGCCAAATTCGCAAGGCTACGTCCAACATGCGCGGCTGTTCTTCAAACGCGCGTCCATCGTTTTTAGGCTCATTCACTCGGCTGTGGACAAATTAAATGACCCCGGTCTCTTTCATAGAAGCTCCATTTTCAAATTACTCATCTATAAACATTCAGATTGGCTTCACTCGATTATTGTGCAAGAGACAACGGTTCGTCAAGTCCGTCTCTACTCGACATGCATCACTTTTGGCCTTCTTTACAAACTTTTGCCAATTGACCCATTGAACAGTCGTCTTTATGCCACTGTTACCGAGAAATTTTCAAGACGGGTGGAAAAACTCAACAAAATTGGGTGATTTATATAATATCATGCTACTCGTTACTATAGGGGAGGGGGCAGAGTTATAAATCAAATTTGAAAACATTTTAATGAAATAAAAAGCGAAGGGGTCCGGTCATGTAAATCGGCGACCTGAACTTTTTTTTTTGCTTATATTTTAATTGGTCTAAAGGGAGAGTTGTTTAGGATTTTGTCACATTTAGGAGGAAGCCCCAAATCCACAAGCTCATTGGACAGATAATCGAACTGAACAGTCAGAATGAGATTTGGCAAGGGAAAACTGCGGAATGGTATCCACCGAAGGATTTCACTGTAAGAATTAATATTTCAATAAAATGGACTTACATTTATAAAAAAAAACATAAGCATGTTTTGTGTATTTTTGTGTTTCTTTAGAGTCTTCTGCCCATCCTTTTGTTCGTCAACATTAGTGAAACAGCAAAGACTGAACTGATCGGCTATTACTGCTTGGACTTGGAGTCAGCTGCCACAACTTTTGGTTCCACCACCGAAGTTAAGGACTGCAGCACACCGCCGAGTTATTCGACTCGTTTTCGTCAATTTAATCAGCCTTCGTATTCCTTTCGAAGTCGAAAATTCTTCACTCTTTTTTTGTCCGTTCTTTCTGAAGAAAATTTATCAACCGAAGAAATGGATCGTCTGAAAACACTTTGGTTGGAGGACAAATTAATGGCTGAAACCAAATCGGTGAGTTGAGTCTGTCTCGCTTTATTCGATTGGATTGGTATTTTGAAATTTACAAGAATGAACACATCATTTAGTCCCACCACAAAAAAATGGAAAATAGAATTTCATCCGCTAAAACGCCCAAAATACTTTCAATCATCTATTATAGCCTAACAATAAGCACAAAATTGCTCAAGATGCGAAGTTTTTAAATATCGTTTTTGAACACTTAAAATAGTGTTTGTTTATCAGACATTTCAATACCGAAATAATTACCGGTTAGACATCGAATAGACTTTTTCGCTATCTAAGCCCTCCGGAACACGCTTTTACCACTATTTAACGGTGTAAGATAGTTGGAATATTGTTATTTTCCGATTGGACACATTTGTCTTGATCTTTCGGTCAGTGCTATATTTGTCGTATTTCGTCTACACATGAAAACACCTTATAAATCGAGAGTATTGTTTTTAGGGTGCCGAAAATTTGCTCGTTTTATCGTCTAATGGCATTTCTGCACAAACTTCTTCAAGTCGTACCGACATTAAACAACTCAGAGGTTATTAAATGGCTAATATCTTTCATATGTTATTTTAGAGGAACTTCTTAAAAATGACTGGGGACTGTACAAATTCAATGAAGCGATGTTGGAACGCGGCCACTTCCATTTACTTTTGGAAATGCCGCCTTTGAAAGGGGATGAGCCAAAATCTGTGCAGAAATGTTATTCCCGCTGTTTGGACATAAAACGCCGTTTTCCCACGCTTTTTCGAAAGCGAAAGGCTTTACCACCGCCCGTCGTTTTTCATTTTCGAGAAAAAGGTTATGAAAAAATGCAACTATTAATTATGGCGTTTTTAGCAATCCATCAAAGTGACAATTGGCATTTGTTGCCTTCGGTACAGTCTGAATCTGTTCACCAATGTCAGTTGGTCTTGCCAATAAAGTCAGTGCACTTCCTCTTAATTAATTTTTTTGTGTCATTAACATATTTTGCAGCAAATATTCTGTCACTTCATTTTCCTCGAACACCCAAAAAATCAACCACCAAAGAAATTCTCGTGTCTCCAAAATGGAACATTTCGAAGGGATCTCTCACTGCAAAACATCTACCGAACCGAAGGAAGATGAGGAGAATGCTGACGATGTTGAAATATTCGAGGAATTGCCTCTCACAATTGCCACACCAAAGTAATATTTAAAGAGATACAAAAGTAATAATTTCTTTTTCAAGGCGGAAGGAACGAAATGTTTTCTGCGAAAAGCATTTCCCAACAAATGCGAATGCCGTTTTCGCTGTGGCTGACAATGAACCGCTTGAAACACATCCCAAAACTCCAACAGCGGCCCCCGGGGGAATGACCCCCCAGCCGAATGGGAGAGTATCGCCGGTGGCCTGTAATATCATACAAAAGGGGTAAGACCATCAAAAGGCTAGGAATCTGTTTCGTTAAGTATTATGTAACAAAGTTACCTTTTAAGGTCGGTAAAGGCGAAGGATTGGGACAGAATAGTGAAAATCACACAAACGCCGTTGTCTCTGCGAAAAAGTATGGGCGACAGCAGCAAATGCCCACTCAGACAACAACGCTCTTTTGAACGAGCTCGGACTATTTTGTTTCCTTGTGAAACGACACCGCAAACCACGGGCAAAAAAATTGTTACGCGTTCAGTTACGAAAAAATTGGACAGAAAAAAAGAGGACGAGGGACAAACGACGCCAACACGAAAAAAGACGGACGAAGACAGACCAAATGAGAAGTGCACGCCACCAACAACAAATGTGGACAGACCCACCGCACTTCCATTGTCCATTCTGAAGTCGGACAGGAAGAGATCGCGTCTCCCCACGGACTCATTATGTATTTCTGGACCAAGGACAATTCGTATCGTACTGTCCTCCTTTTTAGAAAATATTCATAATTTTTCGCAAGTAATCAGATTATGCATTTTTGATATCATTATATAGGACTTTGTTCAACTAATAGACAAGTTAAAAATCAAAAAGTTCATTTTTCGGGGCATTACGAATTGGCCCAGTACGGATTGGTTTTTACGTTTCCTTTTCATTGCCTTTTTTAAGCATGCAAACCTCGGCTTCGGTTTGCACAAGCACTGTTTACCACCGAACAAATCCCATCGAGAGCCGAAAAGTAAGGCCCAATATAAAATGCAATGTTATTTCTCCTGATTAAGAGCAATGGACCAGGACACATCTTTTTCCAATTTTGCTTCCTTGTCTGGAAGCGAACCATCGCTCAATTCGTCTCCGAAATCGGTTGGGTTATCGAGCAGTCCTTATTCTGGAGCATGTGAGGACAAAGAAGTGCGACCGAAGAAGGCTAAATTGCCCGTCATTCTGTTCCCCAATGGCAACCCCCCTCCGTCCTGTTGACCTTTCTTTTGCTCCCACTTACAATGATAATCGCCTTGTTTTAAAACTGACAATGCCAATCTCACTGACCAAATGCCTAACACTCACTGACAACGGATATTACTTCATTTTTGATCTAAAATTGTTAATGTAGAATAAAAACAAAATTCAAACGATATTTTATATAAATTATTAATAGCACAATAAACGGTAGAATTATGACTGTTTCAACGAAACTTTGACGTCGGATTTCAACTTCTTCTCTGGAAGGTCAGACGAAGTGTGGCTGAATGAGAGGCTGAACAGAGCGTAGTGGTCAATTGAGTCCGCGGAAGGGACGCATTCTGCGCAAATGCCCACTCTGTGCTGACTGATGTTAATGATGCGGCTGTCGCTAAATACACAAAGAAACAGTCGTAGCAATTTAATTTTGATAAGAGGAAAGAAACTATTCGCTGGCTTATGGGCTTTTCACCGATTTTTAAGTGACCGATAGGTTTTATTTGTACCTTTGCTGATGGGCCATTTTTGGCTGTTCGTCGGTCGAGTCGCGATTAGAGAGGACAATTTGCAGGGAGAAATCAGAATTCTGCAAAAATACAAAGGCAATTAAAATCATACCCAGGAAATGCCCAAAATTCCCGGTCCCGCTTCGCTCTAATTTTTAGGAACATTTGACCGTATTGACAAAATTTCGAAAATCTATGATTTTCAAAATCAATGATAGAATCAATAATTTTTGTAAATCTGATATCATATTCTTCTGAAAAATTTGGCTATTTCCTTAACAAAAATCGTTAGAAATTCTCAATTTTTCTCCCGGCGGCGCCTATCGGCACCGCCGGTCCCCTTATTCGCGAAATTTTTTTGAAAAAAGCGCGCCGCAAAAGTGCTTTTGAAAAGTAAAAAAAAAGGTCGTCGATTTACATGGCCGGGACCCCTTCGCAAAATTGGCCGCTTACCCCCCCCCCTTTTCATGTATGATTAAAATCATAATGAGAACCTCAGGGGATTTTCAAAAGTTGAAAGTCCAAATCACTTAAGAAAGCACTTACATTTACGCAGTTTTCTTCCTCTTCGAGCCTTTTCCCCGTCAGTGAAATGTCAATAGGGCCAGACGAATTATTTGTAAGAGTTAGAAAAATGGCAGAGTTTTGGCCAGGGGCGAGTTTGACGGGCCTCGAAATGCGAATTTCGGGGAAATGGTCAAGCGCAAAGCTCTGGGAAAGAATTGCACAGTTATATATAAACATATCCGCATTCGAATATTCTTCACAATTTGGTGAGAGGTCGGAGCACCCCAAAACCCCCGGACAAAACGCCAATGAATGTGAGAAAAAAAATGCCGGTAAATAAAAATTTCTTTCTCGGAAGCCTAATTTAGAAATTTTTATTTAAAAAAAACTAAAGGTTTTCTGTTTTTGAAGTTTACTTTTCGATTTTTTACCATCTCAAAAATTTTTTCGCAAACCAAAAGAGTCCCTTTTCTGTTTTTACTGCTAACTTTTAGTGTCATTTTTCAGTAGCACAAAATCTGTGGATGAAGCCCTTATTTTGGGGCCAAAGGTACCAACCAACCTGAAGTCGTGGCTTCACATCATTGGGCGACAATTGGCCCCTGTAAAGCATCGTGGCACACTCCGAACATCGGAATGCCCTTCGTGTCATCATTTTGACCTTTGTGGGTTGCAAATGAGCAGCAGAAACACACAAAGGATGGGCAATTGTTTGCTCAATGGACAAAGCGAATTTTGGAGGCACAGAGAAAATGTCGGGGTCCAATTCTGAAAAAGATTATACATTTGAGAAAGAGCGTAGATAGGGGGAGGGCTGAGGGGGTTAAGCCCGGCGGGGGTCAACTGACAATTAGCCTCGGGGGCAGTTTGAAATTTCGTTAAGTTTCAAAAAAGTTACGGCCTATTTTTTTTTTTTGAAAAATAATGAAATATGGCAGGCAAATAGAAGACACTTATCAAGTTTATTCAATTCAGTCAATTATTGAAAAGAACCTTTCTTTTCCCCTAAAAACTGGCAACGATTTTATTCCATGTGAAAGGGAATGAATGATTTTTTTCCGGGGGAGGCGACATTCCCGCGGCGGCGACCTCAAAATTTTTTAAAATTCGGAACCAATTATTTAATGATTTGAACGATAGTATTTTAGAAAGGCAATTGTTGGGTTTGTCAATTACCGGGAACATCGGCAGAGGGAGCCAACAACTCCAACACTTCGTCCACGTCGTCTTGTTTTTGTAACGCTTTTCTGCGTGAGTTGTATGCATTTTGAAGAGAAAAGCGATCATTTCGAAGGATTCCTCGGCCCGACATTCTGCCAATCAATGGTTTCAAATGCCTATCCAATTCGTCCGCTTTTCTTACCTTTTCGTTGGCGTTTCGCGTTCGAAAGTGCCAAATTTGTCGAGTTTTGACATGCCAGACCGTCTGTTCA
The DNA here is from genome assembly GCA_004148225.2 of Heterodera glycines. NCBI lineage: Eukaryota > Metazoa > Nematoda > Chromadorea > Rhabditida > Heteroderidae > Heterodera > Heterodera glycines. Next base: position 8,890,821 of record CP049708.1, on the reverse strand, counting down.
TTTCGCGCTCGAACCGTTCGAAGTTGCTCAGTCTCTTCATGATAGCCATCACTTTGCCCAGTTCGCCCTCCATGGGATTGGTCGGCTCTGTCCACGACTCTTTGGCCATGTTCCGCTCGGCCCCTTCCGAAGTTCGGCTCGTCCATTGGCAACTGTTACACTGCAAATAATACACATCCGCCTGAGAACGTCCGCTGAGCACATTTTCTATTTAAAAAGATGCAAATTAAAATGTTGGAGCTTCAAGTGCTGCTCTTACTGCACAACGGACATTCATTGCATTTGGCACAGCGAGAGGTTTTGTGGGCGATGTCCACGGCGGTGGACTTTTCCATGCAATTCGGACAGAAAATGAAGTCGATCTCCTCATTTATGCAAATTGGACATTTCAGCTGGGCACACTTCCGACAAAAGAACAATTGCGAAAGGGGAAACCAAGCGGAGCAGGAACAACGGTACTTGACCAGCCAAATTCGCAAAAAGGAGGACATCTGCCGCAGAAAAAGAAAGCGAAACAACGGCATAAAAGAAAAAAAAGAGGCAAAAGAATGGAAAGAATTTTGGGTACTTTTGGCTCAAGACTTAACTCAATGTTTTTTCCTAATTTTCCAAAAAAATCATTTTTTTCAAAAATTTTCTGGAGAATTTATGTAGTATAAATTTTACATTTTCTTAAAAATTGGTAGGTTTGTTCAAAATATGTAAGGAAAAAAATGGAAAATTTCAATTCTTTAGTTGGTTTCACTAAAAATACTGAAATAAACTTCAATTCGGGAAATTTAGGTCGCATATTTTTCAATTTTGTGTGAACCGGTTATGCGGAAAATGAAAAGCGCTACGATATATGTGTACGATACGGTAGTGCTTAATTGTGGTATTAAGCGATGGTTTAGAAAAAAACATTTTCGCTGATGAGCTGTGCAAACAAAAGCCTTCATTAAAGCGTCGATTGCTGAACCATTGGACGGGTTATAGCAAAGGCGGGGGGGGGGGGGGGAAGGAAGCGGGTGAGCAGAGCACGGGCATCGCATCCATCAAGGGAATGCGCAGCTTCATCCTAATCCGGTTCAAGCCCCTAATTGTTGAGGCGCATAAAAGGGTTGGCGGAGAAGCCGTCCTTCCAGTCCGTCCTTTGCTTTTGCTTCGCCGCCGGCGGTGTCTCTCCGCCGATTTTTGCCTCCCTTTGCATTTCTCCCCATTAACAGTCCGCTGATTACTCCCTTTTATCGCAGAGGCGAGAAGGCCATCACCACCGCATTGTCCTTCCGGCTCGATCTTCGTCCGCCTTTCCCACTGCGACTGACTCTCCGCCCACAGACCGTCCGTCGTCTGTCCGTCGCTTAGCCAATGGACTCCCAGCAGTGTCCCATGAAAGAGACGGATGAGCACCGTCAGATGCGCCGTATCGCTTTCGTTGCGGTCGTTGTTTCGACGGTGCGAAAAAGTGACGAAATCGGACAATTTTTACCAAATTCTCTTTTAAGGTTGCTGTGATTGCTTCCGTCGTTACTTTGCCAATGCTTTACAATTACGTCCAGTCCTTCCAAAGTCATCTGATGGTTGAGACGGATTACTGCAAAGTGCCCTTTTCGAAGTGTTCAAAGACCACTCGCACTTTTTAAAGGCCCGTGCTCGTGACATGTGGCTGGAGATGACCGCCCTCCAAATTGGCAAGGGACATGTGAACCGCATCAAAAGGGGCTGGTTGTTCGGCCAATGGGTGCCCGAGAGCGGCGCCGATGCTTACGCTGCGGGTAAACACTCGACTGATGAGCCTTCATTGGGCTTTTTTGGGTTTCTTTTCCATTTGTCACCTTCGCTCCCCTAAGGAGGTGGGCCATCCGGCGGTGCTCCGTCGGGAGGTGCTCCGTCTTCTGCTTCGGCACCCGTCGGGGCTGTGCCCGCTGGCCCTTCTGCCGCGGTTTCTGCTGGCCCATCTCAGCCGGCAGGTGGACAATATGGGCAAGGAGCCGCCGGATATCAGCCGGTACAAGCTCCCGAAGTGTCGCCCGTCTGTTGTGAGTTAAAAAAATGTGTATCTCTTCTTTACGTTGGACTTAGGCACTTGTCACCAGGGCCCTCCCGGACCAATTGGGCCGGAGGGAGCCGCCGGGGCGGATGGAGACGATGGACACAACGGAAAGGACGGAGCCCCCGGGAGGGACGCGCAGTCCATCCCAGCACCTCTTGAAGAGCCATGCATCGTAAGCATTGGCGGGCAGAAAGTGCGTGCTGTGATAAGTGTGACTAATTGACAGATTTGCCCGCCCGGGCCCGCCGGTCCCCAAGGACCCGCCGGACCGAAAGGACCCCCGGGACCGAAGGGAAGCCCAGGAGAGCCGCCCAAAGACGGAGTACCGGGAGAGCAGGGAATGCAGGGTCAGCCCGGTCCTGTCGGACGCCCAGGCCGCGAGGGGCCGCGTGGAGCCCCCGGACAGCCCGGACGACTCATTCCCGTCCCTGGACCGCAAGGCAAGGAATTGTCCATTATTATCATTTTAATGCCATCTTAAGGACCGCCTGGGCCTTCTGGACCTCCCGGAGAACAAGGGTTTGTGTCTTACGGTTGACCATTTATGTTCTTTTTCAGACCGAAGGGTCAGCCCGGGCCCGACGGACAATCTTTCGAAGGTCCTCCCGGACCCCCTGGAGATGCTGGTCGACCTGGTCGAGAAGGGCGTCCCGGAGGAACTGTAAGTGTTTTCACGCGTTTCTCACCGAACCAAACACCGAAGGGACCTTCCGGACCCCCCGGCCAAGACGGCGAGAAGGGCAGCTGCGACCACTGTCCGGAGCCGCGCACTCCGCCAGGATATTTCGTCGAGGCGGGCAAAAGTGGCGGACATTACCACTGAGGACCATCTCCATGGAGTGTCTCTTCTTCTTCCCGAACTTCTCCAATTTCTTCTACTGCTTTGTCTTCTTCCCCTTCACCCTCTCCCCCAAGGCATACAAAATCGGTTCAGTCTGTCGTTCTCATCGTTTCTCGAGGCCATTTCTCTCTGACCCTCTCGCTCTCATTCTCTCTTCTTCTCTGACCCCCTCATGTCTCTCTGTTCCTTCCTCTCTCACGTGTGCCCCCCCCCCCCACTATTTTGTCCGTCTTCGCCTTCTCTCTGTGTTATGCTGCTCTCTCTCTCTCTTTTCTTTATGATTGCCCGTGCCGTTGTTCGTCTCCATGGATTGTCGTGCCCCTTTTGTGCGTGTTCGTCCGTCGTCGTCGTCGTCTCTGCCGTGGTGTCCCACAAATCGCCGTCATATCCTTGGGCCAACGAGTGAAAAGTTTACGGAGCAATTAACCCCAAAGAAGTGCCATAATCAGTCGCTTTTCCTTCCATTTCATTCATTTATTTTTTTGTAATCACAAAATTTGCACACGAAGAGAGAGAAAATAAACAAATGAAATATTTTGGGGAGGGAATGAAAATATTCAAAGCAAAAGAAAAGGATACAATTTGAGGATGGATTCTGAATCCTACGCAATTTAAGTGAGGCGAATGCAAAATCATTGTCAGTCCGTGCCATTCCAAAACAAAAGTCGCGGAGATTCGGTGGACCAAATGCTACGCCCTCCGCCGGTCGTTGCGGTCACTTGCGACGCGTCAGCAATCGACTGATCTTCGCGCGTTTGCCGTTTCCTTCTCGCGCGATTAAAATTGCCCGATTGTTTACCTTAAGAAAGGGGTGCCGACAAATGAACATAAGGCCATGAGAATGACTGACTCCAAAAAGCATGTAACTGGGCGACCTTCGGACAATTGTATAAGCGGCATCGAAGTCAATGTCCTGAGGGGGGGGGGGAAAGTTGGCATTTGCTTATTTGTTAGGGTAATTAGTAAAAAGCCATTTCGAAAGGCCAATTCCCCTTTAACATAACGCATAAACAAACAGAACACTCACAAATATTCCCACCATCCATCGACCGCCAAACTGCTTCTCCATTATCTGTAATTGCATTTAAACTTCTTTAAATCACTTAGACATTGGAAGAGCAAAGAGTGAGAAGCATCATAAACAAAGAAAATATTCAATTCAATTATGTTTAGAATCTCACCAATAATTCAAATTTATTTCGTGGATTTTTTGAGAAAAAAACTAGAGTTGAGCGGGACCGGGACCTGAATACGAACAACTGAGTACAATTAAGTACCGAAGTCCCGGTTTTGACCGGGACCGGGACTAGTCCCGGTTTTCCCAGCAAAAAATTCCCGGTTTTTCAACCCGAAAAGGTCCCGGTCCCGGTTAAGCCCAAAATTCCCGGTTCCGCTCAACTCTAAAAAAACTATGGCATGGAAATCTGCCACATAGCAGGGATGGGCCAAATTGAAAAATAAAAAGCGAAATGCGAAAAGCGAAATTTGCGAAACTGAAAAATGCGAAATGAAAAAAAAAGCGAAATGCGAAAAGCTAAAATATGCGAAAATGCGAAATGCGAAAGCGAAATTTTTTCTACAACTTTTTAATAGTTAAAATCATAAAGCAAAAATCATTTTTTAAAATTTTATTCCAAATTTAAAAATCAATAAAACGCTTTTTTGAGGCGCGCTTTTTCCAAAAAAACTTTTTGGGAAGAGGGGGCAGGCGGCGCCGGGAAAATTTTTGAAAATTTGATTAAAATTTGTTGACAGATTATCACTAAAAAATGATCAAATTTTGTGATTTTTATCATTTTTCTAATGAGAAATAAGAGTTTTGGGGCGCCGCTGAGAACAGTTTTTCATCAAATTACCAAATTTTGCGATTTTGGGCCATTTTCTAAGAAAAAATAGGAGTTTTGGGGGGGTGCGGCGGTGCCGATAGGCGCCGCCGGGGAAAAAAATTGGAAATTTTGATCATTTATAAACAGGTTTTCACTGAAAATTAGCCAATTTATAGGTAAAATTTTGAAAAATTTTATGGGAATTTAATCCAATTCTTAGGGGTGTAAAAGTCGCGTTTCGCGCCAAAAAGCGAAATGCGAAACGCCAAAAAATGCGAAAGGCGAAATGCGAAACCTAGGCACATCCCTGCCACATAGTCAGTTCGGTGTTGAAAAAAATGAAATTTTTTTCTCTCCCCCTCGGCATCCTTTCTCTCCCCCCCCCCTCCCCCTTCTCCATTATTATTTTTTTACCTCTCCAATGTAATTCGACTCGTCGCCTGTCGTTGGCCATGTCCCAGAGAAAACACTGAGAATGGCCTTTCTGGCGACCATTTTCATTTGATTATTTGTCCCAAAGTCAGCCAATAGTTCAATTTTTATGGACATTTGCCGAGACACAGTGACACTTTAATAAGGAAACGGAGCGAAGGGATTTTGAGGGAGGTTCAGAAAGGTTTCCAATTGTTCAACTTACATTTCGGGCTTTTCCCACGTGGGAGAGAAGCGATTGTAAAGTGCGCATTGAGCAGACAAAAAAAGCAAAGGAAAGAAAAAAGGGAAGAGAAAAAGAGGAGGAAACGGTAGGGGAACGGTAGCACAACGGGAAACGGTAGGGGGAGGAAAAGGCATGGCAAAGCAAACGAACGATCGGACGGACGGAAAATGATTAAAAGAAAAGGGACGAACGGCGGGGCGAAAAGGGCAAGTTAATTCGATTGTTCCTTTGCTGTGCCCACCCCCACCAAAGTGATTTATTTTTGTGCTGTTCACATTTTGAGGGGAGACGAAATGAAAGGACAAAAGAAAAGGCGAAAAACCGACAAAAGGGACAATTCGACCATTTTAAGGCACGGCTCGTCGGGGAATTTCTCGCCTAAAGGACCGATTCATTCGCATTTCGTCCGAACACTTGCCATATCCATTTAATCTCACGTCTTTTAACAATAAATTAACTGAATGATTGAATGCAAAAAGGGTCATATGTTTTAAGATAATCAAACTCTCGAATAATCCTTCACTCTCAGATATTTAAGGAAAGAAATACAATTGAAGCCTTTCCACTCAGAATTTGTCGATACAAGACACTTTGATTAATTAATTAATACGTAATGAGATGAAAGTATGAAAAGTTAAAATGGGCTAAGTACGAAAAGCTGTTCGAATTGCCTCATTAAGTCTGTCGGCAAATTCACACTCTTTCGTCTGCTTGTAAATTGAGAAAGCTTGTCTCGCTATTGAGCGCATATTTTGGTTTTCTTTTTTTTTTTATTCAAAAATAAAAATAACCAAAAGAAGGGCAAAGCTGCCGCTTACATTTGAGGTGGAAATACGAGAGGTCAAATGGGTAGAAGTGAAAGAAGACAATTTACATTTGGTAATGAAATGAGGTCAATGGGTAGTTGTGACATGATTGTTGAAATTTTAATTTAAGAAGCGGAAGAGTCAGACCTCCAGCAAAGGGAAATTGGTTTTTATAGCAAATTGAGAAAAAATTTTTAGGAAATTGAGTAGAGATATTTTTTTTTCGATTTGTTGGAGGTCTGCAGAACTATTTATCGAAGCACTGGGGAATTGTTTTTGAAATGATTCCAGTTGGAGGAGAAATTTGTCAATATTTGAGAGTGGATTTGGATTTTCGTTTTGTGTGATTGTTTTGTCAACCTGCGATGATTTTGAAGTGTCTTCACTGGCCTCCTTCGGTTCTGGTCCATTTTCTTTGGCAAGAGTCGGAACATATAGAGAATTGAGATTAATTGCTCAAACTTGGGTAATTAAACCGTTTTCAATTTCAAATTTGGGTTTTAATTGGTTTAACGGTAGTTTAATTTTGGGTGGTTGATTCAATGCTTCTAATTCCGCTATAAAGTAATATTTTATTTTCTTCGACTTAATGAAAAGCATAATTTCAGGCTTCACAATTTTGTTCTTCGACCAGTGCTGCAACATTTGTTTGTACCCTGAACATTACGCATTTTTGGTGGTTTTTTTTACCACCCAAATTTTTCATTTCATTTTTGCCAAAAAATTCTTTCGAATTCGTATGCCCAAAAATATTAACAAATGCAATAAAAAAACCGAAAAAACACCCCTAAGAATTGACCCGAACATTTTAAAAATGCATCCTAGGGAATGAAAAATATCTCAAAAACTCATCCCTAGGGCTAATATTTTTAGTTTTTTTTTTAAATTTTTTTTTCCTGAACTCCTCGTGGCCTGAAACGCACGAAAAACATATTTTTTTTTAGGTTATTGTTAAGCTAGTTTTCGAGTTATTAGCAACTATTTTCTAGTTTTTTATTTTTAGCACCTAAAAACCTTAAAAAATTTACCCCTAAATTTTAGGCTTTTTAGAACCTGTTTTACCTTTTTTAAGCAAAACAAATACAAATGAAAAACCTTTAATGCCGGGTAGAAAACGAAAAAACAGGCGATTACTACATAATTAATTAATTACAATTCAGGAATAGTAAAAACAATGCCAAAGTGTCCTATTTGTGGTAAAAACGCAACAAAAGAGACGGGCGTCCAATTTCCGTCTGATAGTGCAAAATTTGTCCGTTATTGTCTTCAACTGAAATTAAACCCGAAGACGACAGAAAAGAAAGGCATTATTTGTTACGACCATTACGACCCGAAGGATTTGATAAGAGAGGGCGGCAAAATCGTCAACATCAGTAAAATGGCCGTGCCAAAGGTTTGCGCCTTTTGGGTGGAATTCTTACAAAAAAAAAGTTGGCTTATTTCATTTCATTTATTTATCCATCGAAGTTAGAAATAGAATCAATTTGTTGTAATCAAGGGCGTAGGCTGGGTGGCTGGAAAGATGATTACTCATTTTAACAATTGCAAATTTTCGGACCAAATACTTTCATTAGCAAATTTTTTGAAATTTTAAGCAATTTTCTTAACAAAGTGCATTAAAATTTACGGATTTCTAAACTAATGTCGATGATTTTGCCTTTTTAAAGGGTGTTCCATTTCGGTTTGTCTTTCGATACACAATGAAAATGCCTTGTTTCGAGGCATAATTAAAAAGACCAATTATTCTGATATCAAAAACCAGAAGTAGGGTTGCGTCCCCGACGTCGGGGTTGGAAAATTTGGGGTTGTCGGGGTTGGAAGCGTCGGGGTTCGGGGTCGGGGTTGCCAAATCGTTCGGGGTCGGGGTTCGGGGTTTTTCAATTTTTACCTTATGCCTAATAGTCAAAATTTTTTAAATATATTTGTATTGTTTTTATATTTTTTTATTTCTTTTTTATCAGAAATTTTGTATAGAATTAATTTTTTTTTTTTCTTGAAATTTTAAAATTTTTTATTACTTTTTTGTTTTCCAAAACATCTTTTTTCACGTCGCTCTTTTCTAAAGACTTAAGGAGAAAGGGTACGGCGTCCGGCGGTGCCGATAGAATTTGGTTAGATCTGTTAACAGATTTTGTCCAAAATATGCTAAATTTTTGCGATTTTGAGCCAATTTTTTTAATAAGGTTTATGACTTTTTGGGCCCTGTGATGCCGATAGGCAGCGCTAAATTTTGGAATTAAGCTCTATTTTCTAAGATTTTTCACCAAAAAAATTTATGAATTTCGGTAAATTTTTGTTTTTCTTCGATATGTATTTTGTCAAAATATGCCAAGATTGGTCGATTTCTATGAGTATTTAAATTTAAAAAAAACTGTCACAAAGAAAATAATTAAAGAAGAAAACGTCAAACGGTATCGAACTCACGACAGAAAGTAATGTCAATGTGATGCACTAACCTCTACACCACATTACAAATGTCCAAAATTGAGCAAATTTTCTTTATTTAATAAAAAATTTGGCAAATGGTTAAAAAAATTCAAATTTCGTCTAACTTTTTTGCATTTTCTCCCACGAAAATGCCATTCTTAGGGGTGTATATTTAACCCCGACCCCGATCGGGGTTAAGGGTCGGGGTTCGGGGTTGTCGGGGTATGAAGCGTCGGGGTTTTCCCCGAAAATGGCCAAAAATGTCGGGGGCGGGGTCGGGGACGCAACCCTAACCATAAGGACAGCTCCAATTTTCAATAAAGATTCAGTCCTCCCGTTTGACGTTGGACCAACTGCTTGAAAAGAATGTCGGAATGCCAACTTCTGCCGCAGTTTCGTCCCTTCAAAACAATGCCTCCTCTTCCTCCGCTCCGTCCCCCCGCGTGTCCAATGGCACTACCGGTGAGTGTTTCTTTATGAATTGTTCGACCCTTTGCAAATCCTAAAAACTTTTAAATTACCCGACAATTCGTTTTTATGTGTTTTTCGTTCGCTTCGCAACAATAGCCAACCGCAGCACTGTTCACAATCAGTGGCACAAAATGTGAAGAATTGGAAAGGAATGCCACGGCATGGCCAGCAAATGAACGGGCAACAAAACGAAGCGCACTTAGTGGCCACGGAACAATTGGCCGACCTCGCAAAGAAAAGTGCGTATTTTCAGGGGGAGTGACTCTTTTAAGGGCATTGTCTTAGATTTATAACAATTAGGCATTTCATAGCGGAGGCTTCTGTTTATGTGATGAATCCATGCCATAAATATGCAAGGAGTGTTTCATTTTCAACAATTTTGCAAATTATCTCGAAAAAAACTATCAAACGAAGGCGTAATGTTTTATGAAATACGGATACCCTTTCTTTGCCACCCAAACATTTACTTTTCTTTTCAGCGCTCATCCTTTTTCGGGATGCCAACGAATCGTTCAGCGACCAAAATGCCGTCTCCGATTGGCTCCGCCGTTCCTTCGATTTGCCTGCTAATTCGATTTGCGAACTCTCCTCCCCCTCATTGATCACTAACTCCCAAGTCTTTTTCATTGTTTTCGACGAAATTGGGACAGCCGAAAGGATTTTGGAAATGAGCAAATCCGAGGAGAGGGCTCAGAAAAGTGAGACAAAGCGCAACGCAAAAAGGGGCATGGAAAAAACGCAAAAAAAAATAAAATAAAAAATAACCGAAAATTTCTAAATGAATTTTCAACAATTCCATTCTTTCAGTTTTTTAATTTTAAAATGTTACTTAAAAGAATACTTAAAAAATTATTTTTGAACTTTAAATTCGGTTAATTAAAAATAAAATCCTTACAATTAGGTGTCCCAACCTCTAATGTGTTTTCTCTTTTCAGCTTTTCTGACTTCAGCCACCGAATTTTTGCAGTCGAATTCCCCTGGCAAATTTACGGACGCCGCCTTTTCCGATGAAAATGCCTGGCGAAATTTGGCAGCGGCGGTGGGTGAAAACGAATAAAAAACGAATGCATTTGAGAACTTTTCTCAAATTCTGACCATTTTTATGAGATGGACAAAGAGCCCCGGGGTGCCCAAAGCAAAATCTAATGGAAAAGAGAATTGAAACATCGAAAAATGAACCGACCCACCCCAAGCCGAAACAATCATTCGCCAACCGAAATTTCCTCGGGACATTTCGCCTGGTGAATTTCGATGCATCTGAATTTCGAGTTAATCCTCCGAATGCCTTTTTTGTTGGTTTCCCTTCCCTCTGATGCCCCGCCCTCCCTCAGATGGTCCCCGCCTACAATAATTTGATGGCCGCTGCTTCCTCTCAACTTCATCACCAAATACCCAATTCCAATTTAACAGTCGCCGCAGTGAGAAACAAAGCGAAAACGGAAGGGAATTCCGAAGCGGACCAAACGGCAATTCAGACGATAATGAGCCAAATTGACAAGATAATCCGACAGGGCAACACTCTTTAATTGTTTATTTTCGTTTTGCTTTTCATTTTCGGCGTATAAAATTTCACGAAAAATAATATTTGAATTCAACAAAAGTGAACGTTATTTGTTGAAAATGTCCAATTTTGACGTTTTATTAAATTTGAAAAAATCAGGGAGATTGTGGTCCGGCGGTGCCAATGCGACCGCCTGAGAGAATTTTCGCAAATTGGGCGGAATTGGTTAAGAAAGTTGTCCTAAATGTTTCATAAATTACCCGATTCTCACAAAAGGTGTATCTATCTCACCGCAATTCCCCCCCCCCCTCCCTTTTGTCCCCTTTCCCCCCATAAAATCAAATTAAACAAAGTTCGAGTGATTGTCGCCAATTGATCGATTCAATGGCGAATATGCGATGTTTTCGTTCATCCGTTGACCAGTTTTCTTCTCGTCTTTAAACTTTTTCATTTCATCATAGGTTTTTTGTCATTAGTAATCATTCGTTAATTGCATATTCAAATAATAATAATAACTAACAAAACGCCGCAAATTCAAAAATAAAAATTCGGCGATGAAAATGCAATATCAGACTTCGTGCTTTGGCAATTCCAGCGTTTGGCCTGTAAACAGCAAAGAGGTAAACTCAAAATTTATCGGATCTGTTAAAGCTTCAGATCCTATTTTTGGCCTGTAAACAGCAAAGAGGTAAACTCAAAATTTATCGGATCTGTTAAAGCTTCAGATCCTATTTTAAATCCTTTAATTAAGCATATTTAAACCGCCAATTTTTTCAAAATTTTTCTCACACAATAAAAATGATCTTTCAGCACCCGTTTTCCCATTTGGCGAGACCTCTCTCCTCTCTCTCCCGCCCTCTCTCCCCCCTCCCTCTCCCCCCTTCTCCCGCCCCTCCCTCCCTCCGCCCTTTCTCCCCTTGATTTTTTACCTTTCTCCACTTTGGCCACAGGATGATCGCGATTATGCTCTTCGTATGTACCAAGGATGGCTTCTTCTCCCATTTGTTGCCACTGCTTTGCCCCTCACTTCCCTTTATATTTTCGCTTCCGTACGCGCCATTCGTTCCCGAAGTGTCAGCCGAAAATTCAGTGCTTTGCTAATTAACAGGGCAATTGGAGATTTTTTTGCGAGTTTTGTCTCTTTTGCTGCTGTCCTTTATTTGCTGATCAGTGTTAATCACATAAGGTAATTTACAAATTAAAAATGATATGACGTTGATTTATCGTGTTAGTCGAGTTCTCTCTCCCTTCCTCCCCCCTCTCTCTCTCCCTTTCCGTTCCCACTCTCTCTCCCTTCCTCCCCCTCTCTCTCCCTCTCTCTCTCTCTCACTCTCTCAGTCTCTCTCTCTCTCTCTCTCTCTCCCCCTCCCTCTCTCTCTCCCTCCCTCCCTCTCTCCCTTCTTTCTCTCTCTCTTTTTCAGTCTCTCTTTTCCCTTCATTTTCAGTGTTCATTGGATCACTTTCTTGAACAGTTTTTTCACTTCTTGTTTCTGGAGTGGTTTAATCACCTACACTTCCATTGGATTCCTCAAATTGTATGGAATTGCAAAGCCCTTTCAATACAAAGAAATGGTCACGATGGAAAGGTAATTTGTAGGAAATGGCAATTAGCAACTTTAATTACCAATTAGTTGCCAAGTTATACCAATTAATTGCCATAAATGACCAATTGCCGTCTCCTCCCCTCCACAGGTGCGTCATGTTCATCAAATTGAGGTTGCCCCCCCTCTCCCTCTCTCTTTGCCATTCCCCCCTCTCCTCTCCCTCCTCCAAGTTGGGTGTGCTTCGCACTAATTATGCTGGCCACGATGGGTTTCACTTTCCTCGTCAAAATTGAGTTTCTGGCCAATTGGACGGGCTGTAAGGTTGAGAATTGCCTTTCCTGGATGTATCGAGTGCGCAACATTTTCACAATTCTTCTCTATTTCTCAACTCTCTTTTGCTTTGTTGTTACGGGTGAGAAGGGAACTACGCATTTTGAAGTGCTTTTGGAATAAATGTTCACATTTGGCACAGTTGTGCTGATAAAGAAAGCCAAGCAAAGGTCGGGCACACTTCGGGCGGGGACACTCAATTCGGAGCAGCAGCAGCGGTGCTTCAGAAGACGCTACCAATTTCCCCTGGTCAAAGTGAGCAGAACGAAAATGGAAAAACAGTCCGAAGGGGGGGAGGGGGAGAAGGGCACGAAATGCCGAAAACAAAACGAAAAGTTCAGTGCATGTCTAAGCCAAAATTCAGGGACCGACCGACCATTGCTCCCCCCCCCCCATTTGCCGTGGGATGGTCTTAACAGTCCCTTCATCCGCTCCCAAAATTCTGAATTCCGTCGTACTAGGAGAGCTGGTGGAGGAGCACACACACAATTAGGAAACGGGGAATTGTATCCCAAAATCCAAACACAATCCAAACAAAAATTCTTTTACAATCAAAAGTCCAAACAGCGAAGAAAATTCACAAACATTTTAAAACTTGACCAAAACGAGCGAATATCAAATCTGCCAAGCGAAGTGACCAGAGGAAGAAAAGTCGGCAGCGGAAAACAATCGATAATGAAAAAGGCGGGAGATTCAAAATTGAGAACGAAAGGACAAAAATAAATGAGAGAGAATACAATTAAATAATTAAATAATTAATTAATTAAGTCAAAAATTGGAAATAAAACAATGTAACAATCTTATCACAATTCTGCTCATTTTTGGTCTATTTAGTTAAGCCTTGGAGTGGGCACTTTTGCCATCTTTCACTTGCGAGTGGTTACCGGTAGATAAAGTCGAAGCAAGCGAAGGAAAGAGTGGGCGGGGAAAGCGCCGAGGGGCGACGGCGTTGGGATTTTCCAGCAACTGTTACTTCATTCTCCATTACAATTTGATGCAAATTTCGCTCGGCTTAATCCGTCTGTTCGTTTTGATTCGCATTATTTTGGATGTTTTTGTTGGCTTTATGGACAAAGAGGTATTTTTGGATGGCACAACAATTCGTCTTAAAATAGCAGAAGTGCCGTCATCCTCCTTCTCATTTTCAGCTCAGAAGAGAAGTGTTCCAATTGTTACGTTTTCGTTCCGTTTCGAAACCGACTCAAAATTCAGTGCCAAAACTGTCAACTACCACAAATTCGGGGGTTCTCTCTTCCGATTCGCTGCCAACTGAAAATTGCGGCGCAGCGATTGAAAGGAATGGGGCGAGACGAAAAGAAATGGCGCACAACAAAGCCCAAAACGAACAACAGCAGAAGAAGACGAAAATGTCATCGGTGAAAATTGTGCCGAAAACGGCGGAGGACAAAACGGGCGAAGTGAAGCGAAAATGGCACTCGGAAAGGAGGGAAAGCATGGAGATGGAAGAAAGGCCGAAGACGAATTAAAGACGGATGGATCTGATCTGTGATTTATGACTAATCTAATGTGATCAAAATGATCAAAATATTTGAATTAATTTTTTAAAAAATAAATAAGATTAATTAAAAAGTTTTAGTGGAAGAGAAAAGTCATTACAATGAAAATTGATACAATTATATAAAAGAATATTAAAAAAAGAAAGATAGTAAAACTTCATAAGAAGGCATAAAATTCGAATGTATTCGATTTGATTCGGTTTCATTGCGATTTTTCTGCCGAATATTCGTTCGGTCATTTGCCTAATGATAAAAAAGTGTTTGTCGAATTTTGGCGTAGTTTCTTTCACAATCTTCCCGCCTGGTTGCTGCTACCTTTTATGATAACACCCGACGCCCTTTTTCAATTTATTTTATTTTCCCGTTGGATTTGGATCATCCCTTATCCTTTTTTTCCTTCCCTAGGGATTTGTTGCCACCAATTTTCCCGCCTGCCCCGCGCGTTGGCCAATACGGTCGGCTTTCCTTTGATCCCCCCCCATTAGTTAATTGGTCTGACGGATTTCCCTTATCCGCGCTTAGTGTTGTTAGTGGCAATTGCTTTGATTGGCTTTGCCCCGTCCTTTTTGGCCGGCTTTTCCTTTCCGTGGCACTTCCTTCCAAAGTTTCGCGTCCATTTGTCCTTCCCTTTCCCCCAATGTCCTTGCTTTTTCCCCTCCTCCTTTTCTCCTCTTTTTTGCCATGTGTTCGTCTCCAGCAAAATGCTTCTTCTTCCTCCAAATTGGTAACGGCTTCTTCTCGGCCCTCCAATTCTTCAGCAGTAAATCAACTGAACAACGTACCCAAAATTATCCGATTTGTTTTTTGCTCGCCAATCCAACGAAATTCTTTGTTCTTTAGGCATCCGTCGAAACGACCACCGCCCGTTCATTGGAGCTGATGAACAACCCCAAGTTCAAGTGAGCAATTAGTCACTCTCTTTGTACGGCATTCTTTGGCCCCTTCTCAATTAAGTGGGATAAAAGTGCGCATTGGACACATCGGAGCAATAAATGTGATGCCGAAGGCAGAACAAATCCTGGAGATATGCCGCAAAGAGTTGTGGAAGGAGGGAGTGCTCAACGAAGACTTTGACGTGGAGTCAGTGCAATTGCCCGCGGGGGGGGGGTTGAGAAGAGTGGACTTGGGCATGGGCAGGGAACGGACTTTGGCACGGGAAAGGAAAGAGTTAAACCAGGGGCCATGGGGACACAGCCACCTTCAGGATCATCTCCCAAATGGGCTGTGGTGAAAGTTTCGAAGGAGTGGCAGTCGGAGCGGACATGTTCCATCAGCAAAATGTGAAGGCATTCATAGGGCCATACTGTAACGCGGAAATGGATGCGGTAATTAGGGATGAGTTATGGTAACTAAAGAAAACAAATGTTAAGGTGAGCAAAATGGCGGCTTTTTGGTACGTTCGTTTTTTTGTTTTGGAACTTTTTTCAGGGGGGGGGGCTAATTGAGTCCCGACTCTTTTGTCTAAACGCTTTCTCTCGAAGGAATGTGCCAATCATCGGCTACATGGCTGCCAGCAACATCTTCTCCGACAAAAACATTTACAAAACACTTGCCCGCGTTTCTCTCCGCACCGTATGTCCGCCTAATTGACTTTCTGATCCCTTGGCCATTAAGACAAACTCTTTGGCCATTGCGGTGTATTATTTAGTCCGCCATTACAATTGGAATCGAGTAAGTTCATCCTTATCAGTCAATCACCCCCCTTTTTCGTTATCAGCGACTCCTAATTATTTTTTAAATAAAATGCCAAAATGATTGCCCTTTTCTTAGGTTGCCATTGTGACCAACACGGGTATGAAATGAAGGCATCGTTTGGAAGGGAATAAGAAAACAATCGCAGGTCCAATGGCATTTGAGCGGACGCAGGCATTTGAAGAAGTCTTCCACCAGAGACACGTGACCGTCGTCAAGAAAATACTGTTCGAAGAGAACGCAGATGCCAAAATGATACAAGCCAGCGGATATTTGGAGGATCTGAAAAATTCAGCGAGGGGTCAGTGGCAGGGAACAGAGGGCATTCATTGGCCATTCCATTGGCAATTTCCCTTGGTAATTGCCATTGGTAATTGCCATTGTCCATTACCATTGTTAATTGCCATTTGCCATTACCATTGTTAATTGCCATTTGCCATTATCAGGGCCATTAATTACCATTGGCCAGTACCATTGGTTATTTGGCCATTTCATTGGCTATTTCCATTCGTAATTGCCATTGGCCAGTACCATTGGTTATTTGCTCATTTCATTGCCAATTTCCATTGGCCATCCCATCGGTCATTGCCTTTGATCGTTTTGCCTTTGGTCATTCTTATCCATGCGATCAGTGATCATTTGTGTGTTCTCTTCCACTCGTGACATGACAAAGGAGTTCATGCAAGCCGTCAGTTTGGCCAACCTGAAGACCCACGAGTTCGTCTACATCCTCCCGTGGCTCCAGGCCGAAGCAAAAGACGCGTCGCCATGGATTGGCACGGACGGGCAAATGATCCAAAATGTGCGCGATTACTTCGCCGGAACAATCATTGTCAGTTTTCTGTGCTAGCCTTTGATCGTTTGCCGATCTGGCATAGATTGATGATGTGAATGGGTTCGACAATTCCATTCTGGCACCGTTCAAAGAACGCGTTGAATCCAACGGACTTTCTGTGGACGACTTGAACTTGGTGAGCAACAGAACGACGCACCAAATGCCATCTGTTGATCCATTCAGCAAAACATCTACGGATACGTCCATCTGTACGATGCGCTTAAACTTTATTCGATTGCCGCGCGAATGGCACTGAACGAAACGGGCGGCAATCCGAACGTGACCATCGACGGGCGCTACCTGTGGAACAAAATGCGTCGAATGCAATTCCCTGGTCTGTCTAATGACCTTAATTAGTGTAGTGCCAATCGAACAAACCATTCAGGCCTTGTCAGTGCCGAGGGCGTTTCTTCGGGACAGGTGGTGGGGCAGGGGGAGAAGAAAGAGGTGATAAGCAAATAAGAGACAAGGGATACATCGTAGGACAGCAGGGGATAACCGAGACACTGACAAAGAGGTACAGTAGGACGATGTTACCATCGGACAAACGAATGAGAAGGAAAAGCTTACTGTAGCTGACAATTGGAGGGGAAAGTGCCAACAAATGAATGCTTTAGGTGATAATGGACGATTTGGCAGAACGTGCGGCTGTTTACGCAGGTAAGTGAAGAAATGTGAAGCCAAATCGTGTGTTGTTCAGCTTTTTATGTCGCTCCAAATCGCGACGACGTAATGAAAATGGTAAGCGAAGGCAAAGAATGGCAAAGGCAAAAGCAAAGAAAGGCAAAAGCATTCATTGGCATTCATTTGTCAGGTGGAAATGTCGCCTTTCCCGTCCACAAATTGCGATGGAATTATCAACAAAAGCGGCTGTTTTGAGCTCAAACTGGCCGACCTTTTGACCGGCTTTTGGCCTTCCACAGACGGCCGACTGCCGCCCGACGAAGTTCAAAACCCTTTTTATACCGACCGAAAAGCCCTTCCCCCCCCAATTAGCCCGTCTGTGGCTTCCGCAACGAGCGATGCGATTATACTCTGATGATTATCGTCGGCATTCTCGCGCTGATTGCACTGCTCGGCGCCGGTGCCGGCTTCATCTTCTTCCGAATTCTTTTGATTGTCTAATTGCAAATTCAACGATAAAGAACAAAGGAAGGAGCAAATTTTAGGGAGAATCGTGCTCTTTCCAAAACTGCTTGGCGCATTTTCCGCGATGATATGCGTATAGTCAGCATTGAGGAGATGAAGTCAATGGTTCGTCCGATTGTCCATCCCTTTGGCCATTTTTCCCCCCTCCCCCCATTTTTAGCTTTCCATTGGCTCCTCCAAAACCAAAATGTCCAACATGGCGCGCTTTGCCAAACACCACGCGGTGATCGGCACCAACACCCATGCCTCTTTCCATCTGTACCCCCAGCGGAGGCCCATCTCTTTCGCCCGCGCCGACCTCCAACTGTTGTCGCTGATGAAGCAATTGGTCCATGACAATTTGAACCCGTTCATGGGAATCGCATTCAATGAGAAGGACGAACTGCTGGTGCTGTGGAAATTCTGCTCCCGCGGCACAATTCAGGTTCAGCAAACCGAGGCCAATCAGCACGGAGTTGCAAAGTTAAGGACATCATTTACAACGAAAATGTGACGCTTGACGCGAAATTCCACGCCGCATTTGTGCGAGACATAACTTTGGTCAGAACAAAGACCACAAATTGGCCATTGGTAAAATGAAATATTGCAGGGCTTGGAGTATTTGCACATGAGTCCGATTGGGTACCACGGCTCACTCACCCCGTGGTCATGTCTGATCGACCGCAATTGGTGAGTAGACGAGGCGCAAACAAAACGACGGAAAACTTTTTGTAAATAGGATGGTCAAACTGACAGACTTTGCCATTGCCAATTGTATCGGTGAGTCAAAGGGGCGAACCCCCGCGGGGGTAATTATGGAAAAACAATTGAAGAGCGATGGGAGAAGTCGGGATACATCTCCAAGGAGACACTGAAAGACGGGGAGGACAGAAGCGGAGCAACTCAACTGACAAGTGAGTATTAGAGGGGGTGAGAAGGAGGACGGTCAAATTGGGAGGACGGGACAAGGGGTACGGTATTGTTGGACGAGAGGGGCTGCTGAAGGGGGGGGGGGATACGGGGGCGGACGATCTTTGAGGAGAGTACGGTGGAAAGACACAGGGGTTACGGTGGAATGAGTCGCTTTCCCTGTCCCATATCGTATCATTGCCCAAAGATGTTTTGTACTGTGCTCCGGAACTGCTGAAGAACAGAGAGCAGAACCGTCGCCGTGGCATGGAGCAGGTCAGGGGTGTGCGCATAACAAAATCCGCGCATAACGAACGCACTGTTCGTTCAGAAATGATTTATTTTTGCAAATTTAAAAATATGCGCACGCAAATAGTGAAAAAACACGCAAAACGCATTACGCATTTGCGTTCACCTCTGGAACAGATGTGGATGAAGCAAAGCGCCTCGCGGCGGCAGGCGGGCGACATTTACGCGTTCGGAATTGTCATGTATGAAATCCTTTTCCGCGGCCTGCCATTTCCGGATGGGACCGATTTGGCGGGTAAGTCGGCTGAGGAGAGTGCCACAGGTGAGGGCCCATCAAACGGAAACGAAAGTCACAGCGACGGGTCAAAGGCACAAAAAAGGAACTGCTTTTCACACGCCCATTTCGTTCTTCCCCCGTCCCCTCCCTTCTCCTCTCCGCTCCCTCTTAGAATTGTGCGAATACGTACGCGACGGGAGCAAATCGTACAAACCGATGATTCAGGACCGTTCCCAAGTGCACCCGGACATCGGTTGGTCTTCTCCGATTGCCATTCATTGCCTTTCTGTCTTAGCCGCACTTCTCCAAGACTGCTGGTCCAACAACCCTGAAATTCGACCTTCCATCAGAAGGGTTCGTCTGAACACCGAAAATTACCTGAAAGTGTAAGAGGGGGGGGGGGGGGAGGGCATTGACTGATCGGACCGACCGATCGCAGGAAGGGCTCTCTTGTGGACCAAATGATGCGCATGATGGAACAGTACGCCAACAATTTGGAGAAGCTCGTGCAAGAGAGGACCGGCCTTTTGGAGGACGCGAATAAACGCGCGGACAAATTGCTGAACCAACTTCTGCCGAGGTGCCCTCCCAAACGAAGGATGGGATCAATCACTTTTGTTAAGCTATGTGGCCAATGAACTGAAATTGGGCCGGTCAGTGCCGCCGAAGACGTTCAAAACGGCCTCGGTCATGTTCAGGTTTGCCGTTGACCTTTGCCCCTTTTTCACTCGGCACAAACCCTTTCCATTTCAGTGACATTGTCGGCTTCACCACACTCTGTTCATCTTCCACTCCTCTTGAAGTTGTTACAATGCTTAACACTGTTTACACCGGATTCGACGATTTGATCAACAAACATGAAGCTTACAAAGTGGAGACGATCGGTGGGAAAAAAGGGCGGAGGAGGGGGAGAATGGGGACGGGGGTGGCAATTGGAGGGATGGCATTACGAAAGGGCATTTTTGTAACTGTGAAGGAGGCTTAAGGCGATGCTTACATGGTGGTGAGCGGCATTCCGCAGGAGATCGGAGTGCGCCATTTGATGCATCTCAGTGACATCGCTTTGGAATTTTTACACGTAATTTTATTTTGGCGTTTCATTTGCGTATTTTCAATGTTAAGTACCTCAAAAGCTTTGAAATCCCGCATCGAAAGCCACAAAAAATCAAAATCCGAATTGGACTGCACACCGGACCAGTGAGAATGCCAAGGGAAGGCAAAATCAAAAAGAAACGCACTTTTGAAAGGTCGCCGCCGGCGTTGTCGGACTGTCCACCCCGCGGTACTGTCTGTTCGGAGACACTGTAAGACCGTATTCTTTTTCGGTGATAAAGCATAAAAACAATGGACTTAAAGGTGAATATGGCCTCGCGGATGGAGTCCACTGGGCTTCCGGAGAAGATTCAGTGCAGCGAATATTACATGGAGGCGCTGCACAAGCATTACCCCGAGTTCAGAACGGTACCACGTGGGAAAATCGATATTAAGGTACGGTAATTGGGTGGAGGAGCGACCGAAGGAAAGGCATACCGTAGGGCAAGGGCGAATGCTTCACCCATTGGCTGGAGGGCAAAGTGGGCCAAGAGGACGAGTCACCGTACGCTCCGTCGCCCGAATTACTGTCACAAGTGAATGCCATCTCAGCAGGGGGCAATTTGACACCGGAGCAAGTGAGCATTGTGGTCGGCAGATGAGTGAGTGAATTGAGAAGCAAAGGGGACAGACAAAACGAACAATTCCAAATAAGGGGACCAATTCATTTAATTAATTTGCATCAATCAATCAACCTCATTAGTGATTCAATTACCTAATTATTACCATTATGCGATTTAAAATTTCAGATTGGATTTTAAGCGCCAAAGAAATGATTTTCACGCAAAATGAATTCCATTAACATTTTCTTTTATTTCCTTTCTCTAATTAACACAAAACAAATCAATCAGTGCAAATGAATTCACCTGCCAAAAAAGGGCAACTTTCTTTTTTCTTTTTTCCTTTTAATTTTTAAATTAAAATTTGACAATAAAAATTAAATGTTTTATTGTTGAGATTAAATCAGTCTCTCTTCTCTCTGTCTCTTAAAATGGCTTTTCTTTGCCATTTTTGAGTCCGTTTTGCCCTTTTTTGTGCTCCGTTTCCATGCGCACTTTTTTTCATTGTGATCAATGCCCTCCGTCCGTTCGTTCGTTCGTTTTTCCTTAGTCTTTTCAGTCAATTTCCTTAGTTTTGCATTTATACTCATTCATTCATTACTTAATTTTTTCACATAAAACTGACATTTATCATTTAAATTGGGGAAAGAATTATCAGCTGAAGAAAAGCGAAAAACTCATGGAATTCAGTAGCAAGCCCAAACCCAAAAAAGGAGAGATATTCGGTTTGACAAGTGCCATCGGTGGTGGCATTGTTCGAACGGAAGGGCATTTTCGGTGCCATTGCTCCGCGTCTCTTCCGCTGATTGATTCACTTAATGATCGGTCGCAATTCCAACAACAAAGAAAAGCATTCCCTTTATGCCAATTAATGTTCTTAGCTTAACTCTCGATAATGATAATAATGATTCTGAGTTTGTCCTCCTTTCGCCCTTCCCTTCCGTCCTTTGTTTAGCCCGGCCTTTGTTTCGGCGGCACTTTCGCTCCGTTTCTTTTCTCGGCAGTTTTTCTCGTCGTATTTCCGGCACTTTTCGTAGTGGAGAAGTTTGATTTTACTCTTAAGCAAAGGGAGTTAATTTTCATATTCATACGCTCTCCGAATTTTAATTTTAAAATTAAAACCCATTAAAAAGGAAGGGACGGGCGGTGACCAGAAGGAAATTTGAAATTCGAATGGCATTTAAAGCAACTACTACTTGTTGAATCCTATTCCTTTTCGCGCATTGCCTTTGTCTTCCCAATTAGCCTAATTAGCCCCTCCTTTGGCATTTCGCTTACATTCCGCCGCCTTTCGCCTCCGTTTTTCCATTGTTTCGGGGCACTGAAGTGCTTCTCCTAAAGTGTTTCTTCCCATTCTTTCTTATCAACACTATTTATCACTTGTTTTGTTTGTTTTGTGCCATTTGTATCTTTTTTTCGGCATTTTCTCTTCCGCTCTCTCCACCGCCCTTTGTCCCTCCTCCGTTCATCCGTTTTGGCCCCAAACTCTCCGGACGGACTCTTCTTTTTGAAGCCGATTCGATTGAATCTCTACAGACTGTCCGAGCTGCTGCATGATGAGAGGCTGTTGTTTTGGTTCCACTTTCTGTTTTGGTCCATGTTCTGTTTTTTTATTCCATCTCTCAATCTTTTCTCACCTCCCCCTCTCTTTCCCTCATCCACCTTCTCCCCTCCCTCTCCCTCGCGGTGCCACACCAACCATTTCTTCATTTAGTGCCATTTTCAGAGATCGGTGAAATTGCCGGCGCTGCCGAAGTGACCGTTCGTCAAACGTACCGTCTCCTCCTGCCCAAGGCTTTGGAGCTGTTTCCGCCTGACTTTCGCTTCGAGACGCCCATAGATCAGTTGCCCACCTCTTTCCCTCATCCACCTTCTCCCCTCTCCCTCGCCTCTTTCTCCCCCTCGCCTCCTCTTCCTCTCTCATTTCTTCTTCCACCATATTCCACTCC
Organism: Heterodera glycines; assembly: GCA_004148225.2. Classification (NCBI taxonomy): domain Eukaryota; kingdom Metazoa; phylum Nematoda; class Chromadorea; order Rhabditida; family Heteroderidae; genus Heterodera; species Heterodera glycines. Next base: position 8,868,177 of record CP049708.1, on the reverse strand, counting down.
CTTCCCTCTCTTTCCCTCATCCACCTGTTAGTGTGTGCTCATTCTCTTTGCTTATCAGTCGCCACTTCGTTCCTTTGTCTATATTTATAGTAATTACAAGGAGGACGAATTTTTTATCAAAAGAACCTTCTCCCCTCTCCCTCGCCTCTTTCTCCCCCTCGCCTCCTCTTCCTCTCTCATTTCTTCTTCCACCATATTCCACTCCCTTCCCTCTCTTTCCCTCATCCACCTTCTCCCCTCCCTCTCCCTCGCCTCTTTCTCCCCCTCGCTTCCTCTTCAAAGGGAAAATGCCGATCTCTTTTTGGCAATTCGGAAAACAAACATTCTTAAGACATATTGTCATGTTCGCCTTCCATCTTTTTAAAGTTCCGGCTTTGTTCGCGGGCGCAAAGTTCCAACTTCTTTTGCCATTGATGGTGGAAGTGTCTTTCTTTTTGCTGCCATTCCATATGCTCGTTCGCCTTCTGCCGAAGTACGCTTTTCAGCACCCCAACCGCCAATTCCATGGGCAGACGTAAGGGACGCCACTAAACAGGGACCTTCTTGTTGGTGGAAAATCACGTGAGTGAGTGCCAATGGGCTACGCTTGCAAGGCCCAAGAGTTCGCCAGAATCGCCTTTCTTGGACAACGATTAACGCTTTTTCGTTAGTGGTTTTCCCACCGACGCCCCCTCGCTGTCTCCGATGGATGAGGACTGTCTGTTGGTTTTTTGTCTCTGAACGATGTCTTCGTGGGGCTGTGCCGTTCTCCAATACATTTGCGGGGGCAAATTTATGTACGGCAGCGCTCGGAAACTCGATGAGCTAACAATTGTCCTTTTTGGGCCTTTCTCCGGTGATCAATGCCTTTGTTTAAGGCGGACAATTTCAATTCCCTGGCAGGGAAGTGATTTTGGTCACTTTCGGTCGGTTTTTGCCCCTTTTTTTTGGATTTTTCAGCTTCTTTAGGGTACCGGATGAATGTCTTTGGGCTGCTCAATTTGAACTTTCGTTTTTTCCGATTTGAATCCGCAAAATTTGGCCATCCATGGTTCCGTTATTTGTCCTTCCCCCCCCCCCTCCCCGATCACTCCCTACACAGATATTGTTGCTAGTCTTGACTCAAAATGAAATTGCAGTTTTTGGCGGTGATCCCAAAAGAGTGACGCTGGCCGGCCAAAGTTCCGGCTCAGTGGCCACCAAAATTATGCGTTTTGTTGCCTTTTTTCGGCTAACATTACTTACAATTAATTGGTTTTGATAGCTTATGTTTCTTCCACGGACTAATGTTCTGTTCCATCAGTTAGTCCCCACGGAGTGAGTGAGAATTCGTTTCTCTTAATGGTTCATCAATTTTTATATGAATCAAACCAGAGTTAATGAGTCTAATTTTCAAAGAAGTTTGGTCCAAGAATTCCAACTCATCAAGAATAATAAGCATTCAATGTATGTCCAATCAGTAGATAATCAACGACACTTTGGTCAATCTGATGAGCCGTTACAGGGGCAAGCACAGCGTAATGACGGGCACCGTTTCAAAGGAGTTTCTGGACGGAGCGGTGCTGCTCAGCCCGAGAACTGGTCGGGTCGACAAGGTCCGCCTCGCGCTTTACTGTCGTCGATTAGTCTGTCAGTTAAACTATGAAAACGGCGGGAAGGCATTGTCCGAATGCGTCAAAGGCTGTTCGCTGCTGATTCTTCACGGCGAAATGTGCCAACCTTTCTTTACCAATTTGAATACGATGAAATTGGCACTGCTTTTCAATATGCGCCGGGAAGGTATTCGTTGTGCTTCCCGTGTTTCACTTCTCTCTTACGAGGGCGGGAATGCCATAGTTTCTTTGATGGTTCAGATTTGGCTCTCTTCCCGAACTGAGTCCACGGCATGTTCAAGACCTTGTCTATTTATTTGGTCAGAATAAAGGGATTTTCACTGAAAGTGACCGTCGCCTCCAGCAGCTCTACTCGACACTTTTCGTCAATTTTGTAATCAACGGCACTTTGAACGGAGGCCCCGTTCAAAATGCGTTGCCATTTCAACCGAACCGTTCAAATTTCTACACTCTGCAAATTCGAACAATCAAAGCGATTTTGTTGGAGACACTGCGTACTATCATCAAAGGGCAGGTAAATTTTGGACTGAGCAAATACCAAAGTCAGTTAAATAAGCCAATAACTGGTCCATGATCCTTTTTATCACCAAAGTTGCGGGACGGCGACATTTGCTGAGGGATGAGTACTGATCGACGATCAAATGACCAGCAAATATTTGTCGGAGGATTTGGACTTTTTTGGATCTCTTCTGATAGGCCATCCTCGTAAAACTGTGTGCCAATGTCCCTTCAGTTGTTGGGCTTTCGGCATTTTCCTATTGGCGATGCTGTGCACGCTTTCTTTTTTCATTTTCCACAAAATGGAAAAAACAACGAAAGTCGAAGATGATCAAAAAAGAATTAGCGGACATAACGCAATAAATTTTTAATTACTGTAATAAAATTCACTCTTCCATTTACCACATAAATTTACGGTCGGGGTCGTTTTCGCGTGGCCGTTTTCGCGTGGCCATTTTCGCGTGGCCGTTTTCGCGTGGGGTACGTTTTCGCGTGAGTACCTGTTTAGGACTGAAATTGGTCGGATTTGTGCAAAACATCCATGTTTCGAATCCGAACCCGAATTCGGACAAATTTCTTGACTTTTTAATTTTTTTATTTCTTGCGGCTAGTATCTTCTACAATACTTTGTCAGTTTGGTCGGATGTGCATCAAACGGAAAAAATAATTAAAATTTTATAAAAATATAACAAAAAATAACAAATTTCAGAACAAACTAAGGTCGCATTTCATAGTTTCGGGAAACACCAGTGAGAAAATTGATAATGTTTTCGGGATTCACATTGACATTGGCATAATTGTGATCATTTTGAGGGAGGTGAATGTTATTGATTTCGTTATAACGGTGGACGAGTCGGAGAATCCGTGCGTCGGCTTCGCGATACTTCTTTTTCTTTAGTGGAGCGGATTCTCCCATGACACAACGTGAAATGTCCGCGTCAATTGCCTTCTGCTCACATCTGATCGTGTCAATGAAGCGCCAAATTGTTGGATGAGTGCAGCTAAATTGCCGCTGAAGTTTGCGATGGAATGCCTCGGCGAAGTTGTTGGTACGATCAGCACCATCTAAGGTGCGCTGATGAACATTCCATTCGTGCGGGTGGAACAGAGGCGCCGCCATTGGAACATTGAAACGCATTCGGCCATGTAGTTGTCCAAAAACCTAGAAAAATAAAAAAATCATAAAATTCGCCTTCGGACTTAACCAATTGAAAACGCCGTTAAGTTGTGGTGGAATTTGTGCTCGAAGAACATTAAGGCCATTTTGAAGGTGGTGCACAGGCAGAAAGGCCAATGAAGTGATCATCTTAGACTTCTCGGCGAAAGCAGGATCAGTGTTGTAAGCCTAAACTACTAAGAAAAAAATTTATCATCTGAAAAATTCAATTGACATGTGTGAGGCCAAGGATTCTGATCTGCCTCTTCATGTTGCGGACAAGGTGAAAAAAACAGTAGCGGTCACTGCATGCCGGAAGCACTGTGCGGACCGCACCGACAATTGCCAACTCGAAGTCCATCGAAATTGTCTGCGGCGCGAAATTCGGCCATCGTTCCAAAAGAAGCTGTAACATGCGCGTATAAATTGCGGCACACTTAAATGTTAAAAGACAGTAGCAAATTGGAAATACCCAACCATCTCTCCTAAAAAGATTGAACATTGTGATAACACAATTAACTTTACTTTGCCAACAACACATAAATTTGGCTGAAAAGCGGTGGCGTCAATGAAAACGTGCCGTCCGCCACAGGATGATCGCGATTATGCTCTTCGTAAGTACCAAGGATGGCTTCTTCTCCCATTTGTTGCCACTGCTTTGCCCCTCACTTCCCTTTATATTTTCGCTTCCGTACGCGCCATTCGTTCCCGAAGTGTCAGCCGAAAATTCAGTGCTTTGCTAATTAACAGGGCAATTGGAGATTTTTTTGCGAGTTTTGTCTCTTTTGCTGCTGTCCTTTATTTGCTGATCAGTGTTAATCACATAAGGTATTTACAAATTAAAAATGATATGACGTTGATTTATCGTGTTAGTCGAGTTCTCTCTCCCTTCCTCCCCCATCTCTCTCCCTCTCTCTCTCTCTCACTCTCTCAGTCTCTCTCTCTCTCTCCCTCCCTCTCTCTCTCCCTCCCTCCCTCTCTCCCTTCTTTCTCTCTCTCTTTTTCAGTCTCTCTTCCCTTCATTTTCAGTGTCCATTGGATCACTTTCTTGAACAGTTTTTTCACTTCTTGTTTCTGGAGTGGTTTAATCACCTACACTTCCATTGGATTCCTCAAATTGTATGGAATTGCAAAGCCCTTTCAATACAAAGAAATGGTCACGATGGAAAGGTAATTTGTAGGAAATGGCAATTAGTAACTTTAATTACTAATTAGTTGCCAAGTTATACCAATTAATTGCCATAAATGACCAATTGCTGTCTCCTCCCCTCCACAGGTGCGTCATGTTCATCAAATTGAGGTTGCCCCCCCCCCTCTCCCTCTCTCTTTGCCATTCCCCCTCTCCTCTCCCTCCTCCAAGTTGGGTGTGCTTCGCACTAATTATGCTGGCCACGATGGGTTTCACTTTCCTCGTCAAAATTCCTCTCTTCCTCTTCCCTCTCTTCTTCTTTCATCCATCTTTATTTACTCCGTCCTTCTCCCTCTCTTTTTCCCCCTTCCCCGCTTTTCTCTCCCCTTCCTCCACTCACTCACTTCCGTCCGTTTCTCTCCCACTTTTTGTTGTCGTTCTTTCCTTAATCGCCTTTTGTGCACTTTTCTCTTTACAAAAACCAATGTGTCTTTCTGCCGCATTTTTGCTGAACGTCCGGCCACAGAATTCGCAGTAAATATAATCTTATTGTGTAATTGCGTCTTTTTCCGTCGATTGTCAAAATAATCACCCGCTGAAATTGCGCCGCCGGCTGTCCTTGGCGGGGCCGGCAAAGGGTCCCCCGCCTTAATTGCCTTTTCCGTTTGTTTGGAGACGGACAATGACCCAATGAATTGTTCGTGGTTCTTTCTCCAATTCGTTTGTCTTTGGGATCGATTCGTTTTGCCAATTAATGGCCAATTGTTTTTAACTTACGGCCTCGGGAAAACACCGCCGGCCTTAAAAAGGGATTTGAAAATGACTTGGCTTTTCCAGCAGAACCTTTTCTCGGTCTTTGGCTGCCTTTCGGACATCTCTCAACGGAATGTCCGACCCGGTGGCGCGTTGTTTGCCCGAATCGAACACTTTCCGCTGCATTTTGGTCAGCTTTTTGCATGCCGGCTCGTGCTTTTCCTTTCGATTTGTTCGAATTCGGTCATTGTGCCGTTCCTTTGCATTCTTTCTCTTACCAAACTCGCCTGAACGAACTTTCGGCAACAAATTCGGCATGGAAAAGTCGGTTCAACACTTTCTGAATGGCAATGCGATAAGAAAAAGGCAACACTGAATTTGGCTTGGCCACGGCAAATGCCATTCCCAATTCCCACCCCCTTTTGTGGCCGTTTCTGCTGAGTTGGCACTGCTCAAAGGCATTCTTTTTGGTCTTACGCTGAAAATTTACGTCTTTTTGGACCAAAATGGCCAAATTGAAAAAACAGAAGGAATATTATTGGGTTGAATGGAATGGCATTGGCACTTCCTTTCCCACTCAGTCCAACAGAATTCCCTTGGCAACCGATGGAAGGGAAAGAGGTGGGCGAAGAAAAAAAAATGACAACGAAAAATGTGGACGAAGGGGGGGGGGAAATGGGATAACGAAACAAATTTAAAAATGAAAAATAATTAAAATATAATTAAAATTAAACATTGTCCATTCCCGTCGTATGAGAAAGGAAAGGACGTAATGAACATGAGCAGGTCCAAAAACATCACCTTTTTCAGTATTTCTAAATTATCCAAATGGAATTGGTCAATCTGAAAAGTTAATTTTTTAAATAAATATTTTCTTAAAAAGTTTTCAATAAGGGAAAAGAACATTCAGATTATTGACACCCGAATTTCGCATTCAAAAATTTGACCATTGGCTTTTGTTGTTTCCATTTTAGGAAAATTTTTGAACATTTAAAATGACCATGTTTTAATTCGTTCATCTTTTTAAAAACGGAAGTCATCTCCTAACTTTTTGTAAACTTATTTGTTAGTTATATTGTCTTATTAATTCCCCATTTTGGACTCTATGCAAATCTTTTAATTAATTACAAAATATTAACCCTACAATTAATTTTTATTAATTGATGGTAAAGGAAATGGTTTAAATTTTTCTTTTTTATAAGAGGATAAAAACAAGTTCACCGTGAAAAAAAGGAAAAAAAGAAAAGATACTTTTTAAAAGGCACATGAGAGAGAAAGAGTGTTAGAGAGAGAGGAGAGAAAGAGAGAGGGGAGAGAGAGGGAGAGAGAGCGAGAGAGAGAGGAGAGAGAGGAGAGAAAGAGAAGGGGAATGGGAGGGAGAGAGAAGGGAGAGAGAGCGAGAGAGAGAAGAGAGAGATAGAGAGAGAGGAGAGAAAGATAAGGGGAATGGGAGGGAGAGAGAAGGGAGAGAGAGCGAGAGAGAGGAGAGAAAGAGAGAGGGGAGAGAGAGAGGAAGAGAGAAACATAGTAACAAAAAAAGGATTGGCAAATACGGTATCCAAAAATAAGAAAGAAAATGAATGGGGCTAATTGGCAATAATGAGATAGACAATTAACAAAAGATAAAGCTCTTCTTGAAATGGCCTCCACCATTTCGTCCGTCACAATTCGGCACCGCCGGCGCCGTTGTTCGGCTGCAACTCGTGCCTTTCCAGCAGCACTCGCTCCCTGGAGCGGACTCCGAAGGTGGGAATACCCGTCGTTGGCATTGTGTGCGTGTGCCGGTGGTCCTCCGAAATGTTGTTCAGCAGACATGCGCTTGTCGTTGCGCTGCCTTTTTCAGTCGTTTTGCCCTGTGCCATTTGGTGCGTCTGTTGCTGCTCCGTCCCCCCATTGTTCGTGTGTATTTGGTGCTGATGCGCTGTTGCCATGTGGTGGTGTTGGTGTTGTGCCGGTGCCAAATTGGCCATGTGTTGGTGGTGGGGTGGGCCGTTCGTCGGCTGCTGTTTTGTGGTCACATTGCCGGCCGAGTCCGCGATTAGCCTCGTGGTCGACGTGGGGCCGAGCTGCAGGGTGGCGGCGCTTGCATTGATCCCTCCACTACAACCTTCTTCAAATGTCTGCTCAATGCTAAACAATCCCTCCCTCCCCATCTCTCCCCGCCGTATTTTGGTAAAACGGAAAAGTCAAAAACAAAGCTAAATGCCTTTTTCAGATGGCTTTTCGAATTTCTGCGCATCGGCCGCTTCCCGTCGCCCTCCGCTCCCACCTGTGATTTTGCATGGCCATGCCACCGCCCGTTCCGCTATGCCTCATAAAAGAGGGCGTTTGTCTGGCTGCCCCCGCTCGTGTGCTCATGCCGAATTGCGGTGCCGTCGTGCCAATGCTGGCGGGCGCCCCGCCTTTGGCCCCAGGCAATGCGCCGTCACTTCGCACCGAAACCAAATCATCCGAAGTTTGGCCAATATTGGTCTGAGCATTGACTGCGTTTTGGTACTCATCGCCCTGTAACCATTCGTTATTCAACTGCTGATTGATTGCCGGCATTCGCCGCTGTGCCTTTCTCCACCTGCAAATCCCAGCGGTGGTTGGCACCCCTCGGGCGATTCGCACCTCCGCCGCCGTTCACTTGGCGACGATTTCTCCGTACGCACCAACTCACAAAATAAATGGCCAAAATGAGGTAAACCTAAAAGAATTGAGAGTAAACGGGCAGAGTTTGTGCTACGAACTGTGCCGGTGAGCAAAAGAAAGCAAATTCGCATTTCATTGAGGTAACTGGCGACGTCGTGCAAATCGTCGGCCATTCGGATGAATTTGTACGATTCACTGAATTGGAAAAGGGCAAAATGACTGCAGACCAATTGAAATTAATACCTAATGACTATTTTTATTTTTCATACTTCCGACTCTCTTCTTTTAAGCCTTTGTCTCATTTTGTCTCTTTCTTTGGATTTTGCCACTTTTCCTCAAATTTTGACTTAAGAATTGACATTTCCGTTTCTCTTTCTGTTTTCTAATGAATTTCCGCCTTTTTGGCATTGGCACCTTTTGTGCACTAAGTAATAATCCATGAAGTCGGACATCATTGGGTCATTTGCTGCTGTCGCCAACGCACCGCCAGCGGAAAAGCGACTGGCGGTGTAAGTGCCGCTAAGACCGCTAAGACGCTCGTGAACCATCCGCGCATGGATTGATCCCGAAAAGCAAAAGTACGAGAACGGAAGAAAGAGATGGAAGGAAATGCCAGTGGAAGTGACCGAATTGAATAAATGAAATGCCAATGAAAGTGATCGAAATCGAAAAAATAAAATGCCAATGGAAGTAAACCGTTCACAGGCGAAACAGTCAAAAGAATGTTCTCGTCTTTGGCATATTTGTTTTCCTTTTTATATTACTTAAAGCAGTGGTTCCGATGATGTTTTCTTAATTTTACTTCAAAAAGGCGCGTGAAATGCGATGGTTTAGGTTTTGAATTAATAATGGGTAAAGGAAAGAAAGAAAAAGAGTCAGAAGCAAATGGGAGAGGCAAAAAGGAAAGACAAAGAAAGTATGAAAGAAAGAGAGTTATTATGCTGACAGAGAAAAAGGGACAAAACAAAATGGGGTAATGAGAGAGGGACAAATACCAAAAAAGTTATACATGAAAATTGCGAAAAACTCGAAATTTTGAAGTTTTTCTTAATAAAAATTTTTCCAGGCTTGAAAATCTTTTCGCTTTTTGTAAGACTAATAGAGCATGTTAAGAGCTTTCGAATGATACCAAGATTGTTGGATTTGGATAACAAATAAAAAAGCTATATTGGAAAAACGTGCTGGCGCCCAACCGTGCGCGCCCAAACGTGAGCGCCCAACCGTGGGCGCCCAACTGACGGGTTCCGAAAATCTCTCTTTTCTCTCCCTCCCCCCTCTCTGTCTCGAGAGATCAAACGAAAAATGACAGAAGAGAAAGAAATTGGAAAAGTAAAAGCAAAAGGGAAAGGAAAAGGAGGAAAAGCATTTGGAAGTTCAGAAAAAGGGACAAAAGCATCGATTGGCCAAAATGGAGGTGGGGATTCAGTGAGGGGGAAGAAAGAAAGGAGAAACTGAAAGAATGGGCGACGCACCGCCAAATGAAAGGGGGAAAAGGCGCTCTTTCCCACAGGGGGGGGGGGGGGCAAAAAATGGCATTCGCCGCTTTTGGGTTATTATGACGTCGGAATGCAACCGACGAAGAAAATGGCCAAGTTAAGGGCAGCAGGTAAAGCAAATTGGCACTTCCATCGGATGAGACGAAAGTGAAAAGTAACAATTTGTCATTTCCATGCATTCAATCGAATTCGGACGGACAGTTTTTTAATGAAAATGCATAAGTCAAAGTGTAATGGTATTAATAGTAAAGTAAGACAAAGAAAATGTTTTGACCGAAAAATGGGCAAAATGCCAATAGAAAAGAAATTGGCCATTTATTTCGGCAAAGGAATGAGCCCTCCTTCTGCCGAAATATTTTTGGTTGTGGTCTACTGGAAGACATTAACAATTGTTGGCGTCGGGGATGAATTGTGGAAGAAAAAAGCCGGGCCAAATCCAACGACTCTTTTCAGAGTCGGCTGATCATAGGGACGGACGGATGATGGATTGTTTAAGCGGGGGGGGGGGGGCCCAATGGTTTCACATGAAAAGCGATTCACTACAAACTTTGGGGTCGCTTCTGATCAGACCCTTCCCACCTGACAATGTTGATCACTCCCAGATCAACAGAATTCATCGGTTGGCTCTGTTTGTGCGTGGCGTAAACTCCTCCCTTATGGTGGTCACTGAGAGCATTCTGAGGAAGTGAACGGACCATTTTTGCCGAGAAAGGAAGCGGAAGGGCATGCCGAACGAAATTGTGGGGGATTTGGGAGGGCAACAAAATGGACATTTTTTGGATGGAAGAAATGAATGGGGATGGGAGTTTCGAAAGGAAATGGAGGAAGAGGAGAAAAGAGAGTGAGGAGGGGAAGGGACGGTCGGATGAGCGACTCGTCACCAGACGGACAGGCTTTTAGCCTAATCCAATTGCGAGACTTGGAGGACTATTTGCCGGGGAAAAGATCTCTCCTAAGACGGCAAATTCAAATTCCCCGTGGGATCGAGGCCAGGAAAAACAAATTCAAATTTTGAAAAATAAGTGACGGGTGGGGGGGGGGATCATGCAGAGAAATGTAGGAAAATATGAAACGAAACGAGAGACAGCGTATAGGACCAGCGGCACACATTTTGACTGCGATGCGCCGCTCCTCCGGGGGCAATTGACGTGAAAATTGACGGCAATGCCCTTGGGCTGTTCCTCTGTCGGTACATTTGTGCCATTCCCGCCACTCACTCACTCACTTATTGTTCCATTCTTTCATTACCCGTTTTTCATGCTCCTTTCCAGGTCCGACAGACTGAGGATCAAAACACTCATCACTCATTCAGACGGATGCGCGTGCGCAGCAGCGGAAGGAAAAGCGAAGGCGAACAAACGAAGAAAATATGGCGAAATAATTGCGGGGAATGCGAAAGAATTGACACAAAAATGTAATGGAAGTGGCGGAGCAGCTAAAATCAGTGAATGAAAAGGCCGACGACGGACGGAGAAGGGACGAAATTGAGGGACAGAAGGAAAATGATGGCAAAACAAAGACAAAGGGAAAGGGAATTGCCGGGGGGGGGGGCAAATCCAATGCCCAACCGACCGACCGACCGATCAGTCATTCCCCCGAAATGTACACAAATTATGATCGAACCAATGCCAACCAATGGGTGGAAAAGAGAAGCTCGGACCAATCCATCAAAATATTTGCCATAAACACAAAAAGAATTGGCAATGGAAATTTAAGTGGAAATTTTGAAGCATTAAATTACGCCGCTGGCGAATTTTTGATGGGAAAGGGCGTGGGTGTGGTGGGATTTGTGCGCAGATTTGGGAGGGGGGAGCCCATTTAACTAATGGAAAAGGAAAGTTGGGAGGGACAACGGAGCTATTTTTGCAAAAAAATGGAAAATATTTTGTGTTTGCAGTCGGGCGTTCTTTTTTTTCATCTCCTCGTTCGGCGGTCGGGGCTCAGCACATAAACACGGGTGTCGGTACTTTCCAAACGGGTGACAACAAAGGATATTCGGCAATGGGCGATGGCAAAAGCGATGCCAAAGGACACTCAGCGATGGACAGCAAATTGGGTGGTGGTCGCGAAGTTTGGTTCGGATTCCATCAGAGTGTTCGTCCCTCTCAGTGGAAAATGATGCTAAACATCGATGGTTTTTCACGCTTTCATTTTGTTCACCTTTCATTTTTAAGTGTCTGCGACTGCATTTTATCGCGAAATGCCCGTCATCGAGTTTATGGCCGATGTGCTTGAATTGCCTATTCAAGCGCTTTCCGACCGGCGCACTTTGGGAGACCCTCAACGAACGCGATTCACCAAGGAAATCAGGGGGTTGAAAATCGAAATTACCCATTGTGGGAATATGAAACGGAAATACCGCGTGAGCAATGTGACGAGACGCCCTGCGCAGACTCAAACGTCCGTACATCGGAGGAAAAACTCTTGTGATTTTGGCTACTTTTAAAATTTTAAGGGACTTAGGAGCAGGCGGTGCCAAAAAGCTAGAGAACGGAATTATGAAAAATTCGGGATTTATTAGGCGAGTTTCCAAAGATTACAAAAAATTTCAAAGCTCCATTTCATCCTACATAAAGGTAAAATAAAATAAATTATATTCGGCGATATATTCTTTTTGCCCTTCACTATCTGCCAATTGTTGCCGCATTTTTCAGAAATTCTTTTTCAGGTGGGGGGGGGGGGGTTCGGCGGTGCTGGTAAGTGCCGTCGTGAAAATTTAAAATTTTTGTGAATTTCCCTCCTCCCCTTCCCTTTTCCCTTTGTCCTTTGCTTTGACTGACTTTCTTCAAAGTGTGCACCTCACAAATCAGCAGAGGTTTCTATGGGAATAGAAAGAAAATTGAGGAGGATATGCCAAAGAGAAGGCGAGGGAATTTCACACGAATATTTGCCAAAATGGAAAAAGAGAACGGAAAAAAGAGAGGAATCGGGCAACGGCACTGCCCAACCAAGGGGTGTGGGACATGCGGGCCAAACAGTTTCACACTGGTATAGAAGTGAAAACGTGGGCAATCGCTTGTTTTGCACCGCAACAATCCGTCAAAGAGAACGATCTCAGGTCAGTGGAGAGCGGAGACTGACCATCAATAAGTGTGTGCATTGCTACTACAGGAATTTTACCGTGCAACTCCAACGAATCTCCGCTGATGCTGGCATGCCGATTCAGGGTCAGCCCTGTTTCTGCAAATATGCGCTTGGAGCGGACCAAGTGGAGCCAATGCTCAAATACCTCAAGCAGAATTTATTTTAAATTTTTCCTATTCATGACTTACTTTTTCACCCAATTTTTTTTGCTTTTGTGTAAAGGGAATGAAGAAGTTTAAGACTTAGTTGAGGTAATATGGCAAAATAACTTTTAAGCCGAGGTTGAACTGATGGGTGACATTGTACTGGGCATTGCCACTCAATGCGTCCAAGCAAAAAATGTAACCAAAACAACGCCCCAAACTTTGTCAAATCTTTGTCTCAAAATGAATGTAAAACTTGGCGGCGTTAACAGGTGGATACGGAATGATCCGTCATTGGCTGTTATTTGCCAAGAGATCATAAACGGACAAAAAGCATTAGAAGAAAGAAGCGATGGAAGTGTTAAGAGCTTTCTCGCTCAATCGGCCCATTGAATGTGTGTCAATTTCTGGTGAAAAAGTCTAACGACTGTTCTGCCGTTTAGAGAATTTTAGGGCAATGGAAAAGGAGAAACTTTGGGGAGGGATTGAATTTCGTGAGAAAAACGGAGAATGGAAGGAAGAGATGGAGAGGAAGAAGGAGCAGGGAGAAGAGAGAGAGCAGAGCGGAGGTAGGGGCCAGAGGGGGGAGAGGGGTCGAGACTCTCGAACCGGTAGGGCGGAAAATAAATTTGGGTCTGAATTTAAAAACGGTTTTAGCAATTATGCTTTGAAGTTTGAGTTAACACTTATTAAAATAAAAACAAAAAATCTTTGCCAATTTTCTCTTATATTGCGAATTTCTTAGACAAATTAACAGGAAAGAATTTATATAGCTATTTTTAATTAAATTAATTTTAAACAAAGATTATAATTAATTAATTGCCCCTCCCCCCTTTGTTTCAACTTACTATCTCGGACGGTAGAAAGACATTCCGCAAAACGAGGCAATTGAATTTGGCTGATTCGTCCGTTTATTTTCCGTAAAACGAAAAAAATGCTCAGAAGAAAATGATAATTTGTGAAGAATCGAAGAGCGGACTCCCAGCAAAACAGCAGCAGAAATGCTTAAGTGCTTCTTTTTCCCTCATCGTTTGGGGATTTGCACTTTTTAAGGCCAATAAATAAATGCCAAGAAGAGAGAGTGCCATCAAAAGAGGGCCAAAGGGAATTTTGAGGGGCGCAGAAATTGGGGAGAGAATAATGAAGAGAGACAGAGAAAGGGAACAGAGAAATAGTGAAGGAAGGAAGAGAAAGAGACGGCGAACAGTGACACAAAAAGTTACTCAACAAAATTCCATTTTTGGGATTCAGTCGAAGGGGAGGAAAAGCCGACGCATTAAGCGTACGAAGGGAAGGAATTGAAGAAGGGAATTCGAAAATGATGCTTTTGTACTGTGAATCGAAGCTAACAAAAAAAGGTTGTTCCCGGACGGGGAACAAGCTTCTCCCGTGCGAGAGTATCGCTTCTTTGGTTCTCGAGAATTTCTCAGGGTTTCGATTAAGCAGCAGAAATACTCATAAACAGGGCTGTTTTTTCCTGGATTCTATGTAGTCTAATTAGTAGGAAAAACATCTTCTTTTTGGTATTTGCGTACAAAAGTCGTGACTTTTATTTGCATATTTTTGCACATTTTGGGTTTTTTGCATATTTCATGCATTTTGCCATTTTTCGTCAAACGTTTTCCGATTTGAATATCCCTTAGGAAAAAAAAATTTGATTATCCCTAAAATTAAATCCGAATCTGAATGGATGCGCGAGTGGGTCAACAATGAGCTTCATTGCCGAAAACTTGAGAAATTTTTGATTTGCAATTGCAAAAAGAACCGATAAAATTTATGGGAATAAATTATTTTTTATTACTTAGGTGGAACATAATTTTTGATACCCAAATTTTTTCCAATTTTTAAAAATTCATAATTCTTTTTTTATTTTGTTCTTCATGGTGTCCTCTTTTATATCTTACTATCGTTTCACTTTTTATTTGATTGATAGATTTTTCTGCCTTTTTTCCCGACCATGCCAAAATTGAAAATTGGCCAACTAATTTATCTCGAATTTTTTATGGTCAAAAACCAAAGCTGATATAACAAAATCTTAGTTTTTCTATACAATTTAGACCAGTAGAATCCGAATATGGCCTTAAATGGGACCTATCTTTTCAACCTGAGCTTGTACTGCTCCAACTCCATGCATGAAGTTCGAGCTGTACAGGTTTGTTGCGATCCCAGAGACCAAATCTAAGACCATATTCGAACTCAACATACCCGATTTACCTTGTTTAATTAAATTCAGAATTTGCAAAACCACTTTTAAAACATTATGTTTACTTGGTGGTCTTGAAAAATGCCGTTTTGGAGACCACTTTCAGTCTCGGCTCTCCAATAATTCAATTTTTGTAATTAAAATTTTATATTTTTGTGTTCTTATAGTCCTAACTTTGCTCTATTTAATCACTATTTCTCTGGCTCTGTATCTCTTTTATTTTTCTTTAAATCAGCCATCAAAAATACCTAACTCTAAAATGACCATTTTTACTTACTTAACTCTAACTCCCTAAATACTTTTCCATTGGTATTGATCTCTTGCCAGAATAATGGCAACATATTATTGATAATAATGGCGGGTATCTTGAATCATGCTTGTGTTTTGTTGAAATTTAAAAAAAAATTTAATAAAAAAAATTTGGGTATCAAAAATTATGTTCCACCCTAAGTAATTTGCACCTCTAATTTCGAAGTTTTTTCGTGCATATTTTTGACAACCCTGCTCATAAACTACAGAAAAAAGAGCCCACAAAGAAGATTATTTATAAAATTATTAATGCTAAAGGCGTAGAAAACATAATGTACCTAATTAGGAAAAATAACTAAATTTTAAATATTTTAGAAACGCCCATCTCAAATTTTAAATTTATATTTGGTCAAAAAAACTTAAAAATTTTTCGGTTCGATTAACCGAGGAATTTTTAGAAATTGTCATTCTTTCCTCCCATTAAGTTAATCAATGGCTCCCGGAAAATGCGTCAGTAATACAGCATTTATAATACCAAATACTGTAGCATTAAGTATTGTATTACAAAAGGTCTAAATTGTATAAATAAATCCATCTTTCAATTAAGGTTTTTAAAGGGTAAAAAATTGAAATTTACTCAAATCCCTAAGAATAAATAAACTGTAAATGGATTGTTGTAAGTAAGCTTTTGCTTACATACCAATCCACGCTTATGAGTTCATTTAATAATAATAATATTATTTTATCTTATTTTGTTTTTCAATAAATTCTGATCCATTCTCCGATCACAAATCAATGTTCTGTTAATGTTCCAATCACTTGCCTTATTAAGTTCACCAAATTGCCTCCACTGTTCATTTTACAGGGACCGAATTCGCCGGGAGAACCGCCGCTGAAAAAGTCAGACTTTGAAAAATTTATTAAAAACGTTCCTATGACATTCTGAAAATTCCATAAAATCCACGCCAAGGTGAAAAATCATTTATGTTTACTGTATTTACTGAATTAGAACCCCCCTTTCGAGGGGGTTGAAGAATGAACCCCCGGGGGGTTCTATTCAGTAAATACGGTATTTATTTTGCTGTTTTATTTTTCTACAATATTTCTGATTTATGAGTCTCTTAAACCGAAGTGCGAATGTTCTGCTGTTGTCAATCTATTTCTTATTAAACCAATATCGTACCATGTTTTGTTCCAATCCTTCCCCCCGTGCCAATGTTTCTCCCCCCTCTCCCACCTTGTGCTGCTTGTGCCGTCGACTGTTGCTTCTGCTCCGTGTCCGTCTCCTCCGCTGAGAAGCTTTAAAGGTGCGTTACTGTACGAATGATCGTAGACGGAGGAGACAAAATGATGAACAAAATCAGCGGAAGGGGGCGGAAGAGAGGGAAAAAGGGCCCCGGGCGATGATGGGAGAGGAAAAGCGGACGAAGGAAGAGAAGAAGCGGACGGAGATGAAGGAGGGGACGAATGCTTGGCCTCTTTGCTAAAAGAGAATGAGAAAACAATCAGAAGAGATAAAACTGTTAACGACAAATAAACAAAAGGAGAAGCGGAAAGAAAAGACCGGAAAAAGGACATCATTATTAAAGATGAAGCGGACGAAATGAAGGCGGAGGAGATTAGCCATGCAAATCCAACCATGGGAAAGCCGAAAAGAAAGAAAGGAGGGGGGGAGAGAGGGAGAGAAGGGAAGGAAGAGAAAAAGTGGAGAAGAGAGAGTGAGGAAAGAGAGAGAAAACATAAATGAGAGAAAGAGAGTGATGTGAGAGGAAAAAAAAGGTCCCACAAAAAGGCGTAAAGTGTTGAATCGTTTCGTTGTCATTTGTTTTCCTTCTTATGACAGACTGTAAAAATGTAAAAACATTTTGCAGGCTTCATAATTTTGATAAATTTTGACTTGAGTAATTCTCTTCACGAGGCCAACTGTTGGGTAGGGTGAATTTGGTCATAAAAGTACGGCAGGCGGATTATGTGAAAAGCGATGCTTAAACTCATTCATCCGCCGGACGAATGTTTTTGGGGAGAAACAGCGAAAAGCGGAGAGAAAGGGAGGAAAATGATAAGTAAGTGACAGATCAATAAGTGTGGGATAAACAAAGGGATCGAAGGGAGGCGAAAGAGCAAACTTAAGCCGAGTAAAATTGCCAATGGTCAAATAGTCAATGAAAATGCCAAATAATCCGAGTAAAATTGCCAATGGTAAATAGTCGATGAAAATGCCAAATAATCCGAGTAAAATTGCCAATGGCAGCCAAATAGTCAATGAAAAATAATCCGAGTAAAATTGCCAATGGTCAAATAGTCAATGAAAATGCCAAATAATCAGAGTAAAATTGCCAATGGCCAAATAGTCAATGAAAATGCCAAATAATCCGAGTAAAATTGCCAATGGCAGCCAAATAGTCAATGAAAATGCCAAATAATCAGAGTAAAATTGCCAATGGCCAAATAGTCAATGAAAATGCCAAATAATCCGAGTAAAATTGCCAATGGCAGCCAAATAGTCAATGAAAAATAATCCGAGTAAAATTGCCAATGGTCAAATAGTCAATGAAAATGCCAAATAATCAGAGTAAAATTGCCAATGGCCAAATAGTCAATGAAAATGCCAAATAATCCGAGTAAAATTGCCAATGGCAGCCAAATAGTCAATGAAAAATAATCCGAGTAAAATTGCCAATGGCCAAATAGTCAATACGGAGCAATTGGCAAATGGAAATGACCTGAAATAGTGGACGGCACTGAGAGAGGGAGCAGTATTTATAGGGAATGACAACAGAAGGGCGCATTTCATCGTAATGTTCGATTCATTTGGACACCTCTTCGTCACGTTTTCCCTCCCAAATTTGGCCCACGCAATTGGCACCCTTTACTCAATGCGTTCGTTCACTATTTGCATGCTAAGGATACACCGACAATTACGCGTTGACTAAACGCAATGAATTTGCTTCCCACCCCGGCACATTCACATCATCTCAATATGCTAAAATAAAAGCAATAAATGAATAACGACCAAATGTTTGAAGAGGGGCACGGCATAGGGCGGGGGGGGGGGATGTTCAGCTCGAATTTCCTCATTTGGCCACTTTTTCGTGTTTCCGTTGAAACTCCAATTTTGGGGAAGAGAGAGTGGCGGTGACTCCGTTTTATGAGACGGGGCAAAGAGAGCAAATGCCAAAAGTGCTTCATCTTCATTATCATCGCATTTGTTCATCTGGCGAACTAGTCAATGAAAGGCTAAATGGAGGGGGGGGGGGGAGGGCCAACCTACGGACTTACAGACCAAAAAGCAAATGAACGTTTGCTTTCGCGTTTTATTTATTTATTTTTCTTTTGAAAAATAATCCGAGTAAAATTTCGCCCTACCAAATAGTCAATGAAAATGCCAAATAATCAGAGTAAAATTGCCAATGGCCAAATAGTCAATGAAAATGCCAAATAATCCGAGTAAAATTGCCAATGGCAGCCAAATAGTCAATGAAAATGCCAAATAATCCGAGTAAAATTGCCAATGGTAAATAGTTGATGAAAATGCCAAATAATCCGAGTAAAATTGCCAATGGCAGCCAAATAGTTAATGAAAAATAATCCGAGTAAAATTGCCAATGGTCAAATAGTCAATGAAAATGCCAAATAATCAGAGTAAAATTGCCAATGGCAGCCAAATAGTCAATGAAAATGCCAAATAATCAGAGTAAAATTGCCAATGGCCAAATAGTCAATGAAAATGCCAAATAATCCGAGTAAAATTGCCAATGGCAGCCAAATAGTCAATGAAAATGCCAAATAATCCGAGTAAAATTTCCAATGGCAAATAGTTTATGAAAATGCCAAATAATCCGAGTAAAATTGCCAATGGCCAAATAGTCAATGAAAATGCCAAATAATCCGAGTAAAATTGCCAATGGCAGCCAAATAGTCAATGAAAATGCTAAATAATCCGAGTAAAATTGCCAATGGCAAAATAGTCGCAGGGCGCGGGAGGGGGCGCGGGGGGGGGGGGGGGAAGGGAGAGGAGGGAAAGGGAGGGAGGGGGAAGAGGGGAGGAGGAAGAGGATGAACGTTGGGGGAGGCGGGGAAGTGGCCAAGTGCCAGTTGCGCTCTTTTTGGAAAATTTGCGCAGCAAAAGGCAAATGGTGAAAAAGGGCAATTGCTAAGCGATGAAAGCTCAAAAATGACTGTCCCCGCTGACTGGGCTGAAGTTGGCTGTTTTTTGTCTTTTGTTTGCACCCAAAGTGCGCTCATTTTTCAATGCTTTCAATCGAATTGCCTCCGCCGCGGCAAATTAGCCAAATTAAACTTTTTCCAATTTCCTTTCTTTTTGCTTGAGGGCGTAAACATGGGAAAAATGAAATAATGGAATAAATATCATTAATTAATAGAGTTTAGAAGAAAAGGCGGGGGAGGGGGCGGAAGGACCGGCGGCTGACGAAGAATTCCCCCCGGGGGTTCGCTGGCGAAGCGAAGAAAAGGCGGGGGGGGGGGGAAGTGCCAACGATGCGAAGCCGGGACACTTTCGTAACGAGCAGAAAAATCGGAGGGGAGGGCAAAGCAATGCGAAGGGACGGGGCAATCGGACGAAAGCGTTGCCGGAGAATCATTTCCTTCACCAAAGGCCAAAAGACAATGAAAAAGTTTGCGAATCGAACATCCTCACCCAAATTGGCAAACCGTGCGACAATTCCGCCAAATTCCAACCCTCCGCCCCTCCCGTTTTGCCGTTTGATGCACACAAATGCAAATTCACCAAAAAAAAATGCAAATTTTAATGGGCGATGGTGCGGTAAATGCACGGATGAAGGAACAGTGGGAGATGAAAAAAAACAAAATTGAAAATTGGCAATAATCCTCCAAAGTGGGTAAATGTGCCAAAAACGATAACTCATTCTTTTAATGGGAAAAGTAGTCGAATTTTGCAAAAGGAATGTTTTATTGCCATCGCAGCGCTCGAGGAGAAAAGCACTGACCGTTCATAACAATTAAACTTGATTTAATTATTTGGCTCTTTTGTTGCGGGAAAAGATAAAACAATGAAAAGAAACGAATATCCAAAGTCACCCTTTTGGTTTTTGCCCCCCCCCCCTCCAACAGAAAAAGTGCCAATTATTCTTTATCATTGGAGATCCCCGTTTAAATTACAGACTATGCCAAAACCAACCTGCTACATAAAATGCGTCGTTGAGTATAACAAATATTATTCATATCCCTCCAAAACAACAATCGATTTATAACCAGGAGCCGAAATGGGACCAACATAATAATGGTAATACCGAATGATTTGAAAGGGCGGGTGGGTGGTAATCCAAACATAATAACTCCCAAATCACTTTCCCATTTATCGATCCTGCCCTGTCAACGCTCAAATCATGTCCCCGATGTGTAAAATTGCCAATGGTCAAATAGTCGATGAAAATGCCAAATAATCCGAGTAAAATTGCCAATGGTCAAATAGTCGATGAAAATGCCAAATAATCCGAGTAAAATTGCCAATGGTCAAATAGTCGATGAAAATGCCAAATAATCCGAGTAAAATTGCCAATGGTCAAATAGTCGATGAAAATGCCAAACACGTTTTTTTAATTGCATTACTCGAAAAAGCTAACCGATGGATGTAATTCTCACGGTTGCCCGGCAAATCGTAGTTTATCACGACTGACACCTGTTGAACATCGATGCCACGGGCGAGCAGGTCGGTGGTGATGAAAATGCCAAATAATCCGAGTAAAATTGCCAATGGAATCACGTCGCGGTCCTGCTGCTCCATTTCGCCGTGCTAACAAAGCAAATGGTCAAAAAGAGTTCAAATGTTAAAACTGAAGCACAAACAAATCAAAAAGCACTAACAAAAGCAAAATCAAGTACCTAATTGTATCGTCATCAAAACGAAGTCAAATATTTACCATAGATTTTAACTTTGGCCAATTGGGCCAAAAAAACGAAACTCACTTTGTTGGTAATCTCCCGAGGCCCCCAAGGGAAATCAAAAATGGTCGGCACTAATCGTTTACTGTAATTCAATTTCAGCTTTTCCTTATTTACAGTGTTTCATAATTGGAAAACATAGCGAAAGTCTGTCTGATACTGTAATAAGCTGTAAAAATGCCGAAAGTTTGTGAATCGAAAGCGATGGCACTTTGGAGGGATAAAATATAAATGATCAGAGGGAATGGCAAAAGCACAATAAAAGAGGAACTTTAGCAACGTTACTGATAAGTGCAGTGCCGACATTCGCAGATGGATTCACTGGTGGCTGACAATTAGTCAGTCCTTTGGAGCGCCGACGGAAGGAAAGAATGGGCGCGAGTTGGAAAGCGGAAAAGAGTTTCCGCTGGGAAAGAGCGTCGCCGGATGAAAGGGCGAAGATTTTACAAAAAGCTCTAACTGAGTGCTCCGCGCAGGATCATGTCATTGACTCGTCCCGGTGTTCCAACGATCACTTGAACGCTCCCCTCCAATTTGCGCTGGTCGTCGCGCACACTCGTCCCGCCGATGCAAGTGTGAAACTTGACCCCCATATACTCGCCAAGTGCACGCATAACAAGAAGAATCTGTCAAACGGAGACAAGTAAGTCCAGAGAGTGCCAATTGGGAAGAGTGGGTGGGCATTGCCTGTTGGGCCAACTCTCGAGTTGGTGCCATCACAAGTGCCTGAACATCCGGTGCATTCTCATCGACACGTTGAAGAACGGAAATAGAGAAAGTTGCCGTTTTTCCGGTTCCAGATTGGGCTTGCGCGATCACATCACGCCCTAAAAATAAAAAATAAAAAAGGGCCAGCCAAGGAAGATTCAAGAAGAATCGGAATGAATGAAAAAGCGAATCTAAAAAACCTGAACAACATGGAACAATTGCACGTTGTTGAATTGCGGATGGTTTCTCAAAACCGAATGAGTAAATGCCACGCAGCAATGTGTCCTTGAGTTGCATATTGTCGAATGAATCGACCACCTCATTCGTATTCGACTCAAAATATAAAATTAATTTTAAAAAGGCAAGTGCTTATGAATTTTTAATTTCAAAAGGCTGAAGAAAAGAAACTCCAAATTTTTGTATTTCCACAATGAAAGTGAACACACAGCCCAATCCCAATTTACTTGGATAGTGAAATCGTCGCTAAGCTGTGCAGTGAATGACGTCCCGCCATTAGGCACATCTCCAACTTCACTCTTCACATTATCTTTTTGGCTTAAAGAAATTAAAAATTATTAAAAATGAATTAATGAAGTTAAAAACAAAATACTCAGTTTTCGCATCAGTCATGTCAAGTCAAAGCTTTCGATTAAAAAGGGTGAATTTGTGGAAAATTAACGGATGAGTAATTAATTCAGTGATGGCGAATTAATGGTCGGCATTTGACGAGAATTGGACACTTTCCCACGGATGAAAACGAATAAAAAATGGGGAAATGGAAAAAGAACAAAATGAATTGGCTTTTTTAAATTCTAATGGAAATTGGGAAAGGCATTATTACACTCTCACATTTTGGACGAATTGATTTTGCAATGGACGGACAAAAATGGGAGGAGAAGTTGCAAAATGTGATTTAAAGAAAAACGGGGGGGAGGGGGGGGGGGGGCAAACGAAATTCCCCGGAGGACACACAAAAAAAGAGAGGATTTGGCGGAAAGGGGGAACTGGGAAAAACGAGATACTAATGGAAAATGCATGAACGAACTTTGAAACAATAGAAGAAGGAGATAGAAACGAACGGCGGATCAATCAAAAAACAAATGGGGAGGGGTCGAAAATTCCATTGGGAGAAAGGGAAGACAAAAAGTGCCATTGGGAATCGACTAACAATGAATATAACAATGCAAGTGATCCTCACGAATTTTCAGCTCGCAACCCTTTGTTGGTCATTGCAAAGCATAGCTTTAAGGGACGCAACAACGACGAAGTTTGCTGTTTACATATTTTATTTAACCGGAATTTGTTTTTAGCTTTCTTTCGACAAGAATAATGTGATATCAGTAACACAAAAATTGGACGGCGGATGGTAAGTGAGAAACAAATGTTCATTGAATAACGGAGGTTATTTCTGGTGGGAAGGTTCGCTGGACGGAAGAATTGGCTGGTTTCCTTCGGATTTCGTCGGAATAGTGAATGGTTCTTCACTAAACCATGCTTCAAATGCTCAAAGGCTTGAAAATATGTTTTGCGCTGATTCTCAATTGGAAACGAAAAAATTGGCATATCGAACTGAACAAATAAAAAATTTTTTGTCAAAAGAAAAGCAAAATCAACAAAAAATTGCAAATCTTTTCGTCACGCTGACATCGATTGAAGAAGCAGAAAAAATGTGATTCTTTTGCATGTTAAAAGTCCAATAAACTGATAAGACTCATTTGTTTCCAGCCTTGAGTTGGGAGAAAGGGAAGACAAAAAGTGCCATTGGGAGAAAGGGAAGACAAAAAGTGCCATTGGGAGAAAGGGAAGACAAAAAGTGCCATTGGGAGAAAGGGAAGACAAAAAGTGCCATTGGGAGAAAGGGGAGACAAAAAGTGCCATTGGGAGGAGAAAGGGGAGACAAAAAACAACCTACAAATACCGCCATGGCATACCGTATTTGCTAAATTAGTGCCCACCTCCCGCCCACGCCTTAAATTATTCCTTGAAAATTTTATAATATTCTTAAATTTGATATAAAATGATTAAATTTTTTAAATACTTTTCTACAGGACGAGTCGAGCTAAATTTGAGTTTTACGATTTCGTAACCCCGGAATCCCCTTTTAGTGCATTTAGATTCCATTTCGAAGATTTGACAGAAAATTATCATTTTGATAAAACATGTGAAATAAAAAGAAAGTTCGACAGACTTTTTGTCATCCTTTCATATATATTCTGATAAAATATTTATGTAAAAATAAAGCAATTAGCACATTTCATTTAAAACGCCATTTTTTAGAATTTAAATTTCAAAATATTTTTGACAAGTCGCTAATAAAAGATCCATCGATATATAAGTAAATTCTTTTGCGATAAAACAATAAAAGAAATAAAGTGAAAGCGTGTCCACGAGAAATTAGCAATTAAAATTGGATTTAATGAAATGGAAGTGTTTTTGAATAATACCGAAAAGAGAGTCATTCAAATGATAGTTCAAGAAACTGAGAATGATTACTTAAGTGAACTGTCATAATTAATGAAACACTCACAGGGATTTGAACAGAACCCGCGACACCAGCCAAGCAGCCAGGATGAAGGAGAGAAGGGCGAAGGTAATTAACAACTAATTATCAAATGATTGGTGGGTGAGAAGGACGACAAAAGGCCGAGCTTTGATCGGGTGCTAAAAGTTGAAAAAATACTAATGATTATTAGAGTGAATTTTAAATGCTGAGACAATCCAACCGCCGATGGCATTTGCCTAAGGCAATTCTCGGCGTTTCATTTGCCCTGAGGCGATCCCTTTGACCGACGAACAGAAAATGCGGGAAAGGGTAAAAATGGGAGAAGGGAGGGCAATTAATTGCTGGCTGCTAAAATAAAGTCCCTTATGAAGACATTTATTCACTGAATTGGGAAAGGCAAAGTCCGGGAAATTTGGGGAGAAAGTCAATGGAATTTTATGGGCATAAGGGCCGAGAGAGTTCGGTCGAGCGGAAATGCAAAAGGAAGAGAAAGGAGAGAACGGAGCTGTGAGGGGGGGGGGGGAATGGGGACAATCACTAATGGGGGAAAGGATTAAGCCAAATTGGGACAGATAAAGCAAAAGGGGAGGGAAGAAAGCACCAGCAAACGAAGAGAAAGGCCGAAACGATCACTGAAGACAAACAAAGTTATGAGCAAGGAACTTCACGCTTTTAAATCTGCAAATCTGCCATGAAACCTTTTCCATCTCCAAAAATAACTGCTTTTTTTGGTCTTCGTTTTTTCTTTTTATTGGATTTGATTAGACAATTCACTCACTCATTCTGTCTTCTCTCCCTCTCCCTTGGAGTCTTCCATTTTTCGTTTTTAAAAAACCATGGCTTTAAGAGCGGTGGTTGCCGGTGGCTTAGCTTAAACGAATAAGTTCGCTCAATAAACCGAAAGAAGGAAGAGAAAGCACTTTACATGAGATTGGGCGAAGAAGGAAATGGGACAAAAAAGGGGGAGGGAAGAAAAAAAGGAGCAAAGATGACGCGTTTGTGAAGTCAAATTGGAAAGGACAACTTAATGCCATCAGCAGACAAGGAAATGAGATTCAAATCAATCGGAAATTGGCCAAATTTGGAATGCCATTCTCTTCCCTTCTCTTCTATTTTCTTCCAATTATTTTGCCATTTCTCTTTTTTATGCTTATGAACGACTATATATTTTCTGCTGTATAACTGCTTATCTAAGAACACATAGCCTCTCATTTTTGCTGTTGATGAGCTACGGCTGATCAATCCCCCCCCCCGGGGGGGGAGGGTGACTCATCCGCTGATCGCCTCCCTCCCCCTCCCCCATTCCCATCAGCAGCTTTTGTTTGATCTGATCCGACTTTTATTCCGTCTGTGCTTCTCTCTCTCTCTCTCTCTCTCTCTCTCTTTACATTTAATTCTCTTCCAAAAAGGCCAGCAGTTTGCTCACAAATTTATCCATTTAAATCAGATTTATGGACTTTTTATTGCATTTCGCTCACAGCGGCCCAAAAACCAGCCGAAGTGTTTTCCTGCGTTTTGCGCAGAGATCATCGATTGATTGCGCAATTTGCAGCCAAAATTCCCTTTCTTATGCAGATATTCCTTCGACTGATCAGTGCCTCCCCATCTTCAGCTAATGCTCCCTCTTCCGTCCTCTTTCGTCTTCTTCGTCCTGCTCTTTGTCCCTCACTTTCCATTCTGTGCCTTCCAAGCGTTGTCCGTCCCCCCGCTTTTTCCCTCTCCCCCTCCCCCTCTGCTGACTCCGCAGACGTTTTTCGACTGCCGTCGTATACCTTCGGTCTTTTGTTGTGCCAACCGAGTTCGGCAAAACTGTCCTCGACTTTGTTAATTATGTTGGAATCATAGATTACAATTAATCTTTTTCTTTACCCCCCCCCCCCCTCCCTTTGTCGGGTGCGTAAGGGGGTGCACCCCAAAATTTCGCAGAGACATAATTTTGCTAAAGAAATTTAAAAAATAATAAAATTTAAAGAAAAAATCTTACAAATTATAAAAAATTTTTGGTTCTAGTCGGTTTTATGCGTCCCATGAATGACCATACCCAGTTTCTTAGGCCATAACTTTTTTCTTACTTGGTCAATACCCATATTCTTGCTACCAAGCGAAAGACAAAAGTCTCGAGATTTTATAAATGCAAGAAAAGAGCAAATACTGGCATTAAAAAAAGAAATTACAATGAAAAAATACCAAATTCAATTTTTCCGAGTATAATTTTTTGTATATTGCCTTTAGCTAATCTGTCATGGGACGCATAATATGGCATGGGACGCATAAAACCGACTAGACCAAATTTTTATATAAAAATTCCAAGTAAAAAATTTTAGAACATTTTTTTAGTGATTTTTTGGAACATTTTTCGATTGTGATTGTTTTGTGAAGTTTGGCGTTGTGTTTGTTCGATTTTGTGCATTCATCCCGTCCCTTTTCAGCTTCCTACCCGGACCAACACGAAATATCCGTCAGACCGCAATTAATTGTTGCGGAGGTGCCCCCTCTTCGCTTGTCCTCCCCCCGCCGGATGCGCCAAATGCGAAGGGAACACCATTTCCACTCGAAGATTTTGAAGACAGTGAAGACAACACAGAGAAAGAACCGAATTCTGCAGAAGTGATTCAGCCGCACGGTCCCCCGGCACCAGCGGACGAATTGGCGAAGAGCCAAACACCAGAAGAAGAAGCATCTTCAGAAGCAGCACCTAACGGAAAAGGCTTCTTCTCGACTCCGACCCCGTGAATGTTTTCCATTTGTTGACCTTCCTTTTTTCTTCCTTTACAGCCAAACGATGCCTGAATTGGGGTCGTCCATTGATGGACAGCCAAAAGAAACGGAAATGAGAAGGAGAATCGGCTTAATTGACGGAAAGGCGGGAATCGAACATGGGAAAGGAGGGAAGATAATGGCACTGAAAGTGCCGCAACTAATGGGCGAATTGGAAGAATTTGGGGAGGGCACGGAACGGACGGAGGGCGAGGAGGCGACGGAGCAGAAGCAGCAGAGTCGGCATGGAAATGAGGAGGGCCTGCAACAATCGACCAGCAGGACAACAATTGCCGAACGGTCGCACTCAATACCAACAGCCGAAAACGGACCATTGTCGGCAAATTTTCCCGAGCATTTTCGTTTGCCCGTCAACGCATCGCAGCTGTGGAATGTCAGAATAGGACCACACGGCGAAGATGTGTCAGAACATAGAATTTCAATCGAACATCGACGCGATTTGCCAATGCCGAAAATGGACAAAGAGCTGAAAAACAACGACGGAGAAGGTGGGCAAAAGCAATGCCGGCCGAAGTTGAACGAAACTCAGAGAAAGCATTGCTTTTGCAGAGATGGACCGTGCTTTCAACCGAGAATTGCTCAGAACAATTGCCGAAATTGCTGCAGGAAGAAACGGTGGAAGTGGCCAACAGCGCAACAAAACCGTAAGGGAGAAGCTAACAATAAGTTGGCACCCAAATATTCAAAAATACCAATTTATATGGATTTATGGGTTTGAAAATTCTATAATTAACAAAAAAAATAAAAAGAAAAACACGAAACGTCTTGGAACCCTTTCGCAAATAGGCCTTTGTTTTTTTTCGTCGACGGGGTTGGGGTCCCAACTCTAATTAATTTTAAACGTCGATGCCAAATATAATCAAAGGGCCAGTGCGGCGTTGGCCCCGATTTTGTGCCCTGCGTTCCACTCGATCAAGCCAATGTACGTCTCCTCTCCTGCTGCCAGCAGAAGCAAATGCCCGCGGGGTGTCTGCCATTGTGCCGATATGACACCACCCAAGCACAAGTGAAGCACATTTTCGAGAAAGGCCAATGTGGCCTCCTCAACATTGCACCGGTGATTGAGCTTTACAAATTGTCAATAGAAACCGAAAGGGCAACTGTACTCTCTTTCTCTCTCTCTCTCTCCTCTCTCTCTCTCCTCTCTCTCTATCTCATCTCTCTCTCTCCTCTCTCTCCTCTCTCTATCTCCCTCTCTCTCTCCTCTCTCTCTCAACGAATGATTGCTGCTGGGACCATTTCCATCTTTTGGCCATTGGCTGTTGCTCCGTCGCACTTTTCAGTGTTCTCGCATTGGCAATCGGTGTGCCGATTTTGTACTCACAAATCGACTCGGAACGTTCAAATATTTTGGCAAAATCGCAGAAATTCAAGGCATTTTTCGAAATTCCAGCTTAAGCTCTCCTCCCCCCCCCTAAGGCTGATTCCAACAGAGTTTGGGCTGTTCTCCATTTTCCGACTTTCACTGAGTCGCGAAATAAGCGCTCTTCCTCAGCCGAACGTGGCGGCCAAAGTGCCTTAGACTCCGCTTGCAGCTGTTCAATGTTGAGTTGCCCACAGGGCCCTCCTGGGCCACCGGGATTGCCAGGCCCGGACAGTCCTCCTGGGCAAGCCGGAAGTCCGGGCGAGTCAGGCGTGGACGGATTGGACATTGTCGTGGAATCGGAATTAGACTTGCCGTGCACTGTGTGTCCAGGAGGACCACCCGGGCAAAGGTTTGTTCATGGTATAGCATATTTTAAAGAACTTTTTCTTAAGAGGCCACCAAGGCGAGCGAGGGATGTCGGGCATTGCGGGACTCCGAGGGGAGGAAGGAATTGAGGGGAGAGCTCTCTCTCCCTCTATCTCTCTCTCTCTCTCCTCTCTCTCTCTCATTTTCCCGTTCCCTTTGTCCTTTAGTTTCTCATCTGCGCTTCTCAGGGACAGAACAACGTTCAGTGCTGTCGCCATCACGAGATTGTTAAACGGACTGGTGCCCAATGCGAAGTATTCTGTAACCCTTCTTCCGGCTTCGGACTGCTCGGCATTCAGCATTTGATCTGCCAAAATGCCATTCAGACAATGCTCCAATGCCATCACGCGGGCCTTCGTTAATTGTCCCCCCCCCCCTCACTTATTTGCAACTTGTCATTGTCGATTTCGGGTAATTGTCCAATGAATTGTTAACATAAATCCATTCGTTTTTGTTGGAAAGCTCTAAACGTATTAAATATCTTACCGATTGATTGATTGATTTTTGTATATCATTTTGAAGCCCTTTCTTTTCTCTATCGAAAATGCACTTTGAATCAGAAAAAGATTATTATGATCAAAGACATTGATTGTTTAAATATGGAACCCCAGTCGAGAAAAACGGCATTTTACGCACCTTCTAAAATTTTAATTTTTGATATCATTCGATAGCCCTAACACAAGTGTTTTCTAATAATCTGCAAAATTTCAAAAAATTTCGTTGAGTTTCAAAAAAGTTATGGCCAATGTTTGTAAACCTGGTTGCTTGATGTACTTTTGGCCATACCCATCGTACAATTGATCAAATGGAATTCCAAGAGCTTGAAGGGAAATGATACGACATCCGTCTTACAATGTGGCTCCTAATGACTAGGGCTGTGAATTTTAGTGACAAAAAATCCCGAAATAGTTAACTAAAATAGGCGCTATATTAAAAGTGGCCCTTTTTGAAAATTTTTTCAAAAGGGGGGACCCTTTTGTTTTGCAAAATTTTTTTTGTGATAGTCATAAAAATTTATTCTCTGGGGTTTTTGGGGTCCCCGATCACGAATCCTTCAATTATTTTGATCAATTCCGATTTCCTAATCTAAATTTGAACAAAAAATCATAATTTGAAAAATTCAAAATTCCGATTTTTATTCGAGTTCGGGTTAGGGATTAGAAATTAGTCAAAATACATGTCAGATTCGAGATCAGCGACCTCTAAAATCCCGGATAAAAAATTATCATGGTTTTTTATCTTAAAAAAATTTTGCAAAACAAAAGGGTCCCCCCTTTTGTTTCAAAAAGGGCCACTTTTAATATAGCGCCAAATAGGGAGTAAAAATGTTAAAATAGTGACAAAATAGTGAAAAAAGTCCAAAATAGTGACGAATAGTGACATAATTTTCAGCCAAAAATTGAGCAAAAATAATTTTTATTCACTATTTGCAGTTGCAAATGAGTAGGACTGGGATTTTTAAGACCAAAAAACCCAAAATAGTTACCTAAAAAAATTTAAATTAAAAATTTTTGCCAAGAAAGTAAATTTTTGAGAAAATTTTTCTTCATTTCATAGGAGTATATTTTGAAAAATTTTAGCTCGATTCTTAGGGGTGTATTTTTTGAAAATTTTTTAAGGTCGATTCTTAGGGGTGTATTTTTTGGTTTTATTGCATTTTTGTTAAGGAATTTTCCAAAAAATGTCGAAATAGTGAAAAAATAGTGACAAAACGCCAAAATAGTGATTTTTAACTATTTTAGTGACGAAGTCGCCAAAATAGTGATTTCTAGTGACCGATAATGACATCAGAATCGAAAATTTTTAATGCAGAAATGCGTTTTTTGAGCTCCTTTCTTCAAATCAATCGAGCAAAAAATTTAGTTAAAACCTAAAATTCACAGCCCTACTAATGACTATCACCTATTTAGGTCTTTGGCATCATTCGAAAGCTCAACATGTTACCCGGTTCAAATTTGAGATCACTAAATTGCGATTTTGGGCCAAATCCCTCGGGGAAGGAAAAGCATTTTGGAAGAATGGAACGATTCTCTTCTCTTCTTCATCCCTTTTGCATTTCTTCGTCTTCATCAGAAGAGCATTTAAGTGCAGTTGTGTTTGTCATCTTTTCGTGGTTTTCGTTCCTTCATTCGCCGTGAAATAAACTTACTTGCATATCTTTCAGGAAAGCGTTTTATTCTTCCTTTTCCTTTCCATCCGATCACCCTCTCTGATCAATCCCATCTGCTTATAGTTCGATCATTTCTCTGATCAACCCCATCTGATAACACATTCTTCTTCGGTCACCCCAGTTCGCTTCTGGTCACCCCCTTCCTCTCCTTCCTCCTCCTCTGATCAGCTGCCCCCCCCCCTCCATTGGTTCCCATCACTTTTCTTCCGCCCTAAAAATGTCTTCGTTGTCCGTCTCCCTTCGCTCGCTGAGTTTTGTGCTCCATTTCCCTACTTTTCAGTTGAGCGCTGCTCCCTCTTTTTCTTTCTCCCTTTTCCCGCTGCTTTTGCTCCTTCCCCTGGGATGTGCCCTTCGAATTGCTTTTCGTTGCTTTTCCTCCTCTTCTGTCTGTTTTTTGTGCCTTCCTCCGTTTTTTCTTCATTTTGCGGCAAATCCGGCGTCCCTTATAGTTTTGAGGTCTCTCTGGCTTTTCCTTTTTGGCACTGTCACTTTTCACTTTGAAGGTTCTTTCGAATGGGGCGCCCGTTTTGGGCTGTGCCCAGCCGAGCTGTGTGATCTCCGCCACCGATTCAGAGGGCGACTTCCACGAGGACAGCCAATTCTTCACCAACGCGGATGGCCAACCGGACGGCTTCTTCAGAGACGGGGACAGAGCCCTCAAACGTTACAGACACAGCACAGCGCCAAAACTGATTGCGGTTAGCTGAATAAAATTTGGGGTGACCGAGCAGTTGGTTCAGAACTGTTCGGGACAATTCGGCGAGCTTTCCTGTCCCCGCAAAAACCAATGGGTCGGTGGCATTGAGTACATCGACCATCCCCGGCAACCGTAATGTTCAGCATGTACTTCGACCCACTTGCATTGTTTTGCAGATTGATTCTGCAATGCTGCACCTTCGAGGGCCTTCGCTTCTCCCAGGAAGTCGGCTCAACGACGGTCGGACCCGGCGAAGCAATCACCGGTGGTGAAGTGGTGCGAGGGGGACGGCAAATCTCGTTTGATGTGATCGCAAATGTGCGGAAGGTATCCAAATCAGCGGAAGGCGAAACGGCAGGAAAAGTGCGATATGAGGTAGAAAATGGAGAGAAAGTGGCAAAAAGCAACGGAAACCCCAACAAAAGGTGACCGTTCGGAGAATGAACTGCTTGCCGGACCCACCTGAGGTCGAAGTCGAATGTGAGAAAAGAAACACAGGGCAATTAAGAAGACAATTAATTGGCAATTTGTTAAAGTTGACGGAGAAGTGCCAATGGAAGTGAGCAAACTGCTGGGAAATGCCAAAAACAAAGAAGTGACGGATAAAGTGAACAGAGCAGGGGGAACGCAGCAGCAGCAGCAGAACGGAAGCCGAAAGAAAGTGCCGATGAGACAGAAAAGCCGAAAGGACGGACAACCAAACGCAAAACAGCAGCAGCAACAGTAAGAGAGAGAGAGGGTGGAAAAAGGAAGAGAAATGGGGAAAAGGGAGAGAAGGAGAGAGAGAGAGAGAGCGTAGGGAGACAGAGAGTAAAGGGGAGAGAGAGAAAAATGGAGAGAAAAGGAGAGAAAGAGAGCGGGAGGGCGAGAGAGAGTATGGAGGAAAAAGGAAGAGAAATGGGGAAAAGGGAGAGAAGGAGAGAGAGAGAGCGTAGGGAGAGAGAGAGTAAAGGGGAGAGAGAGAAAAATGGAGAGAAAAGGAGAGAAAGAGAGCGGGAGGGCGAGAGAGAGAGAGAGTATGGAGGAAAAAGGAAGAGAAATGTTCATCTTCGTATGGATTGGCCAATTCCACACCAAGCGGATTTTCTTCAGTTTGTATTAATCCGTTTCGAATTTCCGACTCAGATCTGAATATTTAAATATTCAATTTCCATTGTTATTTTCTTTTGCTGACCGTGACCGCCGCATTTTTTTAGTCCGTTTGATTTTGGTTGCCCTTTCAGAGCTTCTGAACTGTTTTCTGCTTTTTGTTATTTGTCCCTTCTTTTCCTCTCCATTGTAAATTTTGGGGTCACCAAATGGTCGTAAAGTTTCAAAAGGTTTCGTTCGTATCTGATCCTCCGGCCACACTGTTTGTGAAGAGGTTAAATTTCCCAATTTCATTGGTTTTGTTCCGTTTTTTTCTGCACTTTCGCTTGGCTCGTCGACCTCAAGTATGGAGGAAGCGGAATATTCAATTGGGCGACTGCCGAGAGGAGAGAAGTTTCGCCGATTGGGGGAAATGAAGTCCACGTCTTTCATAGGAATTTCGCGCGAAATTGTCGCAGAATTCAGATCTAAACAATGGGGTTATGATGATGATGATAGCATTGCAATTCGAGGCTTTTCCGTTTTGCTCCCTCTTAAATACCTTCCGTCTCTTCACCCGCCGATTCTTCGCTGCCATTTACACTTTCGTTAAGCTCTCTCTCCACTAAAACGAGCAAATCCCCCGCTGTCCCCGTCAGAAGTCGCGTCGCCTGTCGCTCATTTCTCACCGGAATATTATTCACCGCTACCAAAGTGTCGCCGACCCGAAAGCCGCTCTTATCAGCATTCGACCCCGGCTCAACATTGGCCACCCGAAGCTCGTGACTGTTCGGTTCCTTCAGTTTTAAATGTGTACAAAAGGACAAAAAGCACGAAGCAAAAGTGAGTAGACTAAATTTTTACTACTTTTTTTGTTTCCTAGGATAATTCAATTTGGTGATACCTACTTCAGATACTTGCGCGTTTTTAGCAAAATTTTTTCTTTTCAAGGCATGAAAGAAATAATAATTTGAGGCTTTTTGGTTTTAATGATCGTAAATATACCACCATTAATTTAAGCCCCTTCCGAATCCCCAGACCCGAATTTGAACAAAAAGTCGAAAATTCCATTTTTAAAATTCATTCCAGTACAAAAAATTCCGGAGGAAACATTTGACCCAAAACATTTTCCCTTCGTCAAAAATAACCTTGCCGTTGGCGTTGAATGTCAGTCCCAAAGGAGAGAGAGAGAGAGAGAGTGAGAAGAAGGGAAAAGTAAGAGAAGAAAGAGAGGAATGGCGAAATAGATCAATCAATTTTACAATTCATTATTCATAGGACTGCTTCCATGGGACAAAGAAAGCAACTTCAGTCATTGCAACAGCAGCAACAAGTCGAATTGCAAGAAGTAACAGGAGGAGAGGGAGAACGGCAGCCATTTGGTCGTAATAACGAAGTGGCCATACAACCAAACAATGGACAAATGCCACGGAAAAATAACCAACGGCCGCAAAAACAACAACAACAACAAAATGAAGCCGTACAAGGAGATCAACAACAAATATTCAATGGGGGAGAAGGGCAACACGCGATTAAATTCATCGAGCAAAACCAACACAATTTGGGCACACACTTTGCGGAGCAGCAGCAGAATCAGCAGCAGTTCCAGCAGCACACTTTGAGTCAATCGGCACCGCCGCAGCAACAATTTGCTGGCATTGGACCACAGCAGCAAAATGGCGGGTGAGTTTATTCTCTGCCCCCTACCCCTCCCGTGGGCTGATGATTTGCCATCTCTTAGGGATGCCGCCTCCGCTGATCAGTCCGTTTCTGGCACTTTTACAGTAACGCCCCATCCGTTGTTTGGCACAATGTCTTTCGCCACCCTTCCGCCCCACTCTTTTCCTACCTTTCCGCCCCACTCTTTCCCGACTCTTCCGCACCGCTACGGTACCACTCTTCCGCCCCAAGGACTTCCGACTCTTCCCCCGCACAGTTTCCCCACTTTCCCCCCGCACACTTTCCCTTCCTTTGACGCGTTTACGCCCGCACCCGCCCCAGCTGGGCTCGGTTCTGCCGGTTCGTTCATTCTCCGTTTTACGTCGCCACTTTCTTTTCCTTTCTTAAGACGGACCCTCCGGCGCTTTTGCCGCTCCGACTTTTAATGCGCCAAACAGTGGGCCAATTCCGTTGAGCTCTTCCGATGGCTCCTTAGGAGTTTCTCAGCTCCGCGCGGTACGCCAGAGCGGATTTTTTGCGGGTGCGCAGCCGCAAACGATCACATCCCAAGCGCAGGCGGACGCGAACACTCGGAACGGCCAACAACAGCCGTTCCCCGCTTTCCAATCACAACGCATGCCCCAAATGGCACCTGCGATGGGCACCATTTTAGCGGCTATGCAAGGCGACAGGCGCCCGATTATGCATCCGGTGATGGGACTGATCGGATATTCGAACGCACCTCAGCCGGGCAAAAAGAGAAAGTGATCAGCGGCGGATGACTGACGCTCACTGATTTGTTTGATCATTTCCTTCGTTTATTTATTTATTTCTTATTATTTATTTGTCTATTTTTATTTGCATTTTAATTACTTTACGCCTCCATTTAAATTGCCCAAATTCCGTTTAATTTTCCAATTTGTCCTAATGTCCGTCCGATTTCGCTGCTCTTTGCTCCACCGCCTTTCCTCTTTCTCTGCTGATCCCGGCTAATTCCTCCCGCTCTGTGCTTCCATTCAAACAATTAGAATATTTGGGTCAGCCCGGAAGGATTGCGTGCGATTGTTGTGGCGGAGATGCGCGAAGATTTTGCGCCACAAATCCTTTCGGTTCGTTTCATTGCGTCCGTCGCTTCATTCTGCGAATTCCGTCGGTGTTTTGCCCCTTTAATCGGACGACAAAAAAAAGTTTCACTTTGCTTTTTGTATTCATTTTGTTTTGCCATTTTCGAAATTTGTTTCATCGCTTTACTTCAGCTGCTGCTTTTCGCTTTTCCTTTACTTTTTGACTTTCTTTTTCTTCCCTCTTTCCTTCCCTCTTTTGTCTCTTTTCTTCCTCTTATCTTTTTCCTTCCCATCTTTCTCTTCTTCCCTCTTTTGTCTCTTTTCTTCCTCTTATCTTTTTCCTTCCCATCTTTCTCTTCTTCCCTCTTTTGTCTCTTTTCTTCCTCTTATCTTTTTCCTTCCCATCTTTCTCTTCTTCCCTCTTTTGTCTCTTTTCTTCCTCTTATCTTTTTCCTTCCCATCTTTCTCTTCTTCCCTCTTTTGTCTCTTTTCTTCCTCTTATCTTTTTCCTTCCCATCTTTCTCTTCTTCCTTCCTTTGTCTCTTCTCTTTTCTTCCTCTTATCTTTTTCCTTCCCATCTTTCTCTTCTTCCTTCCTTTGTCTCTTCTCTTTTCTTCCTCTTATCTTTTTCCTTCCCATCTTTCTCTTCTTCCCGCTTTTGTCTCTTTTCTTCCTCTTTATCTTTTTTCCCTCTTTCTTCTTTTGTCTCTTCTCATTTCTCCAATTTCTTTTCCTCCTTTTGTGTCACAATGTTTCCACGTCTCTCTTCTTCTTGTTCGTCTCTCGCTTTTGTGTGTGATCGCTGTTCAGAGCCCATTTTGCCAAAAGAGGAGTCCATTTTGACTGTCGGCAAATGTTTCTTCCATCGAAATTGTTTCTTTTGCAGTAAGATTGTTAAATTGCTTACCTACAATAATTGCCATTTTCTAGTTTATTTATTATTTCAAAATTAATATTTTTAAGATCAAAAACAATGCGGCCGCGCGCTTTCCTTGGCCGAGTACGGCGTCCACCAAAGCGAAGTGAATCGGGGCAATTATTTTTGGGCAAAAATTAATGTGCCAATTAGCGATGCCATTGACCCATCATTTGCAGGTATTCTGTGCTAATTGTTTTGTCTCGCTGTTTTCTGTTCAAAGGGATGTTTCTATTTCTTATCAATCCGAAAAAAGTGACGGCGGATGCAACGGAAATGCCATTAAAAAAAACAAAGTGGAGAAGGCAATTGTGGCACAACACTACGAAAGACAACTTCGAACTGTCCAATTGGGGGACGAAGAGGGACACGGAGAAGAGCAGCAGGAAACACTTTCGGGACGGAGTTCGGATTGGTCGGATTGTGTCGGACCGGAAGATGGCGAGCGAAGTGGACGAAGCTCCCCGACATTTGGACGAGGCGGGCGTTTTGGCCAATTGTTGACAAGTCCGATCCCGGAAGTGGAGGAGGAGGCGGACTCGCCCTCCGTCGCCTCTTCCATCGCGTGCAGTTCGCCGTGTCCTCCCCAACCGTCAGCTTCTCCGCCGGCGACTGTTCTCCGCTTCTTTCCGCCGCGTGTTCCGCTTGAGTCAGCGCGTCGGTCTGCTTTGTCCGTCCGTCGGGCATCTGTCTGCAAAAGGTGCCTTCAGCGCGCTTTTGAAGCCGAAAAACTAATCGCCGCCGGGGAGGTGCCGTGGGAAGGGCGACTCTATTCATTTGCGATTGCTTTTTGAAGGTTTGGCACAAACGCTGCTTCCGCTGTCTCCGCTGCGGCCGTTCTTTGGAGCCGGGGAAATTTTCGGACAGAGACGGCGAAATCTTTTGCAACAGTTTGCCATCACAAACTCTGAGAAGGTCACAGAATGTTTCAGATTGCTATGCAAAACAATTCGGACCCAAAGGAGTTGGCTGTGGCATCGGAGCCGGCATTTTGCAAATGCATCAGTGAAGGAAGGAAGGCACACGAAGAGCGAATGACTGACCCCCCCGGCCCCTTCAGCCGTTCGTTTCCCGTCAATTTGCCCCCGGGCAATTGTTAAAGCAACGAGCGAATTCACACATTATCGAATATTACAAACCATGCTAATGTCTACAAAAACATTGTTTTGTCAGTGAAAATATCATTACAATAAAACGTAATGGGAAACGGAAGACACAAAGCGCGTCTTTCCTTCTTAAAGGCCACACATTCATCGCATTTCCAACACTTTCCTCCCTTTCCCTCGTGTAAAAGAATTTGTTACCATGGGAACTGTAAAAAACAGACTTAGCAGAGAAAGTGGGTACTCTGCTGAATGAAGCAAAACTAATTATTCGAAAAGAATAAAAGGGTATTCGGTAAATAGCGGAGTAAATGAGAGGAGGAGGAGAGAAGGTGAGCAACAATGAGAGAATGAGGGGGGGGGGGACAAAAGGGAAGGAATGCCCTGACGAATTGGTGAAGGGAATTCAACTCACTCTCCCCCCCCCTTCTCAAATTTCATCGCTTTCAAATCTCAAGAATGGGTCGGACGGATCACTCAAAAGCGAGTGAGTAAATCAAAGAGTGCTTCTTCCAATCAGTTCACTTTTGTCCCTCCCCCTTTTGTTTTGCTTTCCTTTTTCTCTCATTGATTGGATTTGAGCCGAACTTTTGGTGTCCTATAAAATCGTGGTGATATCGTATTTCTTTTAGCATCGAATCGAATCTTTCATTTGTTCGCCCATTTCTCCGTCAAATTCACTCACTTTACCATTTTATCTCTCTTTATTGCGCTTTCGCTTTTTCTTTAGTGACGAACGACGACACAAGTTGAAAGAAGAGAAAAATGGAGAAGTTGTGAAAGAAAAGCTGCTTGGAAGGATTGGGAGATTTTGTGTTCGCACTATAACTTTTTTTTAAACGATCGAATCCCCACAAATTTGGTACCATTCGAAAGCTCTTGACGAGCTAAGTCTTAAAAACAATTATATAAAGTTGAACCGCGCCATATAAAAACCGACAAGTATGTATAAACCGATTTTTGAACCGATTCAAATCTTATAGTGCCAATTCAGTACCAAACGTAATTTATAATTATTGGCATGGAAACTGGTGCAAATAGGTCGTTTTTGTCAGCCAACCGATGAAAATGAAAAAAAATTGTAGGCGGCCAGTAGGTAGGGCGAGACTACGGGCTACGGAAGAAGTCCGAGCGTGATCCGCAGGCGCTCGTCAGACTGCTTCCTCCGCCCTCCGTCTCGCCCCATTACTTGCTCCGTCTTCGCATGCTCCCTTTTGCGAAAGTTAGCTTGTCAAATTATTTTGTTCATCCTTTATTTCTTTGGTACTGAAGTGTCACTTTTCACTGGGACTCAGTAGTCAAAGTGCTCAGATGGCATCGGTTCGACTTCATTTCCTGATTTTTAGATTAAGCTCGTCAAGAGCTTTCGAATGGTACCAAATTTGTGGGGATTCGATCGTTTAAAAAAAGTTATAGTGCGAAATCTCTCAATTTTTCGAGTTTTGAACCGGTTCAAAAACCGGTTTTTTGGCAACTGAGACATATTTTTCCTTGCTTATCTCCTCGAGATGAATCGATTGGTATATCATTTGACCCATTTTTTCACGGGGCATTCACTATAGTTCACCCAAAATGTCTATCACATAATAAAAGATGATTTTTTCAAATTAATTTTGAACCTCCGTTTTAATTTCAGCTGCAATAAATAATAATAATAATATTCGTTCCTCCCCATTTTGATTTTGCGCTCTTAACCATCCGTCACACATCTGCTGGTGTTGGTGCTTTTCTGTTCCTCCGCCGACTGTCAGCAGCGCCACACATACCGAAATTCTGACCTTTTTAATGCATTTTTCCGATCACCCAAAAAAAAAACGATGAGATGATGGTTTATGTATTCAAATTTTACTTTTGAGACATTCCCTCCCTTTTCATTGGCCTTTTGTTTTTTATTTGTTCCGTTTCGCTCTCTCTCTCCTCAATTAAATTCGCATTTCCGTCCCATCCTTTCGTTTGTCTTTTCCCCAGGGGGCTAAAGCAGAGACTGTCCCTGCCATCCCATCCCACGGACCAAAAGGCACTGCTGGACAATGAGACACACAGCACAGTCTCTGCTGCTGCATGGTTCTGCCGCCAAACCCACCGCTTCCCCTCTAAATCTTATTTTTGAGTCAAAAATCAGAAAATTTTTTCAAATTGCTTAAATAAATTATTTTTTATAATTAATTCGAACAAAACATTTATTATTTATATTTTTGACTCCCTTTATTAATTTTACAAAATTTTTTGCGGTGTATTTCTTGAAAAAACTTTTTGGTGACCAAGGAGGAGGAGGGAGGCCGGCGGTAGGCGCCGCCGGGAAAAAAATTGAAAATTTTAATACAATACATTGTTAGATTCTGTTCAAAAATGACCAATTTTTGCAAATTGAGCAAGTTTTTTAAGAAAATTAAGGATTTTAAGGATCCGGCGGTGCCGATAGGCGCCGCCGGGAAATTTTTTTGAAATTTTGGCTATATATTTAACAGATTTTCAATGAAAAATCATTATTTTTACCAAAAAAATCAATTCTTACCAGTGCATTTTTACTCCCGTTTTTGGGTAAAAATTTCCGGGAGCGGGATCGGGAGTCCCGAACGGGAATCCCGTAAAATCCCGCTCCCGTTAAAAATCCCGTTCACCGAAAAAAGCGGGAGTCGGGAGCGGGACTCCCGTAAAATCCCGCGGGAGTCCCGATCCCGCCGGACTCTAATAAATACCCATCTCTTTTCACTCATCAATTGACTTCGCTTTTCATTATTCTATTCCTTGCTCTTCGCTCGTCATTACTCCGACTTTTTATTATTTACTTCTGACAAATAAATTTATTAGTTTTAAGTTGTGTCCACTTTTGGACACAACATAATATGTTAAAATAATTTTTAATTTTTGCTAACATTTCTATTTTTGGTTTTTTCTTATTGTTCAAAATTTCAGTCAAAACATTCTATTGGACTAAACGAACAAACACTTAGAATTTACATTAACGAATGTGTAAAGCAAAAAAAAAAAAACAATTTATTTAAGGTAGGATACCTATATCGAAAAGGGGTTATAATATTTATGTTTTTTTTTGTACTTCTAAATTTTAAACGGAATAAATGGGAAAAAAGCGCAGCGACGTATCAGAGAAGGGGGGGGGGGGGGGTGGTATAAAAGGGGCAAAAGCTCTTTGTGATCCCTCGCATTACTTAATATTTTGGCACCCTCCCTCTTTTACATTTCATCAAATGGACAAACAAACAACAAATTTTCTCAAAAACTCATCCATTTTTTGTTGAGACAATCGGATGAAAATAATGGAAAATTTTGGAAGTTTTTTCGTTTTTTGCTCACTTCTTTTTTTTTATCAAATTTTCTTTCTATTTCTTGTAATTTTGTGAGCACAACCACAAATTGGTTGTTTGGGAGGGATGGGACAGATGCCCTAAAAAACATTTGTGCATTGGCTGAATTAATCCCCGGGGATTTCCCCCCCCCCCGCCGTCCCTTTCATTTTCTCATAACAACACTTTCCTCTCTCTCCTTCCATTCTTACATCCATCCCTTCGTTTCGTCCACCTCTTCATCAGCAAAACTATCTCTATATAAGCCTTGTCAATCATCCGTTCTTTTATCCAACCATTCCCTTATCCTTACTCTTCCTGCTCATTCATCCCCTCTCCCGCATCCCTTCTCACTCATCTCCTTCCTTATCCTCCTCTCCCTCCCTCTGCCTCATCCCTCCAGTACCAATTGATGCAAGTGAAGGAAAGAATCTTCAAACGAATTCGTTTGTTGGCCAACCCTTCCCAAATAAACTCACAAGGAGAATTCTTGCGAAAATTAATGCCACCTTAAAATTAACATATCCAATCTTACAGGATTCTTATCACCAGTCAGTATACATAATAATTTGGGAAAATTTACACGCATTCGATAAAATTATTTGCATAATCAAGCACTTTTCTAAGCATTAACAATGAAAAAATTAACAAACAAACCAAAATGGGTGCGAACATATCGAAGAGGTCAAAATCCATTTTCGGCATTGCTTTAAATAAGAATGTGACGGAAAGGATGATAATTATTCTTTTTTAAATATATTAAACTATTTTAAAACATTCTTTTGCAATTTACATGAATTAAAAATTTTTCCATTTCCGAACCCTGAGTCCATTCTTTCAGCTGTTACGTGTGGCCCTGCAATGTAAAATTGGTTCTCTATTTGTTGTCCCCTGAGCTCAGTTCGGTTACACTAAATTCAACGGCATAGCATTCCTTCTCCCTCCATTTCCTTCCGTCCTCAATTCTCCCAAAACTTCCAATTCGTCCGTTCCTCCGTCCCTTTTTGCCGCTTTCGTCCATTTGATTGGCCACTTCCCTTTCACAGCACAAAATGGGCGAGAATTTGCTGGAGTCGTACAATCCTCTTTATGAGTGAGTCTTCCGCTTAATTTGCTTTGTTTTCAATTCATTTTCAGTGTTCATCTTCGTCAATATTTTGCTCTTCCGCACATGCAAAAACACCTGCGCAATTTGGGATTGGTAATTTCTGAGACAAAATCAATGAGTCATTCCAATGGCAAAATTCAGTTGGATGGGTCGCCCGTCCAACAGTCAAACGAATTGCAGGCCGGACATTTGGCCATGATGGATTTAATGTTGAGGAACCGGGAGAGAGTGCTTCAGCAACTGATGGACCTGCAAAGGAAGTTGGATGCTGCCGAGAAAGTGGAGTTGTACAGGCGAATCAGAGTGAGTTGAGGGGGGGGGGGGAGTGGACGGAGAGGGACCATTCGAATTGAGAGTGGCATAACTAACGCGGACGAGGCGAACAGGCACCATCAGCAGCAGCAGCACATGTCGCGCAGTCTGTCCCGCCCCGCCAGAAGTGAGAATGCCACCCCGGGCCACAGTTTTCTTT
This sequence comes from Heterodera glycines, assembly GCA_004148225.2. NCBI lineage: Eukaryota > Metazoa > Nematoda > Chromadorea > Rhabditida > Heteroderidae > Heterodera > Heterodera glycines. Next base: position 8,826,035 of record CP049708.1, on the reverse strand, counting down.
TGACTTTGTGAGGTGCCATCACTCGGCTGGGTGAGCGGCGCGGACGCCGCCAGTCATTGAGTCCGGAGGCAAGTGAACTGATCAAACGGGTGGAGAGTGACTACCGATCGGACAGCGCGCCGTTCAAAAACCCAAAGAGCATTTACAACCGATTGGCCGCCAGCGTGTACAAATACCAATACTTACACAAGGCAATCCTTCGCCGATTCCCTCCCCTCTTAGCAATTTTAAACTGTTTTCAGCTTGATGACCGCACTCTTCGCAAGGTAAAAAATGCAAAAACAATTGACATAAAATGGCAAACCAATGTTAATTCTGGTCAATTAATGGTAGCGATGGTAATTAAGGACGATAATTATGCTCATTATGCGAAAGCTTTTTGATGACCGTTTGTTTGTTTAAGTATATGCTGTCACTGCGAAAGCAACTCGCCAAATTGGAACGGTTCCGCGAAGTGTCCTTCGGGCCGCATACAATGGCCAAACATCCGCCGCAACAGTTGCAGCAGTCGTGGTTCTTCCGGAGAAGGTCCCTGCCCTCCCTGAACAGCGCAAACGCTAACCAATCGCGAACGCACACCCAACAAACTAACGCGGGAGGGCAAAGGTGCGATAGGCAGCGATTGGCCAACGTCGGCAAGCGCCCGACGCTTCGGCACGACGAATGAATGCCTCGGCACTTCGCCGAATGCTTTCGCCGTCCGATTGGCTGTCTCCTGTCCTGTCCACCCTTCTCACTTTGCTTCTCCTTTTTGTTGCTCATTAGCAATGCTTTCCCTTCTTTTTGCTTCGTTTGCACTTTTCCTATCCCTCCGCCCATTTCCTTTTTCATTTTCGTTTTTCCCCCACCAAATTCGCCATTTTCAGAAGTCTCAAATCGGGCCTTTCCCACAAAACTCGCGGCGGAAAGTCCCAATCGCCGCTTAAATTTGCAAATGCAATTGACGAGCCGCCGCTCAAAGTGCAACGGCGCACTTCAAATTCGCGCACTCGCCAACGTTTGCCGCCGCTTCCGAAGAAGCGATCCTTCGCAGCAAGCAGAACAAACACACTGCCGACGAGCAAAACGACGGAGAGATTACCACAAGCAACAGTGACAAAGTATCACAAAAAGGGGGAAGGAAAAGGAAAGAAAGCACAGTCAATTCGAAAAAACAGACCGATCCGAAAAACTCCACCGGACCCGCGTCGTGTGCCGCCACCATCGACGGCACAGAAGAAAACGCCCACGGACAGTCGGCCCGGGTCGAAGGGGTCGACCACGCCGGTGCCAGTTCCAAAACGACCATCGGCTTCCTCTGGTGGCATTTTACCCGCAATAGGGGCAGCGGCAGTAGCCGCGGGGGCTGTTCATTTGATATTGGACGGCAAGGGGAAGAAGACGGAGGAGGAAGAGGGCGAGGCGCGCGAGAGTGCGGTAAGAGACGAAAAAGGGCGGGACTGATCAGTAAGAGACAGAGAAAGGTGGGACTGATCAGTAAGAGACGGAGAAGGGTGGGACTGATAAGAGAAGAAAGAGGGAGGAACTAATCAGTAAAATAGACGGAAAAGGGTAGGACTGATCAGTAAGAATCACAAAAAGGGGGGAGTTATTCGTTGATCCTTCTCTCTAAGGCCCCTTCACCCTCAATTTCGCTGGCAGCGTCACAAACAACCACAACGGACGGGGGGCAGCCGGGTGGAGACTCAGAATGGGAGGAGCAGCGGAAAAGCAGTGCCAAAACAGAAGAAGCGCCAGAGGGAATCAACGGCGGCACGGAGACACGGCCAACTCCAGAATTATTTCTGGAGCAGGAAATTGGCAAAGAGGAGGAAAAAGACAACGGAACATCAGAAGAAAAGGGCATGGAGAGGACGGAGGAACAACAGACGAAGACACCAACGGAAGAGGAAAAAAGGGGGGAGGAGGACAAAACGGAGGGACAGCGAATGGCGGACTTTCAGAGGGAAAACGCACCGAGTCCGGAAGAAAGGGATGAAGCAAAGCAAAGCCCAATAGAAGAGAAGGCATTCGTGTGGCAAACAGTGCAAACACATCCGGCTGAAGAAAGAGCTGAAGATACATATGCAGAATCAGTTGATCACCCCGCAAAATTTGAAGAAATCACTGCAAAAACGGATGAACGTGAAGGAGAAGACAGTGCCCGATCAGTTGATCATCATTTTGAAGAAGTTAATGCCACATCGGACCATGTTGGAGAAGAAGGCAGTCCCAGATTAGCTGATCATCATTTTGAAGAAGTCAATGCCAGATCGGAAGCCAGTCCCGGATCAGTTGATCATCATTTTGAAGAAGTTAATGCCAGATCGGAAGCCAGTCCCGGATCAGTTGATCATCATTTTGAAGAAGTTAATGCCAGATCTGAAGCCAGTCCCGGATCAGTTGATCATCATTTTGAAGAAGTTAATGCCAGATCGGAAGCCAGTCCCGGATCAGTTGATCATCATTTTGAAGAAGTTAATGCCAGATCGGAAGCCAGTCCCGGATCAGTTGATCATCATTTTGAAGAAGTTAATGCCAGATCGGAAGCCAGTCCCGGATCAGTTGATCATCATTTTGAAGAAGTTAATGCCACATCGGACCATGTTGGAGAAGAAGGCAGTCCCAGATTAGCTGATCATCATTTTGAAGAAGTCAATGCCGGATCGGGTAAACGTGAAGAAGACAGTGCCCGATCAGTAGATCATCATTTTGAAGAAGTTAATGCCAGATCGGAAGCCAGTCCCGGATCAGTTGATCATCATTCTGAAGAAGTTAATGCCAGCTCGGACCATTTTGGAGAAGAAGGCAGTCCCAGATCAATGGATCATCATTTTGATGAAGTCAATGCCGGATCGGGTAAACGTGAAGAAGACAGTGCCCGATCAGTAGATCATCATTTTGAAGAAGTTAATGCCAGATCGGAAGCCAGTCCCAGATCAGTTGATCATCATTTTGAAGAAGTTAATGCCAGATCGGAAGCCAGTCCCGGATCAGTTAATCATCATTTTGAAGAAGTCAATGCCGCATCTGATCATGTTGGAGAAGAAGCCAGTCCCGGATCGGTTAATCATCATTTTGAAGAAGGCAAATCCGGATCGGACCATGTTGGAGAAGAAGGCAGTCCCGGATCAATTGATCATCATTTTGAAGAAGTCAATGCCGAATCGGATGAACGTGAAGAAGCCAGTGCCCGATCAGTTGATCATCATTTTGAAGAAGTCAAATCCGGATCGGACCAAGTTGGAGAAGAAGGCAGTCCCGGATCAGTTGATCATCATTTTGAAGAAGTCAATGCCGAATCGGATGAACGTGAAGAAAAAGCCAGTGCCCGATCAGTTGATCATAATTTTGAAGTCAGATCCGGATCGGACCATGTTGGAGAAGAAGGCAGTCCCGGATCAGTTGATCATCATTTTGAAGAAGTCAATGCCGAATCGGATGAACGTGAAGAAAAAGCCAGTGCCCGATCAGTTGATCATCATTTTGAAGTCAGATCCGGATCGGACCATGTTGGAGAAGAAGACAGTCCCGGATCAATTGATCATCATTTTGAAGAAGTCAAATCCGGATCGGATGAACGTGAAGAAAAAGCCAGTGCCCGATCAGTTGATCATCATTTTGAAGTCAGATCCGGATCGGACCATGTTGGAGAAGAAGCCAGTCCCGGATCAGTTGATCATCATTTTGAAGAAGTCAATGCCGAATCGGATGAACGTGAAGAAAAAGCCAGTGCCCGATCAGTTGATCATCATTTTGAAGTCAGATCCGGATCGGACCATGTTGGAGAAGAAGACAGTCCCGGATCAATTGATCATCATTTTGAAGAAGTCAAATCCGGATCGGACCATGTTGGAGAAGAAGGCAGTCCCGGATCAATTGATCATCATTTTGAAGAAGTCAATGCCGAATCGGATGAACGTGAAGAAAAAGCCAGTGCCCGATCAGTTGATCATTTTGAAGAAGTCAATGCCGGATCGGATGAACGTGGAGAAGAAATCGGCGCCGGATCTGTTGATCATCTTTTTGGAACGGCTTTATCAGTTGATCATCAGCACTTTGAAGATCCCGATTCCGGATCACAAAAACTTGACCAATCTTGGGAACACAAATCATTTGAAGAGGACAACGATGAAGAGCCTAAAAAATTGACAATTCCGGATGAATATGACCAGAGCGATTTTTTAATAGAAAACAAAAGTGTTGGAGAACAAGAAAAGGAAATTATTCGAGAAGAAATCGGATTTAATGGCCAAGCAGAGAACGGCGAAAAGCCATCATTTGAGGAGGAAAAGTGTCCCCCGGAGGGATGCCGACTTTACCGAGATGATTTGGTAGAGAGCGAAGAGGTTTTGAGAAATGAGCATGATTTGGGAAGGAAACTGAGCAAGACTGAAGACCTTTCAAAGAAGATGGAAGTGAAAGGGAATGAAATTACGAAAGAAGACGAACATTCTGCAGAAACACACATTGTGAAAGAGGACGAAAATTGGATGGAGCACAAAGAGGAAGAGAAAAGGGAGAAGAAAGAAGGGAAGAGGGAGGAGGAGGAAGAAAAGAGGGAAGAGAAGGAGGAGGGGGAAGGGAAGAGGGAGGAAGAGAGGGAAGAGGAGGAGAAGGAGGGCACCATTGACCATTACGGGGAGCCAAGAGGGAACCCGCAGGAGGAAGAAGCAGCGACCAATGAAGCGAGTGAACGTGAATTGGACCAGAATGCGAATGAAGCGGCGAAAATGGGACACGAAGGCGTAGCAGGAATGGAAGATTTGGAACGCCGCCCAAGTCATCACTCCTCTGCCGAAAACGGCATTTCCCCCAGACAGTCCGATGATGGCACTCGTCCGGCCACAGCCGAGGAAATTCGTCAAAGTTTTGGTGAGACAATCGGTGCCAATCAGCTGATCAGTCAGCCACACATCCAAATCACTTCTGCCTCTGAACATGGCGGTTCTGTTGAGGTAAAAACGGAGGAGAAATAAAAAAGGAACCTCCTGAACACTTTTTAAGGCAAATTTGGACAGTCCGAAAATGCAAAAGGGCCGAGGGGAAATCGGAGAAGGGGAAAGGGCGAACGAAGCGCAATTGGAGGGGCGCCAGGTAAAATTGGGAGGGGAGGGGCAAATCGAAGGCATTCATTGGCACAGCAAACGGAGGCACAAGCGGAAACAAACAATGCCGAAGGACACCAGCAAAAGCAAGGCAACGGCACCGGAAAAGAAGCCGACCGGGCGGAGACGCGCAACGGACACTCCGAGGCGCGGGAGGGGGCGTTTTTGGGAGAGTCGGAAGGGAGCGACGAGGACGACGGGTCGGTGATCATCCGCAACCAAAAGCCAAAGTCGGACGAATGGACCGAATTGGAGGCGAACAGCGACGGCAAATAGCAGCGGACATTCGGACGAACCATCGACAAAACTTACGACCACGGGGGACAGACCTTCCCATGTTTCGCTTGTTCAACCCACAATTACCAAATTGCTTTTGCATATCCCCCTATCCCCCCCCCCCCTTAAGCGAAACCATTCCCCACACTTCTTAACAAAGATTGGTACCCATTAATGTGATGACTCTCTGTCAGTTGTTTTCATAATTTATTGCTTCATAAAAGTCAGTTTTGATACTTCATTCATTCATTTACTTTTAGGCGAAAATTAAAGAATTAAGGGACATGAAAAATATTTTATTATATTAACGAGCCAAAGCTTGAACAACAGAATCCAAAAACTGAGAAAACAATACCTAATATTTCGAAAACTGAGCTGTAACGATGCACAAATTTGTCGCTTTCACGAAAGCTGGCCACAATCGGCGATGGTAATCTGAAAATGGAGGCAAAGTCACGGCGAAATGAACAGCGAAAGGATGGGCAAACTTCGTTCGCTGTCTTTCCGCTCTGATTGCCCTGGGCTTCGACTTGCTTCACCACGTCCATGCCCTCAACGACTCGCCCAAACACCACGTGTTTGCCGTCAAGCCACTGCAATGAAAACAATCATCAAAAACCCTAAACCGAAAATAACAAAAGCAATTTCCGGGAATAGGAGAGCGGAAAAAAGAATTTTCCAAGTATAGGCATTTTCCAGTATTTCTTGAATTCGCTAGATTAATTTGTGTTAAAAATGAATCTCGAAAATGGCTAAATACGCCTTTCGTCCAACCTCCGTTTTCACTGTGGTGATGAAAAACTGCGAGCCGTTAGTGTTGGGGCCGGCATTGGCCATCGACTGAATTTAAAAATAAGTTGAAAAATGACGCTTTTTTGGCCCATGGGCTACGAGTGTTCCATTCCTTAAATTTCCAGAAACGTTACCAATAGTCCCGGGACGGTATGCTTCTCTTTGAAATTCTCGTCGGGGAAACAATTGCCATAGATCGACTCGCCGCCGGTCCCATTGCCTCGAGTAAAATCGCCACCCTAAAATGTGAAAACGGAGTCCGTTAATGGATTCCTTTTCGCGGAAGTGCCACAACTTTATACCTGAAGCATGAAACTCGGAATGACGCGGTGGAACTTCGACCCTTTGTAGTGCAACGGTTTGCCTAAAGTAAAATCCATAACGGTCACGGTCAAGATTTTTTAATTACCACTTTTGCCCATCCCTTTCTCGCCAGTACACAGAGCCCTAAAATTTTCGGCAGTCTTCGGAACGATGTCACTAAACAATTCCATCACAATTCGACCTAAACCTATTTTGAACAGAGAATGAGGGCGATTTGTTGTCCGAGTTTATAACCTGTCGATTTTCCGCCAACCATAACATCGAAAAAAACCTTTGGTCTCGCAGACATTTCTCAAATTGTAAGAACTAAGAATCCAAAGACAAAATTAAAAAAGCAAATTCTTCTATTCTATGTATAACAATAAAATTTTACAACTCAAAAATGCGTTACAGTGCTCGTTCTCAATGCTCTGCGTTGATTTAAATTTAGGGTAAAACGCCAAAATAGGTCAATAGCCCTTTTCAATTTTTTTTTAAGTTTTTAGGCTCTAAAAATAAAAACCTAGAAAATAGGCATTTTTAAGTTATGACTCGAAAGGTAACTTAACAACCACCTAAAAAAAATAGTTCCAGAACACTAGGAGCTAAAAAATAGGCAAAACCTAATAATCATATACCTATGTGGTTATGGCTAATCAAAATAAAAAACATAAAAAGGCATGATCAGTAGGGCAGCAACTTTTAGTGAAAAAACTTTTTTTTTGCTCAATTGTTTTGAAGAAAGGAGCTCAAAAAACGCATTTCTGCGTTAAAATTTTTTCATTTGGACGTCACTTTTCGTCACTAGAAATCACTATTTTGGGGTTTTGTCACTAAAATAGTTAAAAATCACTATTTTGGCGTTTTATCACTATTTTTTCACTATTTCGACATTTTTTGGAAAATTCTTTAACAAAAATGCAATAAAAACGAAAAATACACCCCTAAGAATCTACCTAAAAAAATTTCAAAAAAATACACCCCTAAGAATCAAGCTAAAATTTTTCAAAATATACACCTATGAAATGAAAAAAAATTTCTCAAAAATTTACTTTCTTGGCAAAAATTTTTAATTTTAAAATTTTTTTTAGGTAACTATTTTGGGTTTTTTGGTCTTAAAAATCCCAGTCCTACTCATTTGCAACTGCAATCAGTGAATAAAAATAATTTTGGCTTGTTTTTTGGCTGAAAATTATGTCACTATTCGTCACTATTTTGGACTTTTTGTCACTATTTTGGGATTTTTACTCACTATTTTAGTTAACTATTTCGGGATTTTTCGTCACTAAAAGTTGCTGCCCTAATGATCAGTGAATTTTTCAATTAGCGCTTAAAAAGGATCCTTTTTGGCTACAAAAAGTTTAGCCAAAACGAATTGAAGTTTTGCGGAAAAATCCAGGTATTTAAAATTTTGGTAATAGTAGGGTTTGTCCCTCCCCTTTTTTAAAAAAAAATAATTTTTTTTTGAAATTCATCAAAACGTCTTTCCTGAGGTTTTCGGGGTCGCTGATCACGAATATGACATTCATTTCGACCAATTTCGAACCCCGGACCTGAATTCGAAGAAAAAGTCAAAATTTCATTTTTCAACAAAATTCACATTTATCTTCCAAAATCGATTCAAATGGATGGAATGGCAATACAAATGTGTTGAAGACATGAGAAAAGAAGAAAACTATTCACATGGGTAAATGAGACGAACTTGATCCCACAAATGAAAAAAAGCATCATCGCCAAATCGCTTACGCCAGAGAAATTCATTCCATCCATTTGAATCGATTTTGGAAGATAAAACAAATTTTTTTTTCGAGACTGTTGTTACACCCAATTTTGCTTAAGAAAAAAAATGCTTTCTAAACAATTTATTTTACAATTAACGAAATGCGACTGTATGCGGCTGTCATTTTTTCCCGCCGTTCGTCAGGTTCATCAGATGCACACGCAATCTGCCGTTGAAAAAGCAAAAGGAGGTTGTCTTCCACTAAATAACTTAATTTATAAGTATCTTTAGAAGACAATCCATATATTGTATTTAGCATTTTTCGATGAGTGCAATTTGTCCGGTCTATAATTTGGGGTACTTTCCATTTTCTGTACGCAATATATGAAAATGTAACAGAAGAAGGACATAACCATTTCTGACAATGAGCAGCTAATTTGTTGAAATAGTCGAATTGCAACACCCTCCCATTGAAAACTTTATAAAAAGATTTATGGATTTTTGTTCTTAATTAGAATTGACCAAAAAGGAGGTCAGATTCGTGATTAGTGATGTCCAACCTCCCTCCCCGTAATTAAGGGACAACTTGACCATTACCTATTAATTTCTATGGTAATGAATTTTGTCTTTAACTCATGCTATGAATTTTGTCTTTAACTCATGCTATCTAACAGAGAAGTAAAGGAATTTAGGGTAATGGTGGAGATTTTTTCGGGACCAATAATCTCCACGATTTGGTATTAGTTCTTTCATTTATAGGCTCGAATCTTTTCCGAATTTTTTACATTTTATTTTCTTTAGCAAGGCCTGAGGAATTGGAGAACCCCAACATCTTCCAGAAAATCATTCTTCGTTTTAAGGGTATCTTATCTTAAAGAAGCAATTTGCAGCGAAATTTTCAGGTATTCCGCTAAAGGGAGAACCTCACAGACCGCCTTCACTATTCGACGACATCGGAAAGTACCACCTTTACGAGCCATTGCCCAAAGTACCGAAGGACTTTAAAGAATTTCCTGAACGCGACTTGGTACATTTTTTCAATTTACCATTTTTCCAAGAGTTGAAAAATATTTCTTTTGGAGGTCAGCACAAATATTAAATTTAAGACTTACAATTAACGTTTAATTTGAATTATTATATGATAGAAAAAGAGGGCTCTTTGCACTTTAGACGTCCAATGCATTTTTAGGGTCCAATCATTAGTTTCTTTGGCCATAACTTTTTTCTTGATTGGTAATTCCATACATTCTTGGCATCAAACGAATGCTTAAAGCCCCGGAATTTATAAATAAACAAGAAAAGAGCAAATATTGAAATTAAGAAAAAATACAACGAAAAAACACGAAACGCAGCCTTTTTCGAGTATATTCAAGAATATTTTATGTCGGTTGCTTTTAGCCCAGAATTAGGACTACAAAAGATTCTATAGACTTTAAGCTTTCGTTCGACACCAAGAATGTTTGGATTTATCAAGTAAGAAAAAATTACAGAAAGGAAATTTAAGATTGGGCGCCTTAAGTGCAATAGATCCGAAAAGTATAAGGGGAGGGGAAAAAACTCCACTAAAATAGTAAATTTTTTTGGTCCTCCCTTGCCTCTCCCCTCGTGACTTCTCTGAATAACAATACTACTAGTAAGGAGCGGTGGCTGAAACAATGGCTTTTTGCTATTTACCGGGCAACCAACTTTTGGTAATTACCCTTTGTCATAGGATTGATTTTCTATTAGGCGCGAATTTCTTTTCTACCGCAATTTAATTTTATACTTTTAGGTCAATTTTCCCTACCCGGAAAAGGCTGAATACCCGCCAAGAACTCGTTTCGTTGCCATCCCCGACTCATGGTGTCGTGAAATCGAAAAAGTCACCGGAACTTCGGGTTCTCAACGCCAATTGCAACTACCTAACTCATTTGCATGTCCTCTTTTTAGGGCCCTATTTGTTTTTTGGTGGACTTTTGGCCTTTCTTCTCAACAAAGAGATTATTATCATGGAAGAGAATTTCTGTTGCTTTGTGTTCGGATGGATTAACATTTACCTTTTCTTCCACACGGCTTTTCGTTGTGAGTTGGGGAAGGCCATTCTGATTTATTTGAGTGTAAACTGAACTGAAGAGGTATTTTTAGCTAGATTTTCCTTATTTGTGATATTAACTTGAATTCTTCAAATTGGAGTTTAGCGGTATACCGACATCGCGTTTTATTTTAAAAACCAAAACCTTTTTAAATATCTTTCAAGTCGGAAACGTTAAATTGAAATATGTGTTTGTTTTTCATTCTAAGAGTTATTAAACATTTTATAAAGGTTAATTTCATCTTCAAATTTTCAGTTCTTCAAATAAAATCATACATAAGATTAGTTTGATAATTTGTTCAAATTCTTTAGATAAATTTGAAAAGTACGTATACAAAGTTACCCGTGAACGATTTGGCAAAATGAAGGCTTACATTGACAATGAATTGAAGGAAGCCGTCGAGTTCCGCAAGGTTAGCAAGTTTATTACAAAGCCATAAACGCTCACAACAAACTGTTAAAAACAAACATTGTCGTGCGAAATTTTTGCTGCAGCATTAAGAAACCGAGCAAAAATAAATGGTAAATTTTAAGACTTCAAAGGAGCAGGCCGACTCGTTGAAAGCAGTGCATGAAAACTTTCCCACAATTTTCCAAGAGAATTTGGCGCTGCAACTTGAAGCGACCTACCGAAAAAATGTGGACTACGCCTGGCAAGAGATGAAGCGTCGGTTGGATTACCTGCAGGAAGTGCAAGCAATCAAAGACCGATTCAGCAAGGAAATGATGGTCAAACTGATCACTGATGGCGTAAGTACCGACATTCTTACTACAAATCCCCCCCCCCCCCCTCTTTGCTTAATTTTCATTCTTTATTTTTTTAAATCATAGATTGGTTTTAAGCTTTTAATTTTGAAAACAAACTCATGTCCCCGATTGAATCGAATTCCTTTAGGTACGAAAACAAATTGAAACGAATGAGGGCGGAATTCGCGACAAATATTTGGACCAATGTATCGAACAACTTCGCGTTCTGTCAGCGAAATAGGATTTAATTTGGATACTTTAATTATAATAGAAAGAGAAAGACAGCCATTTCTATGCACAATTTGTTGTAATAGGGAAAATTCATTTGTTTGGTTTGACTATGACTATAAAGCCGACCGATTAAAATTGCTTCTTTTGTTTAGATTGATTGCTCTCTGATTGATAATTAATACATATAAAAAATATAATGAAATGAGTACTTTTCGGCTATGCATATTCGAAGGGAAATTTTCAGCTTTCTGTACTTTTTGATTCAATATAGCTCATTATTTTGGGTATTGGACAAAGTCGATTGAAATTTATATTTTTTCAATTCGGCATTGTTTGTTCTTTCACCATTACTAAAAAGAAATCCTATAGCTCCATTTAATACCAAGAATGTAGGCATTGACCAAAAAAAAATGGCCTAAGGGTAATACTTGAGAATCTGGGCTCCACCAAAAAAATTTTTTTCTGCTAGCTTCTAATCACGAATATGATATCAGATTTACAAAAATCATTGATTTTGAAAATCATAGATTTTCGAAATTTTGATTAACATGATCAAATGCTGTTCTTTTTCGAGTGAGGCAACCATATATTTATTTATTTATCCGTAAAAATAAAAAAGTCATCAGAAGGGTGAGAACCATTTACTCTGACGACTATTCAGGTAAATGTGTCGTAGAGTAAGTTACAAAATATATGGATGATCACAGGAATTAAAAAAAGACAAAAATGTGAAAATAATTAAATTAATAAATTGAGGTCAAAGTCAAATGAGGTCAAAATATAAAAATACCAAATCACTTAGGAATTTGTTATAATTCTAGCTTTTCCGGTCTTACATATTACCCTAGTGAACTTCTAAGTTTTGTTTTAAATTGATTTAAAGAATTTGTTTTTCCTTTATCAAGTTGATTCCATAATTTTGTTACCCCCCCCCCAGCAAAGGGAATGAATTTTTTGCCTAGTTTGTATTTTGTGTTAAATCTGTAAAAGGGGATGTTAAAGCGCGTTGAGGGATTAAAAATAGAAAATAGTTTCAGATCTGTTCGGCCATAAGCAATTTTATGCGCCATGAACAGATCAAACAGCTTTCGCCTATTCTCAAGTGTTGGCAGTTGCAGGTATTCTAACCGATTTTGGTATGGAATTGGCGGAAGGCTGCATTTAAAAAATACCCTTTTGGTGAAATATTTTTGACACCTTTCTATTTGTTTAATATTTTTTTGTAGAGACGGATTCCAAACCTCCGGAGCGTATTCCAATAAAGGCCTAATATAAGTTTTGTATAACGTAATCCAAATCTTAGACGATTTGGATTTAATTATTCGAAACAAGGAACGCATACGTAAATACGCATTCCTTGTTATTTGGTTAATATGATCGGAAAATTGTAATTTGTTATCAATGTTTACTCCTAAATCCCTAATTGTATCCACAGCATTTATTGTATTCCCATCAAATTTGTATGTTTCTTTTGGGTTTTTTGAACCCAAATATAATACAAAAGTTTTTTGAATTGAAACTTTTATTTGCCCATTCGAATAAGTTATGCAATGCTTTATGCATAATTTCTGTGTCAGATCTTGCTTTATAGCATATATATATTTTAACATCATCCAGAGCCCTGGGGGACGCCAGAAGTAAGTGAAGCGGGACCGGGCCGGGAATTCCCGGTCATCGAGGTCCCGGTCCCGGTAGGGCAACCGGGAAAAACAAGCACTGGTAAGAATGTGGGTCTGAGTGAAAAATTAGTGGTGAAAGTTGGAGTCAAAGGAAAAAATTTAAAAATAATAATTAATATTTTTTAAAAGTAACACCGCCAATTGTGCAAATGGCTTAGTGGTTAATCTTCTTGTTTTTCTACTTCTTTCACATGGTTCAGTCCCTCTACAGAATTTATAATATTTTGAATTTTCTTTTTGTATACTCATGGGTTTACTATGGACAAACAATGATTCCTCATATTTTTGTTTAATTGACACATATTTTATCAATTTTTAAATGAAAATCCGTACAAATTGAGCCTATTAATCTCAAAAACCAACCTTTTTTGTTGAAAATCTGTTAACAAATCACAATCAAAATTTCAAAAATTTTCCCCGGCGGCGCCTATCGGCACCGCCGGACCCCCCTTCTTTCCCAAAATTTTTTGGAAAAAGCGCGCCGAAAAAAGTGATGTGAAAATCAAATCTGAATTTCTAATAAACTAATAAAATTCGATCATTTAATCCAAAATGATTAATTGTTTGAAATAATTGAAGAAAATTTGATTTGAAAATTTTCATTGCTTTAATTTAGCTTTAACTTTTGGAGTTTATTCAATAAAAAACAAAGTAAAAATTTAATTTTGTATTATTTTCAATTGAAATAAATTAAAATAAATTTTTTTGAATTTTTAAAATTTCCCGGTTGGTCCCGGTTCCCGGTCCGAACAAAAATCTAGGTCCCGGTCCCGGCTTCTCAGGTCCCGGCAAGTCCCGGTCCAGGTTTTGCCCAAAATTCCCGGTCCCGCTTCGCTCTAATTTTTAGGAACATTTGACCGTATTGACAAAATTTCGAAAATCTATGATTTTCAAAATCAATGATAGAATCAATAATTTTTGTAAATCTGATATCATATTCGTGATCAAAGGTCCCGAAAACCCCCGGGTTAATCTTTTTATAACATAAACGAAAAAAATTTTTGGGTGGAGCCAAGATTCTCCAGTATTACCGGCCTAAGAAACAGGAAAAGCATTGATTGGACGCGTAAACAGAATAAAACCCTAATTTGACAAAAGTGCTCAATTGTACCACTGAAGGTGAATAAATAAGAATGAAAAAACAATCAATCATTTCTCGCGTCAGAATCAAAGCAGTTGGTTCAGCGGAGTCATTTGCAACGGCGTTTTCCCTCCCTCGCCGTTTTTCTGTTTTTGGTGGCGATTATCTCCGTTTCTGTCCTCCTCTGCCGTCATTTCTCTGCCGCACATTTTTTGAAAAATACGCAGGAATTCGCGCCGAAATCTGCGCGACATTACGGTGTAAATAATCGGGTTAAGTGTTGCGCTAATGTATTGGAGGAGGCCAGTGATTGGGTAGAGAATGGCGCAGACGCGGGCACAGTATCCCCTGGCGTACTTAACGACGAGTCGTTCCAAATGGTACGGTAAGTAACAGATGAAGAAGAGAATGGTAATGGTCACTAAAGGGGGGGGGGGGAACGGACAAACGCCGGCGGGGGGAGACAAACGAACCCAACATTTTGAGCACGGTTTTGTGCGCCTGCTGACTTCGGACTGACCCTCGCCCGGACGAATTTCGCGTCAATTTCCGCCGTGGCGTCGAATTCGCCGTATGTTTCGACCACACGAAAAAACGCCGTTCGGCCCAATTTTCATCGGGCGAAGGCGGCAAAGACTCGCGAGGGGCGCCGCCAGGCGCACCCACCGCCAGCAATCGCTGCTGCTGGCGGCGGTTGCCTTTGCCATTGCCTTCCGCCGCTTTTTCACTTCGCTTTGGCTGTGCCGCGGTCAGCTGATGCGAGTTGGAAGTGGCCTCATTAAGTGTTTGCAGAATTTTGATGTAACAGTAAATAACTGAAAAGGGACAAAAGTCGGCGGGGAAGGGACAGAAAAACGAAATAAAACAATGGCACACCGAATGCCACGGGGAAAACGAAAGTGAGCAGAAGCTGTGCCTTAAATAAAGGGGAAACGAAAGCCATGGCCAAAGAATGGGCTGAACACCTCAAAGGTCAAATGGTCGTCGCCGTTCTGCTGTTTTTCGTCCCATCCAACAAAGTCACAATTGCCAAAAACGTTCGAATGCGTTTTTCCTTTATCGGAAAAGCCGCTATAAATCGTAAAAAGCCAAAAACTCACCACAAAAATCTCTCACAACTGTTTTGAACTTTAACTCAGAAAGCATAGAAACTGAGAAGAAATCACTCACTTGAAGGCCAATGTAAAGCGAAGGGAAGAAGGAAATGAGCCACAGCACAGCGATGAGCCACAACTTAAGGAAAAGTGGGCAAAAAGAAGGAAGAACGGGGACAGCAGCACCAATTACCATGGAGCGGTGGTAAAAATACGGCCTGAGGCTGAATGGGTAGCATCACTCTTAAAGACTCGGGGGAAAGAAAGAATGGCCAAGGGAAAGGGGCAAAGGGGGAAAAGTGTCCAATTTCCCCCCCCCCCCCCCCCGCCAATTCGACAAATGATAGGAGAAGCATTTGCGACTCATTTTCACACCGTCTCCATTCTCATCTTGCCGCGCTTTGTGACTGTGCCATACTCGTGGCTTCGCAAAATCCACTAAATGCGGTCCATCCATTCAAATGACGACGCCAAAGGCTGAACAAGTCAAAGGAGACGCCGACGAAAATGAGAAGCAAATCGGACACAGCCAAACTGGCCTAAATTGGCATTTGAAGTGAAAGGGAAAAGGAAAAGTGACAAAATGAACTCACGAGAAAATAATTAGTGTGGGAATGAAGAGAAGGAGTACGGAAAATGACCTAAAAAGGGGGGGGGGAAGGGAAAAGCAAAGGGAAGGGACTGACGAAAACTGTCAACAAATTGCCCATGAAGCCGAAAAAGCCGACAGTGGAGAAAATGCAGGTGAGCAGCAAACGACTCCATCCCCCGCCTTTGGTCCTGCGCGTACGAAAAGGATTAATTAACAAACATTGAACTAAAAAAACACTCAACGGTCTTTTGGCCACAGATTCCGCAAGTAATTTGGCCAAATCAGAGACATGTTTTTGGGCACAGAAAGGACGAAGTCCGTGGATTAGAGTGCCCGGGTCGACGAGTTCCGACTGAAAGTATTCAAATTTGGCCATTGGCGCGCGTGTCTTTGGTGCGCACCTCGGCCAAAAGAAGCGTTCGATTCTCTCCATCGAATTCGAACAAATGGTCGACCTGCTGGGGAGAGGGGCTAAAGCCAAGTGAAGAAATTCAAATTGAATACCTTCCCGAAAAGGGATGAGAAAGCGGCGGCAGACAATTCGCCATTTTGGAAGGGAAAATCCACGCGAGGGACCGACGGAGGAGAGACAAAGGGAAGGGCGGTGATATTCATCTCGGAAGGAAAAGAGATACTACGGTAATGTACGGTGCGAAAGGGCGGCGGTAGGGCAGGCAATTAATTGCTAATTGGACCACCCAACTCATACCGTAAGCAAAACAACCGCGCCCAAACAAAGGATAAGTTGGACACGGTAGTGAAGGGTAAAAATAACATTAATTACGCCTTTTTTACTCGCCAATTACAAATGCCATCATATTCTCATTGATATAGAAAATGCCAACCATTTTATGTGTGGCAAATTTCCAAAATGTTAATCGATCGATTTGCAGATGATCGATGTGAGAAAAAAGAATTAAAAATAATAACAAAATCAAATAAAATTATTTATATTTAAAGAAAATATACAAAAATAGCGAAATAAAATAATTAAATAAAATGGAGAGAGAAAAAGTGAACGGATTAATTAATAAATACGCAAAAGAATTTGTTTTATTTTGTCATGCAAATGAAAAGGGACCCTTTCGAAGGCAAAAATATTTTATAATTTCACCAGAAATTGAATACTTTCAAATCTATGGGAATTTTCTTCTGCATTTGATGCACCTAAAAAGAATGGCTGAAACATTTCGGGTCCATAAACTTGAGCAGCACCGTACAAAAATGTTTTGCAAGAGACCCAACGAAAAAGGGGGCAAAGGTTCGAGTCCGGCCGACGAGAAAAAAAAATTCGAAGGCTTTTGCCAACCAAGTAAGCAATCTTGGCACAATGAACGGCTCCCGACAGATTGGACTCGGAAAATTAGAAACAGAAATAAAAAACAAATTTTTGGTTTAGCCAAATGAATTTTGTCATTATTTTTAACTTGGGCCGAAAAATCATAGATTCATTAAGAAAAAGTTTTCATTTAGACATGGTCCCGACTTTTGTCATTTTTGGCACATCGGATGCCGAAGAAACAAATTGATTTTTAATTATTTTTCTAATATTTTCTAACAACCCGCGCTTTAAATGATCATTTTTTTTCTGAAAATTTTGACTGAACTGTTTTTTTACCTTCTTTATAATCAAACATAAAAAATGTAACAGTGTGGTCAATCATTTTTTAGTTATCGAACGAGACGAATAAAACCCGGGCGGAGTGTCGGCATTGGAGTTGAGCAAACGGAGAGTCAAACCCTGCATGATTTTCAATTAAAAATATTTTGATAAATATAAAAATGTTGTTTTTTTCGTTTTTCTTACCTTTTTGCTAAGCACAGATTTGAGGCCCGTCTCATTGTCCATTTCTCTGTTCCAATTTTCCGATTTCGAATTGTCGATTTTTTTGGTTTGACTTTCCGCTTTCGAATTATTTTCTGCGAACATTTCCCTTACTTTTTTTCTCGACGACATTCGTCGGAGATCCAACTAAAAAGTCGAATTATTGTTAATGGTGAGAAGAAAAGATGTTGGTTGCTCACGATTGGCGATGCCAAACTATCCAAAGTGCCATTCAAATTGATGTCGGCGACACAGCGGTCAATTGCAAGTTGTCTCCATGATTTTCCAGCAAACGTGGGGAAGTCTTTACGTGCTTCAACAATTCTTGACAAAAGTTAAGAAAAATGGATAATACCAAAGGAGACATCTTTTGGTTTGCAAAATCTTTTTTAGTCATAATATATCGTTCATATGGGTTTTCGGGGTCATTGATTACGAGAAAGAGGAATAATTTTGACCAATCACGAACCCAAACTCGAAAAAAGTCTAAATTTTTTTATTTTTTTTTGCATTCGCGTTTTTTTGGAAAAAATCGGAATGTTTAAATAGATGACGGAAAATAAATCAACGCCTCAAAAAGCCTTGCAATGACAATAAAATTTAAAATAAGGGTCATCCCTTTGGGTTTTCGGGGCCCACATCATTAAAATTGAGAAAGGGAACCTCCTTTTAGATTTTGTCAATTTTTACCGTTCTGCAGGGTCTAACATGGCGGTTATGTCCATGGTATTAAAATTCTCATCGATATTCTGTCCCTGGCAAATTTGAGCAGGAAAAGTTGGCACCTAAAGTAATTGTGAAACTTTTGGAACACAAGCAAGGCGTGGGCAACTGGGCGACAGCCCGGTTTTTTGAATGTAATTCCTTTCATATTCGCGATTTTCCATGGTTTATGATTACGAATATGAAAAAAAGTCTAAAAAATTATTTCATTGATGGAAACCAACTTGCAAAGCATTTCATAGTTGAAATAAGTTAAAAAATCTTTGAAATTTCATCTATTCAACTTAATTTTCGAATTTGAACCAAAAAACGATTTTTACAACAAAAAAACAAAACAAATAAGGCTTTATCCGTTTTGAATTTTAAGGAATAATTTTTGAGAAAAACTTCTGAAAATATATACCAAATTGGCCCCTAGACATTAAGGATAATAAGTCAAAAAAAAACATTACTAATGTTTCATAGGAACTAAAGCTCAACCAGGATCCAGGCCTGGATTTTTCCTGGACATGGACTTCCTGGATTTTGGTCAGGAATCAAGTCCAGGTCAATATGAAAAAAAAATCAAGGCCCAGGTTAGGCAAGTTGGATTTCCTGAATATTTTAAAATTTTGTAAAAACATGTTTGCATTTTAAAACAAATTTCAAAAAATACAGCTCCAAGCCTTGAAAAGCCAATTTTTGCATAGGAAATCTAGGCCAAGTTCAATGGTCAAAAAACTTTCGATTAGCTCCAATTTTTCAACAAAAAATACCGCGCGCAAAAAAGGGAAGTGGGCGACCGAGTTCAGATAAAGAGACAATTCGTCAATTGAGAAATGCATTCCAAGAAGAAGAACAGCAGCATCTTCGGAGTTTAACTTGGCATTCTCTCCCCTCACTCAAATTAAAATTTATTTAAATCCAATGCTTTATCTCTCACTTTCGGCTAATTTACAAATTTCTTTTGCCGTCTGTTCCAAAAATTTTATAAGAATATTGTTGAGAATATGAAGCGAAGAACTTTGTATTGAGGAGAAGCCCATATTTTTTGAGATTGATGCGGTTGAAATCAACATTAACTTAGAAGCAAAATGCTGTTCGCAAAGCATTAGTTATTTAGTCTAAAATGAAATTTGAAGGATGCATTTCAAATCCTATTTATTAGGCTTTTTTGTTTTTGTAGAAAAAGAAAAAAAATTATGGTAATATTACCTGTCAGACTTCTTTTGAATTTTTTTTATTCGCAAGATCCTAAAAATATGTTTCTAGTAGAGTGCTGCCACAGGACCGGGAATTTTGGGCAAACCCGGGACCGGGACCTTTTCGGGTTGAAAAACCGGGAATTTTTGGCTGGGAAAACCGGGACTAGTCCCGGTCAAAACCGGGACCTTGGTACTCAGTTGTCCGCTACCAGGTCCCGGTCCCGTGGCACTCTAGTTTCTAGGGAAGAATAGTTGTATCTCACCAAATCCAACAAATGATAAATCATTCGACGCCTCTCGGTCTGGAATGCACAAATCCAAAAGTTTTTTTGCGGAAAGCACTTTGGACCGAGTTATGAACCTGTGAGACCAAATTTTCAAAAAAGTAAAGAAATTAAGCTAAATCCATTTTAAGATAAATAGGTATTTTTAAAATCAGAAATTCTTGTATAAAAGGCCACTTTAGCTTTGGGTCGTTGAACCGAATTCAAACGAAGTCAAAATTATTTTCAAAAATTTGAATGTTCTACTTTTTTGTTCGAGTTCGGGTCCGGAAGTCGGAAATTGGTCGAAATAGGTGCCAGAAAGTGCTAAATTTGCAGAATAAATAATTTTAGGTAATTGATTTTGAACAATTTTAAACGAATTTAACAATCGCCTATTTAAACACGCCATATTTCTCGAGCAACAAAGTGCAAAAACTTACAAAACAATAATTAATTATCTCAAAAATGAGCTGTAACGATGCACAAATTTGTCGCTTTCACGAAAGCTGGCCACAATCGGCGATGGTAATCTGAAAATGGAGGCAAAGTCACGGCGAAATGAACAGCGAAAGGATGGGCAAACTTCGTTCGCTGTCTTTCCGCTCTGATTGCCCTGGGCTTCGACTTGCTTCACCACGTCCATGCCCTCAACGACTCGCCCAAACACCACGTGTTTGCCGTCAAGCCACTGCAATGAAAACAATCATCAAAAACCCTAAACCGAAAATAACAAAAGCAATTTCCGGGAATAGGAGAGCGGAAAATTTGCAGTGCTTTGTGTGTTATTCAAAAACCGCAAGTACCGAATTTGGTACTTTTCCGTTTTGAGGCCAAAATTTGAATTTTTTAAAAATCAACAGCGGGCGCGTAGAATTGTTAAAACTACGCGCCAAAATTATTTCGGAGGCATAAATGCCACAATTTGAGCTAAGATCTCTTCGAATGGGTCTGCGCCACGGGTTTTGACATTTTCGCGCCAGAGAAATTCGCACAAATACGAGTCAAGCATTTGGCGATGTGTGCCGTGTTGTTTTTTCACCGCCACAGTCATACGCGCTGCGCTAATTTATTCATAAAAATAGTGGGAAAGCAAATGCCCTTTCGTTACTTTATGCAATGGGAATAAAGATTATTACAATTCTACGCGCCCGCTGTTGATTTTTTAAAAATTCAAATTTTGGCCTCAAAACGGAAAAGTACCCCGAATTTCTTGACCACGGCACCTTTTCCTATTGTTAAAACACTTGCTCTAATGCGCACATAAATTGCAATTTGTAAGAATTTTCTAAGTATAGGCATTTTCCCAGTATTTCTTGAATTCGCTAGATTAATTTGTGTTAAAAAAGAATCTCGAAAATGCCTAAATACACCTTTCATCCAACCTCCGTTTACACTGTGGTGATGAAAAACTGCGAGCCGTTAGTGTTGGGGCCGGCATTGGCCATCGACTGAATTTAAAAATAAGTTGAAAAATGACGCTTTTTTGGCCCATGGGCTACGAGTGTTCCATTCCTTAAATTTCCAGAAACGTTACCAATAGTCCCGGGACGGTATGCTTCTCTTTGAAATTCTCGTCGGGGAATTTCTCGCCTAAAGGACCGATTCATTCGCATTTCGTCCGAACACTTGCCATAGATCGACTCGCCGCCGGTCCCATTGCCTCGAGTAAAATCGCCACCCTAAAATGTGAAAACGGAGTCCGTTAATGGATTCCTTTTCGCAGAAGTGCCACAACTTTATACCTGAAGCATGAAACTCGGAATGACGCGGTGGAACTTCGACCCTTTGTAGTGCAACGGTTTGCCTAAAGTAAAATCCATAACGGTCACGGTCAACTTTTTAATTACCACTTTTGCCCATCCCTTTCTCGCCAGTACACAGAGCCCTAAAATTTTCGGCAGTCTTCGGAACGATGTCACTAAACAATTCCATCACAATTCGACCTAAACCTATTTTGAACAGAGAATGAGGGCGATTTGTTGTCCGAGTTTATAACCTGTCGATTTTCCGCCAACCATAACATCGAAAAAAACCTTTGGTCTCGCAGACATTTCTCAAATTGTAAGAACTAAGAACAGAACGCCAAGAGAGCAAAAAAACAAATTCTTCTATTCTATGTATAACAATAAAATTTTACAACTCAAAAATGCGTTAAAATGCTGTAAAATTATGCGTTCCCAACGCTCCTGCGCTAGTTGATGATATACGCACCAGGGATGGCACGGAATTCGATTTCGGTCGGACATTTTTATGGTAGGAAATTTTTGGGGCCTCGAAATGCCATATCCCTGATACGCATTGTGGGTTAATTCCACGTGCAGAATAAAAACAAAAAACTATCTCGTCCTTTCTCTTTTCTTTGTAATTCGCGACATTTAACTTTTTTCTAAAATGTTTTTCTATTTTTAAAAGCCTTCGAATTCGAATGATTTCATGTTTGTTGAATTTCACTGTATAAATCACAAAAATGTATGAAGCATATACAAACGAAGAAATTGTTTCTAAATTACCAATCGAAGCATCATCCATCGGAAGCTATGGTTTGTTTTATGAACAACTTTCTCTTTATGAGATTTAGTTTCGAAAGGAAAATTATTCATTGGATCCAGACAAGGCCATCTCATAACATGCAATCAGAACTCAGCAGGTTGTTTGTGCCGCCAATTTATAACCAATCGTAATGTTTAGACACTTCCAAACTTCATTATGAATATCAAGTATGTCGTACTTTTGAAAGACGTCCAATAATTGAGCTTCAAGTGGTTGAGTCGCACGATCTAATTATATGTTTAACGGATGTACATTTGTCAATTCATGATGCTGTAGAACCATTTAAGTTTGTGATTTACCTTTTTTTAATTTGGTCCTCTATTTTCAGGCTCTTGGATGTATGTTCTAAGTACAAATCAATTTCCGCATTTTCTCATTTTGTGACAGAGGTGAGCAAAGACGATTATCAATAGTTTTTGTTTTTTCAGAGCCAAACTATTCATATTGCAATTTCCGCAAGAAAGCATTTACACATTTTCAAATATTTATTGGGTGAACTTTGTGAAATTAACGACTGTGCACCGATTACTCTTCCTGAGAATGCCCAAGCCGTTGTGTGGTATGTGTTAAATACACTTTTTTTTTGTTAGATTTGCGTAAATTATCCTCTGTAATATCAATTTTCTAACCTTCGTGCTCCGCATAATGGTTTTCCTGGTCATTACTTACTGTTAATACTTATTGGTAATTTTTAACCAATTTTAAGGTGCGGTGTCAACAATTTAATTCTGGCATTTAAATGCGAGTTCCAATTCTGGGACATGGACCATTTCCTCCACAGAGATGATTTGATCGACGAAAAAGTAACAACCAATTTATTTTTGTGAGTTCGTCATTTAGAGCATGAGTCTCGCAAAAAGTCCGACAAAAGTGGAAACCATTCGGACTGAGTCAAACGAAATTGCTCCACTGATTGTCGCTATGTCGGACCTGCAAATAGTGGCCATTCGTCGAGAAATCAGCACAGTCGAATTTTTTGAGCCCAATTCTGGAAAGATGATTACTCATTTTAACAATTGCAAATTTTCGGACCAAATACTTTCATTGAGTAAGTTAAATTAAATTACATTCATTTTTTCAAAACAATAGCATACCACCATCCCTACTTGATCGGAATATTACCAAAAAATCTGCTTGAGATTCGCTCTGTTAATCCTCCGATGCTAATCCAAAAGATTCCCCTGCTGAGAGTTTCGATGATTTGTCCAGGCGGCAGGTTACCAAATTGTAAATAAAAGCTTAATTAATTTAACCTTTTTTCAGCGGAATTGGTCAGTGATGAATCCTTTTGCTAATGCTCTGTTTATTGTTAGTTTACGCCGCGAGTGAATCCCAAATATGGAAGCTTTGTTCCGAAAGTCATCTTCAGAAAAACATTCGTTTTTTGATTGAAGAGAAACAATTCGAATTGGCAGCACAACTCGCGGTACTGAAACAGACATCCTCAAAGGTATATTAAATCCGTGAATTAAGGCATCGCCAACTCAACGGACGGCAATCAATCGCCAATTGGCTGCAAAACACTTTTTGGAAAGAAATTTTTCAAAATGTTTTGAAATACACAACCGTCTAAATACAGGTAAAAGAGTATTTGCTAATTGCAGCCTAATTACTTCAAGCATTTAGATGTTTTGTTGGTGCTTAATCTGTTCCCTTTTTTGATCCCTGACAAATATGTCGCTGTGATTTCTCGGTACGCTCAGGCCGAATTGCAATTATTTGAAGTTTCCTCAGAGAATATAACGGAAGATGAGAGAAAACGTGCAACTCAAGCGCTTATTCAGTTTCTCGTCTCGGTAAAAAAAACTACTCATTCCAATTCAGCCTCCCCATTCATAAAATCGTTTAGCGAAGGGCGGAATGCATCGCCTTGGTCAATCAACATTATTTGGATTATAACAATGGAAATAGCGAACGAATTTTAAGCACAAACGAACTAAAAAGGCAGGAAGCTTCTTTGGAGCTGATTGACACGGTGCTTCTGAAGTGTTACATAAAAGTGAGTCCTTTTTTCAAGCAAAGCATCAGCTTGACTTTGCAAAATGACACATTGAGGTGAACCCGTCCATGGTCAAATCGTTGCTGCGTTCGAAGAATTGCTGCTGTATTGTGTCGGAGGCGGAAAAGGACCTCAACCAGAACAGAATGTTTGAAGAATTGTTGATACTTTACGAGAAGAGGAAACTGTACAGAAAATGTGAGCTTTTTTCATTTAATTTCCTTCACAGCATTTTCCTTTTGCAAGATCTTGAATTGCTTCAGCGAGAGGTCAAAAAACATGAGACATTTGGCATTAAGGACATCGTTCATTTTCTTCGCCGCTTAAAACGCGACCAAATGCCTTTGATTTTGGAGTTTTCTGCTCCCATTTTGTCTGCCAATATCGAACTCGGTGTTCAGGTACAAAAAAGGGATGGGAAAATTTAATTTTTATCAAAGTTTCTTTTCATATATTCACTTCTATGGATGACAAAGAAACAGACCCAAAACAAAGGGGCGAAGAACCAAGCGTGAAATTTGACCGGGAGATGGTGCTGCACTTCCTCAAAAAGGAGTGCATAACGGCAGCCATTCCTTATTTGGTGAGTGAAATGGACAAATTCAAAATAAACATGAACAGAAAAGTGCACTATTTCTGAACTTTGAGGTTTATTAAAAAAAAAAGTTTATTTCCAACACTTCACCTGACAATAAGACAACTTCTCTCATTCGTCGTATGTTTCTTTTTGTTACCACCGAACCCCCTCCCTGTTTAGGAACACGTTATTTACGAATGGAGTGATGAGAGTCCCCACTTTCACGGGGAATTGTTGGAGCAATACGTGCTCAGGTGCAATACGTTGCTCGGGCAGTTCCTCCATTCGCTCTCCTCTCCGTCGATTGGTGTTCCATCTTTTGTCGCCGAAGATGATGAATTATCTATATTGAGAAGGAAATTACAATATTTTTTGGCGACCGACCAGCATTATTCGATTGAAAGTGCAAGAGATCTAATTGGGGAAGACCAAAGTAAGCATTTGCACGTTTAAAAAGCTCATATGGGTTAGCATGCGACTCCGAGGGGTCGGCGGTTAATAATTTTCTGAATTTTATATAATTTTTATAGACGTCTCCGGGAAATTTCAGGAATTTGAGTGGAAATAACTGATTTTGGCTTCTTATTTTTGTAGGGAAAAAAATATTTTTTTTAATAGCCTGGAAAATTTTTTGAATTTTATATGGTCTAAAAGGATTGAGCCGAGAATGTCGCACTTCGCTCCCAATAAAATCTAATCTTTTTGTTCGAATTAAGTAATCTTGGCTTTGGAACACTTATTATTTACAATTAATTGTTTAAGATTTAATGGAGGAGAGAGCGATCATTATGGGGAAATTAGGACAGCATTTAAACGCATTGAAAATTTATACGGAAATTTTGATGGATTTCAATGGCGCAGAAAGACACTGCCAAACTTATTACGATGAAAGAAATGCATCGACTCGCAACGTAAATCAAACGGACAAACAGAACGATTTAATGAAATTTAGATTTTCTTCGACCTTTTCCATTATTATATAAAAGGCGAAATGCCTCAAAAAGAGGTAATTCAAGTTGAAAGTGATTACGAAATTCGGCGCAAACCAAACATTTCGGAGGCGCTGAAGTTGTTCAAAAGGCATCCGACCAAAATAGACACAGGCAAGCGCAAGAGGAAAAGCCAATTGAACCGACCTTTGCTTATAGTGGGCGCTTTTGCTCTCATTCCGCCGACAACTGCATTCAACAGAATTTGCGAAGCGGTTAAAGCTTTGTTTGAGTCTCTGAACAATCAATTGGCCTCAGTTTGTTGATTTTAGCAAATTCGCTCCTCAATCCCATTATATTTCAGACCAATTTGATTGTCTCTTTCACAAATTTGGTGATTAGACGAACAAAGAATCGCCTTGACGAATTGAAGCGGCAACGCATTTCGATCACCGAAAATGTGGAATGCTCAATTTGTAGAAAAAGGATCATGAACAGGTGGGTAAAACTGGCAAATTAATGGCCATATGAAATCCACTTCTTTTGTGTTAGTGCCTTCGTCAGAAACCGCGACCATTCCTTCGCTCACTTTTTCTGCTACAAAAACAAAATGGACGACATTAAAGAAAAGAAAGTCGCTCATTAGAATTGACGGATTAAATTCCATGTTTTTTTTTTATTTAATAGTAAAAAAATTTGAATAAAACAACATGCCTAATTTAATATAACGACAGGTCTTTTATAATGGTTTAATCTCAAAATATTGAGGTCAGAATGTATAAATAACAAATTATCGTTATAATAGTTAAATTCTTTCAATGTCCGAAAATGATGTTTTCGTTACACCAACAGTTCTTGAGCAGGTGTATAATTAGTTTAGCTTTTTGTTGTATTTATAGTCGGTCTTTTTTAGAATAAAATTGAGCGTCTCATTGCCGACAAAAGACGCAATTGGGCTAAAGCCCAAGGGGCGGAATTGCAGCGGCGCCTTCACATTGACTACGTTTTGAGGAGTCTGAGCGGACTGCCCGCGGCATATTCCGTGGGTTGCGTTTTGTTTCTCTGATGGCGAAGCCTTTGCTTAAGGGGATGGACGCGAGTCGGACGTGGTTTTGTTATTGGGCACTTCACAGTTACTCAATTTCCTACTCCAATTTATTTTCCAGTTTTATAGGTCTTCAAATGCTCGGACATAAATTGGACAAGCATTTGCTTAGCAAGTCTGTAGTTCGATTAATTGTGCCGAAAATGAGTTCCAAATTCTTAGGGTCGTTTCATTTATTGGCTGCTGCCAGACTGAAAGTGGCGGATACGGAGGTCCCTCTTCAAACTTTTTCCGATTTATCGGTCTTTCCAAGGCGGCCCTGGTCAGATGCCCCACTTGGCCACAACTTATGCTTCCGTCTGTTTTACTGCTTGCCAAAATGAAATAAGATTAAAATACTTCTTCAGGTCATGTCACTGATTACAATTGGCACTGACGAAGCATTGGCATCAATCGACCGGAAATCACTCAGAAATTTTATTTTATCAATGCGGCAACCGAACGGAAGTTTTACCATTCACAAGGGAGGCGAAAGTGATGTTAGGTGAAAAGGACTTCGGAATGACAGTCAAATGATTTTTTTGGATTGGGTTAGGGCCGTGTATTGTGCACTTTCCGTTGCGTCCATTTGTGAATTGCCAGGCCAAGAACAGCTTTTTGGGGACACCGCTGCTTGGCTTACTCGTTGTCAGGTGGCTAATTCTCATTTAAATGACTGAACTCGTCGATTTTTCATTTCTAAATAATTTTGGCAGAAATTCCGCTAATGCGCCGGAATAAGATACCGATTTTTAAATTTGAGATCGGCAATGTTCCAAAATAATATATGCCAAAAATTATCTAACCCCAAAGTTAATTGTAAGACATACGAAGGCGGTTTTGGGGGCGAGCCTAACTGTGAAGCGCACAGCGGCTACACTTTTTGCGCCTTAGCGAGCCTCTCTTTGTTGCGGAAGGTCCATTTGGTGAATAGAGATTCAGCAATCAGATGGCTTGTCAACCGCCAAATGTCCTCCGAAGGCGGATTTCAAGTGATATTTTGTTTAAGTGTGGCCGACGACGCTTCATTTTTAAAGGGTCGTGCCAATAAACTTGTAGACGGTTGCTATTCTTATTGGAACACTGCATGTTTCTCTGCCTTGGACAGTTCTGCTGTCAATGATCAGAGCCAATTTCAGCCGTTTTCTAAGCTTTTTGACACTTTGGCCTTGCAGTCCTATGTGTTGGAGGCATGCCAAGCGCCTTCAGGGGGTCTCAGGGACAAACCCGACAAGCAAGTTTCTACATTGCATCTCTCAAAACTGTTATTGTGAGTGTTTTCCAGAAGTCCCGACTTGTACCACACGTGCTATACGCTTTCTGGACTTTCCGTTAGCCAAATTTATTCAGGTGGAATCCACAGTGGTAACCAAAACATCGTGGTCAGTTAATTTTATTTTAAAGATTTTCAAAAAAGGCAATTCTGTCAATAAGATTTTATTTTGGGTTCAGAATTATCGCCGAAAAAAATTTTTGGTACTTTTCGGTTATGCGTACACAAGGCGAAATTTTAAAAAATGCAACAAAGGAGCGCGCGTAGTGGGAAAAGACGTTTGCCATCGCACATAAAAAGCTAAACAATGAATGTCTCACAAATTGTTGCTCATATGTCGCCTAAATAGTTAGCGCACACTGTTTTGTTTTGTTACTCCGCGCGCTCCTTTGTTGCATTTTTTTTTAAATTTGGCCCTGTGTACGCATAACCGAAAAGTACCAAAGTTTTTGAAAAGCAAAAAAAAAGGTCATCAAAAAAATCAGCGGCCGACCCCACTTCGCAAAAAATTTGGCCGACTTTTGAATTATATTGTTTTTTCAGGAATCTGTTCACCCAATTTACAATGTGCATATCGACGCATATTCCAAAGCGCAACGATATTTCAAAGCATGATCAATGGGCTTTTCAAATGTAATAAAAAGCGAGTCGAAAAACTGACAAACGGTGGAAGGTTAAGCATTCGAAATGAGAGGAGGAAAAGCACCGGGAAAAGCAAACAAATCATATTGACAAATGCTTTCATTTTGTTTGTTAATGAGTGGTTACCGGTAGATAAAGTCGAAGCAAGCGAAGGAAAGAGTGGGCGGGGAAAGCGCCGAGGGGCGACGGCGTTGGGATTTTCTTTTCTCAACGGAAACGAAATGTATTCCTTCACTTGTGCAACAATCTCGCATTTCCGTTTTATTTCTTAATCGGACTCCATAAAATGTATGGCACGTCAAATGTCTACGGATTAACTGTTGACAATGGGAAGGATGCTCATGGAAGGCAATTCTCCTCTGGTCATCCCAATTCATCCCAGAAATGGTCGCCGTTTTACCAGCGAAGAAATCACGACGGATTCGGTGGATTGTATGCACCATTTTAATAAACTTTTTGTTCTAATCACAAAAACATTAAGCGAAATGGGAGAGATAAGAGAAGACCAAAACAATTCAAACTATTCCCCAAATATTGTTCATAAACAAAAAATGTCGCAGCAACAAATGCAGTCGAAAATGTGCAAAGATAAAACGAGCAAACCATTAACAAAGGTTGGACAGGAGGAATTAGCGAAAAAATGCATCAGTGATACAGTATTTGTAGAAAGCAATATACTGTAATGGACTATTAATCTTACAATTTGTTTTTACGCCTCCAATGACTATAAAGTCGATAGGACTTTTGTCTAACAAAATTATGGATTAATAACAAAAGATAAAAAAACTTTCCTTAGATTGGGTGATGGACTGTAGTAGAGCCGTTGGAAGATAACACACAATAAGCATATGCATACTAAGAAAAAGGAGGGGCTTCAAAAATTAGCAAACTTTCCTTTGAAAGAGACAATGATGATTTATTGGGGGGGGGGGAGGGGAGGGGCATAACCAAAATATCCTTTGGTGATACGTTCTGTGGTTACAAAAACCGAAAATATTGAAATATAATTTTTAGCAAAATGTTTTTATAGCAGGTTGACCAACTTCTTTATGAACTTCCACAACAAAACAAATTCTCAATAAATTCGCTTTGTCAACCGCCAGAGTTTCTTAAAGTGTTCAGTGATGTGCGTTGTTTGGTGGGCGAAAAAGCAGTTTTTGATTGTGTGCTTTTGGGTTCTCCACGCCCGAGGGTGATTTTCAATTTATATCTGAGGCATTATGCCTAATTATGCTTAACTTCCAGGTTTGTTGGCTGTTTAATGATGACAAATTGTTATTTGACGATATTTTACTGGAAGATACTTCAGGTGCAAATGATTTTTGCAGCGCTGGGGCGAAAATGGGAATTTGTAGTAGTTTTCGGGATAATTTTTTGAGAATTTTAATGGAATATGGTGAGCAAATTATGCAAGATTTTCAAACAATTTGTCCGTTTTTTGAAAAATTTTTCATTCCCCTCCTCCTTAGATACGCCCCCCCCCCAAAAAAAAAAATCCACCGATCAGCAAGCATTAATTGATTTATATGAGAAATCCTCTAAATAATTTGCCTCTGGCTTAATGAATAGTGCATAAATTTAGACATTTGTCGTTGTACGATAAAAAGAGTCCGCCCCCGTCATTACGGTAGTCTTTTATTTAACGATAATAAAAAGCATTAACTTAAGGAATATATTCGGTCAGTTTGTATGTTCATAAATACATTTTCATTGTTGAATTTACGCACAGATTTTGGCCGAGAATGAAGTGGGAAGAGCGATCACAACAGCGACGCTTTTACCAGTTTCAGTATACGATAACTACTGTATCTAAGTACAATAAACGAAACAGAGATAATTTGTATCAAAATAAGGAAAAACGAGGATTAAAAAAAATAACACATTTGGACAAAAAAAATTACAGACATATGATAGGGATCCCAACTGAAAATTTTTAAGGTACTTGTGCGTTTTGGGCCTACGCCACATAATTTTAAAAAAGGTAGGGCGCGCTGAAGGCATTTTAGCGCGCGTTGCTATTTTGGCGGCATAAATTCAGCAATCTGAAGCAAAATTTCTTCAAAGGGATCAATTTTGCGTCTTTTACAGTCCTCACGCCAAAGGAATTCGCACAAATAGGAGTCGAGTTTTGTGCTGTAGGCCCAAAACCCACAAGTACCATTTTTAAAATCATTTTGATTATTTTGCTTATTATAATAAATTTAGCACAATAATTGGGCCTTGGATACCTAATTTTTTTAATTAAAAAGTTACTGAACATTAAATTTGCAAAGGTATTTTTGCTGAAAATTAAAATATTTATACGTCAAAAACACCAACAAAAAAAAATGGTTTTCGCTGCAAAATTTCCGGGAGCGGGATCGGGAATCCCGCTCCCGTTAAAATCCCGCAGAAATTTTACGGGAGTCCCGGGCGGGAGCGAGAGTAATTCGAAAATTTAATTAAATACTCACAAAAATATTTTTAATGCACAAATTTGAAGGACAATCCTTTTATTAGAGAAAAAAATAGACAGAAAAATTTAGTAAGCAGAAATTTGAAATTAAAAAAATCATATTTTTGGTCGAAAATCAGAAATTTTTTCAAATTGCTTCAAATAAAATTTTTAAATAATTTATTTGTTGACTCCCTTTATTAATTTTAACAATTTTTTGCGGCTTATTTTTTGAAAAAACTTTTTGGTGACCAGGGTGGAAGAGGGAGGCCGGCGGTGCCGATAGGCGCCGCCGGGAAAAATTTTGGCTATATATTTAACAGATTTTCAATGAAAAATCATTATTTTTACCAAAAAACTCAATTCTTATCAGTGCATTTTTACTCCCGTTTTTGGGTAAAAATTTCCGGGAGCGGGATCGGGAGTTCAAAATTTTCCGGGACATAATTTTACTTGTTAATTGCAAGGCCACAAATATTTGCACATCAGTCGACCTCTTTTAAAAAACAAACTTTTTTTGGTAATACTGTGCTTGTTCCCCCCCCCCCACTTTTCGAAAATTTGTTTTCCAGAAGTCATGAAAATATGTTTCAATGGTTTTTGGGGTCGCTGATCACGAATCCGGCATTCTTTTCGAACAATTCAGAACCCCGCATCCGAATTCGAACAAAAAGTCGAAAATTCAAGATTTTCGTTAGTCTAAAATTAGTTTAAATGATATTTTATTGAAGCACTAATAACTTTTAGTTCGTTCCCGTATATTTAAACAAAGCTTGAAAAAAACATCTGAAATAGGAAAATTTGAGTTTTCGACTTTCTGTTTGAATTTTTTGGGACCTACTGAAATAATAGCGGCCACGATTGCTTTGAAAATTAATATCTGCTTAATTAATGATATTTTTTTGAATCTGCTGAAAATATTTTTTTGGGAACATGGATAATTTTTCCAGGACCTGATAAGGGCTTCCATTTTTAGGCAAATGCCTAAAATTTCTGCGCACTTGTTACACATAGATAAGCGCGACAAAAGCATTTTCCGCTTGGTTTGGGGTGTCTATGATGACTTTTATAATGCCTATTTTTGACTTTTTGTGCTTAATGCCTATTTTTGTGCCTATTCGCCATTTTTGGCGCTTTTTTCAGGATTTTCGGAAAAATTCTTAACTAAAATGAAAATTACACCCCTAAGAATCGATCCGAAAAATTTTCACAAAAATTGATCCCCAAAATTCAATTATTTTTTTCTTAATAAAAATTTTTGAAAAAAATGTCCTTATTCGATAAAACTTTAAAACAACAATTGAAATATAAGCAAAATTAAGTTTTTTGATTAAGTCGTTTTTACGTGATTTGCTACCTAAATAGTGTTAATAAGAAAAAAATTTTTTGCCTATTTTTGTGCCTATTCGTGGATTTTTGTGTCTATTTAATGCCTATTTTGCGATTTTTTATGCCTTTTTAGGTGCCTATTTCGCGATTTTTGTACCAAAAAATGGAAGCCCTAATTATGAATGATCAAAATCAAAATGAACAGCATAAAAAAGCATTGACCAATATTTTGAATTAGCGCGCAAAGGCAACTCGTACAATTAAAAAATAAAGCATAGGTTCAAGAAAACCTAAGTTTCGGCCTAAACCTAGGCGTAAGTCTAAGCCTATGTACGAGTTGCTTTTTGTACGAATTGTCATAACACCTGAAAAATTAATATTAGACTAATCCTTAGATTTGGCGTTTTTTACTATTGAATGCTCAGAAATTGCTCAAATGGATTTTGGTTTTTTAAATGACTCGACTAACAAATGGGGGAAAAACCAACGCAATTATTATGGGACATCATATGTTGACAAGGACTTTGGTGGAGTTAATGATTCGGAGGAGGAAGAGATGCTTCAATTGGAAGAAGAGGACGCGATTTCCCGGCAGAAGAAAATTGAGACGGGAAATTCGTTGGTCGATTTTGATTGTCTAATTGCAAATTCAACGATAAAGAACAAAGGAAGGAGCAAACTCTTCGAAGTCCTTCACATTTCAGTTGCAAAAGAAACGCCTGAAAAGGAAACTGCGCAAGGAAAACCGCTAGAAAATGTAATTCAAATTTACTTTACCAGTAATAATGTTGCGCAGATTGGCAGAACTTTTGAACAAAACGTGTGCGATCTGCAGTCAGAAACATCAACCGATGGAGGGAATTTCGACGATGGAGGACCGTGCGTTTCAAAAGAAATGCGGCGAAAAATAAATTACGAGGTGCCAATTTTAATTTTTACAGTGCTATAATTGGCCGCTTATTATGACGAGGACTTTTCAGATTCGGAAGAACAAAGGCATTCGAAAGGACAAAGGGCGAAGGAAAGCTAAACAGCGGCATTCGCGGGTGATGAAGCGAACGCAATACGAAAAAGCACTGATCAAGCGCAAATCGCAGGTATTTGTTGGGAGCAGTAAAAATTTTGTTGTGGTATTTACCTTTAAAGCCATAAATTACTTTTCTCAGGTCCCAAACATGCGTCGGGAAATGGAGAGATATGATGGTGAAAAGCGTGGAATTCGTATTTCTACAATCCGTTCCACAAAATTTTAATTTTGATTAAATTCTTTCTTGCTTTTTTGCGCACAATGCCACAGTTAAATACAATAAAATTATCGTTTTTACTTCCATCAACTAATTATTTGTAGAAGGTTAATGACTTCGCGAATTTTAAGACTTTGGCAGGTAAAAATGAATTTCATTGATTAATCTGCTTGGAGTTTTCAGCCCGGAGCTCCCCGTCCTAGGGTATTTTTGCCTGATTTCTGGATAAAATTGGTTGAGCAACCGAGCAAGGGTTACAACCGTCTTCCAAAAAATGCCGCTGCGTTTGAGGTCGACCTCAAAATGTCGCGAATGGATGTCCGCGAATATTTGGAAAAAATTTACAAATATCCGGTTCGGGATGTGCGGATTCGTGTCACTATGGGGGATATCACATGGGACCACCCCAAAGACCGGGACAAGAGAAGAGCACTTTGGAAGGAAGAGGACCGAAAGATTGCTATCGTCTTTTTTAAAGTATGCGAATACTAATGACGCACTGGAATATCCATGTTCATTTCAGAAGGGTTTCATTGCTGAAGTCCCGGATCTGTTCCCCGGCCGTGGCACCGATGCTGAAATTGATCAGATGAAGAAGTTCCAAGAGCAGGACGCAAATACTTTCAACAGTCGCTTTGTCAATAGGGGAAGGGCAGGGATAGGAGAAATGCTACCTATTTAATGCTGGAATTTTTGTTGATAAAATGCGATGAATGTACGAAAACTTCGAACCTAATTAAACATGTTTAATTTACTAAAATGGGCTTGCTCATTTTATTTTCTATTTTGTTATTTGTTACTTATCATTTATTTGATTTCACCATGAAACCAACAATCGATTTGAAGCAGGACATTTCCAAGTACAAGGAACGCTTCCAAAAACTTCATCATAAAAGAGTTGCTTTTTTACCATAACTTTATTTTATAAAAAAGAATTAAGGAAGAGTCAAGAAAAATAAACCACGAACACGTCGTGGAGGAGGATCGACGTCTGAAGTTGCCCAACAATTTTGAGGCAAAGCGAAAACGACAAGAATGGGAGTTGGAGGAGCTTGTGGCAAGAAAGGTGAAGTGTAACGGAAACTCGATTTTATTTGCCTTTGAACTGATTCGTCTAACAAATTCTTTTTTTGAGGAAGCGGAGGAGCGTGGCGAAGATTATGACAGAATAAAGGCACTGGGAACGCAAGCAGACATCGCCGACAAAATGGAAGCGGCAAAACGAAGAAAAGCAAACCCCGACACGGGATTTGCGAGTGAGCCATCCCAGCCGAGGGAAAGTCTATTTATCGTGAAATTAAGGTTATGAAGCGATGTCAATTCGGCAATACGAAAGAATGACCAATGGGATAAAGCCGGACATGGAATCTTACCAAAAGATGAAAGGAGTCGTGTAAGACGCTGACTATTTTTTGCCTAATTTAAGATTTTATACTCAAAAGACAACTCGTGATTACTAACTGTTATGCTTTTCACCATTTAGCGGAGAAGATCAATTCTACGCAAGTGCAAATACGTTGATCCAAGGCTCGCATTATCCCACCGACAAGGCACTCGATAAACTTTCGGAGGATGTTCATAACCAGTGAGTGGGACAAGTTATTCCTTACGTGTTGGTTCACCCAAAAGGATGAAGAAACGTGACCAGTACCACCGCCGTCGGATGTTCGACCCTGATGCCCCGATTGACTTCATCAACGAACGCAACAGGTGGGTGTCGGAAAAAGGCGAGTCGCAACGATTGTTTTTCAAGAAAATTCAACCACAAATTGGAGCGCTATTACGGCAAATATACGGCAGATATTAAAGAAGATTTGGAGAGAGGGACGGCCATTTAAAAGAATAGTGAAAGCGAAAGTATTGACATTGAAATTGGATTAAATCACAGATAATCTTTGAAATTGGATTAAATCGCAGATAAATCCTATTTTCTTTTGGAATTTCATAAACATTTTAAAAAATGTTGTTACTTAATGCTTGATTGAAATTAACTATTTCAAAACCCAACATATTCTCGCGTCCCTACCCAAATGAATATTGTGTGTCCGTCTCACCCTGAAGCGGATTTGGTCGAAGATGCCAGGGCCGGCGATTTGATTTGTACTCGCTGCGGTTTGGTTGTTGGAGAAAGGTTGCCTCAGTTTTTTGCTCCTAATCTTTTTCCATTTAGACTAATTGATGTTGGGACTGAATGGCGTTCGTTTAGCAATGAAAGTTCGGGAAAGGACCCCGTCCGTTTGTTTATTCGTTCATTTTCATCATTTTTTTGCTCTTTGCAGTCTCGCGTCGGTGCCCCTGAGAATCCGCTTCTTTCCGGCTCCGACTTATCGACTTCAATTGCCGTTTCTTTCGGATCGGACAGTGATAGAGCGTAAAAACTCCTTTTTATTACCTTTTTGAAAGACTTTTAAACAATTTCCAGTTTGGCAAATGCACAGAGGAAGCTTTTGAGCAGCACCGATCGACAAATGACACAGGTAAATGTTTTGTGATTCAAAGATTTTTTCTTCCTTTAATGCGCTCGTCATACATAAAATAAAAGGAAATTTCTTTTTTTTTTTCTCTCATGGCTCCTTTCGGCACCGCCAAATTCCTCACTTTATTATTGTAAGAGTTACCGATATTTTCAATTATTTTTTTATCTTGGGCAACTGAAGCAAATTGTAACGCAGGGAGAATTATTATTATTTTTTTGTTAATCGTTTTTTGAGCTAATTGTAAGGCTTTGTCGAATGAGCTAACGTTTTTCTTATTAATCGTTACGCCAAGGCTATGATGGTTATTCGTGAAATGAGCGAGAAAATCAACTTGACCCGGACAATCCAAGACAGAGCGGCTAAACTGTACAAGGAGGTCCTCGAGTCGAAAGCCCTCCGCGGAAAGAACAACGAGGCACAGGCGGCCGCTTGCCTTTACATCGCATGTCGTCAGGAGGGGGTTCCCAGAACGTTCAAGGGTAAGCAAACGCATTCTATGGGCCGAGGTTACAAAGCAGGGGCGTATCTAGAAACATTTTTCGGGGGGGGGGGGGGACCCGACCTGAAGACCTTTTTTTTTTGCTATTTAACCAATAACTTTTTTTCCACTGCTGGGTAACAACTGCACTTTTTGCACTAAAAATGACCAAATTTTGGCCGTTTTAAGGCAAAAAACTTGTAAAAATAGTGGAAAATGTAGGTCCGGCGGTGCCGATAGCCGCCGCCGGGAAAAATTTTTGGAAATTTGAGTGCTACTTGTTACGAAATTTGCCTATTAAACTTTTTAATTTCCGTTTGTGGGGGGGGGAGTTTTCGTATGTCCCTGGGCTCAGTTCCTGCCCGCAACTGATCGACTTTCCGTCCACCAGCAATTGTGCCTTCAGTCCTCTGTTCTCTTCCAATGTTTGGCATGCGTCGCAATACAAACTGAAAATTCACCGAAATCATACATTTTTTGGAGGGAGGGAGGTCGACGGTGAAGGAGGGAAAGAGGAAAAAATTTTAAAGTGAACAAATTTTCTTACAATAACAAAATTCATTAAAATTTCAAAAAATTTCCCCGGCGGCGCCGGAAAGCAGTTTAATTAATGCAAAAAATAGTCGATTTACATGGCTGGACCCTTCGCAAAATTGACCCCCCCCCCTCCATTTTTTTTCATGTCTGACTGAAAATCTCGAAGAATTGTCCAACCTTTAGAAATTTGTGCGGTGTCAAAAGTGTCGAAGAAGGAAATTGGACGCTGTTTCAAGCTCATCCAGAAGACCATGGAGACCAACTTGGACCACATAACCAGTGCCGATTTCATGGCAAGTTCCTTTTCCGACTGTCCCTTTACGCTTTTGTTCAGTCCCGTTTCTGTGGCAATCTCAGCCTGCCTTACCCCGTCCAAGTCGCTGCCACTCGAATTGCGAAAAAATCTGTTGAACATGACCTCGTTGCTGGGTAACAAAATTTTTTTTCAAAATTTTACATTTTCTAACAATAAGACAAGTTTTTAAAATTCTAATTCTCAGGATTAGAAAAAAAAAAGAATTTTTTTAATTAAATAAAAAAATGTATTTGTTTTTGATAGTTATTGAACATATTTTGTATTGTGTTATCCTATTATTCAAATTCAGTCGGAGTCCAATTTCCATCGCCGCCGCCGCAATTTATATGGCATCGCAGGCGAGCAATGACAAACGCACGGCGAAAGGTGCCACACCAACCATTTCTTCATTTAGTGCCATTTTCAGAGATCGGTGAAATTGCCGGCGCTGCCGAAGTGACCGTTCGTCAAACGTACCGTCTCCTCCTGCCCAAGGCTTTGGAGCTGTTTCCGCCTGACTTTCGCTTCGAGACGCCCATAGATCAGTTGCCCACTTCCTGAAAAGGCGCAATTTGGGCTTTTCTTTTGAATGCGTGTCAATTCGTTCATTTTTTCCGTTCATTCATTGCCCCGCCCTCCTTCCCCCGCTTCGTAATTGTTAATTTGGGTATTAGCTGTTAGTGTGTGCTCATTCTCTTTGCTTATCAGTCGCCACTTCGTTCCTTTGTCTATATTTATAGTAATTACAAGGAGGACGAATTTTTTATCAAAAGAAGTCCTCAAGTTTTCGTTCAATAAATTCTCAAATATCAAGCCCAGTTTCCGCTTTCCCCCTTTGCTAATGACTGTGTTAATGGAAACAAATTTTCTTTTTGTTTTTTTCATTTTATTCTTTCCTATCACTTTGTTCGTTGTTCTTTGGTTGGTCAAAGGGAAAATGCCGATCTCTTTTTGGCAATTCGGAAAACAAACATTCTTAAGACATATTGTCATGTTCGCCTTCCATCTTTTTAAAGTTCCGGCTTTGTTCGCGGGCGCAAAGTTCCAACTTCTTTTGCCATTGATGGTGGAAGTGTCTTTCTTTTTGCTGCCATTCCATATGCTCGTTCGCCTTCTGCCGAATTACGCTTTTCAGCACCCCAACCGCCAATTCCATGGGCAGACGTAAGGGACGCCACTAAACAGG
This sequence comes from Heterodera glycines, assembly GCA_004148225.2. Lineage (NCBI taxonomy): Eukaryota > Metazoa > Nematoda > Chromadorea > Rhabditida > Heteroderidae > Heterodera > Heterodera glycines. The sequence continues at coordinate 8,787,330 of CP049708.1, read as the reverse complement.
GACCTTCTTGTTGGTGGAAAATCACGTGACTGAGTGCCAATGGGCTACGCTTGCAAGGCCCAAGAGTTCGCCAGAATCGCCTTTCTTGGACAACGATTAACGCTTTGTTAGTGGTTTTCCCACCGACGCCCCCTCGCTGTCTCCGATGGATGAGGACTGTCTGTTGGTTTTTTGTCTCTGAACGATGTCTTCGTGGGGCTGTGCCGTTCTCCAATACATTTACGGGGGCAAATTTATGTACGGCAGCGCTCGGAAACTCGATGAGCTAACAATTGTCCTTTTTGGGCCTTTCTCCGGTGATCAATGCCTTTGTTTAAGGCGGACAATTTCAATTCCCTGGCAGGGAAGTGATTTTGGTCACTTTCGGTCGGTTTTTGCCCCTTTTTTTTTGGATTTTTCAGCTTCTTTAGGGTACCGGATGAATGTCTTTGGGCTGCTCAATTTGAACTTTCGTTTTTCCGATTTGAATCCGCAAAATTTGGCCATCCATGGTTCCGTTATTTGTCCTTCCCCCCCCCCCTCCCCCGATCACTCCCTACACAGATATTGTTGCTAGTCTTGACTCAAAATGAAATTGCAGTTTTTGGCGGTGATCCCAAAAGAGTGACGCTGGCCGGCCAAAGTTCCGGCTCAGTGGCCACCAAAATTATGCGTTTTGTTGCCTTTTTTCGGCTAACATTACTTACAATTAATTGGTTTTGATAGCTTATGTTTCTTCCACGGACTAATGTTCTGTTCCATCAGTTAGTCCCCACGGAGTGAGTGAGAATTCGTTTCTCTTAATGGTTCATCAATTTTTATATGAATCAAACCAGAGTTAATGAGTCTAATTTTCAAAGAAGTTTGGTCCAAGAATTCCAACTCATCAAGAATAATAAGCATTCAATGTATGTCCAATCAATAGATAATCAACGACACTTTGGTCAATCTGATGAGCCGTTACAGGGGCAAGCACAGCGTAATGACGGGCACCGTTTCAAAGGAGTTTCTGGACGGAGCGGTGCTGCTCAGCCCGAGAACTGGTCGGGTCGACAAGGTCCGCCTCGCGCTTTACTGTCGTCGATTAGTCTGTCAGTTAAACTATGAAAACGGCGGGAAGGCATTGTCCGAATGCGTCAAAGGCTGTTCGCTGCTGATTCTTCACGGCGAAATGTGCCAACCTTTCTTTACCAATTTGAATACGATGAAATTGGCACTGCTTTTCAATATGCGCCGGGAAGGTATTCGTTGTGCTTCCCGTGTTTCACTTCTCTCTTACGAGGGCGGGAATGCCATAGTTTCTTTGATGGTTCAGATTTGGCTCTCTTCCCGAACTGAGTCCACGGCATGTTCAAGACCTTGTCTATTTATTTGGTCAGAATAAAGGGATTTTCACTGAAAGTGACCGTCGCCTCCAGCAGCTCTACTCGACACTTTTCGTCAATTTTGTAATCAACGGCACTTTGAACGGAGGCCCCGTTCAAAATGCGTTGCCATTTCAACCGAACCGTTCAAATTTCTACACTCTGCAAATTCGAACAATCAAAGCGATTTTGTTGGAGACACTGCGTACTATCATCAAAGGGCAGGTAAATTTTGGACTGAGCAAATACCAAAGTCAGTTAAATAAGCCAATAACTGGTCCATGATCCTTTTTATCACCAAAGTTGCGGGACGGCGACATTTGCTGAGGGATGAGTACTGATCGACGATCAAATGACCAGCAAATATTTGTCGGAGGATTTGGACTTTTTTGGATCTCTTCTGATAGGCCATCCTCGTAAAACTGTGTGCCAATGTCCCTTCAGTTGTTGGGCTTTCGGCATTTTCCTATTGGCGATGCTGTGCACGCTTTCTTTTTTCATTTTCCACAAATGGAAAAAACAACGAAAGTCGAAGATGATCAAAAAAGAATTAGCGGACATAACGCAATAAATTTTTAATTACTGTAATAAAATTCACTCTTCCATTTACCACATAAATTTACGGTCGGGGTCGTTTTCGCGTGGCCGTTTTCGCGTGGCCATTTTCGCGTGGCCGTTTTCGCGTGGGGTACGTTTTCGCGTGAGTACCTGTTTAGGACTGAAATTGGTCGGATTTGTGCAAAACATCCATGTTTCGAATCCGAACCCGAATTCGGACAAATTTCTTGACTTTTTAATTTTTTTATTTCTTGCGGCTAGTATCTTCTACAATACTTTGTCAGTTTGGTCGGATGTGCATCAAACGGAAAAAATAATTAAAATTTTATAAAAATATAACAAAAAATAACAAATTTCAGAACAAACTAAGGTCGCATTTCATAGTTTCGGGAAACACCAGTGAGAAAATTGATAATGTTTTCGGGATTCACATTGGCATTGGCATAATTGTGATCATTTTGAGGGAGGTGAATGTTATTGATTTCGTTATAACGGTGGACGAGTCGGAGAATCCGTGCGTCGGCTTCGCGATACTTCTTTTTCTTTTGTGGAGCGGATTCTCCCATGACACAACGTGAAATGTCCGCGTCAATTGCCTTCTGCTCACATCTGATCGTGTCAATGAAGCGCCAAATTGTTGGATGAGTGCAGCTAAATTGCCGCTGAAGTTTGCGATGGAATGCCTCGGCGAAGTTGTTGGTACGATCAGCACCATCTAAGGTGCGCTGATGAACATTCCATTCGTGCGGGTGGAACAGAGGCGCCGCCATTGGAACATTGAAACGCATTCGGCCCATGTAGTTGTCCAAAAACCTAGAAAAATAAAAAAATCATAAAATTCGCCTTCGGACTTAACCAATTGAAAACGCCGTTAAGTTGTGGTGGAATTTGTGCTCGAAGAACATTAAGGCCATTTTGAAGGTGGTGCACAGGCAGAAAGGCCAATGAAGTGATCATCTTAGACTTCTCGGCGAAAGCAGGATCAGTGTTGTAAGCCTAAACTACTAAGAAAAAAATTTATCATCTGAAAAATTCAATTGACATGTGTGAGGCCAAGGATTCTGATCTGCCTCTTCATGTTGCGGACAAGGTGAAAAAAACAGTAGCGGTCACTGCATGCCGGAAGCACTGTGCGGACCGCACCGACAATTGCCAACTCGAAGTCCATCGAAATTGTCTGCGGCGCGAAATTCGGCCATCGTTCCAAAAGAAGCTGTAACATGCGCGTATAAATTGCGGCACACTTAAATGTTAAAAGACAGTAGCAAATTGGAAATACCCAACCATCTCTCCTAAAAAGATTGAACATTGTGATAACACAATTAACTTTACTTTGCCAACAACACATAAATTTGGCTGAAAAGCGGTGGCGTCAATGAAAACGTGCCGTCCGCCACAGGATGATCGCGATTATGCTCTTCGTAAGTACCAAGGATGGCTTCTTCTCCCATTTGTTGCCACTGCTTTGCCCCTCACTTCCCTTTATATTTTCGCTTCCGTACGCGCCATTCGTTCCCGAAGTGTCAGCCGAAAATTCAGTGCTTTGCTAATTAACAGGGCAATTGGAGATTTTTTTGCGAGTTTTGTCTCTTTTGCTGCTGTCCTTTATTTGCTGATCAGTGTTAATCACATAAGGTATTTACAAATTAAAAATGATATGACGTTGATTTATCGTGTTAGTCGAGTTCTCTCTCCCTTCCTCCCCCATCTCTCTCCCTCTCTCTCTCTCTCACTCTCTCAGTCTCTCTCTCTCTCTCCCCCTCCCTCTCTCTCTCCCTCCCTCCCTCTCTCCCTTCTTTCTCTCTCTCTTTTTCAGTCTCTCTTCCCTTCATTTTCAGTGTCCATTGGATCACTTTCTTGAACAGTTTTTTCACTTCTTGTTTCTGGAGTGGTTTAATCACCTACACTTCCATTGGATTCCTCAAATTGTATGGAATTGCAAAGCCCTTTCAATACAAAGAAATGGTCACGATGGAAAGGTAATTTGTAGGAAATGGCAATTAGTAACTTTAATTACTAATTAGTTGCCAAGTTATACCAATTAATTGCCATAAATGACCAATTGCTGTCTCCTCCCCTCCACAGGTGCGTCATGTTCATCAAATTGAGGTTGCCCCCCCCCCTCTCCCTCTCTCTTTGCCATTCCCCCCTCTCCTCTCCCTCCTCCAAGTTGGGTGTGCTTCGCACTAATTATGCTGGCCACGATGGGTTTCACTTTCCTCGTCAAAATTGAGTTTCTGGCCAATTGGACGGGCTGTAAGGTTGAGAATTGCCTTTCCTGGATGTATCGAGTGCGCAACATTTTCACAATTCTTCTCTATTTCTCATTTCAATTCGGCTTAACTCAGAAATAACATTAGTTTTTTTAATTTCATTACACTTCAATTAGTTTAAAATATTTAAAATGAGCATTTTTAGAACTCCTTTAAAAATTCACTGAATTCTGTCGGGCACACTTCGGGCGGGGACACTCAATTCGGAGCAGCAGCAGCGGTGCTTCAGAAGACGCTACCAATTTCCCCTGGTCAAAGTGAGCAGAACGAAAATGGAAAAACAGTCCGAAGGGGGGGGGGGAGAAGGGCACGAAATGCCGAAAACAAAACGAAAAGTTCAGTGCATGTCTAAGCCAAAATTCAGGGACCGACCGACCATTGCTCCCCCCATTTGCCGTGGGATGGTCTTAACAGTCCCTTCATCCGCTCCCAAAATTCTGAATTCCGTTGCACTAGGAGAGCTGGTGGAGGAGCACACACACAATTAGGAAACGGGCGGTCAGGGTCGTTTTGTACCGCCATTTTCGTACCGCCGTTTTCGTACGGGGGACATTTTCGTACGAGTTCTTGTACAAGCGTCAGATTCAATTAGAAAAACTTATGACTAACTAATCGAACCAAAATTTTATCATTTTTTAATTTCCCATTCATAAATTTAATGTAAAAATGCATAAATTTAACAATAACAAAATGGGACAAACTAGGGTCGCATCTCATAGTTTCGGGAAATACCGCGAGAAAATTGTTAATGTTTTCGGGATTCACATTGGGATTGGCATAATTGTGATCATTTTGGGGGACAATATTGACATCGTTATAACGTTGGACGAGACGAAGAATCCGTGAATCGGCATCGCGATACTTCCTTTTCTTTTGGGGTGCGGCTTCTCCCATCATGCAACGTGCCATATCAGCATCAAGCGCCTTCTGCTCACATCTGATCGTGTCAATGAATCGCCAAACGCGTATAAATTGCGGCACACTTAAATGTTAAAAGACAGTAGCAAATTGGAAATACCCAACCATCTCTCCTAAAAAGATTGAACATTGTGATAACACAATTAACTTTACTTTGCCAACAACACATAAATTTGGCTGAAAAGCGGTGGCGTCAATGAAAACGTGCCGTCCGCGTAAATGTCACTCATCTGATGGGCCCAATCCGCCGTAGAAGCTCTTCCAAAAATGAGAATCCTTAATACCGGTTCAATGATCAGCATTTAATGTATAAATGATGTCTCACCGTTGAGGTCCATTTTGTCCTTGAATTTGAAAAACGCCGGTGTCCGCCAATAGAAATTGTTCCTCGTCAATTTCAGTTCGCTTGTAAATACGATAGGTATTTGGAATTTACAACTGCTCCAAATTGAGAGGTTCGACTCGCGGTGCATTTTCATCACGGCGCAAACGTTTGATTACCTAAAAAAGAAAATAATAACAAAATTGTTTTTGGATATAAACCCACCTTTTTTGTGGCGTATTTGCTCGGAAAAGCTGCTAACACAGGTGTGCATGTGTTTTGCAGCACTTGAGCACGAATAGTCGCAGATGCCTCGCACGTCTCAGCAGCACGTCGCTTGAGTCCAGTTACAAGTCGCTGACATTCCACATGCGCAGCATTCATGTCGCACGAATGAACTCCGACCAACTTCTGCACAACGTTATTTAAATCCGTGTGCAAACGCCCTGAATTTTAAAAGATTTGCAAAATTAAAAATAATATATTAACATACCCTTGCATTTGTCTGACGGGCCATGAAACTCACATCGCCAAAATTTCTTAAGTCCATCTGCGCTCAATTGGTCGAAAACATAGAGTGCGCCGTCATGTTCTAACTTAAATTTGTTTCGTTTTGTTTTAATTTTTTGCTGCTGGTCCATATTATATAATTTAAATAGCCTTAATTTAGTTTATAAACTCATTAAATTATAAAATAAAAACTCGTTAGAAAAAAGAGTGAAACAAATTTTGGTAAAATATAATGTGAGTTATGAATTCTCTTTTATATGCAACCACGCGAAAACGGCCCTCACGCGAAAACGGCCACGCGAAAACGTCCTGGCCCGATAAATTTATACGGGCACAAATTATAAAAATATATATGAATGCCATTGTGGGAACTGCATTGACCCTGTATGGCTAATAAAATAAAACTTGCGGGAATCACGTTCCCGAATTTTTTTTTCTCAAAACTGTGGAAATTGGTAAAAATGGGGTCTTAAAATAATCTGTAATTATTTTTAATTTTAGTAACTTTTTCCAGCTTCGGTAATTTGTTTTCTTCCTTTTTAATAACGGCCTAAAACTCAAAAAAAATTAACCAAAAGTTTCTCTTTTTTTGGAGCACATTTGTTAGCAAATTGAGCCTATTAAGTTTTCAAAAATTTCCCTAGTGGCGCATGTCGACACCGCTGGATCACCACAAAAAATCGTATTAGACTTTATATTTATTATAGAAGAGAGTAATTCAATTAAATTTCATAACTAATCATCAAATACACGTTCATAACAACGTGCATATCAATGAGTCGGAATGCCGATTTCCCACTTACGACATTTTGTGTTCTAATTTCTGGCTTCGAATTTTAAAATTTAGCAACAAATATTTAAAAAAATTTTTAAATAACAAAATTCAAAAAAATCAAAATCTCGTTCCCTTCCCTTTTTTGATTCCCTTGCCGGAAATTTTTTACCGGGCTCTAAGCTAAATTTTAATTTATTTTGACTTTTTGCGAGATTTTCGGCAATGGTGTGGAATTGTGGTCCCGATGGAAAAAATAGTAAGCTTTTATAAGAAGCAATTTTTCTGGGCTAAAAATGCACTATCACGAATCTGAGCTCAGATTCTGAAAATCGTTGATTTTGTCTATGACTTTTCATCCAGTACTTGATTTTTTCCGAAATTTTAAGGAAATAAGTCGGGCGTAAGAAATTCATGATCACGAATAAGATTTCGTGTGAGGCAACCAATTATGAGCAGCACTATTTACCGGGCCAGGACGTTTTCGTACCGCCGTTTTAGTACGGGGGACATTTTCGTACCGCCGTTTTCGTACGAGTGGATATGCAAAAAAAAAAATTGCATTCAAATAATTTGTTAATTTTTTAAAATACTTTTAATGTTTTGACAGTTAAGCTTTTATTAACTACAAAATGAACCAGCAGCAAGTAATTAAAACAAAACTAAATAATGATAAATTGGTGCATGATGGTGCACAGAAAAAGAAGTATCGCGATGCCGACGCACGGATTCTTCGTATCGTCCAACGCTATAACGATATCAATAACAATATTGTCCCTCAAAATGATCACAATTATGCCAATGCCAATGTCAATCCCGAAAACCTTAACAATTTTCTCGCTGGTATTTTCCGAAATTATGAGATGCGACCTAGTTTGTCCCGGATTTTTTTATTATTATAAAGTTATGAATTTTCTACAAAATTTTATGAATGGGAAACAAAAAATGATAAATTTTGGTTTTATTAGTTCTTAAGTTTTTCTATTTGAATCTGACGCTTGTACAAGAACTCGTACGAAAATGTCCCCCGTACGAAAACGGCGGTACGAAAACGACCCTGACCGACTATTTACATATTAGCCAATGAGATGATTATTGAACAATCGCACAAACATAAATAATCAACCAATTAAATACATAAAAATTAATAGTTACCGTATTTGCTCTAATTATCCCCCAATCTCCATTAATCCCCCAATCTCCAATTATCCCCCAGTCTAGGAGGGGTTTGAAAATAATCCCTCTATAATCCCCCAGTCTCCAATTATCCCCCAGTCTACGAGGAGGTTGAAAAATAATCCCCATGGGGGATAATTAGAGCAAATACGGTGAGTAAGTAAATTGTCGATTAATACAAAAAATTCGGTTTGCGTCAGTTGGGCGCTCACGGTTGGGCGCCAGCATGTTTTTCCACTATAACTTTCTACAACTTTTTTCTTTGTCATCCAAATCCAACATTGTTGGTATCATTCGAAACTTAATGTATTTAGAAACTTTTTCTAAGCTATTGCTTCGCGATTAGACAAATACCAAAAAAGTTATACATGAAAATTGCGAAAAACTCGAAATTTTGAAGTTTTTCTTAATAAAAATTTTTCCAGGCTTGAAAATCTTTTCGCTTTTTGTAAGACTAATAGAGCATGTTAAGAGCTTTCGAATGATACCAAGATTGTTGGATTTGGATAACAAATAAAAAAGCTATATTGGAAAAACGTGCTGGCGCCCAACCGTGCGCGCCCAAACGTGAGCGCCCAACCGTGGGCGCCCAACTGACGGGTTCCGAAAATCTCTCTTTTCTCTCCCTCGCAAACTCTCTGTCTCTCTCTCTCTCCCCCCCCCCCTCTCTGTCTCTCTCCTCTCTCTCTCTCCTCTCTCTCTCCCTTTCTTTTGTTTGCTTTCTCTCTCACTGCCTCCTCCTCTTTTCAGTGCATTTCGCTTCGCTTCCTTCCTCATTCTTTCCTTTCCTCTCTTTCGCTTCTCTTCCAGTTCTTCTCTCTCCAATGATTCGGTTGCCTTTTACAACATTTTGTGTCGTCTCTTTCCCACATGTCTTTGTGTATTCAAAACAAGAAGGGATTCCATTTTCTGTACAGCTTGCGCTCATACCAATCTAATGTTGTACTTTTTCTTTAGCAATAAACTCTTGAATTGCCATAGCAGAAAATATCTTTTGATAGACTGATTCTGTGATTGCTTCTGCTGCCCTTTAAGCTGCCACTGCCCGTGTTGTCTTTCATTCCATCGTTCAAATACAATCAAACAAACTGAATTCCTACACAAACACCATAATTTTTCCCTCTCAAAAGTATGGCATATTTAAAAAGTTTTTTGAAACAGAAAGGTTTAAGAATTGGTCAAGCTGGATCCGCAACAACTGTCTCAACAGCAGGTTGGCGAGTCGCAACAGCTGCAGACTGCTGTTAGCGGTGCCCAACAACAGCTTTCCATGCCGACTCAGCCCAATCAATTGCTGTCCCAACAGCAACAGCCTCAGATGGCATCTATAGAACAGCAAGCGGTGCTGAACATTTTTGGTAAAAGGCATATTTACGCTTAGCGCTAATTCTAACTTTTAGAAGCATTGACCGTCAATGATTCGGGAATGCCTCCCACTTATGTGCCTGCTGGCCTTCTCGGGGGGAGCGGTATAGGCGGCCCCAGTGGGTCCCAATTTCCACTTGGGTCTGTGCATGGCGGACCTCCATTTGCACAACCTCCGATACAGGCACGACAGGCTATAATAAACCTAAAAAATCTTTAATCTTTTGTAATAAAAAATAGCCCTATAATCTAACAACAAGTTTAGTATCCCGAACATTTCTATATGCAACAAATGATGCAATCTGCCACAACGCCGGTCCTTTCGACCGGAGGCGGAGGTTTGGGCAATACGCAGTTTCTTTATGAGCGCCAAAGTGCGTTGGGGAGTGGCACGATGGGAAGAGGGACGGGCGGAGAGGTAGCAGTAGCGAGCCAATTCACCACTACACTACAACAGCCGCAACAGCAGCGCTCACTCGTCCAACCCCAACAACAGCAGCAGCTGCAACAAGCAGTCACAAGCGGTACACCGCTGCAAGGTGTGACCGAATGCAATTCGGACAAAAAATGAAACGGAAGCAAGACGATTAGCCTTGGGCCAACATTTACATTGTTAAAAAGCAATTCTTATCCACTTTTTTCAAGGGTCCCAATTCCAATGCCCTCGTCGACCCAATCACGGCACTGAGGGGAGAGCAATACTTTTACGTGCAAATCATTTCAAAGTCAAAATTCCCGGTGGATTTATTCATTACTACAATGTTGACATTCAGTGAGTTTTGTTGTTGTTTAAATGCCATTTTAACATTTTTTAGACCTGACAAATGCCCAAGGAAGGTAAACAGGTAAATACAATATAAATGAACTTCATTTAAAAGCTAATTTTAGAGAAATTGTGAATCGGATGGTGGAGTCGTTCGGTAAAATATTCAACGGAATCAATCCAGTTTTTGACGGAAAGAAAAGTATGTACTCGAAGGATCCGCTTCCTATTGGCCACGACAGAGTCGAATTGGAGGGTAAACTATTTTTCATCTTTGATTATCCCTCATTATGAACAAATTTCAGTTGTCATGCCCGGTGATTCGGCGGTTGATAGGAAATTCAAAGTCGCTATCAAGGTCATCATCATTCATTATGGCTGCTCTATTTATTTATTATGCGCTTGCTAGTATTAACACTTCAGCTTGTGGCACGGGTTTGTCTGCAGACTTTGGATGATGCGATGGAGGGCCGAATTCGGCAAATTCCGCCGGAATCAGTGCAGGCAATGGATGTTATTTTGCGTCATTTGCCGAGTATGAAATACACTCCAGGTGTGTCAAAATGATTGGCGACTTTTTGCTGTGCTATTTTTGCAAAAAAATGGAAAATATTTTGTGTTTGCAGTCGGGCGTTCTTTTTTTTCATCTCCTCGTTCGGCGGTCGGGGCTCAGCACATAAACACGGGTGTCGGTACTTTCCAAACGGGTGACAACAAAGGATATTCGGCAATGGGCGATGGCAAAAGCGATGCCAAAGGACACTCAGCGATGGACAGCAAATTGGGTGGTGGTCGCGAAGTTTGGTTCGGATTCCATCAGAGTGTTCGTCCCTCTCAGTGGAAAATGATGCTAAACATCGATGGTTTTTCACGCTTTCATTTTGTTCACCTTTCATTTTTAAGTGTCTGCGACTGCATTTTATCGCGAAATGCCCGTCATCGAGTTTATGGCCGATGTGCTTGAATTGCCTATTCAAGCGCTTTCCGACCGGCGCACTTTGGGAGACCCTCAACGAACGCGATTCACCAAGGAAATCAGGGGGTTGAAAATCGAAATTACCCATTGTGGGAATATGAAACGGAAATACCGCGTGAGCAATGTGACGAGACGCCCTGCGCAGACTCAAACGTCCGTACATCGGAGGGATTTGTCCCTAAAAAAGAATATGATTTTTAGATTTCCTCTCCAGCTTGACACTGGACAGATCATCGACTGCACAGTGGCGAAATATTTTTATGATAAATATCGTCTTCAACTCAAATACCCCCATTTGCCATGTCTACAAGTTGGGCAGGAGCAGAAACACACGTATCTTCCGCCGGAAGTTTGCATGATTGTTTCGGGCCAACGGTGTATCAAAAAACTGACTGACAACCAAACGTCCACAATGATCAAGGTACAGACCCCTTTTTGCGTCTTTCGATTGTCCATTAAGGCAACTGCTCGATCTGCTCCGGAACGTGAAAAAGAAATTTCCGAGTTAGTCCGACGCGCCGAATTCATCAATGACCCCTTCGCTCATGAGTTTGGGATTTCAATCACTCCGGTAGTGTTCATAGTTCGTTCGTTCCTTTAACGATTCGCTTCGACAGGTCATGACGGAAGTCAAAGGCCGTGTGTTGACTGCCCCAAAATTGCTTTACGGAGGACGGAATCGGGCAACGGCACTGCCCAACCAAGGGGTGTGGGACATGCGGGCCAAACAGTTTCACACTGGTATAGAAGTGAAAACGTGGGCAATCGCTTGTTTTGCACCGCAACAATCCGTCAAAGAGAACGATCTCAGGTCAGTGGAGAGCGGAGACTGACCATCAATAAGTGTGTGCATTGCTACTACAGGAATTTTACCGTGCAACTCCAACGAATCTCCGCTGATGCTGGCATGCCGATTCAGGGTCAGCCCTGTTTCTGCAAATATGCGCTTGGAGCGGACCAAGTGGAGCCAATGCTCAAATACCTCAAGCAGAATTTCCCCGGCCTCCAACTCGTCTGCGTCATTCTTCCCGGAAAGACGCCGGTTTATGGTCTATAGCAATTTACACTGCCTTTTGATTGTACCACAAATCTTAAAATGCTTAACTTTTAAGCCGAGGTTAAACGCGTGGGTGACATTGTACTGGGCATTGCCACTCAATGCGTCCAAGCAAAAAATGTAACCAAAACAACGCCCCAAACTTTGTCAAATCTTTGTCTCAAAATGAATGTAAAACTTGGCGGCGTTAACAGGTGGATGACAAAATATGCTTCTTTTCCTTACTGATTCGCATTAAGCATTCTTTTGCCGAATATTCGACCGCGTATTTTCAATGAGCCCGTCATTTTTCTTGGCGCTGACATAACACATCCGCCAGCCGGCGATTCGCGGAAACCTTCGATCGCTGCTGTCGTGGGAAGTATGGACGCACATCCATCGCGATATGCTGCGACAGTTCGAGTACAACAGCACAGACACGTGAGGAAACGAACTATTCTCTACGGGACCAATCTTTTAGGACATCATTTCCGAACTCACATATATGGTCAGGGAATTGTTGATCCAATTCTATCGAAACACGCGCTTCAAACCCACTCGGATTGTGCTCTACCGCGATGGGGTCAGCGAGGGACAATTCCTTAACGTAAGTTCCCTAAATGATGACCCGGCTAAATCCGGCTCATTTTCAGGTCCTCCAAAGCGAATTACGTTCAATGCGCGAGGCTTGCATGATGTTGGAGCGTGGGTATCAGCCGGGGATCACTTTCATTGCCGTACAGAAACGACACCACACACGGTAGTATTAGTAATAAGGAATTGGAAAAGTTATACTATCCCTTGCACTTCGGTCCAGGTTGTTCGCTGTGAATAAACAGGACCAAGTGGGGAAAGCATCAAATATTCCTCCGGGGACAACTGTCGATGTTGGCATTACGCATCCAACCGAATTCGACTTTTATCTCTGCTCACATGCCGGCATTCAGGTACATTGAGGCATTATTTATGTTTATTATTTCCTACTCCACTTGGACGTAGCCAAAATCAGGCTGTATCCAGAGGGTTTAATGGGGAAATCCTCCACAACAAAACTTCTAAAAAAAAAAATTTTTATTCCATGGTGGCTTTATCTTTTATAAAGTGTAAAATTGTTCTTTTTGCAAATCAGATAGAGCGAATTATGAAAAAGAAAATTTAGGGCACTTCTCGACCGTCCCATTACCACGTGCTGTGGGATGACAATAATTTGAGTGCGGATGACCTGCAACAGCTCACTTACCAAATGTGTCACACTTACGTGCGCTGCACTCGTTCCGTCTCTATCCCTGCCCCCGCTTATTATGCGCATTTGGTTGCCTTCCGGGCGCGTTATCATCTCGTCGACAGAGAGCACGACAGGTGGGGCTAGAGACCATTCCAAATGAAATATCTAAACGCTTAAGCGGTGAGGGAAGTCAGCCGTCTGGGACAAGTGAGGACACCACACTCAGTAACATGGCACGCGCTGTTCAGGTGCACCCGGATGCCAATTCTGTCATGTATTTTGCATAGTTGTTCATTGCCAATTTGATATTTTCTTAGTTTGTCAGTACACTTTCGTCTAAGTCTCAAATTTCATTTCCCTCAATGTTTTGCTGGTTAATTCTTTTGCGGAGCATTCTTCTTTTTTCATGTTTTTTATTTTTGTTTGACATTTTTATGTTGGTTTGGATTCTCATCATTGTCAAATGCCAAATTCAGTAATCTTACAATATTATGTTATGACTGAAATAAATGCTTTACTTCAGCACTTCCCTTTCCTTTGCTATTTCCTTGTGTCCTTGCCCTTTTCTTTAAAAAATCACGTCCCAAATTGCCATCTTTTGGTGCATTGGCTCAGCCAATGTCCAAATGCCTTTTGCTATTTCTCATTCTGTTGGCATTGACGCAGTAAAAATGCCAAAATAGTGAAGAAATAGTGACAAAAAGTCTGAAATAGTGACGAATAGTGACATAATTTTCAGCCAAAAATTAAGCAAAAATAATTTTGCTTTGGATTGATAGCGCACTAAACAATTTTTCGTTGGTCGAACTCAATAAATACTTCTGTTTTAAATGATCACATTTCTCAAAATGTCTTCCTTCTCTTCCTCACATTTTTTAGTTCTTTGGTTTCAGTTGATTAATTCGTTATTTTATGTCCCTTTCCCTTTCTGCCCTTTGTTTCCATTGTTCTTAACGCTTTTGGGTTTGAATGTTTAATAATGATAATAAAATAAATAATAAATCCGAAGCGCAAATTGCAATCGCTTTTTCCGTTGAATGAAAAATTGTGAGAAATAACAAAAGCAACAAACAATTTCACTGACTGTCTACAGTTTTTCAACGGGGGAGAGCGGACTCGCTCAGTTCGGCCCCCACGGTTCGGCCCCAAATAAATTAAATAATATTTCAAAGGGATTTTCACGCAAAAGTTAGCAAACGATGACTTTTTAAATTAATTGTGTTATTCTTATATTTATTAATTAATTTAAATTCGACCATAAATTTTAAACATTTTAAGCCTTTATTATTCTACCGTTATGCAACATCAAATTGACACCAAAAGAAATACCCCAAAGCTACAGCAGGTGGCCATCTCTACAACCAAGATAAGTGCCGATGACGGCAATACTATAGATGGTACCCCCCCCCCCCCTTTTTTTGACGAAAAATTTTTTTATTCTGAAAAGTATTGGAAACATGTTTATGGGGGGAACCGGCCACTTTGGCGCCAAACGCTATAACAGTTTTATTTCTCATTCAAATTAAATAAGCTTGATATCATTTTAAAGCGCTTGATAGTCCCTAATAGCCTGCAAAATTTCAAAAAATTTAATTGAAACACAAAAAAGTTATGGCCAAACAACCTCAAAAAACTGACTTTTTCTGGCCATTTTGGCGCCGCACGCTATATCTTTTGTCAAACAGAATTTATTTTTTCTAATATTTTGCAGGCTAATAAAGAACACTTAGGCCTATTTAATGGTATCAAAATTATTTTATTTGGTTGGATAAGAAAAAAGTTATAACACTTTAAAGTTCGCGGCGCCAAAATGGCCCGCGCCAAAGTGACCCCGACCCGTTTATGGGGGTTTTCAGGGTCGCTGATCACGAATATGACCTTCATTGGACCAATTTCGAATCCCGGACCCGAATTCGAACAAAAAGTCTAAAACTCAAAATTTTAAAAATTCTCACTTTAGTTCCTAAATTGATTAAAACATGCTAAATTTGGTCACAAACCATTGGAATATCAAAGAATGGTCATTCTGTACAGCTACGAACATAAAAGTGAATTTTCAAATTTTCGACTTTTTTTCGAATTCGGGTCCGGGATCCCGAATTGGTTGAAATGGATGCCATATTCGTAATCAGCGACCTCGAAAACCCCCCATAAACATGCTTCCAAGACTTTTCAGAACAAAAAAAAATTTTCTTCAAAAAGGGGGGGGGGGGAACCAGCTATAGTATTACCCCGATGACGACTAATTTTACGATTGGGTTCAAAAACAGCGGTGTCAACAAATGCAAAGGAGGGAATTAGGATTTCAATTCGAGACGAATTCATCCGCATGGCGACACCACACATATGTGAACGAAATCCAAGCCACATCATTGCGCAAAGTTACGACAGCTATCAAAATGCGTGCTGTTGAGACAATGGAAGCACCCTCTGTAAGCCATGCTACTGCTCTTCAAAGCATCAGTTCGCCTGCACTTTCAGAAGTGCCGTCAAAAAATGCAACCAATTTCAGGTTGATAAACAATTACACGGGTCGTCCGCGCACAGATGGGTCGCGAAAGGAACCGTTTTTCAAAGCCTAAGCATGGAATATTTACGAGAGAACACTAAGAAATTACGACAATAGTACGCCAAAATGAGAGATGTTTTTTTCTCTGCACTCTCTCTTTATTGACACATGTCTCGTTTTTTGTTGGTGTGTTAAGCATTAGTTGAAAATTATGCAGTTTAATTTTTCAGCGGTTTAATTGTTTTTTTTTCTTTCGAAATTATCAATGATTACCTTCTGTTGAAAGAGTCAGTCACAATTTCCTTCTCGCCTCATTCTCTCGGCCTTTCCTTTTTAATTGTAACCGATTAATAAGTGGTTCATTTATTGAAGAGGTATGTAAGCGTATCAAAACATTTATCAACCGTTTGATCAAATGATCGAAAATCACATAAATTGACGTTGTGATCGGTCTGTTCAAGCCAAAGACTGACGTAAAGCCCTTTTTTCTTAGGCTTTTTGCTTATCGCCGAAAACCGAAAGCGTTTCCTTCTAGGGCGTCCAATGCTCTTCTCGCCCTCATTTGTCGGTGCTGAATTTGGTCTAACAGTGCGAGTTTCCTGCGCAGAAACAAAGGGATTGTTTTGAGGGAAGTGCCATCGATCGCAATTTGCCAATGCCCCCCCCCCAAATTTCAAATCCAAAATTACTTTTGCATTTCGCTGCGTTTTCTGAAGCCAACAAAATCATCTCCGTCAAGAACATCCAATGCTCTTTTGCCCAAATCAGTGAAGTCGTCCCCGTCCGCTGTAGTCAAAGCCTTCTTTTTCTTCAGCCCCATGAAATCGTCGCCTTCGAGTGAATCCAACGCTCTCTTTTGAAATGAACCGAACCCATCGCCGTCCATCACATCCAATGCTCTTTTCCGAAATCCGCCAAAACCATCCGATTCCAAAATGTCCAAGGCACGCCTTGGACGAAAGGCGATGACTTTGAAGGCTCCTTAAGCAGCCGTGTGTTCGTTGGTTCGGTTTGTCTCCCCGGATGTTCGTTTCGTTGTCTCTCCAGTTTTCCCCCCCCCCCCCCCGAATTCTTCCGCTTCGTTTCGCTTTATCCACTGCCTCTGTTTCCTCTCACCTCTCCGTCCCCACGGCGCGCTTCTGCCGTTTTCGTTCGCATTCGTTGCCGGGATAAACTCAGAACAGAGGACAAAACTCAGAAACAACTGAAGAGAAAGTGCAATTTGGCAACTGTGCTTAAACGAAGCTGAAGTGTCCGTCTTACCAACAGATTTAAATCCGAAAATGGCCTTTTCGTCCGGCAAATATTCTTCGCCACGACCATGAGAATGTAAGTTCAAAGGATTTAGGGGAAAGTGCGGAAACGGAGCAATTGGCAAATGGAAATGACCTGAAATAGTGGACGGCACTGAGAGAGGGAGCAGTATTTATAGGGAATGACAACAGAAGGGCGCATTTCATCGTAATGTTCGATTCATTTGGACACCTCTTCGTCACGTTTTCCCTCCCAAATTTGGCCCACGCAATTGGCACCCTTTACTCAATGCGTTCGTTCACTATTTGCATGCTAAGGATACACCGACAATTACGCGTTGACTAAACGCAATGAATTTGCTTCCCACCCGGCACATTCACATCATCTCAATATGCTAAAATAAAAGCAATAAATGAATAACGACCAAATGTTTTCTTTTCCTTCCTTCCGTTTCGGATTTGTCCCTTTCCTCCCCACCCCCCCTCGGCCCTTTCCTTTCCTTTGCTTTTCGTGCCTAATTGCCTTGGTGTCGTCCATTGCAATTGCATTCGGCGGTCTTCCTTTTTGACTAAATTTGGAAAAACCATTTGAGTCTTTCTCTGCTGCTGCTGCAGCAATGTCAAGAGCTCAAAATGCACCATAATAATCGCATTTATAAGTTTATAATGAATATCTTCAATGTTTAGTTACAGACCAAAAAGCAAATGAACGTTTGCTTTCGCGTTTTATTTATTTATTTTTCTTTTTCTTATTCCCATCTTTTAATTTTCGCCCTACGAGTGGCAGGCACTTTTGCATAAAAGTCCAACAAAATGAACAAAGAATTGGAAAAACGGTTGAGATAAATGGCGAAAGAACAAAAGGCCCTGAAAGATTGAATTTGGGAAAGCGAAGGGCGGGGCCAAAGGAAAGGAGGGAAAAGGGGAGGGGGAAGATTGATTGAGATGGATGGCACGGCATGAAGAAGTACCACATGAGGAGAAGGTGGGCGGATGCCGAACGAAATGGAAAGGAGGGGAGGGAACAAATGCCTTTGTGGGATATTTCAGGGATTGAACCGGGGCATGGGACGATATATCCAATTAATCGAAAGGGAAAAAACAATGGGACAAATTTCACGCAAAAAAAAGAAGAAAAAGAAGCGGTGGCCCGGGGGAAGGGAACGGCCAACGACCTATTTTGGCCAATTATCATGAATTGGCCAAAATTGCCAGATGAAGCGGCGGAGCTGCCAACAGACAATTAAAACGGAAAGAGCGAAAATGAGCCACAAAATGGATGAGGTGTTTGTGTGCCGTCATCACGTCGGTCGGATGGAGGGAGGAGACGGCAAGGGCACTAACTTTTTTCATTGTTGACCAAATCTAGCAATCTTGGTATCATTCGAAAGCCCTTCACAAGCTCTATAAAAAGCTTCTAAACATATAAAGCTTTCGAATGATACCAAGATTATTAGATTTGGTCAACAATGAAAAAAGGTGTAGTCCAAAACTTGGGCTGGCAACGAAACGGCGGGCACCGAACCGGCGGGCACCGAACCGTCCCCTACCGAAATTTAAATCATATCAACTGATTTGAAAATATTTGAAACTTAAGCGTATGTATTTGTTAAAGTTGGCTGTTTTTTGTCTTTTGTTTGCACCCAAAGTGCGCTCATTTTTCAATGCTTTCAATCGAATTGCCTCCGCCGCGGCAAATTAGCCAAATTAAACTTTTTCCAATTTCCTTTCTTTTTGCTTGAGGGCGTAAACATGGGAAAAATGAAATAATGGAATAAATATCATTAATTAATAGAGTTTAGAAGAAAAGGCGGGGGAGGGGGCGGAAGGACCGGCGGCTGACGAAGACCTTCTCAAAATGTCCTCCGTCCGCTCCATCAGTAGCACCGCTCGTGCTGGCAATGTCAACGATGCGAAGCCGGGACACTTTCGTAACGAGCAGAAAAATCGGAGGGGAGGGCAAAGCAATGCGAAGGGACGGGGCAATCGGACGAAAGCGTTGCCGGAGAATCATTTCCTTCACCAAAGGCCAAAAGACAATGAAAAAGTTTGCGAATCGAACATCCTCACCCAAATTGGCAAACCGTGCGACAATTCCGCCAAATTCCAACCCCCGCCCCTCCCGTTTTGCCGTTTGATGCACACAAATGCAAATTCACCAAAAAAAAATGCAAATTTTAATGGGCGATGGTGCGGTAAATGCACGGATGAAGGAACAGTGGGAGATGAAAAAAAACAAAATTGAAAATTGGCAATAATCCTCCAAAGTGGGTAAATGTGCCAAAAACGATAACTCATTCTTTTAATGGGAAAAGTAGTCGAATTTTGCAAAAGGAATGTTTTATTGCCATCGCAGCGCTCGAGGAGAAAAGCACTGACCGTTCATAACAATTAAACTTGATTTAATTATTTGGCTCTTTTGTTGCGGGAAAAGATAAAACAATGAAAAGAAACGAATATCCAAAGTCACCCTTTTGGTTTTTGCCCCCCCCCCCTCCAACAGAAAAAGTGCCAATTATTCTTTATCATTGGAGATCCCCGTTTAAATTACAGACTATGCCAAAACCAAACTGCTACATAAAATGCGTCGTTGAGTATAACAAATATTATTCATATCCCTCCAAAACAACAATCGATTTATAACCAGGAGCCGAAATGGGACCAACATAATAATGGTAATACCGAATGATTTGAAAGGGCGGGTGGGTGGTAATCCAAACATAATAACTCCCAAATCACTTTCCCATTTATCGATCCTGCCCTGTCAACGCTCAAATCATGTCCCCGATGTTGGCAGGCATTTCTTCGATTTGGGTGGAATAATATGTCTCGATTTCCTTCAACATTTGCTGGTCCTTGAAAAGATACAAATATCAAAATGTTCGCCTTTTCCACCGCCACCTGTTTCGTCACAAAGTTGATGGCCACTCCCTTACGACCGAATCGTCCGGACCGACCGATTCTTTAAAAAGACACACACACGTTTTTTTAATTGCATTACTCGAAAAAGCTAACCGATGGATGTAATTCTCACGGTTGCCCGGCAAATCGTAGTTTATCACGACTGACACCTGTTGAACATCGATGCCACGGGCGAGCAGGTCGGTGGTGATGAGGACGCGGGAAGAGCCGGAACGGAACTCGCGCATAATCACGTCGCGGTCCTGCTGCTCCATTTCGCCGTGCTAACAAAGCAAATGGTCACAAAAGGACACAACCAAAGGGAATAATACAATGAGAGACACAGTGAATTTCTTCTGCGTCATATTTCGCGCCAAATCCTCAACTTTTCTTCGCGTGTTAGCGAAAATAACCGCCTGAGTGATGTTTACGGTGTCGTAAAGGTCGCAAAGGGTCTCGAACTTCCATTCCTTTCAAAATACGACTGTCATTTTCGTTTCGCAAATGCCTAAAATGACCTCTTTGTCGACGAAAATGTAGAATTGACGAATGCCTTCGAGCGTCAATTCCTCCTTCTTAATCAGAATTTGGATGGGGTTGCGCATGAACTTCTTGGTCACGTCGAGCACTTCATTAGGCATCGTTGCGGACAACAAAACAACCTGAGAATGAAAAAATCCACATATACAATGAAAAACGTCGAAATCATTGCAATATGATAATATGTTTTCGTTTTATTACCTGGACATCGTTCGGCAAGCTTTTAAAAACTTCATAAATTTGGTCTTTGAACCCGCGAGACAACATTTCATCAGCCTCGTCAAGCACAAACATTTTTATTTTGTCAGTCTCTTAATAGAAAATGCAAATTTATATTTTACAAAAAGCTCTAACTGAGTGCTCCGCGCAGGATCATGTCATTGACTCGTCCCGGTGTTCCAACGATCACTTGAACGCTCCCCTCCAATTTGCGCTGGTCGTCGCGCACACTCGTCCCGCCGATGCAAGTGTGAAACTTGACCCCCATATACTCGCCAAGTGCACGCATAACAAGAAGAATCTGTCAAACGGAGACAAGTAAGTCCAGAGAGTGCCAATTGGGAAGAGTGGGTGGGCATTGCCTGTTGGGCCAACTCTCGAGTTGGTGCCATCACAAGTGCCTGAACATCCGGTGCATTCTCATCGACACGTTGAAGAACGGAAATAGAGAAAGTTGCCGTTTTTCCGGTTCCAGATTGGGCTTGCGCGATCACATCACGCCCTAAAAATAAAAAATAAAAAAGGGCCAGCCAAGGAAGATTCAAGAAGAATCGGAATGAATGAAAAAGCGAATCTAAAAAACCTGAACAACATGGAACAATTGCACGTTGTTGAATTGCGGATGGTTTCTCAAAACCGAATGAGTAAATGCCACGCAGCAATGTGTCCTTGAGTTGCATATTGTCGAATGAATCGACCACCTCATTCGTATTCGACTCAAAATATAAAATTAATTTTAAAAAGGCAAGTGCTTATGAATTTTTAATTTCAAAAGGCTGAAGAAAAGAAACTCCAAATTTTTGTATTTCCACAATGAAAGTGAACACACAGCCCAATCCCAATTTACTTGGATAGTGAAATCGTCGCTAAGCTGTGCAGTGAATGACGTCCCGCCATTAGGCACATCTCCAACTTCACTCTTCACATTATCTTTTTGGCTTAAAGAAATTAAAAATTATTAAAAATGAATTAATGAAGTTAAAAACAAAATACTCAGTTTTCGCATCAGTCATGTCAAGTCAAAGCTTTCGATTAAAAAGGGTTGTTCAGCGTAATACGTATACTAAAATTTGTAAGATTATATTAATGGGTATGATTACTACAATTAGTATATGTATATAAATGTTTTTCCTCAATAATTTTATGGGGCCACTTTTTATACAGTGTTTTATCTGCTAAAGTACGAAGAAATTTTTGAAACTTCCTTTATATTTTTATGGAAACTTGTGTAACAGTATTACATATTTCTGACATTTCAATAGACTAGGTAAATCCTACAAATGTTCAAAATGTGATTTAAAGAAAAACCCAATAAAACTCGCGAAGTTACAAACGAAAACTAAAAATGTTTTAAAAAACGAAATGACAAAATATTTACATAAATCAGAAAGGGCTTGGACTAATGAACGGTAATCCAAACACAATTTCGTCCCTTATAAGAGCCATCATCATTCGATCCTACGCATGCGCATGGCTTTACATTAATATTACTTCATTTTCATATTCTTGATGAAAAAGGATTCATGCTTAACAACTGAACCATCGACTAACAATGAATATAACAATGCAAGTGATCCTCACGAATTTTCAGCTCGCAACCCTTTGTTGGTCATTGCAAAGCATAGCTTTAAGGGACGCAACAACGACGAAGTTTGCTGTTTACATATTTTATTTAACCGGAATTTGTTTTTAGCTTTCTTTCGACAAGAATAATGTGATATCAGTAACACAAAAATTGGACGGCGGATGGTAAGTGAGAAACAAATGTTCATTGAATAACGGAGGTTATTTCTGGTGGGAAGGTTCGCTGGACGGAAGAATTGGCTGGTTTCCTTCGGATTTCGTCGGAATAGTGAATGGTTCTTCACTAAACCATGCTTCAAATGCTCAAAGGCTTGAAAATATGTTTTGCGCTGATTCTCAATTGGAAACGAAAAAATTGGCATATCGAACTGAACAAATAAAAAATTTTTTGTCAAAAGAAAAGCAAAATCAACAAAAAATTGCAAATCTTTTCGTCACGCTGACATCGATTGAAGAAGCAGAAAAAATGTGATTCTTTTGCATGTTAAAAGTCCAATAAACTGATAAGACTCATTTGTTTCCAGCCTTGAGTGTTGTTCTCTCGTAAAAAGCCTCTCGGAATTTATTACAGTGAAAAATGATATTTTGAAGCAATTCGAAGAGCAGATAAAGTTTGTCTTCTAATGTTACATTTTATTATTTATTTATTCTTTTTAGGAAGCCATTAAATTCTCAGCTTATTGGAAAAATATTTTTAGACGTCGAATTGCGCACGATTTTGTTCACTTATTGCATGGGGCACTGCGATTTTATGGACTTTATTAACCGAGACAAGTGATTTTTTTTGCAATGGCGATGTTCTATTTGTCAATTTCAGCGAAACCGTTCAACGACTTATTTCTTTGAGAAACATTGATTTAAAACAAATTGTCATCGGATTGAGTTTGGTGTTCCGACATGTGGACAAATACGCGAACATTTTGCAGGAAATTGAAAGAAATACCCCTGTTGGTGATTTTATTTTTCCAAACTATTTAAAAAAAAAAGTCGGGAGAAAGGAAATCTGGGCTTTGCACTTTACATAGCAAATTTATCTCACTCCATTCGAACATTTCAATCCCAATTTATTTAATCAATTTTTTAGGAAGGACATCCCGACAAAGGCAACCTTTACAGAGCTTCATTAGTCTATGCCGACTTTTATGTGAGAATTTTGTGCTTCTTTCGGAATTAGTAAATTTAGTCCGAATGCGAACGCATTCGAAGACAAAGGGAAGCGCAGCTTTACTTTATGCAAAGTGAGGGATTGGAGGAGCATTTTGGCAGAGATTTGGAGCGGTCGCTTGGCCCGTTCCTTTTCGTCGGCAAAGTAACCGTTGCCGAAACGGACAAAAAACAAGGGACTGAAGTGGACAGGTGGGAGAAGGGAGGGGGCTGGGGCTTAAAACAGCGAACGGACGGACACCGAAACCCAAATTGGTGAAGATGTGTGGCCATTTTTGGACGAACACTTTTGCTGGTGGAGCATTGTTCAGCAACGGATAAAAACGCATTGAGAAACCAATTTGAGACGAAAAATCTTTCAATTCGGAGGAGAAATTCAAACAATGAAATACAAATGGACGAACTGTCGGGTAAGTGTCCTAATTCAAAGCTAAAAGCTGTTGGGAGGTGGGAATCACCGCATCTTCGGAACCACTGGTCGAACATTTTTAATAAGAAAGAAACCGTCAGAAAAGGGAACGAAATTAACACTACGGACCATTGGGAGAGACGAACAGAAGCAAATTTGGGATGCGATGAAAAAATGCGAGGGAATCCATCTGACAATGAGTCAAAGCGACGAACAACAGCAGACAGCAGCATTTGTGAGGGGGGCGGGGAGGGATTTAAATGCCCAAAAGTCCGATACAGAAGATATCATAAGCAAAAAAAACCAACAACAACCATATGGGTTTTGAAATTAAGGAAGAAGTGGGGCATGATAAGATTGTCGACTCCGCTGATGGTGCACGGAATGTTACGACAGAACTTGTGAATATACGGCTGAATCACCATTTGGAAATGATTTTGCCGGGTTGCTTTTTTTGGTCTTCGTTTTTTCTTTTTATTGGATTTGATTAGACAATTCACTCACTCATTCTGTCTTCTCTCCCTCTCCCTTGGAGTCTTCCATTTTTCGTTTTTAAAAAACCATGGCTTTAAGAGCGGAGAGAATGGAAAATTTTATTACAGATTTTCACTAAAATCTTATTTTTGGGTCAGTTTTTGTTGCTTGGAAAAATGCCAATCCCCAATAACCTAAAAATTTTCCGTCTTTTCATCAAACATTTTGGCACTCGTAATTCGTGGTATTCCAACACATCCATATTCAACAACAGGGAATTAAAATTTATTAACCATAAGATCTTTTTTTGGAAAATTTTTAAGTTTTTTAAATTTTTCCCGGGAAGCGGGGAAACGTAATGCACACCCAAATAGTTTTTCTGTCAAGATTCCCATAAGACATTATTTTAAGGCGATGATTTCTTGGGAAATTCCATTGCGTGTGATGGTCCCTCTCCACCCGCTCTGTGTAAGCCCTTTTCCGGTTGGTCTCTCCGCCCGTTCCCTCCCCATCGTGCGGAATGGCTGCCAAACTTCGGCAGGGCAATGCCCGTCAAAATGCGCAAAGGACGTAATGCCAAAGAGACCAATCGAAAGAATGGAACGGCAATTTCCATGTTAAGTTTCTGCCGAAGAGCAGGAAGACGCACTTATGCTTAAAATCGTCGAGGGTTATTGCGTCTCGGGAACAAATTGCGTAACGAATTCGCACTTCTGCGGCAGGTGAATTTAGGGGAACAGTGCAAATAAAATACGATGTAACAAGTTAAATATTTTAACGCAAATGCATACAATTAGCGGCATTTTCGATTAATTCGTTTCGTCGTCAGGAAAACCCACGAGCAAAGAAATTCGGCGGAATCATTCTATTCCCATTGTGGAGGCGCACAAGTCAGAAGGGCTGGTAAGTGTTAGAAGGACAAACACTTCGAACTGTCGCTGTCCCAAAATCACTTCGAAACTACTATTCGATTTTCGACTTTATTTCTATTTGTCTGTCTCACCCCTTTCGTAGTGCGAGACAGAGAAATTACACAGTGACTGTACATGAACCTGAGAGAAAAAAACAAGACTCAAATTATGTTGGAATCATAGATTACAATTAATCTTTTTCTTTACCCCCCCCCCCCCTCCCTTTGTCGGGTGCGTAAGGGGGTGCACCCCAAAATTTCGCAGAGACATAATTTTGCTAAAGAAATTTAAAAAATAATAAAATTTAAAGAAAAAATCTTACAAATTATAAAAAATTTTTGGTTCTAGTCGGTTTTATGCGTCCCATGAATGACCATACCCAGTTTCTTAGGCCATAACTTTTTTCTTACTTGGTCAATACCCATATTCTTGCTACCAAGCGAAAGACAAAAGTCTCGAGATTTTATAAATGCAAGAAAAGAGCAAATACTGGCATTAAAAAAAGAAATTACAATGAAAAAATACCAAATTCAATTTTTCCGAGTATAATTTTTTGTATATTGCCTTTAGCTAATCTGTCATGGGACGCATAATATGGCATGGGACGCATAAAACCGACTAGACCAAATTTTTATATAAAAATTCCAAGTAAAAAATTTTAGAACATTTTTTTAGTGATTTTTTGGAACATTTTTCGATTGTGATTGTTTTGTGAAGTTTGGCGTTGTGTTTGTTCGATTTTGTGCATTCATCCCGTCCCTTTTCAGCTTCCTACCCGGACCAACACGAAATATCCGTCAGACCGCAATTAATTGTTGCGGAGGACGAGAAATTATTTGCCGAAGAGTTGGAGGGCGACCAATTTGTAGTGAAGGAGAGGAGTTTGGTGGACACGGTCTATTCGCTAAAGGACCAAATCTCCGTTTTGACGAAGGTGGGCAACGGTTATTTGCCCATCCTTCGCCATTCGTTCCCTCTTTCCCCACGGGTGAGCAGGAAGTAAGCAAAATGGCAAAGGCATTGGAACAGGAACAGCGGACGCGAAGACGGCTTGAAGAAATGGTCACGCGGCAAACAGCCCATGGCATTGTAAAAGCACAAAACGGCGAGATGGAATTGTCCCAAAAAAACTAATTTACATAACACAGGAATCTCCGGCACTTTTCACTTGTGCCCCATGCTAAAAGAAAGCTTTATTTGGGGGAAAGAACACCTTTTAATTAAAATTATCACTCATAAGTGAAAATGCCAAAAATCACTCATTATTTATTATTTTCCTAAGTTATAAACGAAAAATCAATATTTTTAAACTGATATTAAATTGTGAATAAATGGAAATGAATTCAAAAAAATTACGAAGTTGTAAAAAGCAAGCCTGAGTTTCGAAGAAAAGACCAACTCACAACGACACAAATCGAGAATGTTTTTTAAATGCAGCCTTCCGCCAATTCCATACCAAAATCGGTTAGAATACCTGCAACTGCCAACACTTGAGAATAGGCGAAAGCTGTTTGATCTGTTCATGGCGCATAAAATTGTTTATGGCCGAACAGATCTGAAACTATTTTCTATTTTTAATCCCTCAACGCGCTTTAACATCCCCTTTTACAGATTTAACACAAAATACAAACTGGGCAAAAAATTCATTCCCTTTGCTGGGAGGGTAACAAAATTATGGAATCAACTTGATAAAGGACTAATAAAACAAATTCTTTAAATCAATTTAAAACAAAACTTAGAAGTTCACTAGGGTAATATGTAAGACCGGAAAAGCTAGAATTATTAACAAATTCCTAAGTGATTTGGTATTTTTATATTTTGACCTCATTTGACTTTGACCTCAATTTATTAATTTAATTATTTTCACATTTTTGTCTTTTTTTAATTCCTGTGATCATCCATATATTTTGTAACTTACTCTACGACACATTTACCTGAATAGTCGTCAGAGTAAATGGTTCTCACCCTTCTGATGACTTTTTTATTTTTACGGACAAATAAATAAACATGTTATGATGAACCCAAAAAAGCCGAACCAGTATTTAAATGAATGAAATGGAAAGTGATAACACCGGCGGAGGAGAAGGGAAGCAAAACAGGCACCAAATGACCGGTTGAGAAAGCATTAGCGGCAGATCATTGGTTGATGAGGAATGCACCACGCTAATCACCGGCTTATCATCCGGATTCCGAAACGAATGACGGCGGAAACATTCGCTTAAAAGAAGCGGCTAAAACATTTCGCCGCCGCACTTAATTATCACGACAATTCCGCAGAATGAAGCAGCAACGTCCAAATATCGCCGAATCTATGCCAAAAGAACAAACGACGAATGATTGCTGCTGGGACCATTTCCATCTTTTGGCCATTGGCTGTTGCTCCGTCGCACTTTTCAGTGTTCTCGCATTGGCAATCGGTGTGCCGATTTTGTACTCACAAATCGACTCGGAACGTTCAAATATTTTGGCAAAATCGCAGAAATTCAAGGCATTTTTCGAAATTCCAGCTTAAGCTCTCCTCCCCCCCCCTAAGGCTGATTCCAACAGAGTTTGGGCTGTTCTCCATTTTCCGACTTTCACTGAGTCGCGAAATAAGCGCTCTTCCTCAGCCGAACGTGGCGGCCAAAGTGCCTTAGACTCCGCTTGCAGCTGTTCAATGTTGAGTTGCCCACAGGGCCCTCCTGGGCCACCGGGATTGCCAGGCCCGGACAGTCCTCCTGGGCAAGCCGGAAGTCCGGGCGAGTCAGGCGTGGACGGATTGGACATTGTCGTGGAATCGGAATTAGACTTGCCGTGCACTGTGTGTCCAGGAGGACCACCCGGGCAAAGGTTTGTTCATGGTATAGCATATTTTAAAGAACTTTTTCTTAAGAGGCCACCAAGGCGAGCGAGGGATGTCGGGCATTGCGGGACTCCGAGGGGAGGAAGGAATTGAGGGGAGAGAGGGCTCCCCGGGACCGCGAGGCTCTGTTGGGCCTCGGGGCAATTTTGGGCCTAAAGGCAAAAGTGGACTTGTCGGGATTGGAGGGAACCAAGTGGTGTCGGGAGTGGGCGTGAAGGTCGCGTTCGTTAAAAACCTGACGCAAATGAATTTGGAGTTCATAGGGACCGAAGGGAAGGCCAGGCCCAGCGGGACAGATGGGCCCCCACGGACTGCCCGGGAGGTGAGAACACTTTCCCCTTTCAATTTTCGCTTTTCTGGCGGAGCATATTGGGAGGACAAACGGGCGGAATGGGCGAGCAGGGCCCAGCGGGACAAGCGGGGGACGCGGGACGACATGGAGAAGCGGGGGAGACGGGACAGCCCGGGGAAGCAGGTGAGGAGACACGCAACGGACGATGGATGACCAATGCCACCACCCAAACACCGTAGGAATGCCATCTGCATACTGTCCAACGGACTGTGGAGTTTCCCACATAAAAGTGCCGGGACTTGAAAAAGGGGAAGAAACGGAGAGAAGTGGGGGAGAAGCTGTGGACAGAGCGACCAAAACACTCCCGAAACAAAACAATCAACCAAAAGGGGAGAGGCAGAAAAAGCATGGAAAAGCGACAGAATTATGGGCCGTTGGAGAAGAGAACGGCGAAATTCGAAGACACCCAACGGGGGGATACTACAGAAAACAGAAATGAGGAAAGAAAGAAATTAAGAGGACCGAAAAATCAGACATTCTTCACACATTTATTATTCTTTTAAACAACGGAATTCATTTACACGTGCAAAACCCAAAATCTTTTGGGCCTACCACAATATTATTATTACTCAATGTGCAATACAGAAGAGTGATGACAATTTGACCAGCAGTTGTGATTTGGAAATAGGGATGAAGTGAACATTTGGGAAGACAAATAAATAAATAAAGGAAATGACCGAATCTTTTCTGGGTACCTCTAGTTTACAGGACAGATTCTACATACATTTTCAGATGCCTATAAATGTGTTTCAAAAATTAATGAAAATAAGTATTAAGGAGTTCTCGAGGTCGCTGATCATGAATCCGCTCAGATCAGCGCTACCGTTCACTACATGAGCTGTACATGGACAAAGAATTGATAGGCTTCCTGTACCAATAATACCCTCATTGGCAAGATACCCATGAGGGCACCATCAGGGGTTCGGAATTAGCAAAAATGGGTGCTATATTCGTGATCAGCGATCTCGAGACCCCTTAACACTTATTTTCATTAATTTCTGAAACATTTATTGGCATCTGAAAATGTATGTAGAATCTGTCCTGTAAACTAGAGAAGTACCCTCTTTTCTGACTAATTGCTTCCAAATTCACATCGCCGCTTCGTTCTTCTTTGTGCCCTCTTCTTTTTCATGACAGTCCTAAATTAACATCTTTCATTGTATTTTCCGCCCCCCCCCCACTCGAGGACATTTAATGCATAGCAATAAAGCATCATAATGAAAGCCAATGCCTGAAGACGATGTTCGATGCGTTCAAAATCAACACCTGCAAATTTGAGTTCACAATTCAGCAATCAAAACCAAATCGAAGCACCGGATTTATTGGGCAAGGAACGCCGTAGACGAGTCACTGCTTCAATTTCAGCCTGGACCAGGTCAATCTGAGGGTGTTGTTGCGTTAGAACAACGGACCCCTCAATTTGCGTCGCTTCACCTGCCCATTGATCCGTTTCTTCCGCTCTTCCGTCTCGCACCAATCAAACAAACGCTGTCCTTTGACCTTCGCCTCACACACAACTTGCGGATTGTAAGCATTGCCTGTGGGAAAAGAAAGGCCAATCAATTCGCATTTTATTATAAAAGCAAAAAGTTTTACCCGGTTCAAATTTGAGATCACTAAATTGCGATTTTGGGCCAAATCCCTCGAGAGAGTCGAGCAAATCCATCTCGAGCACTTCCGCAATGGATACCATTCCAAAAGACCCTTCCGCCCCAACCGAAAAAGGCGATTTTGGAGAACCGGGGGATTCTGAAAAATATGCAATTTGGTCAAAGAATGTTTAAGATGGATGAACAGTCCAACCAATGTCACTGGTGCTGTTCTCATTCTCCACCGACTGTCCCTTTTGGACTGTCCGTCTTCGAGAATATTCCTGCACACTCTTTAAGGTAAGTGCTGAAAATGTTTGCAATCTCTCGGCAATTCGCCGCCTTCGGCAGTTGGAAGAAGCGTTTTTCCCATCCGAACATTTTTCCGATGGCGTAGGTTTTGGTTCATCAACTGTCGATTGCGAGACGTTGGACCGTTTCCGTTCGGCTAAAGAAAAACACAAACATTTTGCCAATGTTCTCCACTAACCCTTCGTTCCATTCGGTTAGTTAATTCCTTTTTAGGCTTACCAATTTCATCACTGGCTAATTTGATGAAAGTGTCGTCATCGAAAGTGTCTGGGTCGGTCGATTGGCATTCTTTGCTTTGTGCCCCCTCCAAACATTTTGCATGGCACACCAAATCGCATTTTTCGCATTGATTTGCCCATTTCAGCCAAATTTTTCCGCCACAGACTCCACAACTCACATTGAAACCTGAAAAGCCAAAGTAAATTCATGCACTTTCATTGACCACACTTTGTTTGTGTTTCAATGGCACCCATCGATGTTCGTGATGAGAAAAGTTAGCCAAACTTTGGCACGGATCATCCGACTGATGAGTTTGATGGACGGGGGCCGATTGTGAGAGAGAAGCGCACTCGCCCAATTCGACGGGCAATCCGTCGGGGAAAAAACGAAAAGAGATGAGCAAATCGCCGAAGCATAAACGCCGGTCGAACCCATTGTGACGACTCAATTGGTCAAACTCGGCAGGAACAGAATGGCAATCACTGAAGGGAAGGGAAGGAATCGGGAGAGAAAAGCCTAAAGGGACCTTTTGGGTTCTCTCAAATGGAACCTTTCCCTGTGGCAATAAGACAGTGTTAACTTAAGCAAAAGTTAATGTAAGTGGGAATTACAGGTGACAAACCGAACAGTCCTCGACGAGTCCCGGCACATAAACACTCGTCTGAATAAATGAACAAAAAATGAAATTTAACTAATAGCGGGGAAGTAAACATTATAAAAATAGAGAGGAGTCTCCAAATTGCCAATTGCTTACCCATCCCAACATTATCAATTCCTCTCCATCATTTCGCTGCGGTTCGCCTTGTAAATTGTTTGTAGCGTAAAGACAAACATTCAGGTAAAGCGAGTCTTTGTTGAGCCCAAAATGGAGAGATTGGCCCCAAATTGGGTTCTGAATTGGGATTCGCTGATCAGTCCATTGGCTCAAAGCCAACCCGAGTGATTTGAACAGTTTTTGTGCATTTCGATTCTGTTGGCCCAGCGCTTTCTTGAGAGTTAGCCATTTTTGGCTCGATCTTTTGCCCAAAATGTGGCGATGTTGAGCTGAATGCCAAACATTTCGTTTTCCCAACATTTAAATCATTTCACCTTTTTCGTGTCCATTTCCTTCGCGGCTTTTCCAAACGATCACTTTCATTTTTGCTTGGTTCAGTTCCGTCATTTGCTTCAACGGCCATTTCCACGGGCTTTCGTCTACTCCAAATGAATTCGTTTAGTTTCGATTTGCTCAGTCTAACGGCCATTTCATTAGCTTTTGCCTGGAAGTGTGAAAAGGTAATTTGCACAAAGCTAATGAGGGCTAACATGAAGCTTCTCTCGCCGTGAAATGCTTAGTTTTTGGCCCTTTTCACCCGTGGCATTCTCCGGGACAATTCCCTCCTTTTCAGTCGAATGTTTTTTCGGTCTGCGAATTCTAATCTCAGAATTCTCTCCCAAATGTTCATCTTCGTATGGATTGGCCAATTCCACACCAAGCGGATTTTCTTCAGTTTGTATTAATCCGTTTCGAATTTCCGACTCAGATCTGAATATTTAAATATTCAATTTCCATTGTTATTTTCTTTTGCTGACCGTGACCGCCGCATTTTTTTAGTCCGTTTGATTTTGGTTGCCCTTTCAGAGCTTCTGAACTGTTTTCTGCTTTTTGTTATTTGTCCCTTCTTTTCCTCTCCATTGTAAATTTTGGGGTCACCAAATGGTCGTAAAGTTTCAAAAGGTTTCGTTCGTATCTGATCCTCCGGCCACACTGTTTGTGAAGAGGTTAAATTTCCCAATTTCATTGGTTTTGTTCCGTTTTTTTCTGCACTTTCGCTTGGCTCGTCCCCCTCAAATTCGTCCTTGGCGGAATATTCAATTGGGCGACTGCCGAGAGGAGAGAAGTTTCGCCGATTGGGGGAAATGAAGTCCACGTCTTTCATAGGAATTTCGCGCGAAATTGTCGCAGAATTCAGATCTAAACAATGGGGTTATGATGATGATGATAGCATTGCAATTCGAGGCTTTTCCGTTTTGCTCCCTCTTAAATACCTTCCGTCTCTTCACCCGCCGATTCTTCGCTGCCATTTACACTTTCGTTAAGCTCTCTCTCCACTAAAACGAGCAAATCCCCCGCTGTCCCCGTCAGAAGTCGCGTCGCCTGTCGCTCATTTCTCACCGGAATATTATTCACCGCTACCAAAGTGTCGCCGACCCGAAAGCCGCTCTTATCAGCATTCGACCCCGGCTCAACATTGGCCACCCGAAGCTCGTGACTGTTCGGTTCCTTCAGTTTTAATGTGTACAAAAGGACAAAAAGCACGAAGCAAAAGTGAGTAGACTAAATTTTTACTACTTTTTTTGTTTCCTGGGATAATTCAATTTGGTGATACCTACTTCAGATACTTGCGCGTTTTTAGCAAAATTTTTTATTTTCAAGGCATGAAAGAAACAATAATTTGAGGCTTTTTGGTGTTAATGATCGTAAATATACCACCATTAATTTAAGCCCCTTCCGAATCCCCAGACCCGAATTTGAACAAAAAGTCGAAAATTCCATTTTTAAAATTCATTCCAGTACAAAAAATTCCGGAGGAAACATTTGACCCAAAACATTTTCCCTTCGTCAAAAATAACCTTGCCGTTGGCGTTGAATGTCAGTCCCAAAGGACCGCCCGCCCCTTTTCTTGTAAATTGCAGAAGGACACTGAGCAAATGAGCGGCTCTTCTCAACTTTTCGGAAGTGTTTTGGTCGCTAGTTTGGTACGGATTGATGGGTCGCTTCTCTATTCAATTTATATTTGGTAATGGATTTTGTTATCGCTTTCAAAACTTACCAATGGAAACCATGCAGAACAGACGCATTGCAGAATGATCAAAGCCGGACAAGTTTAGGCGAGATGCGGACAGGACAGTCACCTCTAAGCCGGCACCAGAGAGATCAACATGCTCGAAGGCAGCTAAATTAGAATTACAGGGATATTCGATCTATGGTCCAAAATGGACCTGTATTGGGCGAGGGACTGTAGAGAGGATTTTGGAAGAATGGTCTGAAACGCAATTTGTAGTTTGGCCACACATGTTTGAGCTGTATAGCCTTCCGAAAGGCCGAATTAATCAACGGAATTAAATGGCGGAGACTCCGTCCTTGGAACTGAGAATCGACTTTCAAATCCATCTGAGGGGCTTCAACAAAAGAGAAACTCCAATGGGCGAATGGTTGGCGTCGGATTGAAAAACGAGCGCGGCCATTCAGTTGGAGTAACTTTAATAAAATTTATGTCGTAAACAAAGAAGACTACTTGAAAGACCTTAACAGAGAGTTGTGCAAATTTTCCAAAGGCCATATTCGCATCAACAGACATTTGAAAACCGCCACGGTAATCGACGTCCAAAAGAAGGACCAATTCTTCGAAGAGGTCGGGATCGTCCTCAGATAGTTGGAAACTTTCCACTCGCACATTATTTACCACCGGCGAGTTCATGCCTGCTTCGAGGTCGCGGATCTGAATGCCATGGATAATTCGACCGGCGGTCGAACTTCGCGCAGTGACATCATTCAGTTCTAGCTGTAATTTCTTGTAAAACCATCTAGAGAAAAATTTGGAGTCCGCAATTGAAACGCACTGTTTCGATAGGACCTGCGGAATTGGCGTGTATCTTTGTGCTCTTGGAAAAGAAAGTGCAAGAGTAGACTCAACGAGGAACAACTTTCCCATTCGGAGCCAACACCAACGGAGCAAGAATGCAAAAAAGCTTTGAGCTCCTTAAAAATCATATAATTATTTTTGAAGCTTGTCAATGAGGCTAACATTGGGAATTCGAGTTTTTTGAGGAGACATCGCTTGAAAGCCATGATGATTATTAGAAGATGATGGTCTATTTTGAAAAAGGTTGAAGACAAAAAAGAGGACAATAAAAAGCAAAAGCAGAACACCGAAGAGGAAACCAAAAAGAAAGCCAAAAACAAACATCGAACGGTGCACAAAAATGAATTCAATATTCAATTTAAAGCATGAAAAAATTATCCTTATAAATATGTAGAATTTATTCAATAAGTAACAGTATCTTAAAAATAAAGCTTGTTTTTATAAAAAGTAATAATAAAAAATTCGGTTAGCCATTAAAGTAGAGTTGAGCGGGACCGGGAAATTTGACAAAAACCGGGACCGGGACCAAGTTTTTCGACCGGGACCGGGACCGCGAAAAAACCCGGGACCGGGACCAACCGGGACTTTTCCCAAGTGAAAATTTTTTTTGAAAAAAATTGAAAATTTAACTGCACTTTGTTATGAAAATTGCCAATATTCAAAAATGTACCCATAAAATTTTGTACGTTTTGGGGGATGAGTTCGAGGAAAATTTTTAAAAATTTTGTTTTCAGGGGGGTTCTTGGAATTTTCTGAGTCCCAAAATTCTGTATTTTTTTAAAATAAATTTACAATCTTTTAAATTTTTTGCTTTTAAATCGCTGTTTTTGTGGCAATGTTTTTTCAAAAAACTTTTTTGGAACATTGGGAGGGGGCGGGGTCCGGCGGTGCCGATAGGCGCCGCCGGAAAAATTTTGAAATTTTGAGCGAGATTTGTTAACAGAATTTGTCAAAAAATGACCAAATATTTGGTTAATTTATGGGTTTTTAGGCTATTAAAAATGAAAAAAATAATAATTTTAAATTAAAATATTTTTTATAAATTAAATTCAATTAAAATAATGGTAAAGAAAATATAAAAAAATTTTCTGTTCCATCAGGGAATTGAACCGAAGAGACAAATAATGAAAGTAAAAAGGTTTAAACACTTGACCACTTATGCATATGAACACATGCTATAAATGAAAATAAATAATTTAATTTATTTTTCTCAAAAATTTCTCCTTCACCAATTCCCTTCTCTTTTCTCACCCAGACCCCCATTCTTACCAATGCTTATTTAGTCCCGCCGGGACCGGGACTGGCAAAACCGGGACCGGGATTTCTGTTTTTCCAAAAACCGGGATCGGGACCGGGACCTGAAAAACCCGGGATTTCCCGCCCCGGTCCCGGTCCCGCTCAACTCTACATTAAAGTGATTCTTGAGTATTTAAGAGAGGTTAGGGGATTTTTTGTGTTTTTAGCACGGTGTTTTTTTTAAATAAGGCGCAAAAAATTACCCAATTATGATAATGTGATCTGTCACCCACAAATGAAGTTGGGAAAATTTTAAAACTTGTTGATTGAGATTTCCTGCTTCTAAAACTGACATAAAATCATAATTATTCCAGAAACCAGTTTATTTGAATCCCAACTCCGAGATTGAAGTCCATATTTTGTGGAATTCCGACCCTGACCGTTTTTCAAAAAAAAAAAAAGAATGGGACCGGGATCCCGTGAAAATCCCGACGGGACCTCGATCCCATCCTTGCTCTATTACATTTTAATATTTGCTAATATTTTATCTATAATTTTAAACTGCCTTAAATGTTTTTAATTTTTAATGACTTTAAAGAGCCTTTCTATTAACATTGAAGTGGTAGAAAACGAAAATCGTCATAAATGGCAGGTGAAGAAGAAGAAGAAACAGTGGTGGAACATCCTTTGCCGAAAGGCTGGGAGAAACGAATGAGTCGTTCATCCGGTAAGCCAAAGTGGCGTATTAAAAAACAAAAACTTAAAAATGGTTTGAGTTATTGTGACATCGTATTTTTGACAGGTCGTGAGTATTACTTCAATGTGTTCAGTCAAAAAAGTCAATGGGAACGTCCGACGCGTGACGCCGAAGACACGGCAAAAAAACCCGAAACTGTCCACTGTTACCATATTTTGGTCAAACACGAAAGATCAAGGAACCCAAAGTCGTGGAGAAGTGACAAAGTCACACGAAGCAAGGAGGACGCGACCAAAACACTCGAATGTCCGTTCAAACTTTGGGCACCCCAAGCGGAAAATTACCATTTGTATTGGAAAATTAAAGGAGCTAGCATTTTAAAAATGCACAAGAATGCGAACTCCAACTTAAGACCTCCCCTATTCCAAATAAAACATGAGTTGTTTATCTTTGGTGTTAAGCTTATCATGCCGAATTGGTTGCATTGGACGTTGGCGAACGCTTTTCCCGGTTCAAGAAAATTGCGCGGGAATTCAGCGATTGCTCTTCGGCCAAACGCAGCGGCGATTTGGGCCCATTCGGTAGGAATAAAATGCAGAAGCCATTCGAGGAAGCATCTTTTGCACTGAATGTGGGGCAAATGTCGGATATTGTGGACACCGATTCGGGCCTTCATTTGATCTATCGTTTCGCTTAATTTTGAAGACGAGGGTCTGTTTGCTTTCAACGTTTAATATAATTCTTTCCAATAAAAATTTTCATACGGAAATAAATGACTTCTCAAAAAATAATTGCGTTTTATATGACTATAAAACCGGGCAGTCCCAACAAAATGGGCATTTTAGCTTAATTGAACTTTTGATTTTTGTAATTTTAATTGATGTTCTATTTGGTAGAGTTCAAAACTACATGGAAAAGGGGGGTGGGTCAACCGAAGTTTTTGCGAAGGGGCCCGGCCATGTAAATTTACGATCTTTTTTTTACTGTTATAAAACGTGTTTGCGGCGCGTTTTTCAAAAAATCTTTCGGGGAACAGGGGGTCCGCGCCAGGAAAATTTTGTCTAAAAATAGCCACATTTTGCGATTCCGGCCTAATTTTAAATAAAAATTTTAGGAATTTTTAATAATTTTACTATTAAGAAATTATAAAAACATGGTAAAGTCGCCGAGTGAGCGGGTAAACAAATTTAGGCGATTGTTCCCGCGTAACGGTTGAATTCCCAAACTTTGTCGCAATCTATTTGTTTCATACACGACTGTTCCGTGGTAATATTTATTGTTAGTTGAGTTGGAACTTATTCAAAATGTCGGATAAACTATAGTGAACGCCCCGTGAAAAAATGGGTCAAATGATATACCAATCGATGCATCTCGAGGAGCTAAGCATCGAAAAATATGTCTCAGTTGCGGAAATGCCAAAAAACCGGTTTTTGAACCGGTTCAAAACTCGAAAAATTGAGAGATTTCGCACTATAACTTTTTTTTAAACGATCGAATCCCCACAAATTTGGTACCATTCGAAAGCTCTTGACGAGCTAAGTCTTAAAAACAATTATATAAAGTTGAACCGCGCCATATAAAAACCGACAAGTATGTATAAACCGATTTTTGAACCGATTCAAATCTTATAGTGCCAATTCAGTACCAAACGTAATTTATAATTATTGGCATGGAAACTGGTGCAAATAGGTCGTTTTTGTTATTGCGCTAAAAAACCGCCGCACACGACTACGGCGGCCAGTAGGTAGGGCGAGACTACGGGCTACGGAAGAAGTCCGCGCGTGATCCGCAGGCGCTCGTCAGACTGCTTCCTCCGCCCTCCGTCTCGCCCCATTACTTGCTCCGTCTTCGCATGCTCCCTTTTGCGAAAGTTAGCTTGTCAAATTATTTTGTTCATCCTTTATTTCTTTGGTACTGAAGTGTCACTTTTCACTGGGACTCAGTAGTCAAAGTGCTCAGATGGCATCGGTTCGACTTCATTTCCTGATTTTTAGATTAAGCTCGTCAAGAGCTTTCGAATGGTACCAAATTTGTGGGGATTCGATCGTTTAAAAAAAGTTATAGTGCGAAATCTCACAATTTTTCGAGTTTTGAACCGGTTCAAAAACCGGTTTTTTGGCAACTGAGACATATTTTTCCTTGCTTATCTCCTCGAGATGAATCGATTGGTATATCATTTGACCCATTTTTTCACGGGGCATTCACTATAGTTCACCCAAAATGTCTATCACATAATAAAAGATGATTTTTTCAAATTAATTTTGAACCTCCGTTTTAATTTCAGCTGCAATTCCTATTTTTTTCTCTTTCAAATTTTAAGCATAAGCATAGTTTTTTAAAGAATATACTTTGAAATCCGCTAATTGATAAAATTAAAATATTTAATATGTAGAGTACATTGTTAAATATTCAAATTTACGCCATTTTCGGATTACTGTAATTCCACTCTATTTACTTTCTCTCGTTTTCATAAATACTAGAGTCCGGTAAAAAAAAATTTCCGGGAGCGGGATCGGGAGTTCAAAATTTTCCAGGACGGGAGTCCCGAACGGTATTCCCGTAAAAATCCCGCTCCCGTTAAAATCCCGTCCATTTTTAACGGGAGTCCCGGGCGGGAGCGGGAGTAATTCGAAAATTTAATTAAAAACTCACAAAAATATTTTTAATGCACAAATTTAAAGGACAATCAATTTATTAAATTAAAAATATATAGAAAAATTTGTAAAGGAGAAATTTTAAATTAAAAAATCTTATTTTTGAGTCAAAAATCAGAAAATTTTTTCAAATTGCTTAAATAAATTATTTTTTATAATTAATTCGAACAAAACATTTATTATTTATATTTTTGACTCCCTTTATTAATTTTACAAAATTTTTTGCGGTGTATTTCTTGAAAAAACTTTTTGGTGACCAAGGAGGAGGAGGGAGGCCGGCGGTAGGCGCCGCCGGGAAAAAAATTGAAAATTTTAATACAATACATTGTTAGATTCTGTTCAAAAATGACCAATTTTTGCAAATTGAGCAAGTTTTTTAAGAAAATTAAGGATTTTAAGGATCCGGCGGTGCCGATAGGCGCCGCCGGGAAATTTTTTTGAAATTTTGGCTATATATT
This sequence comes from Heterodera glycines, assembly GCA_004148225.2. Classification (NCBI taxonomy): domain Eukaryota; kingdom Metazoa; phylum Nematoda; class Chromadorea; order Rhabditida; family Heteroderidae; genus Heterodera; species Heterodera glycines. Next base: position 8,748,144 of record CP049708.1, on the reverse strand, counting down.
TAACAGATTTTCAATGAAAAATCATTATTTTTACCAAAAAAATCAATTCTTACCAGTGCATTTTTACTCCCGTTTTTGGGTAAAAATTTCCGGGAGCGGGATCAGGAGTCCCGAACGGGAATCCCGTAAAAATCCCGCTCCCGTTAAAAATCCCGTTCACCGAAAAAAGCGGGAGTCGGGAGCGGGACTCCCGTAAAATTCCGCGGGACTCCCGATCCCGCCGGACTCTAATAAATACCCATCTCTTTTCACTCATCAATTGACTTCGCTTTTCATTATTCTATTCCTTGCTCTTCGCTCGTCATTACTCCGACTTTTTATTATTTACTTCTGACAAATAAATTTATTAGTTTTAAGTTGTGTCCACTTTTGGACACAACATAATATGTTAAAATAATTTTTAATTTTTGCTAACATTTCTATTTTTGGTTTTTTCTTATTGTTCAAAATTTCAGTCAAAACATTCTATTGGACTAAACGAACAAACACTTAGAATTTACATTAACGAATGTGTAAAGCAAAAAAAAAAAAACAATTTATTTAAGGTAGGATACCTATATGTTGCCTATGTAATTGTATTGTTGTTGTGCTTAATAAATGCTCATATGTGCTTCAATTCAAATGCTTTTGTAGGAAGGGGGGCGGGGTGGTAAAATTTGGCGTCTGTTTGGTCGGAGGGTTAGCTGAAATAAGGGCTTTGTTTCGCTTTAAGATTACATATAGTGTTTGGGATTTAGAATTATAGGGCCCAAATATAAAAACGAATGAGAAAATGTAAAAATTTGAAGTGCGCTTGTCTTATTCCTCCTGATCTGCGACCCTGAAAACCATTGGAAAAACACTTTCGCGATTTTTATGGCTTAAAATTTCTTCAAAAAAGGGGGAGGGCGGAAGCTTCATTAGACATAAGATTTGAATACGCCTCTGAACGTTGTGTTCTTTTGTTAGTTAAATCTGCGCGACTGTTCCTTTTCGATTGTCCTCCTCCAGCAACAGCTCCATCCGTTGCTGCTGCTGACTTGTCATGGTCAGCTTGCGGCGTTCGTTGTCTTCTTCTCTGGCGTAGGTGGACGCGTACCCGCCCCGTTTGATTTGGATCATTGTGTGGGGGCCGAGACGGAGGTTGGCACGGGCGCCGAGCTGAACAACGAAGGGATGGATGAAAATGCAATTGAAAAGTGTCAACGGTGCCTTCTTTTATCCCAACCTTTTCGAATATTGTGAGGTCATCCTTTTGCGTGATACAGTACCAATTGATGCAAGTGAAGGAAAGAATCTTCAAACGAATTCGTTTGTTGGCCAACCCTTCCCAAATAAACTCACAAGGAGAATTGCCGCGAAAATTAATGCCACCTTAAAATTAACATATCCAATCTTACAGGATTCTTATCACCAGTCAGTATACATAATAATTTGGGAAAATTTACACGCATTCGATAAAATTATTTGCATAATCAAGCACTTTTCTAAGCATTAACAATGAAAAAATTAACAAACAAACCAAAATGGGTGCGAACATATCGAAGAGGTCAAAATCCATTTTCGGCATTGCTTTAAATAAGAATGTGACGGAAAGGATGATAATTATTCTTTTTTAAATATATTAAACTATTTTAAAACATTCTTTTGCAATTTACATGAATTAAAAATTTTTCCATTTCCGAACCCTGACCCAAATTCAAACAATTAAGGAACGTTCATTTCATTAGCTTAACATTTTGCTTATTTTAATTATTGGGGTGTTGAAAAAATTTTGTCATAGTAACAAAAATTTTATTTAAAAATTATTGCGAATTAAATTCTCATTTAAGCAATATTAATTAAATTATGTAGATTATTTAAAAAATTAATTTATTTTGGTCATTTTTTTGAATTGGCCTTAGAGAATTTTTTGAAAAAGGTATGTTTTCAGAATCTTTTCTCTTTGACCGAAATGCATGTAATGATATGGATTATGTCTTTATATAATTGCTAGAGACCGACTAAAAAGGCACCAAAAATCGCGAAAAAGGCTCTATAAAAGGCACGAAAATTTTTTATTATGGATTTTTAGGGAGCAAAACACGTGAAACTTAACAAAATAACTTAATTTTGGTCATTTAAATGATTATTAAATGTTTTATAATGTTTTTCGAATAAGAAAATTTTTAAACCTTAAATTTTTTATCAAGAAAAAAAAATGAAATTTTGGCGATCAATTTTTAAGGAAAATTTTCAATTCTTAGGAGGTGTATTTTCTAAAAATTTTTCATTTCTTAGGGGTGTATTTTCCCGATTTTATTGCATTTTTAATGGAATTTTTCGGAAAAAAGCCAAAAAGCACCAAAAGGGAAAAATGCCAAAAAAGGCATTTAAGGCACGAAAATCCCGAAAAAGGCATAATAAAAGTCAACGTAGAAGCCTCAAACCAAGTGGAAAATGCGTTATTTATGTTTGATAAGAAAAAAAGGCATTTGCCTCAAAAGTCGGTCTCTAATAATTGGTTAATTTTGATTGCCTCCTGAACCCTTTTGGACCATTTTTAAATCAACAATTTCTGATCACTCACAGAAATCTGAATGTAAAATCCATGAGATCACGGACAAATATTCCTATAAATACATACACAATTGGGTTTTTTCATTTTATAAATAAAAAAATCAATAGACTAAAAATTCTCTGCTATGACAAAATTTCAACACCCCAAAGAAGAAATGATAGCGCCGCAAGTTTAGGCGCCGCAAGTATTCTTTTGTTTTGACTGGGCGCCGACGTCTCGTCGCGGCGCCGCAATAGCACAGAAAAGAGAGAGAGAAAAGGTGCAAAACATTAATTAGTTGGTTGGTCATATGGGAATCAATTAAATTAAAACATTATTATGGAAATGTGTTACTTTTATGATTAAAAGATAATCAAAGCTTTGAATTAAAGTTATTGAATTCCCAAATTGGAAGTTGGGCCTTAGTAATGAGAATGATCGATTGGAAATTCCCCACGGCAGCGGAAACCTGTTCCTCTGTTTTCTTTCCCCTGTTCTTTTCTGCCTGCTCTTTCGTCTCCATTGTTTCTCACCGCCCTCCGTTCAACACACACTCTCTCACCTTCTCCCATCGGCTTTTGTTTGTTTGCCTTTTGGGCCGTGAATTATCGCCAATCCCTCCATAATATGTATCTATAAAAAACATTCCTTTTCATTTTGCCTCTCAATAATAAAATAAAAAATGGTAAATTTTATGAAATGATTATTAAAATTCAATTTAAATGATTTAAAATTTTAATACATATAAATTTCACTGACTTATTTTAAAGAATAAATAATTGTCATTAGCGCATTTTAACGAGTGAATGATAAAGAAATGATTTGGGGCAGCAGAATTTCGCGTTTCACGTTTTTGGCATTCGTTTCTCTCCCATTTCATTTTCTGGCATTTCGTCTTTAACTTTCTCTTCGCAACTTCTCTTCTTCTGCTGGCCGTAGTGATGGGCTGTCACTCCTCCAATTCCTCCTGCTCATTCTCGTGTTCGTCGTATTCGCCTTCGTCGTCCGCACTTGCGTCTTGGTACTGCTGGTACTCGCTGACCAAGTCATTCATGTTCGACTCGGCCTCCGTAAATTCCATTTCGTCCATTCCCTCGCCCGTGTACCAATGTAAAAATGCTTTACGACGGAACATTGCTGCAAAATAGCAAAATGTTCATCAGACATTTGAATTGGCGTTGCTTTCCCAACAGGTGAACTGTTCGGAGATCCGCTTGAATAATTCCTGAATGGCGGTGGAATTTCCGATAAAAGTGGCCGCCATTTTAATGCCCCGCGGGGGAATGTCGCAAACGGCCGTCTTCACATTGTTCGGTATCCATTCGACAAAATAGGCGGAGTTTTTGTTCTGCACATTCAGCATTTGCTCGTCGACCTTTAGGGAACGACACCATAAGAAAGAAGGGCAGCGAAGCAGAAGCATTCCCTCCCAGCGGACCTCCTTCATGCTCATCCGACCCCGGAAAATGGCCGCCACCGTCAGATAACGCCCGTGGCGAGGGTCGCACGCGGCCATCATATTCTGTCATATGAAAAGGACTCACCAAAGGGCGAGTCCAAAGTTCAAGCGAACCTTGGCATCGAACATTTGCTGGGTAAGTTCGGGGACGGACAATGCCCGGTACTGCTGACTGCCGCGGGAAGTGAGCGGGGCGAAGCCGGGCATGAAGAAGTGGAGCCGGGGGAAGGGCACCATGCTGAAGCGAGCCAAACACTGCACGGAACAGCACGCACCCGCACACAAACTTTGTGGCCAATTTTCGCAGGTCGGCGTTCAGTTGGCCCGGAAAACGGAGGCAAGTGGTGACCCCGGACATGGTGATGCTGACCAAGTGGTTCAGGTCGCCGTACGTTGGCGTGGTCAGTTTCAGAGTTCGGAAACAGATGTCATAAAGTGCTTCGTTGTCGATGCAGAATGTCTCGTCCGTATTCTCCACCAATTGGTGCACTGACAAAGTCGCGTTGTACGGTTCCACTACCGTATCCGACACTTTTGGCGATGGGACGACCGAATCTTTGCCAAGAGGGGGTTTAGCCAGGGAAAGCTCCCCTCCCCTTGTGTACATGTGGCCATGATTCGGTCCGGATATTCCTCGCGAATTTTGGAGATCAGCAGCGTTCCCATGCCCGAGCCAGTGCCACCGCCAAGCGAATGGGTCATTTGGAAGCCCTGCGAACGATCATTGACCATCTCCTCGCCCGCGAATGACTTCCGCCAATCGCCTAATCACCTGAAGGCAGTCACAATTCTCCGCCTCTTTCCTCACCACGTCCAACACATTGTCCACCAGTTCGGCGCCTTCCGTGTAGTGTCCTTTCGCCCAATTGTTACCAGCACCACTTTGGCCTGAAAAATGAAGGGAATTCGAAAAAGCATTCAGTGGGGAGAGGGCGGGGGGGGGGAAGAACGCCCCGCACCGAAGATGAAGTTGTCCGGCCGAAAAAGCTGTCCGAAAGGCCCGGCCCTTACGGAGTCCATCGTGCCCGGCTCCAAATCGACCAGCACCGCCCTCGGCACATATTTTCCCCCGGTCGCTTCGTTGTAATACACATTGATCCGCTCCAGCTGAAGGTCCGAGTCTCCGTTGTAAATTCCGCTCGGCTCAATGCCATGTTCGTCCGAAATCACTTCCCAAAACTGAATGAATGCAATTGTGATCAGATGGACAAAGGTCCACTTCTGAAATGTTTCTTTGGCTTGCTTCGACCTGCGCCTTTTTACCTTCGCTCCGATTTGATTTCCGCATTGGCCCGCTTGGATATGCACAATTTCACGCATTTCGAACGAAAATGGTACCCTAAAGAAGGCTGCTAAAGGGCCAATTATTGCAAAGCCTATGGCACTTTTTAGCAAATAAATGCAGCCAAAATATGCCTATCCCCACCCCTCCCCCCCCCCTCCCCGGGGGGGGGGTCATTTTGGCGCAGACAAGTTTAAAGATTCATAACTTTTTTTTTAATTCGACCAAATAAAATAATGTTGATATTAATCAATAGGTCTAAATGTTCTTTATTAGCCTGCAAAATTTCAAAAAATTATATTAGGTTTTAAAAAAGATATGGCGCGCTGCGCCAAAATGGCCAGGAAAATGCAATTTTTTGAGGTTTTTTGGCCATAACTTTTTTGTTTCTCAGCTAAATTTTTTGAAACTTTGCAGGTTAATAGGCACTATCAAGCCACTTAAAATCATACCAAGATTATTTAATTTTGCTGTGAAATCAAAATGATATAGAGTCTTGCGCCAAAATGGCCTGCGCCAAAGTGGCCGGTTCCCCCCCGGGGGGGGGGGGGTTAAGTTCCCCAAAGTGTTGCAAATTTATTGATTTCATGTGCGGTAGAAGAAATGCGAAGGATGACGGAATAGTGCGAAGGATGTGCCAAAAGGAGAAGAAAATGTGGCAGAATGTCACGGCCTTTTTCCTCCCCTTAAATTCATTGTGCCATTCTCCGACCTTTTGTCCAATGCTTTCTTTCACATTTTTGGCATATTCTCTTAACATCGCCTAAGTTGGCATGGAAACGTCAAAACGATGGTAAGACGAATTTGAAGCGCCAGAGAGAGTGCAATTTGTGACTTATTGCGCGTTACAATTGGTCATTTTCCGCCTTTCCTTTTCACATTTAAACGGTAAAACAAATTCATTAGCCATTTTAAGGAAATTATCAAATCATTTCGGTTATTAAGCTCATCTAATTGCAATTCATATTAAGTACATTAATTATCTTCTGTTATTTAAGTTGATTCATTCATATATTGTGACACATTGAAATAATTGAAATTTTATTTCTTAAAATTTATATAAAGACAAAAGAGCCAAAATAAAGACTCAGGTAAATTTAAGTGAAGAGAAGACGGTGTTTTTTCTCCAAAGATTTCAAAATGTTCAACGCCTTCGAGTCCCGTCCTCGAAGAACACTCCGCCATCGATGGCACAGTATTTGGGGCAGATGCCCTTTTCGCCGGCTCCTCCGGGCTGTCCGGCGTTGCCAGGCTGTCCGGGCTGTCCGTCGTTTCCGGGCTGGCCAGGAGGTCCGGGCGGTCCTTTCGGGCCGGGCTGTCCAGGTCCTCCGGGTTGTCCAGGCGGGCCAGCGTTTCCAGGCTGTCCTGGGGCTCCAGCTTCTCCGGGCGGTCCGGGAGGAGCAGGGCCAGCTGCTTCTGATGCTGCAGGCTGTCCGGGTTGACCGGGGCCTCCAGGTTGGCCGGGCCCTCCGGGGTTTCCAGGTGGTCCGGGAGGTCCAGGAGGTCCTGGCTCGGGGTTTCCGCCACCACTTCCGGGCTGCCCTGGTGAGCCGGGCTGGCCGGGCGGTCCGGGAGGGCCGGGCTGGCCGGGTTGGCCGCCAGGGCACGGTTTGCACGGAGGCTGAATTGCGACATTAACCTTAGCCAATAATAGCTTAAAGTTACCGGGGTAGCTTGTTCGCATGGAGCGGAAACAGATTTCCCGGGTTGTCCTGGTGATCCGGGTGCTCCGGGGTTTCCGGGATTGCCGGGCGGTCCCGGGGGACCTGCTGGGCCCGGGCCTCCGCCGGAGCAGCATTCACTGCACGAGCCACCTCCTCCTCCTCCTCCGCCGGACACTGCGCCGCCTCCTCCTCCGTATCCGTCCGCTTGACGCGCCGTACGATTTCCTCCCACCACGGGGATGCTCTTCAGTTGGTTCACTTCCGACCAAATGTCCTTTGCAGAACCCTTAAGAGGAGAAACATTAAGAAATTAGTGAAAAATTCAAGAATTGGCGCACCTGACAAGCACTCAATTCCCTGTCCATGTTCTGAGCGACATTGGACACGTAATTTTGAAGCATAGGCAAAGTGAAGCAAACGGACAGCAGCGAAATGATGGAGAAGGACACCGTGGAGTAGGCCACGAAGCGGTAAGCTTTGATCCTGGCTTCGTAGTCCATTTTTTGAGACGGTTTTCCTCTAAAACGACAAAAGGCTGAAGTCAGTGAGTAAAAAAGGAACTTTCCGAGAGTAAAAATAGGTTAATAAGACTGGGTTTACTTAATAGGGCATAAATATTAACAAAAAGCTCCAAATGATTCTCCGAGGGAAGGAAAAGAGAAAAGAGAGGCGGACGAATGCGCAAAGAAAGCAAAGCAAGTCAATTTGCAGAGAATGCTCGCTGATGGAATTGTGTGGCCAATCTGCTCGTTTTATATGCGTTGTGCTGTTGCTTGCGGAGAATACTGAAAAATGGCCGCGGGGGAGCGAGTGATACACTGGCAAAAGTTGAACGATGAGACGACGTGGGGCTCATTTTCAAATTTTTCAATTTTTGGCATCACTTCTCGCCAATTTTCTACATTAGTAGTAAACACAACCTGACGCCATTGATACCGTTTTGTAGAGCTCATCGAGCTGTACAAAAAAGCCGCTGGTACCGGCAAGCTTAGCTTGGGTTGGCCATCGACAGGGTCGGGGGCGAGGCTGAGGGTCCTCCGGCAGATGTGCCCCCCGACCCATGACGGGCTCCAAGTGAATGGATCAAGAACCGGACCCGGCCTGGGAGATAGCCCTTGAAAAACTGAACAAAAAATTGTTCTTAACCGGGCCGGTCCGGGTTCCGGATCAGGCACTTTTGGTCGCCGCTTGGAGCGCGTCTTGAACAACAGTCACTTTGTTCACTGTCCGCAACCCCTCCCTTTTGGGGACCCACCCATTTTAAGGGTCTTGATTGAGAGGGGAAGACAAAAGACAATTAAACAACTTCATTTCCTCGTCTCCTTGTTGTATTTTCAAGAACCCGAAAAACATTTATTCCGTTGTTAAAGAAACGCTTAATTTATGGGAAGGGGGAGGAGGTATTTGAGAAGCGGAGCAGTGTAAACAATGGGACTTAATGGGGAGGGAGGAAGGAAGGGTAATTACTACAAATTACAATGGGCGGCAGAAACGGTTCCGCCTGCCTTTCCATCTTGGAAATGTACAGAACACACCGAACAAAGTCACCGACACTCAAATTCAGAAGAAGTCGAGCAAATTAAGCTCGGTGAGTTGGTTACGACAGGAGGCTTTTGGCATTGCCAAACAAATTAAAATTAATTTCAAATGGTTAAATAATCCATTCCACTCGTATCGTTTCTCGTTTTTTCTGCTGAAATTGCAAAGTATCCTCCAAAGTATGCCCAAATGCTTCTTCTCGGATCAGAGGACGTTTTCGCACGAGTGCCATTTCAACAAAACATCGAATAAGTCAAGAAACTCTTTTTTTGGATTTGCAAAGAAAAATTCCGCTCGGCTCGGAATTTGCAGAATTTGATGAAGTTGCAAATAGTAACAGTTTGAATTTCGCATCAATTCGAACAAATCGTTGCTCAAAAGTCTGCGCCGAATGGTCTCTTGGAAATGAATCCCCTCCCCGTGGTCATTTGCTCCCATTCATTCGTTTATTTATTTATTTTTATTTATTTATTTACGTGCGAATTCCCGCGCAATGTCCCCCCCCCCTTTTGAGTGGTCTGAGAAGGCAAATTAGCAAGAAGAAGCAAACGAACGAATGCGCGAATAAATGAATAAATAAATACCGGTTTTTCGGGAGGAATGGACGGGCAAAAGAAAACATTAATTACCAACGGCGGCGCACTGATTGTATTATCACAATCGAAGCACAACAAATGGCGGCTCTGCTTTATGCTAATCCTTTAACGGTTTTTGTCCTTTTTTTTGCATATTTTCCCATTTATTATTCATTAGTCATTTTGTGCAGTTTCCTTTTTTGCTTTGTTCATAATATTTATTAATTAGCTTCCATTGGTTTATTTGGTCACGGTAATGCAAAGGAAAAACCAAAAAACTTTTGATGAGAAGTCACAGAGTGTGTTGTGACGGAGTTTGAGAGATGCTCCCTTCTTAATGGGAATGATCAGCCAAAAGTTGTTCAGTGATCACATTTGAGGATAATTAGACGGGGCGGGGGACGAAATGCCAAAGAAAGGCAAAATGCCAAAGGAAAAGCCATGCCAAAGGCAAACGCAAAACTAAGAGCAGAAAGGAATGGACAACACATGATGCTAAACAATTTATCATTATAAAATAGGAAAAGTAAAAAAGCAAAAGGAAAGGAATTGGGACGCATGGCCAAATGCCACCAAAATGCAAATTGTCTTCATTCCATCCGCTTTTCCTTCTTCGCTCAACGCCTTCGAGTCCCGTCCTCGAAGAACACTCCGCCATCGATGGCACAGTATTTGGGGCAGATGCCCTTTTCGCCGGCTCCTCCGGGCTGTCCGGCGTTGCCAGGCTGTCCGGGCTGTCCGTCGTTTCCGGGCTGGCCAGGAGGTCCGGGCGGTCCTTTCGGGCCGGGCTGTCCAGGTCCTCCGGGTTGTCCAGGCGGGCCAGCGTTTCCAGGCTGTCCTGGGGCTCCAGCTTCTCCGGGCGGTCCGGGAGGAGCAGGGCCAGCTGCTTCTGATGCTGCAGGCTGTCCGGGTTGACCGGGGCCTCCAGGTTGGCCGGGCCCTCCGGGGTTTCCAGGTGGTCCGGGAGGTCCAGGAGGTCCTGGCTCCGGGTTTCCGCCAGAATTTCCGGGCTGCCCTGGTGAGCCGGGCTGGCCGGGCGGTCCGGGAGGGCCGGGCTGGCCGGGTTGGCCGCCAGGGCACGGTTTGCACGGAGGCTGAATTGCGACATTAACTTTGGTCAAGAATAGCTTCAATTACCGCGGTAACTTGTTCGCATGGAGCGGATTGCGTTTTTCCGGGTTGTCCTGGTGATCCGGGTGCTCCGGGGTTTCCTGGCCGTCCAGGGGGTCCCGGGGGACCTGCTGGGCCCGGGCCTCCGCCTGAGCAGCATTCACTGCACGAGCCACCTCCTCCTCCTCCTCCGCCGGACACTGCGCCGCCTCCTCCTCCGTATCCGTCCGCTTGACGCGCCGTACGATTACCACCAGATACAGGCAAATTCTTCAATTGAAGCACTTCGGACCAAATGTCTTTGGCAGAACCCTGCAAAGAAAGGCAAAATGAAAGTTGCACTTCTCAATTAACCTGGCACGAGATCAATTCTCGGTCCATGTTCTGAGCGACATTCGCCACGTAATTCTTTAACATTGGCAAAGTGAAGCAAACGGACAGCAGCGAAATGATGGAGAAGGACACCGTGGAGTAGGCCACGAAGCGGTAAGCTTTGATCCTGGCTTCGTAGTCCATTTTTAGAAAATCCCTAAATTATTAGGTTTTTTCTCGAATGTTTTTGCTTTGATTGAATTTGAATTAAAACTGAAAAGGCAATGGATTCTTTCGTCTTAGGTTCCACAGCAAATTCCATGGGACTCATCGGAAAACAACGAAAAGCAAAGCAAAGGATGAGCGATTAGAGATCGGACAAAATGAGGCAAAAGCAATGGATGGAAGCTGCGACAATGCGAAGTCGGAGGATGACAATGCGGTGGAACAGCGAGACGACGAATAATTGGATAAATTATGCGAGTAATCCATTAGCCATTGGCATCCTAAAAGCTTTGCCATTATTGCGAAAGGGTGGCGAATTTCGGGCTGTTCGCGTCCTTCTCACTGATTATCCATTTCGTTTTGTCTTGTAGTGGCCAAGCAATGCCAATCTGTGGGAAAATTGTAAGAAATCTGTGCGGCCAATTCGGCACCTTTTCGTCGAGCGGAGTTATGCCGAATTCGGTTTTCGGGTCGTACGCTGCCGAACATTTATAAATCACATGGGCCCCCCTTCAGAAACACTGTAGAGGAGAAAAGTTATTCCTGCTCCTCTTTCTGTTTTTATTAATGACTTTCTCTCGAGGGTTTGTCAGATAGCGAAAAAAACGGATAATTGCGACGAAAAAAAAACATTCGCAGACCCACAAAGTGTCGTCACTCTTCAGTCAGTCATTCGTTGTTTTATTTATTGTATTTTATTTTTACCGATTTTTGTCTTTTTTTATAATTTCAAAATTCGAATAACAAAACATTGGTTCTTCTTCTTCTCATTTTTCTCCTGAAAGCACTGTCTTTGAACACGGAATAAGCCAAAGTTTGCTAGTTTTTCCGTTGTATTATTTTTAGACATTGTCAAATCATTCTCTGATTATTTCCGTCAAATCATTCGACGATAACATTGACATTTATCAATCAGTCCGTTTTATAATCGAATACACTTTTATTTTCTATTTTTACCAATTATAAATTATCACAAAAAGAAGCAAATTGAGCAAATTGGATTAGAGAAAGATGGGCGGTGGTGGCAATTCTTTATTCGTTCTTCTTCCTCTTCTTCTGTTTCTTCCTTCTCCCCTCGTTCTTCTCTTCCTTTTCCTCTTTTTCCTTTTTGTTTTTCCTTTTCCTTCTATCCCCTCCCTCGTTCCTCTTCTCTTTTCCAATTCCGTCGCCGCTTCCTTCGCCTGGCTGCAAGCAGAGATTATTTTGCCGTTTGTCCACTAAGAGTGCCCTTGTTTAAAGCCTGTTTGAAAAAAACATTAATGGCGGATCAAATCACAATAACCATAAATAAATGGGTTTAGGAGAGCGTTTAATAGCACACAAATACGAAGAAGTTCAAGATGGACACTGATGGTGATTTGCAGTTGTTTGGAGAAGAAAGTTGCCAAGGCAAGAACTAAAAAAGAGAGGGGAAAGAGGGCATTAAAACCGGTGGAAAGAAATGGAAGGAGGAAGAGAGGGGGAGGGGGAGCGAGGGACTCTTTTCACGACGTCCATTTCAGCAGAAAAAGAAAGTGCCAAAGAAGAAAAAGCCAATTTCTGAGAACAAATGGCGAGTGGAAAGAAAAGGGCAAATGAATGGCGGAAAATGGAGGGAAAACCAACGGAAGAAATTCAATTTGCGACTTACAAATTAGGGATGACCTTGACACAAAATGGGGGAGGGGCAAAGAAAAGGTAGCGCAATTTGGAGGGAAGCGACGACGGACGATCAGTGTTATCTGATCAGAGTGATCAGCGGAGGGAGACAAAAGAGGAAAATGGAAATTGGAGGGATTTTAGGAGGAATCGTTTAAAGGATGGGACAACATTTGGAAATGATTGGGCCAAAATGTGCAAAGTTCAGTAAATTGCTAAATAAACGCGAAAATATGGTAAATTCGATAGAAATGGGCCAAATCATTTAATTTTTGTCGCTTTTCCATCGCTTCGTCCCCCGGGGGAATTTTCCCTCCGATCGATCGGCCAAAACAGAACATTTTGTTGAGAAGACACTTGAGAAAGAAGGCCAAGCGGAAGAGGGGGAGAAACGGGCGAAGCTCGGCTTAGCACTCAAAGTCGAAGGCGAAGCCAATTTTTTACTCGAAGACGAAGTTCGAAGCGCAAAAATCCCAAAGTTTTCGAAGCCAAAGCCGAGGTTTCGCGCGTCCCTGGGGGAGGGTGAGGGGGAAGGGGGCGCCAAACGGTGCCATAGGACACAAAAATGGACAGACCAATTACTGTAAATTTAAAAAAAAATCGTTTAGTTGTGTGCAGTTGGTTAGATTAAAAAGGTTAGGTCACAAGGACAATCCCAGGATTTGGGCCATGGAATTGGCTTGTTTTTTATGCATAAATTATTTCAGATTAAAAGGCAATAGCAATTGTCAAGAAGAAATTGTGGTAAATTATGTTTCCGAACCCCGAACCCAAATTCGAACAAAAAGTCGAAAATTCGAAATTCCAATTTTCGACTTTTTGTTCAAGTTCGGGATTCCGAATTGGTCGAAATGGATGCCATATTCGTGATCAGCGACCTCAAAAACTCCCGGATATTCATCATTATGTGTAAAAAAACAAAAAAAAAAATTAGGCCAAAAAAAAAAGTGCAAAAAAATTTCAAAAAGGACCACTTTCCATATAGCGCCCATTTTTCCGTGGTTATGAATTAGTCAAAATGGATGTCATATTCGAGCTCAGTCATATCTAAAAAGCCTCGAGAAATATTTTCATCTTATTTGAAAAACAAAAATATTTGATGAAAAGAAATTTTGCAAAATTTGAGTTAATAATTCTTAATTAGCGCATTTCGGCCGATGGGAGCCTTGTTTCATAACTTATTGTTTAATTATTAGGGATGCAACTTTTAGTGATTTAACTATTTCGTCACTAAAATAGTGAAAATTCACTATTTTGGCGTTTTGTCACTATTTTTTAACTATTTCGACATTTTTCAGAAATTTTATTAGCAAAAATGCAATAAAGTCAAAAAATACACCCCTAAGAATCGATCTAAAAAAATTTCAAAAAAATAAACCCCTAAGAATCGGCCAAAAATTTTTTTTTAAATACACCACTAAGAATTGGAAAATTTTTTCAAAAATTCGCCCCCAAAATTTTTTTTCTTGACAAAATTTTTGATTTAAAAAATGTCAATATTTGCTAAGAGAATTTTATAAAGGAAATGTAGCTCATTTGCAACTGCAACCAGTGAATAAAAATTATTTTTGCTTAATTTTTGGCTGAAAATTAGGTCACTATTTGTCACTATTTCGGACTTTTTGCCACTATTTGGTCACTATTTTGGCATTTTTACTCACTATTTTAGTTAACGAGATTTTTCGTCACTAAAAGTTGCATCCCTATTAATTATTATCATACCTTCAAAGTTTAATCGTCGCTAATTGGCAAGAGGATTCAGTGGGTCAAGGATTTAGTCTTATGCCGCCCAATTGACACCGAATGGAAAGTGATGAAAAAACAGTGACGGAGGGAGGGAAAAAACGGGGGAAGGAGGGGAAAACGTACAGTAATGACGGAAGAGAGTGCAAGTTAATTGGCAGAGAAAAGGAAAAACAAACTGTTGTATGGAAGCCAACAGATCAGATAAGCAGCGATGACGTGGACCGTCGTGCGAAAGATTCGCGAGCGCATTTCCAATCGCCAGGCGGGCACAGCTTAAAAATGAAAAAAGAATGAAAAGTGCAAAAGAACGGCACGAACGATTCGAATGGGGCGAAGAATTGGAGTTGGGACAGAAATTGCACTGCGCGAAGCCATGCTGGGGGAAGGAGGCGTCAGTGGCAGCGGACCCTCCGACGGAAGTCGCTTCAATGGCACAAAAAGAGGCCGAAGTGCCGGCGGGGGACAGAGAAAGTGCCGAAGTGGGCCAACTCTGGCTGAGTTAAGAACGGAGTGAACTTTTAGGACAAAAACAGAAAAACGATGCCTGCCCTGTTGATAATTAGCGGTGATAATGTGACAACAAAAGTAATTATCGACTCAAGAGTCGAGACTCTCAAACAGTCAGTTCTTCCAATGAGTTAATTCCATCCCCCATTAATCGGCTAATCGCCCACCATTCGGCCGTTGTGTCTTTGAGCGGTGCCAACAAAAGCCTCATTCTTCGGCTTTTGTCCAACAATTTACGATTGCTTTTTCCCCTGTTTTTGTTGCGCTGTTCGCTGTTTGAAGGATTGTCGGCAGAAGGGCAAAGGCGAGGGGAAAGAGTCGACGGATGGGAGCAAAAAGAAGCGGAGGAGGGGGAGGAAAAGCGGCCAGAAGAGAGGGGGCGGAGGGAGTAGAAGAAGAGGAACAGCACGATGTACACGTAAGCAGCCAAAATGACTGACCAACGGAGCGGGGCATTTGGGGGAAAAGCCGAAGGAAAAGCGGACAATTACCAACGAAAGGCAGCCAAAAAACAGTGGCCAAATGCACCGCTGTGTAGAGACGTTCGCCTATAAAACTTTCCTGAAATTTGGCGAAGTTTTAAAAATGATGGCGCCAACCCCACCAAACCGTTGACTCTTTTCGGTCGAGAAACTCAAGAACGCGAAGTTTGTGCCAAATGGTAGTGCACTGAGACCAATCCTTCAGGTCAATGGTCGTCCACACGAACCATTGGGGAAGAGAGACGAGAGCAGCACCCAAATAACACCAAATGATCAGACGCTGGAGGAAAAGCAAAACAAAGTGATCAGCTGATTGAACACCCCCGGCCAATTCACTCTGACAAAAAGCATTTGCTGCGAGGGACGGCTTATTCGACCGGTGCGCTCCATTCGCATCAGTCCGTAAACAGTGCGGAGACGATCAAGCGCAATGCTGACGACTCCAAAGGACATCTTTCGGTTTTAGTGGGTAAAACGGGGGAAAATAACAAAAAAAGGGGGGGGGAATAATGGAAAATGCCAAAACCAATTAATTGCAAATTTTGAAGAGGGAATGTGCAAAAAGATCAATTAAAAGGAGTAATTTGAATATTTGGACAAGCCAACCAAATGGAAGCAGAAGTCCCTAAATTGGAAGTGAAAGCGAAGAGGCAATGAATGAGAATCTGCTGGGACTGACTGACCACGAATATTGCATGGCTTTGCAAAGGAAAGTGCCGGCACTCCAAGTGTAACCGATTAGCCAGGCAATGTGAGAAGGGCAATAGCAGGCGATGACCAGCAGATCGACCACTGTCAGGTGCAGTTTCAGCCACAGGAAATTGGTACGCGTCACTTCCTGCTGAGAATTGAACAGAAACAGCGGGAACGAAGCACTCGGAGCAGTACCCGAGAGACGCGTGAAGTTTTGCGAGGATTGAACAGCGACGAACGGCCGCTGAACTGCTTGGCCAGGGCGACAATATTGAGAGGGAGTCCGAGCAGTAGCAGGACGGCCAGCAACACCAACTCCACCCAATCGGTGAGCAACTGGGCAAGGGATCCGTTGAAGGAATTCATTCTCTTTTGGACTCTTCCGGCCAAAACCCGCCCAGCTTATCGTTGCCTTGAAAGGAATGGCCAATTGCCATCCGCTAAATCCCTTTCCAATTAATTCTTTGAACTCGCCGATTGGTGCGCTTTTTCTCCCCCCCCCGGCACTCTCTTCCCTTCTCATTAGCTTTATAATTATGTCATTTCAATTAAACTGTTTATTACCATCTCAGGACGTGCAATGTCTCCACGTTCATCCAACTCAAAGGCATTGTCTAAAGACATTTCGTCGGATGGCACGGCATTTGCTGAGGGAGGGGAGGGCGACGGAGAGATGAGTAAGAACATTATACAAAATGGACTAATAAAACAAAGGTGACAAGTTGGTATTGGATGATGACACGAGACATTAGGGGACAAAACGACGGAAAATATCCATCTTATGTCCCAGATTCAAAATTGCATAAAAACAGTTTTATAGGTTTTCTTAGGTGCTGAAAACACCTAAACCATCAAAAAGACTGCGCGGCAAAGCATTTAAACTGGGTTTTGAACCGGTTTAAATCGCGAAAAATTGCCTCAAAAATCCAACAAGAATCCATTTTAAATAAAAATTTTTTAACAAATTTGGTATCATTCGAAAGCTCTTAACGAGATAAGTCTAATCTAAAAATCAGGGAATGAAGTCGAACCGACGCATGTTATGGGTCCTCAAAATCGTTAAAACTATTTTGAAACCAGTAGCCAGAAAAATCACGAAAAACTCTGGAAATTTCGATTTAATGCGCTCTATTCTTGCATAGAAATCGAATTTTCGCCCTAAAAAATAGGGCGTCCCTGCCCTTTGGCACCTAACCCTTTAAAAAAAATTATCAAATGTGGCAAGGCATGGAGGGTGGCGAGGGGGAGGAGGGAAAGAGGGAACGGATGGGACAGAGAGAGAGAGCGAGAGAGAGAGAGAGAGACAGAGAGAGAGAGAGAGAGAGACAGAGGGGTGACACGAAGTGTAAGCTGAATTAATAATATATTTATTAACACTCATCAAAGAGCAGATGGGACGAACTGCTGCTGATGCTGGTGCATCAATTAATTAAAATATGAACACGGAAGGCCCTCAGTTTAATGAGGGGATAATAAGTAAATTAAAATGAAATGGACAAAAAAAAGAATGGTTTCGAAAAAGCAAACAGAAAATCAAAAAGGCAAATCCGAAAAAATGAACGGAAAATTGCTAGCCTATTCTAATATAATCTATTAAAATTGAATACCAACAAACGTTATGTGATGGGTGAAGAGTAATTAGGCTAATTAGGTGGGGAGGGAAGGAGGGGAGGGGGGGGGCATTTGTGGAAGGCATGTGGCTTCGAAATTCTCAAATTTTAACAATTTTTCTCGTCTTAGGCTTTGCTAATTTTGGCCCATCCGCCAAATCTATCTTCTGTAAACGAATGATACGGTAAGGTGAGAATTTAAATGGCCCAACTTGCAATAAAATGGCTAATGGCTCATTTTGCGGTCGATCTTCGCTTTTTTGGGTAATGAAAGGACGAAAACGACGCCAACCCATGCGAATTTAGCACTCAACTTCCATCGTTTAGTTTAAATTTATTGGTCCCTTACCATAAACAAAGTGCCTCCTCCTCTGCTGCTGCTGTGAGTCACTCTTAAAGACTCGGGGGAAAGAAAGAATGGCCAAGGGAAAGGGGCTGCATCAAAGTGGCAAATGCAGCAACTGTTACAACGCCATTGTTGGCATTTCCTTCGGGAGCGGAAGTGGTCGTAGGGCCAACGTCAATCGTCGCATTCTCATCTTGCCGTTCCGCTTGAGCAGCAGCAAAATAAAAGAGTTTTCTTTCTTTGCTAAATGTTTCTTTTTGGCATTGCTCCGCTTCATCCCAAAGAATAAAGCCATCCATCCGTCCCACATTTATCCCCTAATTTTGTTTGCCACTCCAAGCACGGCTTCTTCCCTATCTTTAATTTCTTTATCCCCCCCCCCCCTTCTCCTGTCCTTTGTTTGGACGGGCGGTGGTTGAAGTCTCGGAAATTGGGAATAGAGGCTGAAACGGAATGCCAAAAATGGAATTTGAAAAAGACTGAGGGGGGGGGGAGGGCATTCAACCGAAATGAGAGGGAGAGAATGAATGGGAAATGCTTTCAAATTGTGACAAATATTAACACCAACTCAATTATTTTTTGTCAATGGCAGAAGATGCGGCAAATGACGGAAAAGCACATTTTGGCATTGAGAAAAGAAGCCTTGGGTTGGGAATGGTTGTGATGGCGTGGGAAGACGGGGAAATTAATGGATGCATTGTCTAATGAATGGAAGTGAATGAATGAAAGGGTAAGGGATTGGGGCGAGGACCACCCCCGAAGTGCCGAAATGCCCTCATTAGGGGAGAGGGGGGGGGGGGAGGGATGCCAATTTGTGCGGCATTTTGAGAGGAAAATAAAAGGATAATGATGAAATTGGGCGAAACTTTGGCGGAAAATGAACAGATGGCGAATGAAAAGGACAACAAAAGAAATTGTGAAAAAGCACCTTTATAAGTATAATAAAAAAGAGGGAATGAATGAAATGGCATAATTATTACGATAAAAATGCCATTTCATTGGAAGTGTTAGCGGTGATTTTGATAATTGGCACTGAGAAAAGCACAAATTGGGAAATTAAATTAAATGGAGAAAAATAGATGGGAGAAAAGAGAGGAAAGAAGAGAAAGAAAAGAAAGGACCACCCAAAAAGGGGGAATTCACTGCTTAACAACAGCAGCAGGTGATAATGAACCGGAAATTGTCCCCCTTTAGGGCGCGTGTGTCGTTGCTCGCCGTCCTCGAGGAACCGAATGTATGAACAAATGGCGAAACAAAATGTTTCAGGTCTTTAGGCCTTAGCAGTCAATTTACTACATAGAAAGAAGGAAAAGAGAAGCAAAAGAAGAAGCAACACCTTAAGAAAGACGAAATGACGTGAAGCAAGAAAGAGGAGAATGGGCAAAAGGGACAAACAAAAGAAAGAAAAGACAAATTGAAAAGCGAAAGTTGGGAATATTCAATCAGCCGATCACTCCCCGAGAACAGAAATTACGCATTTACTCCATTTAACGAGTGCAAAAAACGCCAACTAATGTTGCCAAAAGTGAAGAAAGGACCGGACAGGCGCCTGTCCGACTCCGGCGGAGTCCGACCCGGCACTTTTCGTATAAAAAGGCTTACCCAGGCACACAGACTTACCACATTTGGCTTTGTCAGGCGCCGCGCTGATCTGTGGGCAAAAGAAAAGTCTGCTTTTAGCCGTTTGGTGAAAGTGAAATTTCTTTCTCTATTCAAAAATCAAGAAAAAAAAGAACTTCGTCAGATTTATTTGATTTTTTTCATCTAAATTAAAAATATATTTTAAAATTACGTCGAAACACGATTTACGTCGGGCGTCGGTCGGACTGAACCCTCTGGTCCTAATTACTGTCCTTAAAAGTCTTAAACTTATGACTTATAAAATACAAAATTGAATTTAAAAATTAATTTTTTCAAGTACAATGAAAATTTATTTTGGTTTTTCGCTGCGCTGCGCTTTTTTCAAAGTGTTTTTTGATGGGATATCCGGCGATGCCGATAGCCCCCCTGGGGAAAATTTTGAGAATTTTAACAAAATTTGCTTTAAAAAAATATAAGAAAAACGGTACTTTTTCAAAAAGTTTCCAATTTCCGACGGTGTCGATAGGCGCTACTGGGAAAAATACATATTTTTGGGTTATTTGTCAATTTTTTAATTTTCAAAAATTTATTGAATTTTTTTAACAATTTTCCAAAAATCATTTCATTTAAAGAGAGAATTATTAT
This sequence comes from Heterodera glycines, assembly GCA_004148225.2. Classification (NCBI taxonomy): domain Eukaryota; kingdom Metazoa; phylum Nematoda; class Chromadorea; order Rhabditida; family Heteroderidae; genus Heterodera; species Heterodera glycines. The sequence continues at coordinate 8,728,212 of CP049708.1, read as the reverse complement.
TATTATATAATTATTTAAAAACTTATCTTTTTAGCGGATTTTAAAAGGTAAAAAACTAAGGAAAACCTGAAAAAACTGAAAAAACCCAAGGAAAGACGAAAATTCGCATTAAAAATATGTTTTATCATTTCTCGACTGATTGTGAGTTGACTCTCGGCCAAATTGCATCATTTGTCAACTGACTCCGGTCTTGAAGCAAAAATTAATTGTTCAAAACACGAAAAAAGTTTGTCAATTTTTTGTCGCTGGGTCCCTTCTTATTAATTAATTAATGACTTATTTTTTATCACTGTCCCCGGCGGAGATTTCCTTTCGAGAATATCAAAAAAGGGGGGGGGCGGAATCCCGGGGATCTTCCGCCTCCTCTGCGTCCCCCTTCCGTTTCATCGACTTCGTTCGGTTCTTTTCTCGCGCCTCATTTGGCAGGCCGAGAAACGGTTCGAAGTCAGTGGTATTTTGGCCAAAATATTCTCGCAAATTCACTTTCAATTTGTACACTTCAGTCCCTTACCATAAATATAACTTTTGTCGGAATGTTTTCCGACAAAAATTTCTTACGCAATTGTAAATTAGAGAAAAAAAGATACTTTAATTAAAAAACCTAAGTATATATCCAAACATTAAAATGGAAAAATGAATAATCTAAAGGGTTTATATGGTAATTTCGGGAAATATAATTGAGAATTAAATTAAATTCTAATAAAAAATACATTTTTTAATTTGTTTATTCTCCTGTTGAATTTAATCGTATTATAAACACATTAGAAGGTTTGTTTATCTGTGTCTGAAAGAATGTGTGGTGAGTTAAGTAGTCGGACCGGGCTGATCGTGAATATCCCGGAATCTGTCCCGGTTGGTGTCGGTCTCGTTTCTCGAGGTCCTTAGCCCGAACAACACTAATAGTGAGATTGGCACCCAAAATGTCCCCGTCACGCCTTAGTGATGTCTGTTTGAAATGTATTAGTTGGCATATTGTCTTTTTTTGATCATATCGACTCTTCACAATCCATCCGCGCACTTATTCACTCAATTCACTTCTTTAACACAACAAAACGGAAAAGAATTGTGAATAAATAGCAAATGAATGGGTGGGAGAGAAACAGTTGAGGAGAGAGTGAACCGGTTTAGAAATCCTGGACTAAATGCATGTGTATGCCAAGTGGGATGGAACGTACGGAATGGGAAATGCCAAAAGGGAGAGACATTGAGGAAATTGATGACCAAAGGGGGAGAGACTTGGAATGGGCAGAGAGAAGGCCAAATTAGGCCCAAGTCACACATGGCATCATCGGTGGCCAAACTGTCGCTTCTGCTGTACGGGCAGGTACTTAGGCATTCGAGCTGAGTTGGACAGATTGGCCAATTCAGCACTGCCAATTCGACTCAGACTGTGCCCACCTTCGCAACGCCCATTGTGCGCCTGTCACACGGAAATGCGCCTGTGAAGACGGCTTTTCCCAGTTGTATTCGTCCATTTGTGTTCCTGAGAACAAAATCAAACTGCCGGGCGATGAGTGCCTTTCGGTAATTCGAATTTTGGCAAATTAAACAATGAAAAACAATGCCTTGCGCAGAGTGCCCACTTTTGTGGTGGGAAGTCGTGGTGCAAAAACGGACGATGTGCTTGCATTGGGAGGGACTCTCAAGCTGTGGAAGGGCGATGTGTGCGCAAAGCGAGCAAAAAGAGGACAATTCGGAGAAATCCCCCGAGGGGACAGTCAATGGCAAAGGCATTGGACTGCTCAAAGGACGGGAAAAGTGAGTTGTTTTGGAGAACTTCATGGAAAAGTACAAAAGCAGATAATGGGACAAAGGGACAATGCGCCACGGAGAGGGAATGCCCCGAGGGGACGCATTGCGCGCGGGAGAAATGCCATTGCCGGGAAGAAGCCGAAAGGGGAGCGAAATTGGCTTATGGAGTGACTTCGAAATTGGCACCAAAGCAGGCAAAATGAGAAAAAGGGAGGAAAATGAAAAAATGATTTAAAAGCAGGAGAAGAAAGAGCAGAAAATGGAGAGGAGGAGGAGAAAAGAAGGGACCGAAGCAGAAGTTGGAGAGGAAGAAGCAGAAGGAGAAGCGGATTTGGAAAGGGATTACGCGTTGGGAGAGCCAAAGTTCGGTGGCGGCGCCCAAAACGGAGGCCATCGTCGGCGGAGCGGCACTCATCACCGCCGCCGCCAACAGCAGCGCAATGCCATGCCATTTTTGCCGGGCACTTTTTGTGACTCGTTTAGTCAGTGCGGAGAAGGGGCCGAATGCTTTTTCGGCAAATGCCAGTGCATTTTTCTAGGCCAGCGATTGGCATTTTTGAACGGAGTTACAAAATGTGTGGCAGAGGAAGAGAAAAAAGGGAAAGGAGCAGAGAAAAAGACGGAGAGACGAAAGAGAGGTGAAATGATTGGAGAGACAGAAGTAAATATCCACGGGATGCAACGAGGGCAATTGCCCCTCTTTTCGGTGCTATTTAAAGGCATAAAAAACTGGTCGGACGTTTAATCGCTGCTGCACAAATATCTCACTCTTAAATTCTTTATCTACACAAAAATCCCAAGAAATTCCTTTCATTTTGAATATTTTATGCATTTTGCTGCATATAAATCAGTTAAGTTTTCGCGATTTTACATTTTTGGCACAAGCGCAAATTGGCAACAGATTCAGCAGCATAAATAAAAGATGAGCTGTAGGTTTTGCTGTTCGTTTGTGTCCAATTGTCTTTGCTAAATCTTTTCCGCCATTGGCCGTTAATTAATTTCCTTAATTATTTGCTTGTCTAATTTGGTTTCTCTCTCCTCTCAATCTCGTGACCAGAAAATTCAATTGTGATACAAATTTTTGAAAAAGAGATATGGAATATGATCATTTGAAACGTTAATTGGTACGGGGAAAAAATACAGAATCCCATTACAGTATATTTACATTTTACGAATTTCGATAATTTTTCAAATTTTTATTAAAATTTTTGAAACTCAAAAAAACTCAGTCTTATTTCAGAACAGCTTCCTATACAAATTTTGATTTATTATATTACAAAATATAATTATATTGAATATTATTTTAAGAGGATTGTACTGTAACACTGATGGATTTCTAATGATTCATTTTCCGGGTCCACGGCACCTCCCCATTCTCCAAAAATTCACCAAAAAAATAAATTTAAAAAACTGAATAATATTTTCATGGCAATCGAAAATATTTTTGAAAAAAACCAGATAAACTAATAATCACGCAAATGATGGACAAAGAAAGTCCCGACGTGGTTAAGCAAACAAATGAGGGGGGGGAATAAGCTTAACTGGGGAGGAAAAAGTGAAACTGGGGGGGGGATGGGAGATCATTAACGGATAGCCAAAAACAACTCATTAACTAATAACAGCGGAGAGACGGACTAACCAAACACCGAACGAACCGACAAATGTGCCAACTGCTGATCCGCTCAAAAACGTATCAAAGTCTGAACCGACACCAAATGTGCCAATTGCTGCTGACCCCCGCAGCCCATTAACCGATGTCCGTTCACTGCGAATATTCAACCAAAATTTAACGGGGAGAGAAACGGTTTCTCACGCATGCAATGTTGATTTTGTATAAATAACTCTTCTCATTACTAATAAAGCGCATACTGTCAACGGATGCCAAAATGATTGGGAATATCGTTCCAAATTCACTTCAAAATGCCACAGAAATAAATGTCAAAGGTAAACGAGACGGATGGACGGACTAATGGCACTAACAAACATTTGGAGGGAGGACGAAATGGGCAAAAGAAGAAAGCAATCAGCAAAAAAGAGAAATGCCGAATTCATTTTCTAATCGAAAGGCTTTAGAAAGAGCTTATGCCCGTCCATCCGAAAGCTGTTCCAACGGTGAAATATGCACCGGGGGCTCAATATGTGATCAGAAAAATAAGGTAGCACCAGTTAAGTTTTAAGTAAAATAGGGGGGGGGGCATTTCCGCGATTTGGCGCTGGAACAGGTGGGGCGGGGTCGGAGAGAGGCGACGGGCACCGACCGTCGGGCCAGTCAGAACACAGCGAGCCAAACCAGTTATTCCATCTCATTCCACCGCCTTTCCCTCGTGCACATGCGGCAGTGTTTTGTCACTGATACTCCGTGTGGAACGGCGAGGTTAATAAGCACCATCATTTGCCATTTGGGAGAAGTGCCAAAGCGAGTGCCATTCGCGGATCAGTGGCAAAGAGAGCGACGAAGCGAAGCGAAACGAACTCACAAGCATTTTGAAATTAGCAAACAGAACGCCAAGAGAGCATGGCATTTGAGTGAAGGAACACTTCTGCAATTCTCTTCAGTCATTCATTTTCCTTTTTTTGGAACAAACGGCGCACTTCCGCAGGCTCCGCTCCGCCGCCTTCGTCCGTCTCACCCACCAAAAGACGCGTCCGAATGCATGCCAAGCCCCGGATTAGTGGCCCACCACTGCGACGCCCTTCTCCCTCTTCTCCATCGTTAGCCCCGGCAGGGACAAACGGAGTTTGTCCCCGGGGGAACGCACCACTCACTGATCAAAAAAGCGGACTTCTCGTCCAATGCAATGGTATGACGCCCAATTGTCCGCCAAAGTCTTATTGTTTCGTGACTGGGGTGGCCAGTGAAGTGTACAATTGCTGCAAATCGTACTGAATATATTGATACAACAACAACAAATGATTTATTATGTCTTTACACTAATAAATTCTTATGTGAAAGTTAAAAGTAGAATCTGAAACAAAGAAGCGGGTTGGGAAGCTTTTTCCAGTTTCCACTTCCCCGCACCACTGCTTTTCCTCGGTTTCCTTCCGTAAAAAATGACTGCCGCCTCTTTGCCTTTGCTTTTGCTAACCATCAAATGCCACCCGTCCTCGCCGCTGCCTTCTCTTTCGTCACTAAAAAGTGACTATGAATGAATCGGCCCCTGCCATTGCCATTTCGATAGTCCCTCAGTCTCTCCTCCCATTTTATTGGTAATGCAATGAATGATTGGCTTATACAGATGACCTTGGTGCTGGCTTCCCCAGCTGGCTCCCCCCCCCCCCCCCCCCCCCGGGGGGGGGGGGGGGGGAAGGGCACAACTTTCGTCTATCGTGCGGACCTTTCATTTTTCTTTTGCAATCCGTTTTTCTTCCACAACTGTTCACAAATGAGTCATTTTGTCTTCCGGTCAGATCAGTTCAAATGCAGCCCATTTCGGCCACAGAATTTGCTTCTTTGAATATGCAGCAACAAACCAACGGAAACTCAAATGCACAGCAAATGCACGAGGGACAGAATCAGCAGACAATGGGAGGCGCAAAGGTAAAACAGCGGCGGAAAGAAAGGGCAAAAGAAGGGCACTTTTGCCGACGAAAATTTAACAGAATTTTAAACGGGAGGGGATTGTTAAGGGTTTACTTTTTGAAAAGAATTAAGTTTTAAATGTGTAATACTTTTTGATAAAGATTTGTTTAAAATTTGGGCAAATTTCAATTCTCTGTCGCGTGTTTTCTTTTGTTCGGAAAACGCGAAAACAAAACAATTGTAGAAAATTGGCGCGTCCAATTCCCATCAAATCTCACATCGGCTTGTCACTTCTGTGCCCAACAGCGCTTTTGGCCAATCCAATGGAATCGCATCCAATGCTTTGGGGGCGTCGGCGTCGGCTTCTTCGTTTCTGTTGCGCAACTCCAAAGCGAACTGTTTCCTTTGTGACCTTCCGCGAATGCCGTGGGCAATTGTTCTTGATTATGCGGAACCCGTGTGCAGAGGCTGTGTGAACTATGAAGGAGCAGAGAAGTGATTTTGCCGATTATGCAGGCCGATCGGATCAGAAACACCCCCCCCCCCCCGCAGGATCGAAGCGGTGATCGAAAGCGCACGTCGGATGAAGCAGGTCCATGCGACTCTCTCCGCCGGCATTTGTCCGTCCGTCATTTCCAATTCCGTGCCAATGGGCCCTTTGGACCTTCTGAACGGCACTTCTTCACAGTTGAGGTCGCATCTGTTTTCCGCTCAGCCTGCACAACAAATCTCTGTGAACGGAAATGGCATTGGCTTGGCCAATGCCGCGGCGTCCGCTCATCACCCCGCGACTCCGTCCGTTCCCAACAATCGCTTCAGCCCGCGTTCGACAGCAGCGAACGGTATTAACTGTCCACCGTCATCGTCTGCCATAAATGGGACAACTGTGAACGGATCACCGCTGAATTTGGCCACTCAAATGGGAAATCAGACGGTCGGCCTTGTGGAGAGCATCCACCAGCAGCAACAAAGGGCGATGGCCGCAGCACTGAACAGTCGCGGAGGGACAGTGAACGGAAGCGGAAACAATGCGCTGGACGAATTAAATCAGTTGAACCAATTGCGCGCCATGCTGCCCTTTTTCAACCCGCACCAACTGCTGCCGATGGGCTCGCTCAATGGGTTGGCTGCTTCGTTAATCGGGCCACAAGCACTGATCAATGCGGTGGGCGCCAACGCCGGAGGGAATGTCGCGGGAATGAATGGTGGAGGAAGCGGGCGGAAGAGGGAATTGGAGGGAGGCGGCAGCGGGGACACGAGGGAGTCATTGAACAACAAAGTGCAGAGAGGTGGGGGAGAGAAGTGCCGAAGAAAGGCGGCGGCGAAACGCAGCGGCTAATCCGTTCGTTTAAGGGGACGCCCAGACGACGTCCACGTCGCCCACCTCCACCAACAGCCCGGACCAGTCCCTGCAGCACAACGGCTTCCACCACCCGTCCTCCCATCCGCCGCCTCATCACAGCTCCGACCGTCGTCGGTCGCTATTCCTTTCCAACGCCAATTCCGTGCCAACGCCTTCCTCAACGGTCGCTTCAACAACGGCATTCGCAATGGCCGCGGCTGCCCAACACGCGGCAGCAGTGGCAGCCCAACAGCGAGAAAACAACGGCGAACGGACGCTGAAGTGCACGGGGTGTCAGGAACGGCTGGAGGATACGCATTTTGTGCAGTGCCCTTCCGTCAGCGGACACAAATTCTGCTTCCCATGTTCACGAAAATCGATCCTAAAACAGTGGAAATCGCATGTGAGAATCGAGAGGAGAATAATAAGAGCATAATGCCACCCACAACAATTAAACAGATCATTAGAAAACTTAAAGGATTAATTAATCAATTAAGGAAGTGCACTGTCCCTCCGGGGAAAAATGTCCATTGATCAATTCCAGCCAACCGTGGACATTCATGCCGCAGGAGATTCAGACTGTAAGAACAAATTTAGGAGAAGAGAGCGAAAAAGTAACAAAAGGGAGAGACTGAGAAAAGAGAGAAAAGGGGAAAGAAGAGAGAGAGGGAGAGAAAGAAAGAAGGAGAAAGAGGATGAGAGAAGAGAAAGAGGGAGGAAAGGAAAAGGAGAGAGAAAGAGGGACAAGGATAAAGAGGATGAGAGATACAAAGAAAGGAAAAGAGAAAGAGGATGAGAGAGAAAGAAAAGGGAAAATATCCATCTTATGTCCCAGATTCAAAATTGCATACAGTTTTATAAGTTTTCTTAGGTGCTGAAAACGCCTAAACCATCAAAAAGACTGCGCGGCAAAGCATTTAAACCGGTTTAAATCGCGAAAAATTGCCTCAAAAATTAGCCAAAAACTCATTTTAAATAAAACTTTTTGAGCAAATTTGGTATCATTCGAGAGCTCTTAACGAGCTAAGTGATCCGCAGGCGCTCGTCAGACTGCTTCCTCCGCCCTCCGTCTCGCCCCATTACTTGCTCCGTCTTCGCATGCTCCTTTTTGCGAAAATTTACTTATCAAATTATTCTGTTCATCCATTATTTCTTTGGTACTTAAGTGTACATTTTCACTAGGACTCAGTTGTCCCAGTGCTCAAATGACGTCGGTTCGACTTCATTCCCTGATTTTTAGACTTAGCTCGTCACGAGCTTTCGAATGATACCAAATTTGCTCAAAACGTTTTATTTAAATGATGTTTTTGGCTAATTTTTGAGGCACTTTTTCGTGATTTAAACCGGTTCAAAACCCAGTTTAAACGCTTTGCCGCGCAGTCTTTTTGATGGTTTAGGCGTTTTCAGCACCTAAGAAAACCTATGTGTTTTTATGCAATTTTGAGTCTGGGACATAAGATGGATATTTACCAAGAAAAGAACGAGAGAGGAAAAGAAAAAGGAACAGTTTGTGAGACAATGCTAAATTTTAATAAGAAAATCGTGGATAATTAATTCGGGATGAGTAATTTACGTGTTAAGATTTTGGGTGTGGACGACTTCGAGCAGTTTCAGCGTGATCGGGAGCGAATCGGCTTGTTTCTGTCTAACAGTTTGGTCGGACCGAACCCAACGGCAGTGGTGAGGGAGAAAAAACCCATAAGACAACAATTTGTCACTTTAGCCAAACGGAGCAATGAATGGGCGGGGAAGGACCCCAACAAATGGGGAGACGAACGGCGGCGCACCGATCGGAAGCGAAACGGCGGTGAGTCACTTCAACCAAACAGAAGGGCACAACGGATGCCAATACCAAACTGTTCATTGTCAGATGTGCACTCTTTTGAACAGCACAAAATGTGTCAAGGAATCGTTGGACCACCCCAACAGATCTCCCGGAACCGTAAGCGGCGACTCATCCGGCGGAGAAAACGCTGTGGCACTGAACGGACAATCGCCGTAACAAAACTGCGAAACGGACCTTTATTACAGACTTTTCCTCTTTCCATACACCTCCATTTTCGTATCTCTAATTTCTGCTGTTTGACTCGGCTAAATTTTAAAATGACAAATTTACGCCATTTGCATTTAATTTCAAAAAGTCAAAATTTTTGTTGCCATTGCGAGCAAACATTGATGATGCATTTACCCTCTTATTTAATATATGGATAGGGATCGGATTTTTAAGGGCGAAAAAAACGCGAATTAAAGCCGAAAATAAATTCGCTTTTTGAATATATTTTTCCAAAATAAAAAAATTTCAAAAATCAAAATTTGATCAAGAAAAAAAACATTTATTTGTTAATGGAAAAATTTTTGAACAAGTCGCCAAAAAATGTGATCGCGTCAAAAAAATATATTTCTTTTTTGTTAAAGAATTTGTGAATTTCACATGAAAAAATTTAAAAATCGCGAAATAAAGACAAAAGTAAAATTGTAGAATACTAGTACCTCACCAAATTCGACGAATGATATACCATTCGACGCCTCTCGGTCTGTAATGCACGAATCCGAAAGAATTTGGCGGAAACCACTTTGGGCCGAGTTATGGACCAGGGACTGACGTAAAATCAATAAGGTTCTGAACTACACAAAAAGGAGCATGCGAAGACGGAGCAAGCCGCCGTAGTCGAGTGTGCGCTGGTTTTTAGCGCAATAGGCGAAATTCAATTTTTAAATTTGACGGTTTTACCATTTTTCTGACTCAACATTTTAAATAACGTTTTTGAGGACCCAGAACTCTAAGTAAAAACTTAAAAATCCGATCCCTATATATGAAACTATAAAATTAGTTCTCTTGTTCAAACAATCAATGTTTTATGGCTTTCACGAAGGCAATGTCCTCCAAAAGTTCGGATTCATTTGTAATTTCCTCTGGAAGTTGTTAAACCAATCCGTAATCGATTTTGCTGGCACATATTCCGCCATTTCCGTTGCAGTTGATGCCATCATTTGACCAGACTTTGGAAGAGAGACGGAAAATGATTGAACATAATTGACGAAATTGCGCAACATTTTTTGGGAGAAATCGTTAATTGCAGCAACCTTAACAAAACCAAAATGCGTCAACCACCAGGAAAAGCGGTAACAGCAGCGCACACCCGTCCCGAATAAGATGTTTTTCTCCATGGATGAATGCTGCCGACAAATATATATTCAAAAAAACTTACTTTTTGATTTTGAACCGGTTGAAAAACTGGTTTTTTGATTTCCGAACTTCGCGAAGGTTTTGGATGATTTTTAACGGCCCAATTCTATTTTTTTTTCGTGCTTTTGTGGTGGAATTCAATTGGCTGTACTCAAACAACTTCTGATCTATTTCACTACCCTAAGATCAATTTTATCATCCTATGTTTTTGTTTTATTTGTTGACGTGATTCATCCACGGTAGAAAAAACATTGAGTCGTTACCCCCCCCCCCCACCGCTTTTTTTACCTGTCCATTTTCAGCGGAAAATTGATCATTGGTTTGACCTTTGTTTTGTATTTGACTTAAAGGCTCAAGCAAAATTCCTTAAGCTTTCGTTAAGAAATAAAGAAATTACTTTTGTGGAAAATCAAAAATTTCGTTTTCAAATTCTTACCAATTAAGGCATTTTTGGTCCCTTCGGTGTTTAAGAATTGAGAGCCAGTGAAAATATTATGCGTCTGGAGAGAATTTATATACTTAAAAGGAATGTTGTGAAATTATGGCAATGGTGTGGAATTGTGGTCCCGACGGAAAAAATCGTAGAGTTAATAAAACCAATTTTTCTGGGGTAAAAAATGCGCTGATCATTAATCTGAACTCAGATTTTGAAAAATCATTGATTTTATCTATGATTTTTCATCAAGTACTTGATTTTTTTCAAAATTTTTTAATTTTGTTTGAGTGTTTTTTCCAATGATTTTAGGGTAAAAAAATGCGCTGATCATTAATCTGAACTCAGATTTTGCTAAATCCATCATTTTGTCTATGATTTTTAACCAATCAGCATGAAAAACAAGCCGCAGCCAAGCGGACTCGAACCCCAGACACCCCCCCCCCCTCCCCTCAAGGCCTTTCAACACTCGACGTAAACAAAAAGCTCGACGTCATGTTTTTAGTATTTTTATTGTAAACGTGTTGATTGTGTCCGAATTCTTCGCGTAAGGTGGGGTGGTATTCCTTTCAAATTTGCTTACTGAGTTCCAATGGCGGCAGCTCTATGGAAAGAAAACTGCTGAAGTGTTCAATAATATTTTGGCGCAAATTGCGCATTTTTACACTGTTAACGATTAGAATTTGTTGTATTTCAACGAATAAAAAAAATATGTCCTTGAGGGGAGGGGGGGGGGTGTCTGGGGTTCGAGTCCGCTTGGCTGCGGCTTGTTTTTCATGCTGATTGGTTAAAAATCATAGACAAAATGATGGATTTAGCAAAATCTGAGTTCAGATTAATGATCAGCGCATTTTTTTACCCTAAAATCATTGGAAAAAACACTCAAAGAAAATTAAAAAATTTTGAAAAAAATCAAGTACTTGATGAAAAATCATAGATAAAATCAATGATTTTTCAAAATCTGAGTTCAGATTAATGATCAGCGCATTTTTTTACCCCAGAAAAATTGGTTTTATTAACTCTACGATTTTTTTCCGTCGGGACCACAATTCCACACCATTGCCGAAATTATTTATTAATTTATTTCGCCGATTGGTTTTAAATGAATTAGCAAGGTAAAAAAACACTGAAAAGAGCAAAAGGCAAACAATCAGAATTAAATTTTATACGTTCTCTGTAAAGTCCAAATTATGAATGTTCGATTTCGTTAGGATTAAGGAGGTAATTACTTAATTAAAATTGACTAATTCGTTATCCAATGACCCGGAATGCTCAATACGAAAAGAAAAAGATGAGTTATTAATCTAAAGGATTACCTGCCCAACTCGGAAAATTGCGCTTGGCTTTTCATTGCTAATGAATCCCAAATTACTCCATTCCATCGAACCCATTCCCTTTTCCATCGAAGGCCAACTGATAAATACTTTAAAAATGATTAGATTGACAATGCGTTTTCCGATAGGTCACTTGATGCGCCAATGTCCGGTGGTAATGGTTGAAGACCGGTCAGAAAAACAACGATGTGATTTATGCTGAAAAATACATTTGCAGACCAAAAGCCAGTCATTTTTAATAATAAGTAATTCGACGTGCATTACAACCTCCCAACACATTTAGAAGTTTATTTTTCTTTCAATAAATATTTGATTCAAATCTTTTTAATGAAAATAAATCGTCTGTATTTTGCTAGTAAAAAACAATAACTGTCACGTCAAAATCTTCCAAAAAATTATAGTAATAGACCAAATAAAACCAATTCCATTTGATGAATGACAAATATTCTATTTACCCATAATTCTATAAAACCCACTTGGCAATATCAAAAAGCTCTGTTGTATATTCGCCTTCTTTATGTGTTGTGAAATCAGTCTTGACCATTCGTCCTGCAACTATGACGCCGAAAATATTCATTGTTTGAATTGATATTGAAACAAATATTAGCTAAAAGATTGGAGAATATGGACACCTCGAATTTTGTATATAGAGACCGGATTTTGAAACAAACGGACTGGAACTTGACGATGGATGGGACCAATGGGACTAAAACTACCATTTTTCCGGTTAGATATTTCATTTGAGGACCGGAAATGGGCTATCATTAGCAGGGCTGCAAAAAATATGCAAATGCATATTTTTTTCCTGGCTTCTCCAAGCTCTAAATAGTAGGAAAAACACTTTCTTTTTTGTGTTTGCGTATAAAAATCGGGACTTATTTGCATATTTTGGGTTTTTCTTTATATTTAATGCATATTTTACCATTTTCTATACATATTTTCAGATTTTTTTTTGCATATTTTGCCATTTTTCGTCAAATTTTTCAGATTTGATTGAAAATGCCTAAAATTAAATCCAAATCTGAATTGATGCGCAAGTGGGTCAACAGTGAGTTTCACTGCTGAAAACCTTGAGAAACTTTTGATTTACAATTACAAAAACATCCGATATAATTTATGAGTTGGGCTATAAATTATATGCTTTTGCATATTTTTTCTGCGCATACTATGAAGAAAGGGGCTCAAAAATAGCATTTATACGTTAAAATTTTTTGATATGATTAAAGTTTTAGTGCATATAAAAGCATATTTTTGGAGTTTTCGAGAATAAATGCATATTTTGCCATTTTTTGCGTTTTTACAGCATATTTCGGTCATTTTTGGCAAATTTCTATAAGAAAAATGCAATAATAACAAAAAAATACACCCCTAAGGATCGACTTTTTGGGAATTAAAAAAATAAACGCTTGGAAATCGAAAAATTTTGAACTTTTTGCAAGAAATTTTGAAAAAAATTTTTGATACTAAAGATATAAAAAAATGATTTTGTTTGAGTATAAAATAAAAATTCAAAATTGTATATGTAAATTTTGAAATTCAAAATTTTTTACAATTGTCTAAAAAGGCTCCTTAGTCATTGCTTTGGAGTTTTTAAAGTCAATTCTGAATTTTTACACAATTTTTGGCATTTTTTGATGGTTAAAAGCCATTTTTGGTAGTTTTTAATGTATATTTTAGTGCATATTTGGGCATTTTTCGAGTTTTTAGGGCATATTTGAACGATTTTTAGTGCATATTTTATGCGCATATTTGGCATTTTTTAGTGCATATAATTTATAGCCCTATTTATGAGGAATAAATTTTTTATTTATTTTGCACCCCTAATTTTTAAGATTTTTTGTGCATATTTGGTGCATATGTTGTGATTTTTTGCATATTTGGCAATTTTATTTGCATATTTATGTGCTATTTTGGTCATTTTTCGTGCATATTTTTTGCAGCCCTGATCATTAGGTAAAAGCGCGCTATAGTGTGTTAAAAATTTGCTAATTCAAAAATGCACTGACTAACAGGGAGCAAAATTCAACTACATAAATCATTTTATTGGGTTCTATGTTTTCTGAATAGTAGGGAAACTACCTTTTAGGGAATTTACAAGTGTTAATATTTAGGTTGTAAGGCTTAGAAAAAATTAATGTTAAATTTTCAGATAAAATGAATTTAACACGAGTGAATTCAAATGACCATCCGGAACTTTACCAGCTGATTGGCCCCATTGAAGAGTTGTATCAGCTAATACCAATTGGCCAAATTGACGTTGCGTCTGACTACGTCAATTACCAACTGATCGGGCCGATTCACGCAATAAATGATGCTGTTTTTTATAATACAGTTACTATATTTTCTTATTTTTCTTAATTAATTTGTAATTCCATCAGTTGGCACTGTCCAATCAACTGGAAGCCCCAATTCAACTCTTAGCGATTGAAGGGCCCCCGCAGTTTCAACTTGTTGGCCCAGTCCCAAGGTTGGCGCGGATTCGCTGTCGTTTCGCCAATGACTCTCACAGATTAGTGGACCTGGTTTGGACCGATAATGTAACTTAATTTTACTTGTTAATTGCAAGGCCACAAATATTTGCACATCAGTCGACCTCTTTTAAAAAACAAACTTTTTTTGGTAATACTGTGCTTGTTCCCCCCCCCCACTTTTCGAAAATTTGTTTTCCAGAAGTCATGAAAATATGTTTCAATGGTTTTTGGGGTCGCTGATCACGAATCCGGCATTCTTTTCGAACAATTCAGAACCCCGCATCCGAATTCGAACAAAAAGTCGAAAATTCAAGATTTTCGTTAGTCTAAAATTAGTTTAAATGATATTTTATTGAAGCACTAATAACTTTTAGTTCGTTCCCGTATATTTAAACAAAGCTTGAAAAAAACATCTGAAATAGGAAAATTTGAGTTTTCGACTTTCTGTTTGAATTCGGGTCCGGGGTTCGGAATTGTTCGAAAAGGATGTCGGATTCGTGATCAGCGATCCCTAAAACCCTTGGAAACATATTTTCATGACTTCTGGAAACAAAAAAAAATGGGGGGGGGGGGGACAAAGCACAGTATTACCCATTTTTTGATTGAAAGAATGAATTTAATAGGCAATCATGTGTTTTACTGGTCCCGAAAATTTTTTTGTTTCTGGGTCGCTGGTCACGAATCCGGCCTCCTTTTTGGCCAATTCCGAACCCTGGACCCTAATTCGAATAAAAAGTCAAAAACAATTTTTTCCAATGGATTCTCAAAAATTTTTTTTAGATATGTAGGTATGTTTGAATTGTGATTCAAATTTTAAGAGGAAATCACATAATTCGGTACCGGCCGCTGGTCCTCCCATGCCCGTAAACCTGAAAAAATTTGATGGGAAATCAGCGAACTTTTTTGAGCTTTACCATAGAAAAAACGAATAGGCGGTGACGGTAAATGCTGCCGAGAAAAATTTAAATAAATTTTGTCAAGGGGTTTTTTGGTGATTGTTTTGGATTTTTGTTCTATGTTCATGATTTTAAGAACCATCGAATGTATCGTTACGCTAAATTGGCTCACACTGATTTCATTGACATTACAACATTTGAAGGTTTGTTTTTCCGCGTTCGTCTATGTTTTAAAAAATAAAATCCCAACTTAAGGCCATCAATGGGTGTTTTGTGATGCGTTAGATGGCGAATTAAACTCACTTAATCCGGGAGGGGTTAAGAAATTCATTGCTTCCATTCACCAAAATTCGCATCGACGGCGCCTTAGAGTCAGCGCAATTTCTTCGGTGGAAGGTAAAATTTCGAAAATATTTTATACAAACGTCTTAACAATTGAATGGTTCCTAATCATTTTTATAGGATTGACTTTGAAACGCGTAATTTTACGACTTTTGGCATCAAAAATTTTTGACCATTGGAATTCCACCGATTGTTGCGATTGCCGGTCAATTGGACTTTTTCTTGAAACTCTTCGCCTCCCGGTCTGCATTCAGGTATTTGTCACATTGGATTCAAATGTTTGTGATTTAAGAAATTTTGTTCCTCATTTTTTGATTTAGGTTCAATTGGCCAATTTTCTCATCTCTTGTATTCTCTACCAATTCAAATTTGACTCCAACCGTTCTAACATTGGTCAAAAACATTTATTTGATGGACTTGTAAATTTTATTCGATCGAAAACTCAAATTTATTATGAGAATTAAACGTATGCTTGAGATTGGCCAACTGTAATTTCGCAATTGTAATTAACTAAAGTGTCCATTATTAGTCCCTTTTATTCAATGTTTGTATCATTTTACTTGTGTAAAAAGTTTTAGCTTCCCTTCCAAAAATTAAATGAAGTGCCTTAAAACTTTGGTTAAATACCTACTAAATTAAAGCCTTTAATCCACTTTCTTTTTTCTTTTACTGCTCTTTTTATGTTGAATCCGTCTGTCAACAAAATTCACTTCTCCAAAGGTAAATTCAGTTGTTTTTCGTTTTCATTGAGTTCGTTCGGTTTATTTCCTTTTCCCCAGTGAAAATTTCAGAAAATAAAATACCTAATTTCTTGTAAAGTTCTCAAAGACCCATTTTGCTTTATGGGATGCTCATTGTCATCTGCTATAATCTTTTAATTCGTTTTTTGGCAGATGAATTGGACAAGATTTTGAGGGATGCTGACGAGCAGAGGGATTTTCCCGCGTTGCTCCGTTCGCTTGGCCAATTGGCTTTTCGTCCCACCGATGGCTTTTCCCTCCCTTCGTCCGCTCTCTCCCAAATGGCTTCCCATTTCGCTTCGCTTAGCCCTTTCTCCGCTTTTCACTGGGCCAATGGACTCTTCGCTTTGCTCCCATCAGCAGAAAACCATGCTAATTCCGAGTCGGTTTTCCTTTTCTCCATTAATAGGCCCTATCATCCTGAAAGATTTCGGGGAAGCACCAGCGGACAAAACGAGCTTTTTTGTAAGATTCCTCCCTCCGGAATTTTCTCCGTTCTTCAGAGTGCTCATTGTTTCGCTTCTTCGCTCGTTGGTTGACAATGTGCCCCTTCTGAATGCCAACAAATTGCGTGCCTTTGTCAAAACTGAAATTTCGCGGCAATGCGTCTCATTTTGGCAAATTGGGAAAGCGCATTTGGCATCCGCACTCACTTTATGTGTGCTACGAATCTTGCTGATGGAATTGTCCTATTTGGAGGCAATTCAAAACGGAGTCTGTCGTGCCGATTTAATCGCCGAAGCGCAGAACATTTGGTCGCAAATGCTTTCTGCTGATGAACTTTTGGTCGTTTGTCACTTTTCCGGTGCGATTAACTGACGGAAAACTTTTCAGAAGGTCGACCCGGGTGCCTTCCTTCGACTTTCTTCGTCGCTTTTCCATTCGGCACTTGGCTTGGATTATCCACTGACAAATTCATTAGAAGCAAATATCGTTGTTTGCCTTAAGAAATGCTCAAATGAAATGGGAAGTCAAAATGGCTGCGATTCGCTTTACTGTGCATCGGTCGGTGTTCTTTTGCGGATGTCCGGACAATCCGTCATAAAACTTAATTTTAGGAATTCGCCAAGAATTGTACCAAATATCCTTGGAATGGCATTCCTAGTAAATTGGCGGATTGTCCGGGCGCCGAAAATGCGATGGCTCAAACATTCCGCCTTAAACCTCGTCGTTCAGCTCTTTGATCTCCTTTCGGCACATTTGGCGACCTTTTGCCAAATTCTTCCTGGCGATGTCTGTCGTGCGATGTTTGAATTTTTAATCGCCCATTCTGAAAGGCATTTTTGAAGAGACTTCATTTGTTAGCAATAATTAATTTTTGCAGAGATAATTTGGAGATTTTGCTGAAGCAATTGGCTAAAAATTCAGCCATTCGTTGCGGCGAATGTTGCGAGAAAGTCTTCCGATCACTTTATGATTTGCCGATGCCTTCGCCTTCTTTTAATTTGGAGGAAATTTGGAGCATTGAAACGAAAATCAGCGGAAAGAAAGAAACTCAGGCGCAAAAGATTGGTTGGCATTTGGGTTGGTCATTGCTTTTATCTTTTGGCACAGATGAGTCGCAGCTGAGTTGGGCTTCGCTGCTTTCCCTTTCCGACGAATGTTTGGCCAATTCGCTCGTCGGCGTTTCGAATGCCAAAGTTAGCAACTCAAATGCACTGATTGTCTCTTTTTCTCGCTCAGATTGAAAGCATTGTCCTTTCTGCCGATTTTGCTGTTTTCCAACCAGAGATTTGTCTCCGTCTCCTCATTTCTCTCATGAAAATCAAACGGACTTTGGTCATTCCTTTTCGCTGTGAATTCGTCCATTTAATTTTGGCTGAGGAGGCACCGAAAAGCCGATCACTCGAATTTGGCGCCAAACTTTTGGAGGTTCGGAGAACGGAAAGGGATGTATTGGCCATGTATCGGTCCTGGAGTGATCCAGCCCGTTTTCTAGAAACATTCTCAAGGGGAGGCTTCAGTCTCCATGCCCCTCCCATCCCTATGAGTTAATGGCCAACCATTAACAGATGCATGCCCATTCTGCCGATTCGGATGCATTTCCCGCCAAATCCGACTTCGTCTCTTTTTGTTTGGCCATTTTCCAACCGATCGACCAATTGGACTGTGATCAGTGCGCAAAACGTGACTTTCTTCTGGCCGAACTTTACTTTCTCCGCGCCCTGTTCTCCGTTCTGCCGCATTTGCTCACTTCGTTCGCCCCTCTGATTGTCCAACTTCTTCCCGACTTTTTTGTTTCGGTTTCTTTTTTCGCAATTTATCATTCCTTCCCATAAATTTGTTTGTTTTCCCATTTCAGTCGAATTTCTACCGACGGACTCTGAGGGAATGGCCCGAGTCGCGTTTTGCCGATCGTTTGGAGCATTCGCTGGCATTGCTTTGCAGAGAAATAGTGCGAAGGAAGAAATGTTTCAATAAGGTGAGAGGCCCATGCTTATGATCTTTGTACGTTCCTTCCCATCCTTTTGTTATGGCCCTGTTTTGTAAGCATCTGAATTGGACTTATTCTTGGATTATTCTTAATGGAATAGACAACGGTCGATTTTCCGGAATGGACGGACCATTGCTGACGCTTACTGAAGTAGTTTATGACTGTTCATTCTCTCGTGCCCATTCCCTCCTCACTCCGGTTGGTTTCAGCTGAAGCCCGGTTTCGTCCAATTGACCCTCTCAGTTTCCAATGACTCCTCGGAGGGGTATATGCTGCGTGATCTGATCATCACCGAAGCAAGCGTCCACCCAATCGACTAAAAGCCTTCGTGTTTCAGCTTCTCCCCTTCGTCATTTCGAGTTCTTTAACCGGCGATCGTGAGCTTTGTTTTCCGATGTATTTACTTTTTTCTGCACTTGACGAGAATGACTTGGCATTGCTCAGCAGCAATTTGAGTGCCGCTGAAAAACTCAAATTCAGCCGACTAAAAGTGCAATTCTATGCGAGCAACAAAATCATCGGCTGACACCACTTCGCCTTGTCCATTCATTTCTTCGCTTGTTATTTTACCGTTTATTTGTTACTTCGGATTTGCATATTTCCAAATATTTTATGACAAGCAACAAACATTTTCTGCTCTTTGATCACACTGTTGAAGGGCAACGACCAGTAACTGAACAGTCACACTTTATTTTATCCCTTTTTTGTGCCCATTTCGCCTTCGTTACTCACACGTCCGGTGGCAAAGGTTCGTCTTTGAAAAGTGTGCGTTTCGTCTTTCTGTACACTGTCTCCACCTTTTGCTGTGTTTGGACCAATTTTCGCACATCTCTAAAAATTAATTTTGAATTGTTGCAGCGGTGGGAAATTCACCTGTCGAAGACGTAAATGGTGGCGAAGACGCCGAGGGAGCGGAGATTTGTGCCGTCCTAAGCAAGTGATTATTCCGTTCGGTCTTTTGTTTCCGTTCGGCTTTTCCTACCTCTGTCTGAATTAGGCTTTTGAACGTTTCTTTGGTCAGCCCTTGGCTCTTAAGCATTTCCTCCGCGTTCGGCAGGCAAAAGACCAATTCCATGTTTTCGTATGTCCCTGGGCTCAGTTCCTGCCCGCAACTGATCGACTTTCCGTCCACCAGCAATTGTGCCTTCAGTCCTCTGTTCTCTTCCAATGTTTGGCATGCGTCGCAATACAAACTGAAAATTCCGTCTTGAAGAATCATCGAAATTGGCTGGTGACCACGAGCCGAAGCCGCCGCATCCGTCGTCTTTGCGATTGTGGCACGGTTCTGGCACCTGCTTTTTGTTGGCCGAGCTGCGCAGTTCCAAGTAAATGCTGAACTCGCCCTTGAATTCGGAGAACACCGTAACCTTGGAAATGAATTGGTTTCGCGGCAAAGTGTTACGGTACCTTCCCTCCGATACTGTAGCACTGTAAAGGGGTGGGGAGGGGAAGATGTAAAGCTTTATCTCCTCGCCTGCCATGCTCTTCTCACATTTGGCTCGTTCGGCCGTTGCACCAACTTGGGCCCTTCTTGTTCGTTGCCTGCTTCAAATTCCAACTTTCGGTCCCATTTGCTTTTGTCGCTTTTGAACGGACATGGCTGATGCTTGATCAGTTGCAAATTCAGTCCGAACTCTTCATCGTCAATAGTCAATTGGACAGAAAGTGTTGGGACGAGAAAGAGAAGAAAAATAAACGGAGGGATGTCCATGAGGGAGGAGGAGGAGAGATGGCCAATTGGGGGACGTAGACTGACAGTGGCGAAAGCGAGGGAATGAAAGGCTTGGTTTTACCATTGCCCAATCTTTGATGTTTGTAATTTATTTATTAAGTGATTGATGCGCAAAACTTGACGGTTAATTGTTCAAAAATGCTATTAGGAGGGGGGGGGGATGGGAAGCGATCTCTGCCCGCTTCAGAGATTATCGTTGAATTTGGGCGGGGGAATAAACGAAGCCATAAGCAAATGAACAAATGAAGTCGAACTTTGTTTGTTTATAAAAAAAACACTTTGGCTATCAAACAAAGCACTTTTTTTATTTGATTGCTTATTTGAAATTATGAATATAACGCGAGAAAACATGCACCAAAAGTGAAAAGCATGACCAATCGGTAAAGATGAGGGTTGGATTTGCATATTTCTGTACATATTCTATTAAGAAAGGGTCTAAATATTATTTCTACGTTAAGTCGTTTTGATTAACGTTTTAATGCATATAAATACATATTTCAGAGGGTTTTCGAGAATAAATTCATATTTCGCCACTTGACTAATTTTAAAAAAAATCGGAAAATTTAATTGCCATGTGAGAATTTTAGCAAATTTATATTTAAATCAATTTCGAATTTTTCCATATTTTTGACATTTTTTTAGTTTAAATTAGGGACTGAGCCCGGGCTGGGCCCCATGTTTCATAAATTTTCCAGTTTGACAAAAACGTGAACTTTAAATTTTACCAACCCAAAAACCGGTTCTGGGCCGATTTGATCGGCTTGGGAGAGGCCGGACCCGGGAATCAGTTGCATTTGAAAATACCAAACTCGGTCCGGCGTATTTGAAAATTTCGGTCTCTAATTTAAATATTTTTTGCATTTTTTTTGGAGATATTTTTTGCATATTTTGGCATTTTTCGAATTTGAGGGCATGTTTGTGGTTTTAGTGCATATTATAAACGGTGCTGGGACGTTATATAAAAACCGGTGCTAGATCGAACCTATAAAAGTATCAATGGTGTGAAGCTAAAAAAGTATTAATGATAGTAATATTTATAAAAAGAGTAAACTTTTGAAATTTTTTTCACTTTTTTTTTGGTCCAATTTTTTTTTTGTTTATTTTTACACATAATAATGAATATTAAACATTAACAAGACAATTATGGCGAATGAAATTATAATTATGGCGAAGAAGATCACAGAAAGCATTAAAAATAGATTTTCCTTTAGTCTTAGCATTAAGTCGAAAAATTTGTTCACACATATATGAATTCGTTAAATTTGTACTGGTTCCATGAATTCTTTTCGTCTTTTGTTTCAATTGAGCCCAGAGTCCTTCACATTTATTCGTGTTGACGCTGAATTCGGTGCCGTCCGGGAGCATGACAATTTTTGAGAAACCACCACCGGTCGATTTTTTGTGTCTGATGAGCATGTGTTCGTACTGTGGCAAGTGCAGAGCCAGTTTCAGGTACGCCGGCCATTCATCGCTGATGATCACTGAGCCTGGACGAATCCATTTCTTTATCAATTTGTACAACGTTTTCTTTTTTCGATCTTTCACAGCTGTGCAAAACGCCTGGTCTCCTAAACTAATTTTTAAACTGTTTTTTCTCATTTTTTTTTGTTGTAATCAATTATTAAATAGCGTGAAATGCGTACCATCTGGTAAAAAAGCAAATTCTGCATTAAAATAAACAAAAAAAATTGACCAAACAAAAGTGAAAAAAATTTCAAAAGTTTACTCTTTTTAAATAGCGCCAACATTATTTACAGAATTAAAAATCATACTTTAGCTCAAACTTAGTCAAATTAGTGAAACTTGGCATTGGGCGATAGCTCTATGTATCATCTTCAATCATATGTACCTAAAAAATCTAAGAAAAATTTTAACTAAAAAATTTCGTAAAAATTTAGACTCAATAATTTCGTCCCCAACTTTTTGAAACTCAATAAAATGTATTGAAATTTAACTGAAAATGAGAAATCTTTGAGCTTAAACTTATAAAGAAAATTAAAATTGTCATAATTTTAGGGTCATACAAGAAAGTAAGGTCGTTTAAATGCATGAAAAAAGTATTCAAACTTCAATAAGTCATCAACCATTGATATGATTTAGCTCAAAGATTTCTCTATTATTCAATTAAATTTCAAGAAATTTTATTGAGTTACAAAAAAATTTACCGGAAGAATTAAACGATAAAAAAATTAAGGACAAAAAATTTTACGAAATTTTTTAGTTAGAACTTTTTGTAAAATTTTTCTTAGATTTTTTAGGTACATATGATTAAAGAGGATACATAGAGCTATCGCCCATTGCCAAGTTTCATTAATTTGACTAAGTTTGAGCTAAGTTGTGTTTTTTTTATTCTGCAAATAATGTTAAATTAATAATTAAATTTAAATATTACTAAAAAAGTGTTAGGGATGGGAATCATGTAGCCGCCCCAATTATTTATTTGTATGTGTCCTCGCCCCCGTTGTCTCTCTCCACTTTCCTCCCCATAAATAGTCCGCCCTTTGACCCATTCTTTCACTTGTATTTCACTTCATTTAATTTGTTGCTTCATCCCCAATCGATATTCCCCCTTTGCTTTCTTTGTTATTTATTTATTTTGTCTTCAATAAATTTGGTAATTATTGTTTGCCCTCGGCCGGCACAACAAAAAGTTTAAACATAAATTATTTTATATATATTTTTTCTTCATTTCAGCAAAGTTAAATTGAGACATTAGAATTTTTTTCTGAAAATTGTTAAAATTTTTTAAGAAGAAAATGTTTATGAAAACCAGGATTAAAACAAAGAAAATACTCCTAAATAGGGCAGAAAACTGCTAAATGGTGAAAGAATCGTAAGGAGCAACAATAATTTCTCAATTTTCACATAATTTTCAAATATTATTTAAAATTGATCTCGGACTTATTTTTACCAGGTGCCTGGCCAGGCTAAGAAGCAGCATTTTCCTCAAAAAAGACCTAAATTCTTAGAACTTAGTCAAAAAAAAATATAATTTTAATAAATATTTTTTACTTTGAAAATTTATTTAAAAAATATATCCAGAATTTTTTTGCTCTTCATAGTTCTTTTTTTTGTGGCGTGCTATTTTCAAATATTTTATTATTTGGAGTCAATTTTGAATCAGTTTCCGGTGATTTTATCATTTAATTTATAAAATAATTAAAATTAATTTTGTATAAAATATCATATTATCACTGACTAAATCAATCTTACCTTTAATCGAATATATTTCTTAAAATTTATTTTAAATAAAGTAAATTATTCTTAATTTTTATTTATTAACATTAAAATAGTGGCGGAGAAAAGTGAGGGAAAATAATACAGCAGAAAGACGGAATTGAACCCATAACAATTCATTCACCAAACTGTGAGACATTTTCCAAAATAACGACATTAATGTCAACAAACAGTAAGAAAAAATAAGGACAATAATTATTTAATTAAATATAATAATGTTATCTAATATTTTGTCCCGATCATTCGTTTAACTATTCTCAGATTTTGCCCAAAATAGGCCGTTTTGGAAGCGTTTTAAAATAAATTAAATAAAATTTTGTCTAACTCTGTCGACAGACGCCATGTTGCGAAAGTCGCGACGAGGGAGCGATGAGAAACGATTTTATTTGGCCTTTTTTGTGCGTCTCACAATTCCTCCTATTTTTTGAATTCTTTTTCATTAATGCATCCCCCCCTTTTTCTATCCTTCACCCCTTCATTTATTTTTGCACATTTCCGTCAATTTATTCCCCTTTTTTCTTTTGTGCTAATTCGCCCGTCTTCTTCCATCCATTCAAATTCTGCGCTGATTTCCCTTCGTCTTCCCTTTCTCCGATTTTGCCCCCTTTGTTTTCTTTTCCGCTTGTATTCGTTGGCATCTGCTCGGACCTTTTTTTTCTTTGCATAATCACATCCTATCTGATGCTATTCGCCCCCCCCCCCTTTGTTGGTCTACTTAAGTGGAGTTGCTGCTTGGGTAGGGGACGGGAAATGTGGACACAGACGGCGAAACCCCCGGGACTAAAACCCGGCCACTCTCAACTCAATTCTTCGCCGTCCGCCGTCAACTTTAGGCCGAAGAAGCGGCTATAGACTTCAATTGCTCGTTGTCCCTTGATGCTTGCCAGGAATGCTTCCCGGACCATACGGCAGGAAAGGTTGAATGTCATTGTCGGGACCTCGACCTCGACGCATTGTTAGAAAATCCGGAGTCCCGGCTACCTATCACCACCGCCAAAGTCCGACTTCGCAATCATGGCCCTGCTATATTTCCGTCTCGCCCACTCACTTTGTAGAGTTGAAGAGCCCAGACTAGTCGGTTGCTACAGTTGTTCTACAGGGGCTCAATTCGACTATGTGTGCCATTCCGACCTCGAAACAGCCTTAGCCACAGTCGTTTGTGATGACGGTCAACTCTTTGTTATCAACTGCGCACCAAACGGGACGGCAGGGAGGCACATCCTACCATATGACCGCTCTGAAGTCGCAACGGAATGCCAAGTGCGTTGTCCGTGGGGGTAAAAGCAAATTTTGGCTGAATGGCACATTACGGTATATCCCTCGCCAACAACGGTTCGGACACCAGCAAAGAATATCCGAAACTCTCCCCTTTAACCCCGAAAATTTCAACTTTTGGTCAGGACTTGAGATTGACTTATTCTCTCCCCTTAAACTCCTCGGCAAAGGCCCCGCCATCTTATTGCTTTTTGCCGTCGGCCTCGTCGTCCTTTACTTATTCGTCAAATATTCTCCATTTTTCAACACATACCGACTTATCGCCCGTCTATTCATCGGGGCCATTTTAATTAATTCAGTCGGCTCATTCTCTCCAAAAGTCAGCACCGCTTTGCCCTACACAAATCGGCCTATTCAGCACATCAACACTTCGCCGATTTGGACAAATTTGTTTCTTTGTCCTTTTCCCCCCGCCTTAGTCTCGAATCTCCCCCCTCCGTTCCCTTCCCCCAGTTTATCCCCCTTTTCCGACACGCCACAACAGAAGAGTTTTGAAAAATTTACCGATTTATTAACAGATTAACATAGAAAAGGCACTTTGCTTTGAAGTTTAATTTAATTGTTTTTAATATAAAGGATATATTTTAAAATTTTAAAAATTATTTTAAAGAAAATTTGTGTAAAACCAAGCGTTAATTAAAGACGAATAATATCGAAAATTACTTTTAAAATTTATACTAGCAAAAATTTCAAAGCACAAATCCCAATTTTAATTAGGTCAAGAGTTAAATTAATGTTTTTTCACATTTCAATTCGGCTTAACTCAGAAATAACATTAGTTTTTTTTAATTTCATTACACTTCAATTAGTTTAAAATATTTAAAATGAGCATTTTTAGAACTCCTTTAAAAATTCACTGAATTCTTTTGTTTTTATTCACATGACAATTAAAGTGGCTATTTAAAACGGGTTTTTTGGTTGTTGCATTCCAATTTAAAAGAGAACGAACGAATGATGCCATTAGCGAGTGAACCAAAAAAGTAAAAGTCACAAATTCCTTTTAAAAAATATTGATGAATTTCGAAGAAATAAACTGGAATTGAAGAGACAAATTATTATTAGCGAATAGGGCAAAAACCTAAGCAAAGAAAGTTCATTCATTGTCACTCATTCGTTGGAACAGAACAGCGTAATTGACGGTAATTAATTAATTAGTTTTTAATGGCCTTTGTTTCTTTTGTCAATGTTTGTGTTTGGGCAATCACTTCATTCATTTCATTTGTTCTTTCGTTCGTTTATTTCTTCTCAAATTGCGCATTTCAATTGCATAATTCGATGGTCCCTTTTCGTTTTCGTTTGCATTTGCCCTTGGCCATTCGATCGGCTGACTGTTCGATCATCCGATCACTCCACGCCCATCGCCACTTTTGCGAACGGTTTGCCCACCCTTTTCTGATCATCGACTGATTGTCAGCCTCGCCCGCCCACCCGCTGTTTATTGCCTTCGTTTCCCATTACCGCTCGCCCTCCCTGCGGTGTCTTCGTCTTCTTCCCCTTGGTCTCCCGTCTCATGCTTAAAATCGTCGACTTTTTGCAGGTCAACCGGAACTTTGAAAATCATTGGCTACGCTTGCGAAGTGCTCGGATGCAAAAACTTGTGCAAATTTCCTTCACCGAATACCTTCGAAGAGCCGAACAGAAACCATCGCCAATTCTCCGTCAGAGTCCTTCCCCCGCTGCCATCGCTTCGTATCGAAAGCTCCTTGCAGCGGTCGCCGACTTTGAGCGAAAATCCGAATGATTCCATCGCGGAACTTTGCGTATTCACCGGGCAAAGGTAAAAAATGTGCAAAGGGACGAAAAAGGCGAAGTCCGTCTCTTTTCAGTTACTTCCACACCATCACATTGTGTAATTCGAGCAGTTCAGTGGGAATCCCTAAAAAGTTCCTCCGCTTCTGTCACTGTCAGCACATCGTCCGCAATGTTCGTGGGGGCGGACAGTTGTCGCCGCCGTTCTGTCCGTCGATTCTCTGCGCCATTCCCCAAAATGCTCCCCACGGCGCTGTTGTTGTGCGCATCGATCGTTTTTATGACGAATCCATCGGTTGACGCCGAAATTTCTATCAAAATTGAACGCCATTTCCCATGTTCCGCCGCTTCTGGTGCTTCGCTATTTTTTTAAGCAATTTGAAAACATTTCAGGTCCAAAAAAGGAGAATCTGATCATCAAATTCCCCAGCTACAAATCCACGGGTGTCGCCTTCAAAGAAGAGAAGGACGACGCGGGCCACAAATGCTTTCAAATGGGCGGAGGGAAAGTGGAGGTCCAAGGGACGGAGGAGAACGGCACAATGCCAAAAGCTAATGGCATTTTTTGAAGGTGTATGCTCCAGGATTGGACGGCAACAAGAAATATTACGTACACGTGGAGACAAGGATTGGCATCCACGGGAAGCCAGAGAGATGTGTGAACCCTGACAAGGAGGGATGTGGCGGCATAGGGTCGTGGTAAGACAAGAGGAGAAAGGCGAATGGGGAGGGGGGGAGGAAGAAGGAGGGAACGGGGGGAGGGATGACAGTGTAATCGAGAGTCTCGCCCTTGAGGGCTTCTCAAAATGTCAGGTCATCGGAACAATTGCCAACAAACTCTAAAAAATACTAAAACTAAAACTTTCAGTTTTTCTGTATATATCTTTTTGATTTTTTCGGATTCTCCGTTTTTCTTGAAATTCTCGAGCATCAAAATGATAATTCGTTACTTTTGTGTGGTAAGTGCGGTGGCTAAGGGCTTTTGAATCTGTCAATTTGTGAGTTTCTGTCTGTTGTGATGCTCCCCGCCCCAATTCTGTCCCTCTGACTTTCCCATTTTCTTTTAAGTGTCCACTGCGACATTTGCCAAACGATTGGCGGTTTTCGCCAGTTCATCCAAATCTTCAAAGGGGATAAGCCGGCGGAATGCAGCGCCAAAGGCCTTCCCCCCGGCACTTATGACAATTTGTCGCTCAAAGTGTGCCTTCCCAGCAAAGACGAGCTGTTGCCCTTCCTCAAACAAGCTTCACATATGATGCAAATGCAAGAGATTGGTTGACTTTTCCTCTCAGAATTCGAGTCGGGCTGAACAACTTTGGGATGTTTTCGTGAGCAGTCGCGCTCGTTCTGGCGGAGTAAATTTCGAATTAGCCGCTTAAAGCGAATCTTTTCTTAGGAAATCCCTTTGGTAATCGCCGCCCGCATTTTCGACCGCCCAATCAACAAACTTTCCATCAAAGAACTGAACGACGCACTGCACAACACCAAAAAGGGAATGATTGGGTGAGTCATTGGGAAAGTGCCAATGCCAAAAAACGAACGAACGGCTAAAAGGTGCCATTGGATTTACGCAACTGTGAGAAGTATCAACCAAGACTGACCAGCGCAACTGTCCGCCGTTGGCTTTGCATTTCATCGGCCCATTAATTCGCTCATTTTTGTCCATTCACACGGAATTCGACACGAAACTTTTGCTTCATTAGTCACACACACACTTACAAAAACAAACATTTTTTTTCTTTTGATTTAACATACAACAAAGGTTAAAAAGGAAAAAGTGCGAAAGATAAAATGTAAAAAAGGGGGATAAATGGCGAAGAGAATGTAAAAGTGTGCCAATGCCAACGGCAAACATTGCTTAATTACCCAATTAACTCGAAAGGGAAAAACAGACAATGGACAAGCAAATGGAACACATCTGAACAAAAAACAATGGGAAAGAAACAACCGAATATTATTTTATTGTGATGATTTCGTCCGTCCTCCGTCGCCGTTTCATTTGGCTGATTTTCGGGGTTTATCCGATCAAAAGGCAGAGAATGAATGTTTTGTCCAATTTTTCAAAATTAAAATGCCTTTTTAAAACAGGAAATGGCCATGGGAAAGCCAGCAGCTGAAAAACGAATGCCAAAAACTTCTAAAACTGAATGGTATTTATTCCTTAATGATCGTTTTGGTCGTTTTCTCGACTGACCCATTCCCCAACTCATCGTTTTTTCCTTTGACATCTCTCATCATAAAATAGCATTGGAAAAGCATCGACGCCCGCACATTTACCGAATTCTGTCACTTTTTGTAAGGACTTTCTCTGTTAAATAAATACAACAAATTTATCCAAAGATGGAACTGTCAAATTCATTATGCTTCTTCCCGAATTGACTTTGGTTATCCCCGTCCACCCTTTTGTTGGTCATTCGTTCCAATTGTTCACTCCTAAGCAATTTTTGCACTTTGCCATTTTAATTGTCTCACCGGGAAATGCCAATTGACAAAATCGGTCGTTCTCTCTCGTTCTGCTGGGCTTCCCGTCTTTTGCTGCGTCCAAAACGTTGCAATTGGAAGTGACGCCTTAACGATTGCATTGAGCATTCATTTCCACTTACGATGAATTAATATGGCATTGGAAAGCCATTTCAATTATTTATTAAAACGGAGTGCCCTCCCCTCCCCCATTTTTATTTTTGGTTTAATTTCGGATGGTTTTCACCTTTTTGCCGATTCTCTTTTCTGTGCCATTCCGTCGTCTCTTCCGTCGTGCCGAATGTTTGCGCTTCGCTTTCTCCGTTTTGCTGACTTTTCATAAATCTCTGCTGTTCTTCCCTCGACAACATTTCGACCCTTTCGCCCTTCCCACTGCAATTGCCAATTCGACTCATTCCCTCCCCCCCCCCCCTCTCAATTTTCCCACCTCTCCCAAATATGCAATTCCATTTGTCCGTCCGGTCCAAAACTATCCCTTCCCCCGCCCCTTTCATTGTCTTTTCAGTCGATTTTCAGTCAGTCCCTTCTCTCCCTCCCCTCCTCTCCCCAATAGGCTAATTGCCATTCCATCCTTTTTTTCTTCCAAAAATGACTTCCATCACCGCACTCTCTAAACATTGTAAAGATTGACCCAAATCGCTGACATAAACTCAAAAATAAAGATTTCACTACAAATAAAAATAAATTTTTATTTTTCTTTCAAAATTAAAAAAAAAGTGAAAAATATTTGATTTTCGAGTATTTTTTGATTGATTAACTTTAAGAATGATTCAAAAAATTTTTAGATTTTCCAGTAAAAAAAAACGTATTTCGCGTTTCGTATTTTCATGTTTTTAGAATGTTGTTCGTATTTCGCATTTTATTTTTCGATTCGCAACAACCCTGGAATGACATTAATTTTAAAAGCGATATTTTGGTGCTTTCGACAGGCTTTGGTAACAGATCTTACCTAAAAAACCATTTTTGTGGATTTTTAGCCGAAATTTTATGGGAATTTGAAGATAAACGCTCTCTGAAGAAAATTTGAAGAAATGATATGATATCAATGATCTGAGGAAAAGCTTGGTTTTTGTTTTGCATCATAGTTTCAAATGAACAATTTGTGAACAAATATTTAACTTTTGCCATTTTCATTTTTTATTTTTGTTTGGCCTTTTTCTGATGCAAAACTTTTCGAAAGTACAAATTACATCCTCCTCCACGTAATAACCTGTACAGGTAATTAATTCCCTTAATTGGTCCCTCTTTTCTCCAATTTAAAAATGAAAGGGCGCAAAATAAAAAGTGAAAGAAAACGAAACACAAAAAAAGGTCCCTCCCTCCCTTTTTATGAGCTTCTTCCGACCCAAAGTCTGTACATTTATTTATTTTCCCCTTTCTCTTCTCCGCCGTTTGTTCTTTTATTACCATCCCAACTATCCTCAACAATTCCAATTTCACCTCCTAAACTTGTTTCTCTTCTTCGTTTCGTCGTTTCGTTTCTTTTTTCTTTTGTTTTGACTGACCCCCCAAAAACCAATGAATTCACGGCACTTTCCCAAATGTTTTTGATTTGATTTTTAATTGTTAATGCCAACATATGATGGAGACTTCTGTGCACTTGTTGCTTTTCGCGCTTTATCTGGACGGAAAGGGGGGAGGGGACTAATAATAATATTTGAGGGGGGGGGCAGGGGAATGGGAAAGGAATGCCCAAAATTGGCAGAGTGAGAGGACGGAAACGGTGAAAGTGCGGTGGGAAGTGATGGAAGAACAAAGACGGAGTCAATGAGGCGACGATGAAAGGCGGGAGCAGAACCGGCTTTTGGAAGGTGACGAAGGAAAAGTGAAAAAAGCATGGAAAAATAACGGGGAAAGCAAACAAAACGAATTTGAGCAGAGGACGAAGCAAAGTCCTTAAAAGTTGATCAATTAAAGGATGCCGCCAATTAATTTGCCAACGATGGGACATCTTCCAAGGACTGTCCTTGCCACTGAAGGACCAATGGCCATTTTTGTTCGTCCATTTGTTCTTTTGTATTTGTTTCCGTCTGCTGATTCCTCTTTCTTCTTCCATTTTCATTTCATTTCATTTTTTCGGTTTCCTTTCCCTTTTTCACTGTTTGCCCATTGTCTGTGGCATCGTTTGGCCAATGCCTTGTCATTGTTGCTATGCCGACTTGTCATTGTATTCCCCAGGGAAAGCGTTTGGCAAAGCTCATTAAAGGTTATTAATTGCATATAAAAGACATTAGCGGGGGGAGGGGGGGGGGGGAAACGCGACGGAATCGAAAGGGAAGGGAAAAAAGGAGGAAGGGGAGGAGAAGCCGAGGGGAAGGAAAGGGGTAGCAGAAGCAGCGAAATGGAAGCAAAAGCGGACAAAGGCAGTGACAGAGAGAACACCCGCCACTTCGTCCGCCTCCAACTCTTTAATTGGCGGCCCTTTGTTAATGCCGTCCTTTTCCTTTCTTCTCCCTTTTGCTATTGGCCAAATATTTTTTGTTTTGGATTCTGACAAATGATCATCTGATCAGTCATTGATCAAATGTCGTCAAATCACTGATCAGTGACCACTTTCGATCTCTTCCTTTTTGCATTTTTTCGTTTAATTTCAGTGCAAATGTTCTGTTTTTGCTCCACTTTTTCATTTCAATTTCTCTTCTTCAGCTTTTCCCCAAATTTTTACTATTTTTGGTGCATCGCCCCACATTTGGGAGAACAAACTTTGCGCAATTCGATGCTCACTCACTCTCTGCTGAAGCTGAGTTGAAACAGCGGCTGACAAAGAAAAAGGTCAGTCAAACCAAAACCAAACTCCGTTCGCTTCCTTTTTGCCCATTTATTTTTTGTCTCCCCTCCCTTTGGTCCATCCCTTTTATTTCAAAATGGCTAATCATTTTTTATTTTAAAATTTCAGCAGTTCTTTTTATCGTTCGCCTGGCCGTCACCGTTTTGACCCAAACGGCGATGGCGGCATAAGCGACCGTACGCGAAACCGGTCTTCCCCCGAGGCGATCCGTTTTGTTTTGTGGGCCTATTTTGTTTCGTTTGCCTCCTCTCCTTACGTAGGCTCTGAATAAAAAGAAGCGAACGGGCAGAGATTTATAATGATATTTATTATTTATTTGGAGGAGTGGGCAGAGAGTGGCAGACAAATTAATTTTGATCGGCCTTTCCTCCCCTCCCCCCTCCCCGTCTATCCTGTTGCGATGTGTACACCTTACACCCTCGGCGGGGAGGGAGGGATTTCCTCCAATATCGGATCACCGCTGATCCTCTAAGCATTGTGCGATCTGATTAGTCGTTTGATGGTCCTCCGCTCACTCCCCGTCCCTTCAGGCTCCCCCGGCCTCCTCCGCTGCCATTTCCTTTCATGCTGTCCCCTTTGGCCTCTTCTTCATCAGCTCGTCCGTCCTATTCTCGTCACCATAAGCAGTCGACTTACTTCCATAGGCCGACATTGATAAAAAGTGAACCCGAGGAGTTGTGCAGCTCCGTTCCGCCGGTCTCCTCCCTCTCCTCTTCCTCTTCCCTCTCCTCTTCTTCCTCCTCGTCCTCTTCCTCCCTCTCCTCTTCCTCCCTCTCTTCCTCTTCCAAGTCCCTCGTTCCAAAACAACTCCGCCCGCCTCCTCTGATTGACACATCCACTCCCGAGAGTTTGGAAAGGGATTTTCACGCTTGGCTAAAGGTCAGTTCTTCTTCATTAAATACATGAATGGAATATACCACGTTTGATCAAGCTTCATTCACTCATCAGTTCTTTCTTCTTTTCAGTCATATTCGTTCATTTCTTCTCGTCCGCCACTCTTCTTCCTTTATTCTTTTTTATTCTTAAATTGGATTGCTCTCTCTCTCTCCCTCTCTCTCTCATTATATTTTCATGGCAATTCTTTATACAGAGAGAAAGAAATTAAAAAGTGAGAGCGGAGGAGAGAGAAGAGACAATTAACTCTGATCAAATTCGAGGCCATTTTCCTTTTTCATTTTGAAATGGTCGCTTCAGAACAGAATGGACGAGGCGTTAAAGACATTAATTAGGCGGCCTTTTGGGGTGCAGTAAATGTGCAAAAAACTATTTTTATGCGAAGAAACTAAAGGAAAGTTTTGGAGTGAATGATAAAACACAGCACAATTGGGGAAATTAAAACGGAAGATTCGGAAAGAACGATTGGACAAGCCAATCATCAGTCATCAAATCAAATTCTTTCTTTCCGTCGATGCGATCCCTCCGACCCCCGGGGAGGAACGATCGGACAAAGGAAATTCATCTCATTTTAGGGAGAGCTCAGCAGAAGTGAACGGCCCTTCTGTGCCCGGCATTCCGACTGCTTTTCTGCCCAATCGCCGCCTCCGTCCGCAATGTTTCTGACTCCGTTGGGCAATGTGAAGAACGAATTGGTCGTCTGTCCCACCGATTTCGGCGGAGATTTCGTCTTTGGAATGGAACTCGAACCATCCAACAGCGACTTTTGCGCGTCAACTGCCGCCTTTGCCCCTTCGATCTCAATGAATGGCCCTTTCCCGCCGATGCAAACACAAATGATTAGAATGCCAATGCCATCTTTATCAGCTTCAATCACGGTAAATCGGTTCACAGTCCATGAGACGGGGATTGTATTTCAATGGCCAGCAGGAAGACCAGCAGATGGCCTATTTGCTGTCCTCCGCCGGACAGAGTCCGTCCGGCTCGTCCCAACACTCGTCCCTGGAGGGGTCGCCTCTGCAGCCGAACTGCCACCAAACGATGCTTTTAAGCATTGGTAAATACGAACTCAACGACAGAAAAATGCTGACCGAACTCAGCGGAGAAGTCAAAACGGACGGCGCAAAGAAAATGGCTGCGACGGACGCAGCGATGACAGCACCGAACTCACCCGGGGGCAGAAGTTCCGGTTTGGAATTGAATGATTGGTAGCCAATTCTAAGCCCGGCACTCTCTGAAAAGGGACCAACCAACTCGGCCGCACTTACTCCCCGGGACTTCCCTTGTCCATGGTGGAACGGCAAAAGATTGTGCAACTGTTTCACGAAGGGTGGAAGATTTGTGATATTTCCAAGTAAATGCTCATTCGAATCGCATCCGATGCATTTGCGTTTTTGGCAGATATTTGTGTGTCACGCACAGTTGCGTCTCCAAAATTCTCCAGCGGTTGGTCCCATTTCGCAAACATTCAGCAAAAAAATGCACAGATTCCGCGCGACCGGTTCAGTCCGCCCGAAGGATGCCAAAGAAGGCCGCCAGGAGTCGCCTTTGGTCGCGGCCATTAGGGACTACCGGCAGAGACTTGGCATTATGCGGCAGTCGGAGATTCGGGAGCAGCTGATCAGAGACGGACTTTGCCGTCGCGAAAACGCGCCCTCCCGCTCGTCCATAAATCAGTGGGAGACAAAATCGAACTGAAAAACGGCACCAATCAAATGCTTTAAGTATTTTGCGGACAAAACTTAGCGGCTTAGAAGCGCCAACAATTGGGAAGAGAAGCAGCAATCAGACGACAGAAAATGCCAATGGGAAAAGGCAAACGGATGGAAGGGGCGAAAATGACGGAACGGCGGCTAACGCAGCGACGGCACGCGTTTATTACGACGAATGAATGAATGATCACCACGTCGTTCACTCACTTTGTCAGCCCTTTGGAAATGGCCGACTTTTCCTTCTTTTTTTCATTTTTTGTAAATTTCCAAATTCATTTCCCTTTTAATTCCGTTTAATTTTTATTAGGTTTCTTCTATTTTTGTTCTTGTCAATTCTGAATTTGTTTCACTTCAACACTAAATTCAATTCACTGCCAACAAATGAAAGCATAAATAATTGTGATATCGATGAATTTCAAATCGCATAATTTATTTCATTTCACTTTTCTTCGATTCCCTGCTGAATTAATAAATTCTGTTTAGTTAAAAAAAACGCATTTTTAGCTTGGTGAAGAGAACATTTTTAAAAACTTGATATAAAGCCTAAAAGCAATAACTTTAAATTCAATTAAATTTGTTTTTTCTATTTTTCCTGAACTCCAAGTGGCCTGAAACGCACGAATAACATATTATTTCCGAGTTATTAGGGCCTACTTATGTTTTTATTTTTGGAGTCTAAAAGCCTAAAAAAATTGAAAAATCTATTTGTGCCTATTTTGGCGTCATGTCATAACTAGGGACGTAATTTTAGTGAAGAAAAATCCCGAAATAGTTAACTAAAATAGTGAGTAAAAATGCCAAAATAGTGAAGAAATAGTGACAAAAAGTCTGAAATAGTGACGAATAGTGACATAATTTTCAGCCAAAAATTAAGCAAAAATAATTTTTATTCACTGGTTGCAGTTGCAAATGAGTAGGACTGGGATTTTTAAGACCAAAAAACCCAAAATAGTTAACTAAAAAAATTTTTAAAATTAAAAATTTTTGCCAAGAAAGT
Organism: Heterodera glycines; assembly: GCA_004148225.2. Taxonomy (NCBI): domain Eukaryota; kingdom Metazoa; phylum Nematoda; class Chromadorea; order Rhabditida; family Heteroderidae; genus Heterodera; species Heterodera glycines. The sequence continues at coordinate 8,692,896 of CP049708.1, read as the reverse complement.
AAATTTTTGAGAAAATTTTTTTTCATTTCATAGGAGTATATTTTGAAAAATTTTAGCTTGATTCTTAGGGGTGTATTTTTTTGAAATTTTTTAGGTCGACTCTTAGGGGTGTATTTTTTGGTTTTATTGCATTTTTGTTAAGGAATTTTGGGTAATAGTGTAGTTTGTCCCCCCCATTTTGGAAAAAAAAATTTCAAATTTTTTTTTCTTCATTGAAACATGTTTTTGGGGGTTTTCGAGGTCGCTGATCACGAATCTGACCTCCATTGCAACCAATTTCGAACCCCGGACCCAAATTCGAACAAAAGTCGAAAATTCATTTTTTCAAAAATTCTCATTTAGCGCAGTACATTGAGAGATACCGAGTCATGATCGGAGGGGTCGGAGTGCACGTCGAAATCGATGAGACAATGTGCGTGCGTAGAAAATATGCCCGAGGGAGGGTTCCTGAGAAACAGCAAATATGGCTGTTCGGTGGAGTTGAAAGAAACACTGAGGGGAAACGCTGCTTTCTCGTGCCGGTTCAGCGACGAAGTGCAAATGATCTCATCCCCCTAATTCAACAGAATATCCTCCCGGGCAGCATAATCCATTCTGATCTCTGGGGGGCATACAATCAGATTCCAAATCTTCCTCAGGGGTACCAACATTTCACTGTTAACCATAGCCAGAATTTCATTAATCCCATTACTGGTTCTTATACCCAAAATGTTGAGGCAATGTGGCATCATTATAAGCAGTTCCGACCACGTAGCGGAAACACTGCAAACACATTTGAAAGTTACTTCCCCGAGTTTATGTGGCGCAAGCATTTTGGCGATACCGTTGATGTTTTTTATAATTTTTGGTCTCATGTCACTGAACTATACCCATGTGAATGAATTCAAAGCTTTGTTCTTCTGCAAATTTGTTCTTTCGTGCATCGTAATCGATTTTGGACAATAAATGAGAATTTTTGAAAAAATGAATTTTCGACTTTTGTTCGAATTTGGGTCCGGGGTTCGAAATTGGTTGCAATGGAGGTCAGATTCGTGATCAGCGACCTCGAAAACCCCCAAAAACATGTTTCAATGAAGAAAAAAAAATTTGAAATTTTTTTTTCCAAAATGGTTGGGGACAAACTACACTATTACCGAATTTTGCCCAAAAATGTCAAAATAGTGACAAAATCCCAAAATAGTGATTTCTAGTGACCGATAATGACATCTGGAAATGCGTTTTTTGAGCTCCTTTCTTCAAATCAATTGAGCAAAAAAAATAGTTAAAACCTAAAATTCACGTCCCTAGTCATAACAACAAAAATGCAATAAAAACGAAAAATACACCCCTAGGAAAAGAAAAAATTTATGAAAAATTATTTTCAAAAATTATTATTTCTTTTTGACAAAAATTTTTAATTAAAAAAATAACGTACATATCTAAAAACTGATTTTTCTTAATTTTGTTGCTTTTCGGATAAAATTTTATCAGTTTACACCCCTTAATTTGAGGCTTTTTAGAGCCTATTTTCCATTTTTTTTAGTGCATAGAGCCCAAAGCCTACCTAATTTGCCAATTTTTAGAGCATAAAAAATAAGCCCTAATTATGAGCAGTTAATTATTTTTCTCACGGTTTTTTTCATTTTATTTATATTTTAGTAAATGGTTTTTTGGCATTCATAAAAAGATATTTACATATTTAATATTTGAAATTTTCATAAAAATCCTCATCCTATTTATGAGATGAGAGTTTGAGGGTTTTTGCGCCAATTTCATGAATACTCTCTCTATCCGCTTATTTTTTGGCACTTTAAAATGCCAATTTCGTTTTTAATATGTATTAACTTTAGGTTGTTTATGTGGAAAATTGGCAGAATAAAAGCTTGTCCAATCCGAATGAATGCTTTTTGTTCCGCTCCTTCCGAAGGGCCCGTAACAATCGAATTGCGACAAAAGATTGTCGATTTCTTTAAAGTTTCTTACTTTTTCCGTCAATAAGCAAATTGCCATATTTTATCTTTTCTCTCTTTTTAGCCCGAACATTTGGAGGTCGAATGTGAGAGTCGACTTCACAATGTGCCAAAGGGAGCGGAAAAGCATTTTCGGGTATTTTTTAAAGAGCAAAATTAGAAGGAAAAGCCAAAGCATGTCAAAACTTAACAAACAAAAGACAAATGGACAAAAGCAAAAGAACAAAAATATTAAAAAGGAAGGAAATATGTTTTTAATTAATATTTTTGGTCTTTTCAGTTTTAAAAAAAGTTCAGAATTGTTTTTTAATCTCTGTTTTTTCCTAAAAATTCTGTTTTTTAATTGTTCGAAAACTTTTTTTGGTAATAGTGGAGAATCTGGGCTCCACCAAAAATTTTTTCTGCTATGAAAAGATAAACCCGGAGGTTTTCGGGGCTTCTGATCACGAATCTGATATCAGATTTGCAAAAATCATTGATTTTGAAAATCATTAATTTTGAAAATCATAGATTTTCGAAATTTTGATCAAATTTTCTTAAATTAAGCATTGACTGGGTAATAAATGTTGATTGTTTATTTTTGTGTGTTTGTTCTATGATCATCTCAATGTTTACTTCGTCTCATTTATTACCCAGTCAATGCTTAATTTAAGAAAATTTGATCATGTTGATCAAAATTTCGAAAATCTATGATTTTCAAAATCAATGATTTTTGCAAATCTGATATCAGATTCGTGATCAGAAGCCCCGAAAACCTCTGGGTTTATCTTTTCATAGCAGAAAAAATTTTGGTGGAGCCAAGATTCTCCACTATTACCCTTTTTTTCCTTTTGCCATGACAACAAACTTTTTTTTTAACAAAATAAAAAGTAAAAACCTTTTAAAAGTTTTCATTAATATGTAAATAACTTCGCTTTTAGGTGCAAATTGTCTCTGACAAATTCAACGGGATGACGCAACTCCACGTAAGTTTTACTGGAATACATTTTGTTTTGAGAAATGGGCACCGAATTAAAAGAATTTCGAAAACCATTGGCACGGGAGGGAACCAAACTTCGAATTCGAATAATAATTGGTCAATTGTATTAAACAAATATTTTATGTTTTAGCGTCAAAGGATGGTGAACAAACTTTTGGCTGAAGAACTTCGCGAGAAAATCCACGCGTTGCGAATTGAAGCAAAAATTCCATCGGAATGGCACGGGACGAAGCAAACGCCGGCGCCGCCGTGCGAAGGAGGAGAAAAGAAAAGGCGACAAAGTGAACAACCGAAACGGCAATAAGTGCCGATGTTTTGATGCTTGTTGTGTTTATTTGCCTTTTCAATATTTTTCCATTTAATTTGTTTTTCCAATGCTTTTCCTTTGCGTTTCTTTTCCTTCCTTCCGTTTCGGATTTGTCCCTTTCCTCCCCCCCCCCCCCTCGGCCCTTTCCTTTCCTTTGCTTTTCGTGCCTAATTGCCTTGGTGTCGTCCATTGCAATTGCATTCGGCGGTCTTCCTTTTTGACTAAATTTGGAAAAACCATTTGAGTCTTTCTCTGCTGCTGCTGCAGCAATGTCAAGAGCTCAAAATGCACCATAATAATCGCATTTATAAGTTTATAATGAATATCTTCAATGTTTAGTATCACTTATCGTTGTCCTAAACTTTGACTGATAAAATACTTATATTAATTATCGAATTTGGGCATTGTTTCGATAATTGGTTAATGATACAATTCATTAGCTTATTGCTTACAAAAAAAACAACCAATATTCCATTTTTTGGGTGGATATATATAACTGATCAAAAGGCTGCACCAACTTGGGTAATACTGGACAATTGGTGTCCAGGCCAGGGACGGGCGAAGCTCGGCTTAGCACTCGAAGCCCCAATTTTTTCGAAGCACGAAGTTCGAAGCTCAAAAACCCGAAATTTTCGAAGCTCGAAGTTTTTGAAAAAATAATTTTTCCCTAACAAAATTTTAGTGGGTGGTAAAAATTATTTGTAACAAAAATTATGGCCATAACTATAAAATTTCACTAGACTCGAGATCGAAAATTCCGAGACTTTTTTTCAAAAAATTTTCGTATTCACTAAAAATTGGTATAAATTTTCTATAAATTTAAACGGAACAGGACGGTTCGGTGCCAGCCCAAGTTTTGGACTACGACTTAGATCGAAAATTCCGAGACTTTTTTTCAAAAAATTTTCGTATTCACTAAAAATTGGTATAAATTTTCTATAAATTTAAACGGAACAGGACGGTTCGGTGCCAGCCCAAGTTTTGGACTACGACTTTTTTCATTGTTGACCAAATCTAGCAATCTTGGTATCATTCGAAAGCCCTTCACAAGCTCTATAAAAAGCTTCTAAACATATAAAGCTTTCGAATGATACCAAGATTATTAGATTTGGTCAACAATGAAAAAAGGTGTAGTCCAAAACTTGGGCTGGCAACGAAACGGCGGGCACCGAACCGGCGGGCACCGAACCGTCCCCTACCGAAATTTAAATCATATCAACTGATTTGAAAATATTTGAAACTTAAGCGTATGTATTTGTTAGGGGTGTATTTTTCCAATAAATTACCCGAAGTTCGAACCCAAAAAACGCGAAGTTTTCGAAGCTCGAAGTTTCGCCCGTCCCTGGTCACTGCGGAAATGAATTATTCTTTTCTATTAATTTAAAAAAATGCGCTGATTTCGAATCTGAGCCCGGCATTTGAAAACATTGATTTTGTCAATGTTTTTCATCGAGTACTTAAACTTCTTAAACCCCTAGGGGGATAACACCGCATTCGCCCCTCAAAATGTCCTCCGTCCGCTCCATCAGTAGCACCGCTCGTGCTGGCAATGTGCTCGTGCTGCTCGATTTGTATGCCTCGGGGTTTGCCTCTTCAAACACTTCGCCAACTATTCCGATGCTCACTTCCCGAAATTTTATTCCAAATCAATCACTGAAATTTTATTTTTATTTACATATTCCCTTCATATTTTCAAGATTTACAATTAATGCAACGCTTTGATGGAAAAGACAAAGCGAATGGCCAGCGGGGCGAATTTTGTTCGAATTTGACAACGGAAGAATATCTGCGCGAAATGCAAAGGCCAGCAGCAATAAAAGTGATCAGAGCGTAAGAAACACTAATCAATCAGTCGGTGCTTTAGGAGGACCTTTGGGAGATGGGCAGGCGACGGCGAGTGCGGCAAGTGTTGGGGGCATCCGACTTTTGCAGCGAGTTGGAACAGTTGTGAGTGGTCGACCGGCAAAAGCAATGCCCGTCCGTCCCTTCAGAATTCGGCACGACGTGGCAGCGTCCGTCTCAGTGCCCGATCGGTTGGATCGTCGGTCCTTTCTTTGCCGGCATCCGTCGCCGCCGACCGCCGCGGCATTCATTCAGCGATTGCCCCAATTGCCGGCACTGAATGTGCACCAAATGATCGGTGCGTCCTCCGGTTATTCTGTCTGTTCTCCCCATGTCACTTCCTTTTTTGCAGACTCTCCGCCCATTCCAATCGCTGACATTCCGCCAAATGGCAAATGCGCGCGAGCGGAGACTGTCGCCAGGAACAAATTGGCCACGCTTTACCGTCTTGTCGATCTCTTCCATTGGTCCCAAGGGATTTACAACCACATTACCGTATCACTTACTAATCATAGGAAGGGAACGATTTAAAGAGGATTACATTTGTGAAATGCCGATGCTTTTGCTGCGCTTTGCCTACGCTCGCCTCGTCTTCCGCCGCCCTTCCCCTGACCCCAACTCGGCTTTTCCCTCGCGCAGTCATTCCTTTCGTCAGCAATTCGCTGCCGACCAATGCACAGCTTCCCAAAACGAAGTGAACAGTCAATTGGACGAATTGTGGGCAATTCGCCGCGCGAGGGCAATTGTGTACGGTGAAAAGCGAGGAAAGTGTTGGGAAGGGACCGCCGGGGAAACGCTTTATTTGGGGGAGGAGGAGGAGGGCGCGAGGGGCACGGGCCGTTCCATGGGCCAATGCTGCGGCTTCTGGTCGAGTTGGGTGCTGCTTAAGGTTGGCATGGGTTAGCCTTTGCCTTTCCCTCCCCCACCCATCCCAAGGGTTTCGACTTGTTCTGTGCGTTGTGCCGTCGTCTTTTGTGCCTGCTCCTTTCGCTGTTTCTCTGTTCCGTCTGTCTGTCCGTCGGCTGTGTCCCCTGTCTCCACCATTACTCGTGCAGTCCCAATTCCTTCTCCCACCGTCACAAATGTGCCAAAACTTTCGTCCGCCATTTCTCCCTTCTTTTCCATTACGTCATCTTCGGCTTTTCCCTCTGCTTCTCCGCTCTTCTCATCCTTCTCAATGTTGTCCTCATCTTCTCCACTCAACTCGTCGGGCCAAATCAATGGCCCCCGGAAATCAGTCGAGTAAATAAAAGGGAATTGGCATGGCTTATGCTACAGTATGCTACCGTCTTCCCCTCCCCTTCCCACCCTACAGTTGTGCATTTCGGTCAGCCCCCATCGTCGCATTGTCCGTCCCCTCTTTCTCCCCCAATCAAGCCTTTTTTCATCATTTCTCCTCCCTCCCAAACAAATGAACAATGGCACTGCTGCTGATCTCCGATCGCATTCGCTGGTCCAATGCAAACCCATTTGGGACTTGCCCCACCAACAGACACTTGTGGACAAATGGGCACCGGGGCTGAGTCGGAAGAGTCCGAGCCCGTGGCAGTCGCGGTTTCCCCTGCAGGACGGGCGTGTTTTGGCAGTGAGTTAATTATGGCAATTTGAAATCCAAAGGACGGCCTTTCAAAGGTCAGCACCCATTTTGTGTCGGATCATTCCGAGGAGCAGTCGCCCTGTCATACGCTCTTTTACGACTTCGCTCTTCTCACCGTCGGAGCGGACAATTCATCCAAAACAACGAAATGCGCACGCCAAAGATCCTCCGGATGGTTAGGCGGTGCTAGGTCGTTTCTTATAAAATTCGGCGGTAAGTGGAAGCATTTGCCAAACACACCACAGTAAATTTATTGCTCCCGCTTTTCCCCTTCAAAGGGTTACCACACGGCACATTCCTATAAGGAGCAGCCACTCCTGCGGCGTGGAAGGCGGCACGAACCAAGGTATTTATTTATTAAAAAATGTTTATGTCAGTTGTTTGCCAACGTTATAAATAATAAAAATATATATACATATAATTTTTACATCATTTGTTTGTCAACACTATCTTCAACACCAAGCTCAGTAAAATTAAAATATTAATAAATTTATTGCTTCTGATGATTGTAGTTAATAAAATTTACAAATGAGCTCAACGATATATTTAATATTTTTTCTTGATAAATTAATTATTTAAATTTTTTACTGATAAGCTTATTATAATTAAAATTTCCCTTTGAAAGTTGCAAAGAAATATTGTAGCACTTATTGTGGCACTTCATGTTTTGACTCATGCTTTATAGCACCAGTAATATGGTTTTGCAACTTTAAAAAAGGTTTAAAAAAATTTAAATTTATTATAAATTTTTAAATGATATAGTCGATGATTGCTGTTATTACTATGATTTATGCTATATAAACAAATCTAGAAAACGCTACGATTGCGACAAAAGCTTTTGCAAATGTTTGTATGAAAGTGCTGAATGTTCATTAACAAAAGTCTGTATTTATAGTATTTTAAATAGTTTATTTTTTAGAATTTGTTATGCTTGTCAGTTCATGTTTTTGGTGAACATTTTAAAGAATAAGAAAATTTAAAAAAGAAATACTGGAATATATATATTAATTTACAAACTTTATATCAATAAAATTTAGATAAAATATTTCTATATAGTTGTTTTAATTTGTAGTTTAATTCTCGCCCAAGGTGGCAGTTTTTAAGAAACGCCCACTTGGCAGTTTTTAAGAAACGCCCTGGCAGTTTTAAGAAACGCCCATGGTGGCAGTTTTTAGGAAACGACCCAGCACGTGGTTAGGCAATTAGCAAATTGCATTAATTAACAATGGCCAAATTGCCACCCAATTGTTTGAAAGGTTCTTCGCCAATGCGCGCAATGTTCTGGCTTTTCCTTACTTTTGGGCGTGTTCGCCGTCAATTTCAATCAGAAAAGGAACATTGATAAATTGTCAAAGTCTGACAAAACATTAGAAAATGCAAGCATTTTTTGTGTAACACAAGAAGGATGTTCATAATTTATAAAAAAAACAATTAAATTTACTAATTAATTTCGTCTTTTCTTCGTTTTTCTTCCCATTTCGCCGCCCTTCGCTTTTACTTTCGCTTTTCGTCCTCTCTTTTTTCCTCCTTTTCTCCTCCTCCGCCGTTACCCATCACAATTTTCTTTGAATGCTGGTCATCTCGAAAAGTGCTTCTCATAAAAGCATTTGTTTCGCCATTGTCGTAAAAATGTCGAAGTTTTTCCGGCTCTTGGCGAAATTTCGAATGATTGGCGAGCAAAGACTGACGTAAAATGACGGACAGAGGCGGCACCGGCGGCGAACGTCCGTCGGGAAAAGCGAATCGAAAAGCACTAAATGAAAAAGAGGAAAAGCCTTTTAATTCACTGTGATACGAAGTGAAAAGGTTTTCCCCGGTGCTAGGTGCAAGATTAGGCACTATAAAAAGTCACCAAAATTAAATAAATAAATTTAATTATTCAATTCACAAAACACGGTGCCGTCCGGTTAATACTAATGTACGGCGGGACGCAAGTCATTTTCAAATTTTTCAATTTTTGGCATCACTTCTCGCCAATTTTCTACATTAGTAGTAAACACAACCTGACGCCATTGATACCGTTTTGTAGAGCTCATCGAGCTGTACAAAAAAGCCGCTGGTACCGGCAAGCTTAGCTTGGGTTGGCCATCGACAGGGTCGGGGGCGAGGCTGAGGGTCCTCCGGCAGATGTGCCCCCCGACCCATGACGGGCTCCAAGTGAATGGATCAAGAACCGGACCCGGCCTGGGAGATAGCCCTTGAAAAACTGAACAAAAAATTGTTCTTAACCGGGCCGGTCCGGGTTCCGGATCAGGCACTTTTGGTGCCCGAAAGTGGTGCGATAGGCTTCCGGAAAATGACCAATCAATCACTGAGCTTTTTTGTGGAACGACTGATTGGTGATGCGACATTTGCGGCGCTGACATTTGCGGCGCCGACACTTGCGGCGCCCAGTCAAAAGGACATTTGCGGCGGCGCAAAATTCAACGACCCCAAAAATATTTCAACAATTTATTTCCATTAAAAACATTGATAATGACTCTCTCAGTCCCATTCTTCAAAGCCTTTCATCCCTAGGCGATATTGCAACGCATGAATGTGATTAATTATATCAGCTTGGTTTTTGTTTTCCTTATGGTCAAAATCGATGACTAATCGTCGGATCGCTTCATCATTTCTCAAATATTTTTTTAAGCGTGGCCTTTCAGCAATTCCACGAGTTGGGTCAATTTCGTAAGGTCTCAGACGGTTTTGTTGGTGTTCTTCCTCATTTTTGACGGCGATAATGAACCTTATTGAAATTATTTTATTACAGTACCCATTTATACTTTGAAAATGCTGGGTGGGGCGAATGTGCTTCAATTCAAATGCTTTTGTAGGAAGGGGGGCGGGGTGGTAAAATTTGGCGTCTGTTTGGTCGGAGGGTTAGCTCGCGTAGAACTCGGTCTGCTCACTCCTTGTAAATTCAGGTCAAAATGAGTTTTAGACAAAAGTGGTCCTTCCTATAAGTCTACCAGTCACACATTTCGTTTGGAATTCGAATGTTAGCCGCCCAAATTTGGAGATAAACTGAAATTCAGAGTGTGCCCTTCCTTCTGTTTCAATTCCTGAGATAGGTAACACTGGTACAAAAATGACGAAATTCACAAATAAGGACAGAACTCGTTCAAAAAATCACAAATAACAAGCCGGACAATCAAATCTTTCCTTTGAAAAAGTCATTGCTTGCCTTTTATTGGAAAAATTGGCCTTTTTTGGTCTGTTAACAAATCAGTTTTCCGCCGGACCCCCTCCCCTCGCCCGTTCACCAGAAGTTTTATGGAAAAACTGCACCCGCAAAAAATTGTTAAAAATCTTATTGTTTGATCCCGAATGCACTGAAATTTACGATTTGCTTATTTCCTCCCCAAAAATCGTTAAATTCGACAATCGGAGGCGAAAAAATAATACATTATTGATCGAATAATTTTAAAAATAACTAATTTGGAGGCAGTTTCGCAAAACAAAATCTGTTCTGATTTTGAAAAATTGTCGATCCGAGCCCTGGGTTTAACGACTTTTTAAAATTTTCATTTTTTTCGAAAATGGGGGAACAAGGTAAAACAATTCAGGGGGATGACAAAAAGGATAAGTACCGTATGTCCAACGGTTTCTGTGATGACCCGCTAATAGGGGACGAATGTTTAAACGCCAAAAAACTTTATGCCATCCAAATGTCTACGTCAAACAGAGAGAGGGAGGGAGGGAGAGGACCAAATTTCAGTTAATAAATTGACACACGCTTAATGACCATCAATTCAATTTATTTCGGAACACAGATGGAAATAAAGTGATAATACACAGCAAATGATATATGCATACAAATGTACAATACATCAATAAATACAGATCACGATTATGAGACATCTTCTTTATCTTTGCATCTTCTGACAGGTCGCTCGCTCTTCAGGTTTCGTCCATCCATCCGCCGGTCGTTGTTGCATCTTCTCACATGTAGGCGCTCTGATCCGGGGACTTCTCCTGCTGCAAAAACAAAAGATTAGTGATGCTTTTGCTCCCGTGTCCCCCTTAAACCAACCGCTGGTGGCTCGTACGCGGGCGAGGCTCCCATGTAGGCGCTCGCGACTCCTGACGATGGAGAGGCTTCCGCGGCGCCGGACGACGGTGCAGGCTCGGCGGGGCCGGATCCCATGTAGGCGCTGGGCTCCAATCGCTACTCCAATGCGTTTTTTGCTCTGGAAATCAAAAAATCATTAAGGGGTGAATAATCCGCAAATCCAACATTTTCATTTGTTGAGAAGACGCCGAACGGGAGATTCTCAAAGGTAAACGGCGAATCAACGGGGACATCCACAAAAGAAACAGAAGGCATTTTGAGAAGACGGAGAGAAAGCCAAAGGTGAGGGAGGACGAAGCAAGCAAATATTTGAGCAAAACAGAGCAATGACAAAAACGAGGATCAGTTGGACCAATCGAACCTTCCCAAAAAACGTGCAATAGAGCTCAGATTTATTCGCAGTTGAGCGATACATCAAAACACAAAAATGCAATATGTAATTGAGGAAGGAGTGGATTTATATACAATGAAATTGAGAACTGCGCACAATTATACACACCGTTTCAATTTTGGCCTCTCAGTTCCAAAAAGGTTTGCATGTGTGGCGAAGTGGTTTTTGTAAGATAGTAAAGGGACAAAGGGTGGTGGTTCGAGTCCGTTGTGCAACATGAATATTTTTATTTATTTTTGTCCAAAATATTAAAAAATGACGAATTTTGGGAATTATTTTTGAAGGTTTTTCCCAACCAAATTGGAAAAACTTGATATCATTCGAAAGCTCTTTATGAGGAGAAGCTTTTTCTAAGCAACTGCTAAGCAATTGGATTGATTAGGAAAAAGATATGAGGGTTCGAAATTTTGTTTCTCGAATAACTTTTTAGTTAACCCTTTTTTTGCGTTTAAAAACCCTTACATTTTGTTTGTAATTTTTTTCTCTATCGATATGCAAAATTTGGAGTGGATCTACGTATAGAAAAAAAATTAAACGTAGCGAAGTAAATTCGGTTTTTCTCTATTAACAGAGATAAAGAAATAGTACGCCAAATGTAAATTTCTGTGATCATCACTTCAAATGAATGTATATTTAATTGTTGCCTATGTAATTGTATTGTTGTTGTGCTTAATAAATGCTCATATGTGCTTCAATTCAAATGCTTTTGTAGGAAGGGGGGCGGGGTGGTAAAATTTGGCGTCTGTTTGGTCGGAGGGTTAGCTCGCGTAGAACTCGGTCTGCTCACTCCTTGTAAATTCAGGTCAAAATGAGTTTTAGACAAAAGTGGTCCTTCCTATAAGTCTACCAGTCACACATTTCGTTTGGAATTCGAATGTTAGCCGCCCAAATTTGGAGATAAACTGAATTCCATTTTTCAGCGGATCATTGTTTTCTTCCTTCTCATTCTATCCCTTTCTCCTTACGAATCGAATTGGATGAGATCGACATCAGCCACCGAAATTTCCTTCTGTTCTCTCTGTTGTGCCCCATTCGTTGGCGGTGTTTGTTGCTCATGGCAATTGGCGACATTTGCCTTTTTCTCCGTTGGATGAGGTGAATCCGTTGGTTTTGGGTGAGTCAAAGTGAATGGCAATTCGGCCGACAGTTCTCCGCCCAATGCGCCAGCGATGAGAAGGCGAATTTTGACTTTGTATTGCACAATTATGCCCAGATTCTCGTGGACAGACTGCTGATTGTGAGAATAAAAATTGGAGGCCAATAGGGTTAATTTCAATTCAAACCCTCAAGCGGCAAAAGTGGTGGAGGAGGCCAAATTAAAATCTGTTCTGATTTTGAAAAATTGTCGATCCGAGCCCTGGGTTTAACGACTTTTTAAAATTTTCATTTTTTTCGAAAATGGGGGGAACAAGGTAAAACAATTCAGGGGGATGACAAAAAGGATAAGTACCGTATGTCCAACGGTTTCTGTGATGACCCGCTAATAGGGGACGAATGTTTAAACGCCAAAAAACTTTATGCCATCCAAATGTCTACGTCAAACAGAGAGAGGGAGGGAGGGAAAGTTCAGTTAATAAATTGACACACGCTTAATGACCATCAATTCAATTTATTTCGGAACACAGATGGAAATAAAGTGATAATACACAGCAAATGATATATGCATACAAATGTACAATACATCAATAAATACAGATCACGATTATGGGACATCTTCTTTAGCTTTGCATCTTCTGACAGGTCGCTCGCTCTTCAGGTTTCGTCCATCCATCCGCCGGTCGTTGTTGCATCTTCTCACATGTAGGCGCTCTGATCCGGGGACTTCTCCTGCTGCAAAAACAAAAGATTAGTGATGCTTTTGCTCCCGTGTCCCCCTTAAACCAACCGCTGGTGGCTCGTACGCGGGCGAGACTTCTTTGTCGAGTGACGCTTCGAGATGAAGGCCACCGGGGCTGATGCGCCGGACGACGGTGCAGGCTCGGCGGGGCCGGATCCCATGTAGGCGCTCGCGACTCCTGACGATGGAGAGGCTTCCGCGGCGCCGGACGACGGTGCAGGCTCGGCGGGGCCGGATCCCATGTAGGCGCTCATGTCGCTCATGATGAAGTGATGAGTTGTCGCGACGAAATGTGTAGACGAGCTTGGCGCGCACTGGTGTTGATGTTGCGTTGAGTTGAAGGCTGGCTGGCACTGGTGAAAAGTGAAGAAAACCGTTTTAGAAAAATCTGAACCTGCAAAGTGACAGAAGACGCCGAATTCGGAGGGATTTCGAACCAAAAGGGAAAGGCATTTTCACCGAGTTTTTTCTTCAGTCTTTCCTGCAGTCGCGTCATCGGCTCACACATCAAGCACCCACAAAGCCAGCCCGACAACAGCGACAACAACAGCAATGGCGCAACTTCCACCAGAGGACGTCGCAACAATGCCCACGCAGAAGGTCGTCTTCAACGCCCCGTTCGACAACAAGGCCACCTACTACATGCGGGTGCGTTTGGCGTGGTGCACGTGGCATGCGGAATAACCCCCCCCCTTTTTCAGGTGATCAACCCTGGGACGAAGCGCATCGGCTACGCCTTCAAGACCACCAAACCGAAGCGCATCAACATGAACCCGCCGAACGGAGTGCTCGGCCCAAAGGAGTCCGTCAACGTGGTTTCCAAGATAAGTTGTAATCTATGATATGCAATTATAATAGATATGGCTCAAATGAACATAGGGAATACCTTTCCATTGGGAGAAGTTTTTTTGAATACCCTGAAAGTTGATTTTTTAACTCTTAATCTTTTGTATTTCTCCCAGAGTAATTCATAAAACCCAAAAACGTGTAACTATTTTTTGCCAATTTGTCAATGAAATAAAGTACACAGATCACTTTTTTCCACATACATTTCCAATTTTTTGTGGCGTAGGCAATTTGGAGGACCTGTATGTAAATTTCTGTGATCATCACTTCAAATGAATGTATATTTAATTGTTGCCTATGTAATTGTATTGTTGTTGTGCTTAATAAATGCTCATATGTGCTTCAATTCAATGCTTTTGTAGGAAGGGGGGCGGGGTGGTAAAATTTGGCGTCTGTTTGGTCGGAGGCTTAGCTCGCGTAGAACTCGGTCTGCTCACTCCTTGTAAATTCAGGTCAAAATGAGTTTTAGACAAAAGTGGTCCTTCCTATAAGTCTACCAGTCACACATTTCGTTTGGAATTCGAATGTTAGCCGCCCAAATTTGGAGATAATCTAAATAATTTTTGGAGAGGACAAAATCCCAGTAACACTGGTACAAAAATGACGAAATTCACAAATAAGGACAGAACTCGTTCAAAAAATCACAAATAACAAGCCGGACAATCAAATCTTTCCTTTGAAAAAGTCATTGCTTGCCTTTTATTGGAAAAATTGGCCTTTTTTGGTCTGTTAACAAATCAGTTTTCCGCCGGACCCCCTCCCCTCGCCCGTTCACCAGAAGTTTTATGGAAAAACTGCACCCGCAAAAAATTGTTAAAAATCTTATTGTTTGATCCCGAATGCACTGAAATTTACGATTTGCTTATTTCCTCCCCAAAAATCGTTAAATTCGACAATCGGAGGCGAAAAAATAATACATTATTGATCGAATAATTTTAAAAATAACTAATTTGGAGGCAGTTTCGCAAAACAAAATCTGTTCTGATTTTGAAAAATTGTCGATCCGAGCCCTGGGTTTAACGACTTTTTAAAATTTTCATTTTTTTCGAAAATGGGGGAAGTGAGTAAAACAATTCAGGGGGATGACAAAAAGGATAAGTACCGTATGTCCAACGGTTTCTGTGATGACCCGCTAATAGGGGACGAATGTTTAAACGCCAAAAAACTTTATGCCATCCAAATGTCTACGTCAAACAGAGAGAGGGAGGGAGGGAGAGGACCAAATTTCAGTTAATAAATTGACACACGCTTAATGACCATCAATTCAATTTATTTCGGAACACAGATGGAAATAAAGTGATAATACACAGCAAATGATATATGCATACAAATGTACAATACATCAATAAATACAGATCACGATTATGAGACATCTTCTTTATCTTTGCATCTTCTGACAGGTCGCTCGCTCTTCAGGTTTCGTCCATCCATCCGCCGGTCGTTGTTGCATCTTCTCACATGTAGGCGCTCTGATCCGGGGACTTCTCCTGCTGCAAAAACAAAAGATTAGTGATGCTTTTGCTCCCGTGTCCCCCTTAAACCAACCGCTGGTGGCTCGTACGCGGGCGAGGCTCCCATGTAGGCGCTCGCGACTCCTGACGATGGAGAGGCTTCCGCGGCGCCGGACGACGGTGCAGGCTCGGCGGGGCCGGATCCCATGTAGGCGCTCGCGACTCCTGACGATGGAGAGGCTTCCGCGGCGCCGGACGACGGTGCAGGCTCGGCGGGGCCGGATCCCATGTAGGCGCTAAAGAGGGGGAGGGGTGAATTGGCATGATTACGACTATCACATTTTATGGGGACGATTATGTTAAATCGAGAAAAAGTGACGACGGAATGAAGAAAGACGGGAAAAGACATTGACATGGACAGAGCGTGCGAAAGGGGGGGGGGGGAGGGGGGGCGCGTGACCGTCCGCCGCTGTCGAAAGCGGCCCCCGTTTTTCGAGAAAAGTGAAACGTCGTTGTTATTTTGTGAGAAGCGAAATGAGGGGAAGAGATATTGTCCATCCATTGTAAGCTGCTGATCCCTGTCTGCTCTTTGTTATTTCAAAAATGAATTTCAAATGCCATTAAAATTCTATTCAAATCACTGGCGAATTCTGATCATTTTAACCAATCGATCGATCACTCATTGGGCAAGGCCACCAAACCATTCGTCATTTACAATATTATGGTTTTGCACCGACTGGATGTTCTCGCCCTCCCTATTATCCTCCGATTCATCTGCCCATTCCCAAAAACCTGTTCGGCCCGTCTTAAGCATGCAGCAGAGTTGGCTGATGGTTGTTGGTGCATGGAGTCCGTCAACGTGGCCGTCTCCTGCGACGCCTTCGACCCCGGCAGCGAGGACACCAAGGGCGACCGTGTGACCGTGGAGTGGACCAACACGCCGGACCCAGCCGCCACCGCGTTCAAGCTCGAGTGGTTCCAGGGAGACGGGATGGTGCGCCGCAAGAACTTGCCGATCGAGTACAACGTCTGATGGAAGGATGCTTCGTCACCTCAACATGGACATGATAGGATCCCACCCACCCACCGTCCCAAAATTGTCATTTTGTCCCCCATCATGTAAATTGTTGTATCTGTATGTAAATTTCTGTGATCATCACTTCAAATGAATGTATATTTAATTGTTGCCTATGTAATTGTATTGTTGTTGTGCTTAATAAATGCTCATATGTGCTTCAATTCAATGCTTTTGTAGGAAGGGGGGCGGGATGTAAAATTTGGCGTCTGTTTGGTCGGAGAGGGGTCCGATCGGAGCAGCGGGGTCACCTGGAGAGCCGGGAGAAGACGGACACAATGGCAGTCCCGGCATCCCAGGGGAACCAGGCCCTCCGTCAGCACAACCCCCGCTTCCACAACACGATTGGTGATATGTGAAATGTCAAAATCGAAGAATTTTATATTGGAGGTGTTTCGAGTAACACTGGTACAAAAATGACGAAATTCACAAATAAGGACAGAACTCGTTCAAAAAATCACAAATAACAAGCCGGACAATCAAATCTTTCCTTTGAAAAAGTCATTGCTTGCCTTTTATTGGAAAAATTGGCCTTTTTTGGTCTGTTAACAAATCAGTTTTCCGCCGGACCCCCTCCCCTCGCCCGTTCACCAGAAGTTTTATGGAAAAACTGCACCCGCAAAAAATTGTTAAAAATCTTATTGTTTGATCCCGAATGCACTGAAATTTACGATTTGCTTATTTCCTCCCCAAAAATCGTTAAATTCGACAATCGGAGGCGAAAAAAATAATACATTATTGATCGAATAATTTTAAAAATAACTAATTTGGAGGCAGTTTCGCAAAATTTCTTGTTAGGTCCTCAAGGCCCTAAAGGACAACCGGGAATACCCGGCAGAAACGGATTTTCGGGAAGACCAGGGACGCGGGGACCGATCGGAGAAACGGGCACAAAGGGACAGAAAGGGGGGCCGGGCAGCGATGGACAGCAAGGGCAAGACGGAACGACGGGAACGAGGCGGGATGTGGTAGAAATGAGAAGCCGAAAATCATTTGCACCTACGTCAAACAGAGAGAGGGAGGGAGGGAGAGGACCAAATTTCAGTTAATAAATTGACACACGCTTAATGACCATCAATTCAATTTATTTCGGAACACAGATGGAAATAAAGTGATAATACACAGCAAATGATATATGCATACAAATGTACAATACATCAATAAATACAGATCACGATTATGAGACATCTTCTTTATCTTTGCATCTTCTGACAGGTCGCTCGCTCTTCAGGTTTCGTCCATCCATCCGCCGGTCGTTGTTGCATCTTCTCACATGTAGGCGCTCTGATCCGGGGACTTCTCCTGCTGCAAAAACAAAAGATTAGTGACGCTTTTGCTCCCGTGTCCCCCTTAAACCAACCGCTGGTGGCTCGTACGCGGGCGAGGCTCCCATGTAGGCGCTCGCGACTCCTGACGATGGAGAGGCTTCCGCGGCGCCGGACGACGGTGCAGGCTCGGCGGGGCCGGATCCCATGTAGGCGCTCGCGACTCCTGACGATGGAGAGGCTTCCGCGGCGCCGGACGACGGTGCAGGCTCGGCGGGGCCGGATCCCATGTAGGCGCTCATGTCGCTCATGATGAAGTGATGAGTTGTCGCGACGAAATGTGTAGACGAGCTTGGCGCGCACTGGTGTTGATGTTGCGTTGAGTTGAAGGCTGGCTGGCACTGGTGAAAAGTGAAGAAAACCGTCGCCTTGGATTTTTGGGACACATTTCGGTTCTATTGCAGTTTACACTACCATAAAAAAAGACACGACCATAAAATAATTTTTTGAAACTTTAATACACTATAACTTTTTAGAGAACCATCCGAATTAAGCATTATTGGTATTATTTGATAGCCCTAAGTGTCCTTATTTGCCTTTAAGTTTTCAAAAAATTTGGTTGTGTTTCAAAAAAGTTGTGGCTTGTAAATTTCAAAAATTGATTTGGTAAACCTCTTGACCACAACTTCTTTGAAACTCAATGAAATTGTAATGGCTGATCGAAAATAGCTGTGGGAGCTCAAATTGCTGTGGGAGCAAAAAGACAGGGGCCAAAATGAAGGAAAGATGGCCCCATAACAACAGTCATCCCTCCAGTGGTGGATGTGGTCTAGTGGCTAAGACAACGGATCCACGTAAGGGGCCCCGAGCGGCGGTTCAAATCCGGCCTTCCACCCCAATTTTTCGCCTAAATAATATGGTGACACTTGGCGGACACCCCAGGTCGTTTGGTCTTCACACCACTCGACACTCCAGAAACAACAGCTGGCACTGGGGCAAAAGAATCGGAGGCGCGCCGATCCTTGCATAGCGGGAACGGAAATTTTTTTAAATAAACAGAAAAATAGAGGACACTTTAGGCTATCAAATGGTACCAAGATGTCATTTTGTCCCCCATCATGTAAATTGTTGTATCTGTATGTAAATTTCTGTGATCATCACTTCAAATGAATGTATATTTAATTGTTGCCTATGTAATTGTATTGTTGTTGTGCTTAATAAATGTTCATATGTGCTTCAATTCAAATGCTTTTGTAGGAAGGGGGGCGGGGTGGTAAAATTTGGCGTCTGTTTGGTCGGAGGGTTAGCTCGCGTAGAACTCGGTCTGCTCACTCCTTGTAAATTCAGGTCAAAATGAGTTTTAGACAAAAGTGGTCCTTCCTATAAGTCTACCAGTCACACATTTCGTTTGGAATTCGAATGTTAGCCGCCCAAATTTGGAGATAAACTGAAATTCAGAGTGTGCACACAAATAAATCGACGACCAACAAAACGCCTAAAATTATCACCACAAATAAGGACAGAACTCGTTCAAAAAATCACAAATAACAAGCCGGACAATCAAATCTTTCCTTTGAAAAAGTCATTGCTTGCCTTTTATTGGAAAAATTGGCCTTTTTTGGTCTGTTAACAAATCAGTTTTCCGCCGGACCCCCTCCCCTCGCCCGTTCACCAGAAGTTTTATGGAAAAACTGCACCCGCAAAAAATTGTTAAAAATCTTATTGTTTGATCCCGAATGCACTGAAATTTACGATTTGCTTATTTCCTCCCCAAAAATCGTTAAATTCGACAATCGGAGGCGAAAAAAATAATACATTATTGATCGAATAATTTTAAAAATAACTAATTTGGAGGCAGTTTCGCAAAACAAAATCTGTTCTGATTTTGAAAAATTGTCGATCCGAGCCCTGGGTTTAACGAGTCCGTCTCGCTGCTGCCAATTTTCTTCTCCTCCCTCGAATTTTCCATCGTCCCTGATGAAAATGCCAAATTTTGATTTTGGAATTCGTCTGCGGTCAACGTTTCCGGCACGTAAAAAATGGACTTGAAGGAGCTCTCAAATTTTATGCCATCCAAATGTCTACGTCAAACAGAGAGAGGGAGGGAGGGAGAGGACCAAATTTCAGTTAATAAATTGACACACGCTTAATGACCATCAATTCAATTTATTTCGGAACACAGATGGAAATAAAGTGATAATACACAGCAAATGATATATGCATACAAATGTACAATACATCAATAAATACAGATCACGATTATGTGCTTTGATGAGATGGACGAGTCGAACAATTTGGAGTCGCTCTTCAGGTTTCGTCCATCCATCCGCCGGTCGTTGTTGCATCTTCTCACATGTAGGCGCTCTGATCCGGGGACTTCTCCTGCTGCAAAAACAAAAGATTAGTGATGCTTTTGCTCCCGTGTCCCCCTTAAACCAACCGCTGGTGGCTCGTACGCGGGCGAGGCTCCCATGTAGGCGCTCGCGACTCCTGACGATGGAGAGGCTTCCGCGGCGCCGGACGACGGTGCAGGCTCGGCGGGGCCGGATCCCATGTAGGCGCTCGCGACTCCTGACGATGGAGAGGCTTCCGCGGCGCCGGACGACGGTGCAGGCTCGGCGGGGCCGGATCCCATGTAGGCGCTTGCAACCTTGTCAAAAGCAACACACAAACGCTGTGAAGTTTCATAAAAAAGTTGACCTCCGCAGCTTCGTTTGAATTTGTCGTCAATTGACTCACTCATCATAAGATAAATGGTCATGGCTCTGCTGTAAAGTATGTATGCGTCCTCCTCATTTCCTTCCTGCATTTTCGTTTTTCCTTTCCGTTCGACTTCCACCAAAAAGTTGAGCCGAGTAAAATTGTCGAGCCGTCGAAGTGAATAATGCAATCGGTTGTCAATGTCGTTAGCATGTTTTTTGAGCACCTCATAAGATTCGTACCTCAACGGATGCAAATTTGTCGATGAAGTCCGCATAATTTTGTCTTATCAACACGAGATAAAACAAAAAATCCAAATGTATAAAGCAACACGAGCTTTGTATAAAAGATTGTTTGGCGAGCACAACACGAGTGCTTTAGACGAATTTTTCAGGTGATCAACCCTGGGACGAAGCGCATCGGCTACGCCTTCAAGACCACCAAACCGAAGCGCATCAACATGAACCCGCCGAACGGAGTGCTCGGCCCAAAGGAGTCCGTCAACGTGGCCGTCTCCTGCGACGCCTTCGACCCCGGCAGCGAGGACACCAAGGGCGACCGTGTGACCGTGGAGTGGACCAACACGCCGGACCCAGCCGCCACCGCGTTCAAGCTCGAGTGGTTCCAGGGAGACGGGATGGTGCGCCGCAAGAACTTGCCGATCGAGTACAACGTCTGATGGAAGGATGCTTCGTCACCTCAACATGGACATGATAGGATCCCACCCACCCACCGTCCCAAAATTGTCATTTTGTCCCCCATCATGTAAATTGTTGTATCTGTATGTAAATTTCTGTGATCATCACTTCAAATGAATGTATAATTAATTGTTGCCTATGTAATTGTATTGTTGTTGTGCTTAATAAATGCTCATATGTGCTTCAATTCAAATGCTTTTGTAGGAAGGGGGGCGGGGTGGTAAAATTTGGCGTCTGTTTGGTCGGAGGGTTAGCTCGCGTAGAACTCGGTCTGCTCACTCCTTGTAAATTCAGGTCAAAATGAGTTTTAGACAAAAGTGGTCCTTCCTATAAGTCTACCAGTCACACATTTCGTTTGGAATTCGAATGTTAGCCGCCCAAATTTGGAGATAAACTGAAATTCAGAGTGTGCCCTTCCTGAGATAGGTAACACTGGTACAAAAATGACGAAATTCACAAATAAGGACAGAACTCGTTCAAAAAATCACAAATAACAAGCCGGACAATCAAATCTTTCCTTTGAAAAAGTCATTGCTTGCCTTTTATTGGAAAAATTGGCCTTTTTTGGTCTGTTAACAAATCAGTTTTCCGCCGGACCCCCTCCCCTCGCCCGTTCACCAGAAGTTTTATGGAAAAACTGCACCCGCAAAAAATTGTTAAAAATCTTATTGTTTGATCCCGAATGCACTGAAATTTACGATTTGCTTATTTCCTCCCCAAAAATCGTTAAATTCGACAATCGGAGGCGAAAAAAATAATACATTATTGATCGAATAATTTTAAAAATAACTAATTTGGAGGCAGTTTCGCAAAACAAAATCTGTTCTGATTTTGAAAAATTGTCGATCCGAGCCCTGGGTTTAACGAACGTTTTGGCGCCAAGGTCGTTTTGGCGCCGACGTTTTGGCGCCCACGTTTTGGCGCCCACGTTTTGGCGCCAGGGTCAGGTTTTTAAATTTTTGAACATATTAGATCAGGCCTTCTATCTGTTTTGTTTTATCAAATGTTTTAATATGGTGGGTCCAAATCTGAGAAAATGATTTACCAGATTCTGATTTAGGGATAGTGACTATTATTTATTAAATATACCGTTAAGGTTATGTTTATAATCACTAACTCTTTTGAAATTTCAACCGAAAAAATTTAAGAGTTTAAAAATATTCAAAATGTTTTGACATTTTTTGAAGCATAGCGAAGAGAAAAATTTGAGGACATCTTCTTTAGCTTTTTTTCATGTTGACCAACAAAATGTTCACAGCAAGTTGATCATATCACTCCTTCATTGTTGCATCTTCTCACATGTAGGCGCTCTGATCCGGGGACTTCTCCTGCTGCAAAAACAAAAGATTAGTGATGCTTTTGCTCCCGTGTCCCCCTTAAACCAACCGCTGGTGGCTCGTACGCGGGCGAGGCTCCCATGTAGGCGCTCGCGACTCCTGACGATGGAGAGGCTTCCGCGGCGCCGGACGACGGTGCAGGCTCGGCGGGGCCGGATCCCATGTAGGCGCTCGCGACTCCTGACGATGGAGAGGCTTCCGCGGCGCCGGACGACGGTGCAGGCTCGGCGGGGCCGGATCCCATGTAGGCGCTCATGTCGCTCATGATGAAGTGATGAGTTGTCGCGACGAAATGTGTAGACGAGCTTGGCGCGCACTGGTGTTGATGTTGCGTTGAGTTGAAGGCTGGCTGGCACTGGTGAAAAGTGAAGAAAACCGTCGCCTTTTATACACTTTTTTTTGCTGCATGAATTTTTGCACCCGAATTTTGTATATAACATTATGCCAAACAAATTCAAACAATCAAATACAGCAGCAACACTTCAAGCAACGCTCTCAACGATCACACATCAAGCACCCACAAAGCCAGCCCGACAACAGCGACAACAACAGCAATGGCGCAACTTCCACCAGAGGACGTCGCAACAATGCCCACGCAGAAGGTCGTCTTCAACGCCCCGTTCGACAACAAGGCCACCTACTACATGCGGGTGCGTTTGGCGTGGTGCACGTGGCATGCGGAATAACCCCCCCCCCCCTTTTCAGGTGATCAACCCTGGGACGAAGCGCATCGGCTACGCCTTCAAGACCACCAAACCGAAGCGCATCAACATGAACCCGCCGAACGGAGTGCTCGGCCCAAAGGAGTCCGTCAACGTGGCCGTCTCCTGCGACGCCTTCGACCCCGGCAGCGAGGACACCAAGGGCGACCGTGTGACCGTGGAGTGGACCAACACGCCGGACCCAGCCGCCACCGCGTTCAAGCTCGAGTGGTTCCAGGGAGACGGGATGGTGCGCCGCAAGAACTTGCCGATCGAGTACAACGTCTGATGGAAGGATGCTTCGTCACCTCAACATGGACATGATAGGATCCCACCCACCCACCGTCCCAAAATTGTCATTTTGTCCCCCATCATGTAAATTGTTGTATCTGTATGTAAATTTCTGTGATCATCACTTCAAATGAATGTATATTTAATTGTTGCCTATGTAATTGTATTGTTGTTGTGCTTAATAAATGCTCATATGTGCTTCAATTCAAATGCTTTTGTAGGAAGGGGGGCGGGGTGGTAAAATTTGGCGTCTGTTTGGTCGGAGGGTTAGCTCGCGTAGAACTCGGTCTGCTCACTCCTTGTAAATTCAGGTCAAAATGAGTTTTAGACAAAAGTGGTCCTTCCTATAAAAAATGACGAAATTCACAAATAAGGACAGAACTCGTTCAAAAAATCACAAATAACAAGCCGGACAATCAAATCTTTCCTTTGAAAAAGTCATTGCTTGCCTTTTATTGGAAAAATTGGCCTTTTTTGGTCTGTTAACAAATCAGTTTTCCGCCGGACCCCCTCCCCTCGCCCGTTCACCAGAAGTTTTATGGAAAAACTGCACCCGTAAAAAATTGTTAAAAATCTTATTGTTTGATCCCGATGCACTGAAATTTACGATTTGCTTATTTCCTCCCCATTTCGCAAAACAAAATCTGTTCTGATTTTGAAAAATTGTCGATCCGAGCCCTGGGTTTAACGACTTTTTAAAATTTTCATTTTTTTCGAAAATGGGGGGAACAAGGTAAAACAATTCAGGGGGATGACAAAAAGGATAAGTACCGTATGTCCAACGGTTTCTGTGATGACCCGCTAATAGGGACGAATGTTTAAACGCCAAAAAACTTTATGCCATCCAAATGTCTACGTCAAACAGAGAGAGGGAGGGAGGGAGAGGACCAAATTTCAGTTAATAAATTGACACACGCTTAATGACCATCAATTCAATTTATTTCGGAACACAGATGGAAATAAAGTGATAATACACAGCAAATGATATATGCATACAAATGTACAATACATCAATAAATACAGATCACGATTATGGGACATCTTCTTTAGCTTTGCATCTTCTGACAGGTCGCTCGCTCTTCAGGTTTCGTCCATCCATCCGCCGGTCGTTGTTGCATCTTCTCACATGTAGGCGCTCTGATCCGGGGACTTCTCCTGCTGCAAAAACAAAAGATTAGTGATGCTTTTGCTCCCGTGTCCCCCTTAAACCAACCGCTGGTGGCTCGTACGCGGGCGAGGCTCCCATGTAGGCGCTCGCGACTCCTGACGATGGAGAGGCTTCCGCGGCGCTTCAGATTTTTGATCTAAAATTGTTTATATAATCCCATGTAGGCGCTCGCGACTCCTGACGATGGAGAGGCTTCCGCAGCGCCGGACGACGGTGCAGGCTCGGCGGGGCCGGATCCCATGTAGGCGCTCATGTCGCTCATGATGAAGTGATGAGTTGTCGCGACGAAATGTGTAGACGAGCTTGGCGCGCACTGGTGTTGATGTTGCGTTGAGTTGAAGGCTGGCTGGCACTGGTGAAAAGTGAAGAAAACCGTCGCCTTTTATACACTTTTTTTGCTGCATGAATTTTTGCACCCGAATTTTGTATATAAGGAGGTGGATTTTGCACATTCTCCTCACTCAGCAGCAGCAACACTTCAAGCAACGCTCTCAACGATCACACATCAAGCACCCACAAAGCCAGCCCGACAACAGCGACAACAACAGCAATGGCGCAACTTCCACCAGAGGACGTCGCAACAATGCCCACGCAGAAGGTCGTCTTCAACGCCCCGTTCGACAACAAGGCCACCTACTACATGCGGGTGCGTTTGGCGTGGTGCACGTGGCATGCGGAATAACCCCCCCCCCCTTTTCAGGTGATCAACCCTGGGACGAAGCGCATCGGCTACGCCTTCAAGACCACCAAACCGAAGCGCATCAACATGAACCCGCCGAACGGAGTGCTCGGCCCAAAGGAGTCCGTCAACGTGGCCGTCTCCTGCGACGCCTTCGACCCCGGCAGCGAGGACACCAAGGGCGACCGTGTGACCGTGGAGTGGACCAACACGCCGGACCCAGCCGCCACCGCGTTCAAGCTCGAGTGGTTCCAGGGAGACGGGATGGTGCGCCGCAAGAACTTGCCGATCGAGTACAACGTCTGATGGAAGGATGCTTCGTCACCTCAACATGGACATGATAGGATCCCACCCACCCACCGTCCCAAAATTGTCATTTTGTCCCCCATCATGTAAATTGTTGTATCTGTATGTAAATTTCTGTGATCATCACTTCAAATGAATGTATATTTAATTGTTGCCTATGTAATTGTATTGTTGTTGTGCTTAATAAATGCTCATATGTGCTTCAATTCAAATGCTTTTGTAGGAAGGGGGGCGGGGTGGTAAAATTTGGCGTCTGTTTGGTCGGAGGGTTAGCTCGCGTAGAACTCGGTCTGCTCACTCCTTGTAAATTCAGGTCAAAATGAGTTTTAGACAAAAGTGGTCCTTCCTATAAAAAATGACGAAATTCACAAATAAGGACAGAACTCGTTCAAAAAATCACAAATAACAAGCCGGACAATCAAATCTTTCCTTTGAAAAAGTCATTGCTTGCCTTTTATTGGAAAAATTGGCCTTTTTTGGTCTGTTAACAAATCAGTTTTCCGCCGGACCCCCTCCCCTCGCCCGTTCACCAGAAGTTTTATGGAAAAACTGCACCCGCAAAAAATTGTTAAAAATCTTATTGTTTGATCCCGATGCACTGAAATTTACGATTTGCTTATTTCCTCCCCAAAAATCATTAGTGCTTCAATAAAAGATCATTTAAACTATTTTCAGACTAAAAATGGAAATTTGAATTTTCGACTTTTTGTTCGAATTCGGGTCCTGGGTTCGGAATTGGCCGAAATAGATGCCGATCAAGATCAGCGACCCCAAACTTTTTAAAATTTTCATTTTTTTCGAAAATGGGGGGAACAAGGTAAAACAATTCAGGGGGATGACAAAAAGGATAAGTACCGTATGTCCAACGGTTTCTGTGATGACCCGCTAATAGGGACGAATGTTTAAACGCCAAAAAACTTTATGCCATCCAAATGTCTACGTCAAACAGAGAGAGGGAGGGAGGGAGAGGACCAAATTTCAGTTAATAAATTGACACACGCTTAATGACCATCAATTCAATTTATTTCGGAACACAGATGGAAATAAAGTGATAATACACAGCAAATGATATATGCATACAAATGTACAATACATCAATAAATACAGATCACGATTATGGGACATCTTCTTTAGCTTTGCATCTTCTGACAGGTCGCTCGCTCTTCAGGTTTCGTCCATCCATCCGCCGGTCGTTGTTGCATCTTCTCACATGTAGGCGCTCTGATCCGGGGACTTCTCCTGCTGCAAAAACAAAAGATTAGTGATGCTTTTGCTCCCGTGTCCCCCTTAAACCAACCGCTGGTGGCTCGTACGCGGGCGAGGCTCCCATGTAGGCGCTCGCGACTCCTGACGATGGAGAGGCTTCCGCGGCGCCGGACGACGGTGCAGGCTCGGCGGGGCCGGATCCCATGTAGGCGCTCGCGACTCCTGACGATGGAGAGGCTTCCGCGGCGCCGGACGACGGTGCAGGCTCGGCGGGGCCGGATCCCATGTAGGCGCTCATGTCGCTCATGATGAAGTGATGAGTTGTCGCGACGAAATGTGTAGACGAGCTTGGCGCGCACTGGTGTTGATGTTGCGTTGAGTTGAAGGCTGGCTGGCACTGGTGAAAAGTGAAGAAAACCGTCGCCTTTTATACACTTTTTCGAAAGCTAAACTTGGCATTGTTTCAAAAGCAAATTTGGCATTATTTCTAAAACCAAACTTGGCGTTAATTTCAAAGTCCAACTTCAAGCAACGCTCTCAACGATCACACATCAAGCACCCACAAAGCCAGCCCGACAACAGCGACAACAACAGCAATGGCGCAACTTCCACCAGAGGACGTCGCAACAATGCCCACGCAGAAGGTCGTCTTCAACGCCCCGTTCGACAACAAGGCCACCTACTACATGCGGGTGCGTTTGGCGTGGTGCACGTGGCATGCGGAATAACCCCCCCCCCTTTTCAGGTGATCAACCCTGGGACGAAGCGCATCGGCTACGCCTTCAAGACCACCAAACCGAAGCGCATCAACATGAACCCGCCGAACGGAGTGCTCGGCCCAAAGGAGTCCGTCAACGTGGCCGTCTCCTGCGACGCCTTCGACCCCGGCAGCGAGGACACCAAGGGCGACCGTGTGACCGTGGAGTGGACCAACACGCCGGACCCAGCCGCCACCGCGTTCAAGCTCGAGTGGTTCCAGGGAGACGGGATGGTGCGCCGCAAGAACTTGCCGATCGAGTACAACGTCTGATGGAAGGATGCTTCGTCACCTCAACATGGACATGATAGGATCCCACCCACCCACCGTCCCAAAATTGTCATTTTGTCCCCCATCATGTAAATTGTTGTATCTGTATGTAAATTTCTGTGATCATCACTTCAAATGAATGTATATTTAATTGTTGCCTATGTAATTGTATTGTTGTTGTGCTTAATAAATGCTCATATGTGCTTCAATTCAAATGCTTTTGTAGGAAGGGGGGCGGGGTGGTAAAATTTGGCGTCTGTTTGGTCGGAGGGTTAGCTCGCGTAGAACTCGGTCTGCTCACTCCTTGTAAATTCAGGTCAAAATGAGTTTTAGACAAAAGTGGTCCTTCCTATAAAAAATGACGAAATTCACAAATAAGGACAGAACTCGTTCAAAAAATCACAAATAACAAGCCGGACAATCAAATCTTTCCTTTGAAAAAGTCATTGCTTGCCTTTTATTGGAAAAATTGGCCTTTTTTGGTCTGTTAACAAATCAGTTTTCCGCCGGACCCCCTCCCCTCGCCCGTTCACCAGAAGTTTTATGGAAAAACTGCACCCGCAAAAAATTGTTAAAAATCTTATTGTTTGATCCCGATGCACTGAAATTTACGATTTGCTTATTTCCTCCCCAAAAATCGTTAAATTCGACAATCGGAGGCGAAAAAAATAATACATTATTGATCGAATAATTTTAAAAATAACTAATTTGGAGGCAGTTTCGCAAAACAAAATCTGTTCTGATTTTGAAAAATTGTCGATCCGAGCCCTGGGTTTAACGACTTTTTAAAATTTTCATTTTTTTCGAAAATGGGGGGAACAAGGTAAAACAATTCAGGGGGATGACAAAAAGGATAAGTACCGTATGTCCAACGGTTTCTGTGATGACCCGCTAATAGGGGACGAATGTTTAAACGCCAAAAAACTTTATGCCATCCAAATGTCTACGTCAAACAGAGGGAGGGAGAGGACCAAATTTCAGTTAATAAATTGACACACGCTTAATGACCATCAATTCAATTTATTTCGGAACACAGATGGAAATAAAGTGATAATACACAGCAGCGAAGTTTTCGAAGCTCGAAGTTTCGCCCGTCCCTGGTCACTGCGGAAATGAATTATTCTTTTCTATTAATTTAAAAAAATGCGCTGATTTCGAATCTGAGCCCGGCATTTGAAAACATTGATTTTGTCAATGTTTTTCATCGAGTACTTAAACTTCTTAAACCCCTAGGGGGATAACACCGCATTCGCCCCTCAAAATGTCCTCCGTCCGCTCCATCAGTAGCACCGCTCGTGCTGGCAATGTGCTCGTGCTGCTCGATTTGTATGCCTCGGGGTTTGCCTCTTCAAACACTTCGCCAACTATTCCGATGCTCACTTCCCGAACGATGTAAGTGCCGACGGAGAGAAAGCAGAGGGAAAGAGTGCCATTTCTGATCAGAGGGAAAGAGAGGCCATAACAAATAACTCCAAGCTGCTTTTTCCCTTCTGTTTTATTTGGTCTTCCTTCCTTTTACATTTCTTCCCTTTTTCACCCTTCCCTCTCTCTTTTCGGCACACTCTCTACGCCATTTCTATGCTCGTCTACTCACTGAACTCCCTTCTCAATTGGGTCCACATTTATTTTGTCCTCTGCGGTTCCCTCAGCTCTTTCCCCCTCAACTTTTGGCTTGCTATGCTTCTCGTCATCGCTTCTATTTCGGGCACTATGCTAATTATCCTTCTGATGGTAAATTGCGATAATTGCCTTTAATTAGTATCCGTTCTCCCTTTTTGATGCTGTGTGTGGAGAATGCTTTTGCCCATCGGTTGGACATTACGGTGCACAAAAATGGACTTGCCGTCATCATTGAGGTACCCCCTCCCCTTCGGCATTTGCCTTCCCCCCCCCCGAAAGGCTTTTCTGGAATGGCTCTACGGTTTCAACAACTTCCGAGTCGCCTTCCTCTTCATGCTTCTGCACGACGCTCCGATCACTTTGGCCAATTTCTTTCTGCTGGGCGCTTGTCGTTGTGCCGGGCCAAATGTGCTAAAAGCATTATCTCTGATTAGACTTGGATATGCCGTGTTAATTGTCCGTCGTTGCTTTGAGGTGCTCAGTTGGCCCCTGCTTCTCTCCGCCTTGGCCATTGCCCTGTCTCTCTGCTGGCGGTTGCTTTTGCTGCGCTTTGCCTACGCTCGCCTCGTCTTCCGCCGCCCTTCCCCTGACCCCAACTCGGCTTTTCCCTCGCGCAGTCATTCCTTTCGTCAGCAATTCGCTGCCGACCAATGCACAGCTTCCCAAAACGAAGTGAACAGTCAATTGGACGAATTGTGGGCAATTCGCCGCGCGAGGGCAATTGTGTACGGTGAAAAGCGAGGAAAGTGTTGGGAAGGGACCGCCGGGGAAACGCTTTATTTGGGGGAGGAGGAGGAGGGCGCGAGGGGCACGGGCCGTTCCATGGGCCAATGCTGCGGCTTCTGGTCGAGTTGGGTGCTGCTTAAGGTTGGCATGGGTTAGCCTTTGCCTTTCCCTCCCCCACCCATCCCAAGGGTTTCGACTTGTTCTGTGCGTTGTGCCGTCGTCTTTTGTGCCTGCTCCTTTCGCTGTTTCTCTGTTCCGTCTGTCTGTCCGTCGGCTGTGTCCCCTGTCTCCACCATTACTCGTGCAGTCCCAATTCCTTCTCCCACCGTCACAAATGTGCCAAAACTTTCGTCCGCCATTTCTCCCTTCTTTTCCATTACGTCATCTTCGGCTTTTCCCTCTGCTTCTCCGCTCTTCTCATCCTTCTCAATGTTGTCCTCATCTTCTCCACTCAACTCGTCGGGCCAAATCAATGGCCCCCGGAAATCAGTCGAGTAAATAAAAGGGAATTGGCATGGCTTATGCTACAGTATGCTACCGTCTTCCCCTCCCCTTCCCACCCTACAGTTGTGCATTTCGGTCAGCCCCCATCGTCGCATTGTCCGTCCCCTCTTTCTCCCCCAATCAAGCCTTTTTTCATCATTTCTCCTCCCTCCCAAACAAATGAACAATGGCACTGCTGCTGATCTCCGATCGCATTCGCTGGTCCAATGCAAACCCATTTGGGACTTGCCCCACCAACAGACACTTGTGGACAAATGGGCACCGGGGCTGAGTCGGAAGAGTCCGAGCCCGTGGCAGTCGCGGTTTCCCCTGCAGGACGGGCGTGTTTTGGCAGTGAGTTAATTATGGCAATTTGAAATCCAAAGGACGGCCTTTCAAAGGTCAGCACCCATTTTGTGTCGGATCATTCCGAGGAGCAGTCGCCCTGTCATACGCTCTTTTACGACTTCGCTCTTCTCACCGTCGGAGCGGACAATTCATCCAAAACAACGAAATGCGCACGCCAAAGATCCTCCGGATGGTTAGGCGGTGCTAGGTCGTTTCTTAAAAACTGCCAAGTGGGCGTTTCTTAAAAACTGCCATTATGGGCGTTTCTTAAAAACTGCCAAGTGGGCGTTTCTTAAAAACTGCCATTATGGGCGTTTCTTAAAAACTGCCACTATGGGCGTTTCTTAAAAACTGCAAAACAAATATATTTATTTATTAAAAAATGTTTATGTCAGTTGTTTGCCAACGTTATAAATAATAAAAATATATATACATATAATTTTTACATCATTTGTTTGTCAACACTATCTTCAACACCAAGCTCAGTAAAATTAAAATATTAATAAATTTATTGCTTCTGATGATTGTAGTTAATAAAATTTACAAATGAGCTCAACGATATATTTAATATTTTTTCTTGATAAATTAATTATTTAAATTTTTTACTGATAAGCTTATTATAATTAAAATTTCCCTTTGAAAGTTGCAAAGAAATATTGTAGCACTTATTGTGGCACTTCATGTTTTGACTCATGCTTTATAGCACCAGTAATATGGTTTTGCAACTTTAAAAAAGGTTTAAAAAAATTTAAATTTATTATAAATTTTTAAATGATATAGTCGATGATTGCTGTTATTACTATGATTTATGCTATATAAACAAATCTAGAAAACGCTACGATTGCGACAAAAGCTTTTGCAAATGTTTGTATGAAAGTGCTGAATGTTCATTAACAAAAGTCTGTATTTATAGTATTTTAAATAGTTTATTTTTTAGAATTTGTTATGCTTGTCAGTTCATGTTTTTGGTGAACATTTTAAAGAATAAGAAAATTTAAAAAAGAAATACTGGAATATATATATTAATTTACAAACTTTATATCAATAAAATTTAGATAAAATATTTCTATATAGTTGTTTTAATTTGTAGTTTAATTCTCGCCCAAGGTGGCAGTTTTTAAGAAACGCCCACTTGGCAGTTTTTAAGAAACGCCTTGGCAGTTTTAAGAAACGCCCATGGTGGCAGTTTTTAAGAAACGACCCAGCACGTGGTTAGGCAATTAGCAAATTGCATTAATTAACAATGGCCAAATTGCCACCCAATTGTTTGAAAGGTTCTTCGCCAATGCGCGCAATGTTCTGCCTTTTCCTTACTTTTGGGCGTGTTCGCCGTCAATTTCAATCAGAAAAGGAACATTGATAAATTGTCAAAGTCTGACAAAACATTAGAAAATGCAAGCATTTTTTGTGTAACACAAGAAGGATGTTCATAATTTATAAAAAAAACAATTAAATTTACTAATTAATTTCGTCTTTTCTTCGTTTTTCTTCCCATTTCGCCGCCCTTCGCTTTTACTTTCGCTTTTCGTCCTCTCTTTTTTCCTCCTTTTCTCCTCCTCCGCCGTTACCCATCACAATTTTCTTTGAATGCTGGTCATCTCGAAAAGTGCTTCTCATAAAAGCATTTGTTTCGCCATTGTCGTAAAAATGTCGAAGTTTTTCCGGCTCTTGGCGAAATTTCGAATGATTGGCGAGCAAAGACTGACGTAAAATGACGGACAGAGGCGGCACCGGCGGCGAACGTCCGTCGGGAAAAGCGAATCGAAAAGCACTAAATGAAAAAGAGGAAAAGCCTTTTAATTCACTGTGATACGAAGTGAAAAGGTTTTCCCCGGTGCTAGGTCGTTCCACAAAAAACTCAGTGATCGATAAAATTAAATAAATAAATTTAATTATTCAATTCACAAAACACGGTGCCGTCCGGTTAATACTAATGTACGGCGGGACGCAAGTCATTTTCAAATTTTTCAATTTTTGGCATCACTTCTCGCCAATTTTCTACATTAGTAGTAAACACAACCTGACGCCATTGATACCGTTTTGTAGAGCTCATCGAGCTGTACAAAAAAGCCGCTGGTACCGGCAAGCTTAGCTTGGGTTGGCCATCGACAGGGTCGGGGGCGAGGCTGAGGGTCCTCCGGCAGATGTGCCCCCCGACCCATGACGGGCTCCAAGTGAATGGATCAAGAACCGGACCCGGCCTGGGAGATAGCCCTTGAAAAACTGAACAA
The DNA here is from genome assembly GCA_004148225.2 of Heterodera glycines. Lineage (NCBI taxonomy): Eukaryota > Metazoa > Nematoda > Chromadorea > Rhabditida > Heteroderidae > Heterodera > Heterodera glycines. Next base: position 8,659,779 of record CP049708.1, on the reverse strand, counting down.
AAAATTGTTCTTAACCGGGCCGGTCCGGGTTCCGGATCAGGCACTTTTGGTGCCCGAAAGTGGTGCGATAGGCTTCCGGAAAATGACCAATCAATCACTGAGCTTTTTTGTGGAACGACTCACCACGGTTTTCCCCGACCTCTTCTCCCCCCCCCCGACCATCAGAACGCATTGTAAGTGCATTAAGTGGCAACTCACTCACCATTGAATCAAAATTAGAGCTGAAAGCGGAACATGGAAAGGGATTCCAGTTATTCTTGACCCTTCGGATATCGGTTTTTGAACATGGAACATGCAGTATCGACCGATTTTACCCCCCTCCCCCCTCCTCCCTTTATGTCCTAAACTTTTCCTCCCCTGCTTTTCCTTCTCACCCCTTCCCCTGCTGCTGCTGTTGTTGGTCGTAGTCGGGCGTTGGCTCTGCTACTGCTCCCCCCTGTGCTTTGTTCTGTCTTCCTTTCTGTTCCGTTTTGCCATTGCCTCCGTCCCCCATTTTCTGTTGTGTCCGCTTTTCCTCCGCTTCTTCATTCCCCTCCATTTGCCTCCAATCATTCGGCAGTTTCGGCCTTTGCTTCAGTTGCTCCATTCGCTGTTGGCTCAGTCCGTATTTAATGGCCACGCTTTTGTTCACTGTCTTAATGAATGTTTTGTCGAGTTTGCCATCTTAACAATTAATTCACCTGATAATAACCGTATCGGCCACTAATTGGAATGAATTCCATCCCAACGCATTTTGGACGCGGAATTTCGAACGATTCGATGCAATTGATCCGTTCTAAAGCCATTTTTTATCTAAAAATTAATTAGGTAGCGAGCATAAAGAGAGAGAGAGAGAGAGGAGAGAGACATTTGGCTGCTCCGCCACTTTTCATAAATTCGGACATATCCACAAATTTGACGGTAAAACCCAACTTCTGCACCATACTCGCCGTGTGTTCAGTTCCGCTTGGATGGCATGCCATTTTTGATTAACATTTCTATTGTCACCGTCTACCGTACCTATTGATGATTACTGTTTTTCCAATTACGATGGAATTGCAGGCGAATCTCATGGCGTCCTCCTCGTGGACGGGCACAAGTTCGACCTCATTGGACATGTTATGCCTGGCCTAACCCATCAAAAACATTGTCTAAAAAAGCAAACAAAACATTTAAATGTTCGCCATTTATTTGAGAAATTTGCCCAAAATTAAAAGAATGAAAAAGGAAAATGACAGAAGAAAATGATGGACCATTTAATGATACACCGAAGGAAAAGAATGTTGGGATGAAAGTGACTGACCAAAAAAAGGGAAAAGCAAAGGGAAAATGAAAAAAGGACGGACGGACGGAGTGATCGGACTGAAAGGTGCCGCCAAAGGACGAGCCGATCGGCAAGGGGGGAAGGGGAACGGAGAAAGTGCAAATCCGACACTTTTAATCCCTCCCAAATCCCTTCCATACTCTGTGATCCATTGATTCCATTCCATTCGATTCAATCCAAGAAAGAATTCTCTGTGTGCTTATTTGGGTTATCCCACAGAAGGAGGGACGGAGAAAAGAAAGAAAAATGAGAAAAGGCAACAGAGAAACAAAACAGAGAAACGGACGGACGATTAACGCAAAAATTATTGGGGGGGGGCGTAAAAGTGGAGACCAAGCGGAATTTGGACACCGCCGGATATTGGACATCAGATCTTATTTATTTTAAAAAATAAGAAATAAAAATTTTGAAAAAAATTCGGCCATTTGTCGGTGTAAAATACAATTCTATTAGTGAAATAATGCAGTAGGAATTCGCGAAAAATATTAACACCGAGTCAAGATAAATCATATTTTATTGTAATTCGATGGGAGTCAAAAATCGGACGGAGTTTAGAAATTCTTTATCAATTATTATCCTACCTTTTTTATTAAAATGTATGAATGGATTTTTAAATTTTATACTCTCTTTACATTGATAGTTTTTGTGGCAAAAATTGAAGAAATTTGTTCGAATTCCTCCACCGCCATTTAAAATTTAATTTTGCTTATGCGCTAAAAAGGGCACAATTCCCAAGACTCTCGAAGATCACTTTGCATCAGTCGAATTCCTCCGCCTTCCTTATCGTCCCACTTTTACTGCTTCTTCGCATTTGAGTTCAGTAATGAGAGAGAATTCAAGAAGTAATTTGGCCAATTTCTTCCGGTTTTGAACCGTTTAAAAGTGGATAAAATTTTTGAGATTTTACAACTGATAGATAAACAATGCTTAATATGTTGATTTAATAAAAGTTGTGGATTTTTATAATTTGGCAATTTTACGAAAAGAGAGAAATCCAAAAAATTAAGGGGAAGCCACAAAGAACTCACCACGGGTTCCATCACTTCGACTTGGGCGCCGGATTCCTTAAAGTCCCGAATCAGAATTCAGCCGAATCCCGGCCTTTTTCTACTCCCCAACAGAGACTTTGGTTATGATTATAAATCATAAATATTTTGTCTTTTTGTGCAGTTTTATAACCTCGAGAGTGCGTTTCAGTAGAGTGGGCGAGAGAGGGAATTCATCGCTTCCCATGCGTTTTCTCCTTTTCTCCCCCTAAAAATGCCCCTCTTCCCCACAATTACCATTCTCCGATCATTTTTTGCTTCTCATAAACTCATTAACTATCCATTGGTCCACACGTCCAGCAGGTTTTAGCACACATCGATTGGCTACCATTTAAGGGATGAGAAGGATTCGCTCGAACCGATCAAAGCCATCCCATGCCCCTCCCTCCCCCCACGCATCGAATAATTGTCATAATTACGCTTAATTAATCGAAATGGTAAAAACCAAGGAAAAGGGCAAGAATAAAATCCTTCCACCATTTCTTCATAATTTGATAAAAATTAAAATTGATTGATAACGAATAATTGGATAAATTATGCGAGTAATCCATTAGCCATTGGCATCCTAAAAGCTTTGCCATTATTGCGAAAGGGTGGCGAATTTCGGGCTGTTCGCGTCCTTCTCACTGATTATCCATTTCGTTTTGTCTTGTAGTGGCCAAGCAATGCCAATCTGTGGGAAAATTGTAAGAAATCTGTGCGGCCAATTCGGCACCTTTTCGTCGAGCGGAGTTATGCCGAATTCGGTTTTCGGGTCGTACGCTGCCGAACATTTATAAATCACATGGGCACCCCCTTCAGAAAGACACTGTAGAGGAGAAAAGTTACGGTAAAGGGCATTTTGAATCGGAATCCCACAAGTTTTTAAAAGATAATTGTCAAGCTGTTTATGGTTTAAGGAGAGGCGCAAATATTTTTGGAAGGGCTATGAAAATTTCGGTCTGAAAAATTGAAATGGAACCATTGGATTTAAAAGGGATTCTGACGGACAAGTGATTGATTAATTAAAACTTATGTAAGTTCTAAGAAATCCGTAACCCGTGATACGTAATTAAAAGGCCCCCAAAATGCCATAATTAAGGAATCTGTAATTGCGCCCAGCCCTGGTCCGACCGAACTCATCTGCGGAAATTATTTACCTGAAAGCCATGCAAAAAGCCGTCCGGAATCCAAAAGAAGGTTTTTTCACGGGCATCCAACAAAACGCCGTGCCATTTGCCAAAAGTGGGTGAGCCCTGGCGAACATCGACAGCGACATCTGATGGACAAAGGAAAACAATGAATCGGATTGGCTGGCATTCTGTGGAAAGGGCTGATCAGCCAACCAATCGGTCTCATTGTCAGTCTCATTTAGCAAAGTGATCGGCTGATCAGTCCCTTCACTTTGATGACCGTAAATTGTGCCAACGGCGACAGTGACCAATTTGCCCATGCCCTTTTGCGCGTGAAGGCCGCGGACGACGCCGAATTTGGAGAAGGAGTGGTTGTCCTGCAACAGAAGCGAAACGAAGTTGCCGAAAGACAATTTGTCATTTATCCAACCCTCCGCCCAAAAAATCTTTTCGACCTGTACAAATTGCTCTCCGAATGCCAATTTCGTTCGCCATTCTTCGGCATTGTAAGACTCGCTGAAAAAACCCCTCTCATCCGGAAACACCTGCCGAGAATGAAATTGAAGGCACAGAAAAGGAAGCGAAGAATGAAACCTTGGGCCGAATGAGTTTCAGTCCTTCGATGGCGGACACTTTCTCAATTTCGGCACTAACTCTTTTCACGACGTCCATTTCAGCAGAAAAAGAAAGTGCCAAAGAAGAAAAAGCCAATTTCTGAGAACAAATGGCGAGTGGAAAGAAAAGGGCAAATGAATGGCGGAAAATGGAGGGAAAACCAACGGAAGAAATTCAATTTGCGACTTACAATTTAGGGATGACCTTGACACAAAATGGGGGAGGGGCAAAGAAAAGGTAGCGCAATTTGGAGGGAAGCGACGACGGACGATCAGTGTTATCTGATCAGAGTGATCAGCGGAGGGAGACAAAAGAGGAAAATGGAAATTGGAGGGATTTTAGGAGGAATCGTTTAAAGGATGGGACAACATTTGGAAATGATTGGGCCAAAATGTGCAAAGTTCAGTAAATTGCTAAATAAACGCGAAAATATGGTAAATTCGATAGAAATGGGCCAAATCATTTAATTTTTGTCGCTTTTCCATCGCTTCGTCCCCCGGGGGAATTTTCCCTCCGATCGATCGGCCAAAACAGAACATTTTGTTGAGAAGACACTTGAGAAAGAAGGCCAAGCGAAGAACGACTGACCACCGACCGATTTGAAGTGGCGGCCGAATTTATTGCCTTTGTTGGATTATTTCTTTCTTTATTCGTCCATTCACCGAAAGGGGCCGAATTTTCAATCAAAAGATGAAAGAATTCAAAAGTGGATGAGGGGGGGGGGAAAGGTGGCCAAGAAGAACTCCTCCAATTGGTCAGTCCGCTGATCGGACTTTCCCCCAAAACGCTCCTTTCGTTCGCTGCCCCTTCGCCTGTTTTTGTCCGGTTGTCCGTCCGTTGCGAAAAGCGCCATTTTCGTCCTCCTTTGGACCTCCTCCGCTCCCCTTCCCCTCCCCTTTCCCCCCACTTTTTGCCTTTTCATTGCTCCGTTTGTTCCTCATCTATTTTCGTTCTCTTTTTCTTCATCCTTACCTTACCATTGGTTAACTTTAATTTTCCGTTTTTGATTTCTCTTCGCTTCCATCAGTGCCATTAATCTTCGCTATGTTCGCTTCCTTCCCTCTTCCGCTTCTTCTGTCCGTCCTCCTCCTCCTCCATTTGCCATTTTCCCTCGGTTTGCTTCGTTTTGTCTCTCTCTCTCGTACCAGTTCTCTCCCTCCCCCTCCCCAATAGCATTTGCGCAATTCTCTTCCTCGTCTTCTTCCTCCGTCTCCCCTTCTCTTTGTAATCCTCACGAGGATTCCCTTTTTTTGGCCGACTCATCCGATCGCCGCGCTTTCTTCCAATGCCGTGCCTTCGCCCAACTTCCGTATGTGAACTAAAAAGGCCATCAATTGAAATGGCCAAATTCGATTCAAAGGTCAGTCGGCTTTTGGGAGCGTCATTTTTGCCCCTTCGGAATGCATTTTGCCTACGCCACGCAACAATGCACGGCCAATTCTCTTCCGGCCGAAGTGATCAGAGACAGCAACGAATTGTTCCAAATTGGTAAGGCATACATCGATAGTTTCAGTGGAGTTTATGCTTGGTCTGGTTAAGCAATTCTTAATGGGTCGTGTGCCAACGGGGAACGGTGCATTGGGGGTACGGTATGCGACCGGACGGAAAGGCGTTGCCTTTGTCCGTTTGGGACAATGGCCGTGTTGGAGAATTTATTTTGCGCGGCAATTCCAACAGTTAAACAGCCGCAGAAGGAAGTGAGTGCCTAAAAAGTATAAAATGCAAAGGAAAAGCCACGGCTTAAAAGTCAAGGTGTCCGTCCCTTTTCAGGCAAATCATTGGCACGGCCAATGGCAGCAGAAAATGCTCGCCAATTCCCTTTTTCAACTGCGAACGGCACAAAATGGAGACGAAATTGGGAAAAACAATGCTCAAAAAACAAAAGAATTTGAGAGGACCACCGAAGAGAAATTCAAAAAAGGTTTTGAAAAAGCAGCGAATAACAGAGTGAAGCATTCTGATTGGTTTAAGCGTCGCTTGGCGAAAAATGCAACGATTTCCTCGGAGAATTTTGTGCCGACCAAAATGCCCGCTGTGAAGAGAGCCGTTGTCGTTGTGTTGTGCCAATGGTTGAACAGAATGGGAAGTGCCAACAACTGACTATAAAAGAAGCAGGTGAGAAGAGACGGGGGGAGAAATGCCAAAAAATATTAATCAAAACAAAAAAGGGCCTGGCGAACTGTGCAACGGAGGGCAACAATGTGCTGGGGGAACAAAATGCCATCCGAAAACGGCCATTTGTGTGTGCAGCGGGGACACCGAACTAAAAAAAGGGCGGTGTGAGCGGAGAGGAGAAGCGGAGGAAAGCGATGCCGAAAAAGGGAGGGCTAACGAAGAAATCGCGAAAGGAGGGCAAGCAGAAGCAGAAACAGACCCAACACCACCAGCAGAGATGGTCAGTGGGGGGCAGGGCAATTCATTTGCAAAAAACAAACGGCGCATTGACTCATCCCCAAAAAACATTTGAATTTATTTTTTTACTTTTTGCAATAATTCCTAAATTCATCTTTCTGTTTTTTCTGCCTCATTTGGTTCGTTTCCATTTTTAAAGGTGCCAACTTCTTCCGCTGAAGGGAAATCGCCAAAGGGCAGCAGAAAAAAGACGAAAAAGGCATCAGTGGGAGAGAAATGTTCACTTAACGCCGAATGTTTGGTGGGCCATCGGACGAAAGTTTAATTTACCACCGTAGTCCGAATTTCACAGAGCGGGGCATACTGTAACGGGAATACGCAACCGCCGACTTGTCAATGTCTGTCCACTCATGTGAAAGTAAACGACAGATGCGAGAAAGGTAAACGGAAAGTGACGATGGCGAACAATTATCTAATTAACAAGTCAATTAATTAATTAATTGTCCCATCCCTTGCGCAGTGATTTACCCGGGACAGCGCGGATGTGAGACGGATTTGCAGGTGAATGGCCGACCAACCGAACGATTGGAAAGTCGCAATCTTTTCGATTCAGTGCAGTGCCGCATATGCGGGCACCCGATGCATCGGCCGCCAATGCGTGTGTCCCCCTGGCTCGACACCGATTGACAAGAGTTGCATCCCTGGTCAGTCCACCCCCTCCCCAATTTGCTGTGACAATCTTTCATTCCCCCCCCCCATTTCCCCAATTTTTCATGCCAATCCCCGTTCCCTTCCACAAAAGTTAAAATTTTTGCTATGCTTTAACTTTATTCCTAACCATTAACCCGATTGACCTCACTCCCCTTTTTGTGCTTTCACTCACAGCAATTGCTTGGCCTGGTGATCAGTGCAATATCACTCATCTGATGCCCGTCTGCTCCGCTGATTCGTATTGCTTCGAAGGAAAGTGCGTATGCAATCCGCCGTTGCATCTGTTCCAAAAGCAGTGCATCAACCAACGAGAGAATATTCACGAAAATGGGGAGGAAGATGATCAAAATGATCACAGGAAAAGAGAGGCCGAAGAAAGTGATCAAAGAAAAAGAGAAAATTCCAAAGACGGAAAAAGTGATCAGAGGGAAAAAGAAAAAGCCAAAACCGAAGAAAGTAATGAGAGTGCCTGGGAGAGAAGAGGAAATGTCGAAGTTAAACCAAAATGCAAAAGAAGAGAAGGAAGCAGCAATAAGTTGGGTGGTAATTGCATTCATTTTGAAGCATTTGGAGGAAAATTTGAAATGGAGGAAAAAGCAATGGAAAATCAGAGGGAAGGGAAGCAGAGTAAAGAGGAGAAGGACAAAATGCCAGAGAAAGGCACAATTTTTGATGGAACAAATGCCATAGGGAAGAAGAAGAAAATGGCTGAGATTTTGACTGAGATGAGCGGAATGGAACAAATATTCAACACATTGGCATTGCTGAAAAGTGCCGCATTGGGTGGACAAGTGATTAGCGAGAAAAAGGAGCTGGGAGACGTAGGGCGACGGAGAAGGGAGTTGGACGACGGACTCGCC